>JARCFY010000001.1:44261900-45461900 GCA_029233225.1 Lepidodactylus listeri
CATTCCCAATTTGGCCCACTGCCTAATCATTCTGAATTCCAGAGGAATAGTCAAGTTATTCTGATTTGACAAAAAAAATAAACAGAAGACTGGTGGCACTTTTCATCCAAGCATAAGCTTTTATGGACTACAGAATAAAAACCTGTTAGTCTTTAAGGTGCCACAGGACTCCTGGAGGTTTAAAGGAAAACATTTGTTGACAGCCTGACCAGCTATACGCCAGTGCTTACAAACCTGTGACCTATCACCAGCTGTCATTATTGAAGGATTATTTGGGTTTAGCAGAGTATTCAAGGCACATAACACAGCAAAGCCTACCTAGGCTGTGTGTGCTGACCAGAAGCAAAGTTACACTCAGAGCCTCTTTATCTTTGCAAACTAATATGAGTCCTTTATTGAAAGGAACTCCATTCTCGACAGGGTAGAGATAGGTTTCTATTCTAGTCTAACTAGCTAAGATGGATACAGATGCATGAAGCATGTCTTGCCCTCATGGTGCCAAAGATGGAGAAGGCTAGCATAGTGTGGAGAGAAGTTGCCAAGACCAGACAGAAGGAAGTTTCCCTAAGGGCGCATTCAGACGGGCGGCTAATCCCGCCATTGGCCCAGCCCTGATTTGATCCCGATCTTTTTTATCCAGTGTTGCATGACCAGACAGCTCCCCCGTGAATCACCTTACCGTGCGCGGACTCCGTGGTGGATTGTCTAGACAGCATCCACCTGAAGGAGCTACACAGTTGGGTTTTTTAAAAATTCTGTTTGTGCATGGGCACATGCACCTCACCATGTACTTGTTTTTCCATGCATGCACAGACTTGAATGGTAAAAGCACCACCAGTGATACCTTCCTCTAGATACCATTTCAATTAACAAAGTTCATAAATTTCATGGGCCATTCAGAAACATGAACTTGTCCAGAATGTTTGAGTGGAGCTCTGTGGCCGTCACACTTTTATGCATTTATGCACATATTGCTAAGAATTTTTTCAAATGGCGGCCGTTCAGGATGGTCTGGAGTCAGACCATTCCAGCAGGCTGATTGTGCACTGGAACCATCAGACAGGGAAAAGTCCGCCATTGGTCCATCAGCAAGCATTAGCCCAGACTTTCATTGGTACCTTTAAAGTACGGCTCCCTGGCAAGGCTCAACAGGCTGATCACGGAAGCAGCCCCTTTCCCAAATGTCGCTGTCGGGGCGTTCCTTTTAAATCTGCCAGGCACTTGTGCCTGAGTTAGATCTAAAGACCCATCTGATCATGACCCCTGAGTAACGATCTTCACAGGGATAGTATCAGGGAGTAGTAGAAGGGAAGGATGATCACTGTCCTGGCCTACCTATCACTCTGACTCTCTATAGCCCCCCCCCCCCCGGCTGAAGTCCGAGACTAAGAGACAGCACAAAGTCCTTCACTTCCAACAATTACGTTGGTCTTGTTGTAGCTCACAGTAACATTTCAGCTGAGCAAAACTCACACACACAGACAAAACATTCAACAGGCACCCTAAAGCCTACTTGGGTCTGTCATAGGAGAAGACAAAAATACGTCACCTTGTCATGGGCAACGATGACAGCGTCGAGTCCCCGCCTGAGTTGGCACTGCAGCCAGAGGCACCAGCATTGCCAGAGCCAGAAGCCAGCCCCTCTGACTCCTCAGGAGTTGACAGCTTGCTGCCACCAGTACCTGAGCCTGTGAGCCCCGCACCTGGTCCTGCAACAGTCAATGAGGTACAGGTGCAACTGGGGAGCCTACCTGACTCACCTCCATGGGCGGTTTGGCAGAGGGAGCGGCTCTGCAGAGACTTAGCCACTCGCCACCAAGATGCACGCTGGCAGGGAAGGTGAGCCCCAAGTCCTGAGTACTAGCAGGAGTGGCAGCACCACCATGGGAAGCCCGGTCAGAGGCCTATATAGCTCCCATTCGGGATTGGGCTCTCATGGAAGCAACGAGTCGCCTCCATGTGTGAATCACCTCGCATCCTCCTTCGGCTCCTGTTCTCGGACCCCCATTCTGGCTTGGATTCCTGGCTTCCTGACCCCTGCTTCAGATGACCCCTCTTTCAGAATCACAATTTGGCTCTAGCTCTGACTCTCCTGGCAATGACCTCAGACCGGATTTGACTCCTGCCTCTCAGCCCGAGCCCAGCTCATGACACACCTCATATAAAAAAGTGATCATCTTTCATCACACTGAGGGAATACAGGGCAACCTACATAATCCAAGGGATCCAGTAGTAAAAGCTCCTTCCTTGGACTGTAGCACTTTAGGCAGCAGCTGAGGTAAACACACATTGGAACGCTCCTTCATGAAAGACCATTCCCAATTAGACAAGTAGCTTGTCTGGAAGAAGGCTGAGTTGAACCCTTCTCCTTTACCCATAAGTTTTGAATAAGCCATGAGATTTTTATTATCTAGAAGGAACGTTCAAGCACACAATCCCCCCCTTATACCAGAAATGGTACAGTCAAATGCACAACTCCACCCTTACCTGGAGTGCCAAAGACTGAAGGAGGAGGAGGAGGAGGTGGTGGCAGTGACGGCTTACAATCTCCATTTCCTTTCCCTCTCCACAACAGACACCCTGTGAGGTAGGTGGGGCTGAGAGAGCTCTGAGAGAGCTGCCCTTGAGAGAACAGTTCTGAAAAAACTTATTTATTTATTTATTATTTGGATTTCTATCCTGCCCTCCCCGCCATTCGGCAGGCTCAGGGCGGCTAACAACACAATAAAAATATAATAAAATTCCCAGAAGATTATCAGACAATATAAAAAACATACAATATATGTGACCCAAGGTCACACACGCAGCTGCAGTTGCAGATTAGAGTTCGCTGCTCTTAACCACTACACCAAACTGGCTCTCTTTATAACACTTTATTGTGTTAAACATAGTCCTTGGACACACAGATAAACCCCAAACCAACATGCCAAGAAGTTCCCACCAAGGCATTATTTCAATTGTCTTCCGATGCTTGCAAAGGCAACAGTTTGCATCTTGCAAACACTGACACTCCAGTTCTCTTCCCTGTGCCTGTTATCACGTGCAGAGATAATGCCACATTCATGCACGAGGGAAGGAGAAAGTGATAAAGAATACTTTCGAGTAAATTTCTCACTGACTTCCGGAACCAATGCAACTGCACAGTCCCCTGCCGGGTAACCCAGGGAGCAGCTCAGTGCAAACGCCAGCCTCTAATTGAATTCATAAAGCAAATAAATTACTCAGAGAGTTTCTAAGTATCAGAAGAAAATTAACAGTGCTGGAATTCACAGGCATCAGAATTAATTAACACAGAGGGTAAATTCCAAGCCGAAACAAAAAAATAAATTAGTGCAATATCAGTGCGCTTGCCCGAATCAGAAGCATTTGCAATATCACCGGAATCCATCTCTCCCATGCAGAGCACCATTTCAGTACATCTTTCTAGGTGCCTTTCCCATCCTACCCTATGGCACATTACAACATAGACTTCTGTGGATTTATCCTCCCAAGTTGTTTTATATCATTTTGTTCTCCCAACAACTTAGGCCTTGTTCTTAGTGATAAACCACGTATACGGTACTTGTTGGCATATAGTTTTTCACCAACACCCTCTGTTTTTGTAAAATTAAGCCATGGGTCCATACAGCTCTTTCCCCATTGGGGGTTTTCCAGCTGAAAAATAACCTTCCCAAAGCAGTTATTTCTCCTCAGGAAGAAAGGAGGAGGAAGGAGAAGGAGAGATTGAATCTATACCCCACCCTTCACTACCCGGTGGAGTCTCAGAGTGGCTTACAATCTCCTTTCCCTTCCCCTCCCCATAACAGACAAAGTTGATGGGCAATCCAAAGGCAGAGTGTAGCAGTTCAGGAGTCAATCATGAGTGAGGTAGAGCAAATCCAAAAATCATAGTCAGAAGCAGTCTGAAAGTCATAATGTCAAAACAGAGTCTGGTTCAAGAATCAGAATACAAGGAAGGTTTGGATGCAGTAGTTGCAGGGTCAGAGGTAATTTGGCTCAGTGCTTCCACACCTAACAGCCACCCAACCAGCCATCCAACAGGCTGGATTTTTTAACCATATGCTTGCAGCCAGCTGCTCAGAGTAATCCTACAACTACTCAAACAGCTGGCATCGGGGCAGTAGGCATGCACTTTGTCACCTCTCCTGTAGCTCTGTTTGAGTAGCTCTGCTTCCGTCAGTGGTGCTCTAAGGGTGTGGGTGATACTAGAGGGCTGGAAATGATTGAATGAGTTTCATTTTTTGAATCAGGGCTGGAGGGTGTCAGTGGCTCTGCACCAGCTGTTGGCTGTGAATCCTGAGAAGCCTGGAGCTCCTTTTCCTGCTTGCCAGTTTCTGCTGACTCAGAACTGGCTACATGGGGCTCCTCTTCTCCTGAGGAGTCCTCGCTCTTGCTGAGATGTGGCTGACCCACAACAGGAACTCTTTTGGGGCTAAGCATCCTCATCAGAACCCACACATGGACCAGCACAGGGAAACAGTGTTACAGAACAATCTCTTGGTGCATTTGGGTGTGTGACCTAGCAAAAATGAAGTATAGTTGTATTACCTCTCTAGTCTCTGAGCCAGGGAATTTTCCCCTATAACCTGCTGAAACCATCCAGGAGCCTTTTTGAAAGACCACAGATATAAAGTTCAATATACAGCAGTTCAGCTGTCTAAAAAATAATACTTCCAGAGGGTATCTGTGTTGGTCTGCAGCAAATCAGCCAGTTTAGAGTCCAGTAGTCCAACCAGAGACCAACAAGATGTTTGGGGTATAAGCTTTTGAGAGTCAAAGCTCCCTGGTATCTGAGGAAGAGATACACCCAAAATTTGTTTGTTGCTAAGGTACTACTGGACTCTAAACTAGCTTTAACTCCCTGGACTCGAAGCTAGCTTTAAAAAAAATTAAGCCTTAACCATAACCTACACATTGTTAATCTATGTACTGTTGTCTGGTGTGTGGTAGCAATGCAACGATATCATCAAAAAGCCTTCAGAAAAGTTTCTTTTAAAGCATCTACCAGCTGAAATGGGGGGCAGGGGAGAGGGTTGTTTGTTTGGGGGGTTTGCTGGTGTGCTATCTTCAAAGCCATATTAAGCAGAAAGTGATAACAGCAAGTAGGGAGGAATTTTGGAGGTACAGCAATATTTTTATGCTTCCTGTTTGCAGTTTGGACAGTTTTGCCATGTTAGTTGGAGAAGGAGAGAAAGAACCTCCTGCAGGCATCATGAGGATCCACCTGTGGGAGCCTGGCCTTCTATAGCCTCACCTGCCTTAAGGGTTCAGCTATGTAAGATCAGCTTTCGTGTCTATCTGAATCTCCATGGGAAACCTCTGATTTGAGGCAGCTGGGAGGTTGTACTGAATCAGCATATTCCTTGCCTACCCTAATGTTCCAAACCTATCACTGTTCATTATTCAAAAAGCACACCTTAATGGGGAAACAGTTTCAATGCTCTGTGAGAGAAAGAGACAGAAATCTTTATGCTGCCACAAACAGACCCTCGTGACAATGCTGTTATTTTGGTATAGAGCAAACTTCTACAAGTAACTAAGAGATGGAACATATGTTATGCCGCTGATCCCTGTAGCAAAGTCTCTGAACTTGCACTCTAAGGAGAAATGTGGGCAACTAGTCTTCAAATCCCTGCCAATAGCAATAATTGTATAGCAAGGTCATGGAAATCTTCCAGTTCCCAGTGACCATTTAGGTAAGATATTCCAAATGCAGGGAAGGGCAGCAAAGTCAACGCAAGGAAGCCATTTTTATCCCTTTGTGCAGCAAGGGCAAGTTCAGCACACTCATGAACAAGACATGAGGTTTTAATACTTGACTGCTTCACATTTCATGACTTGTGACTGAACATTTGAAAAGATTGCAATAAAAAGTGGCATGATCAAGATGGCACTGGGCAATACAAGAATTACATCTGAGGTATAATATCGTTAAACACTATGTCTAAGGTTAGACACTGTGCAAAACCAAAGTTTAATTAAGCCAATTACAGTTAGTATGATCACCTGAATGCAGGCCACTCCACTAACTACATCTAGCTAGATTTTAAACGTAAAGGTTTCCCTTGCACAACAGCTAGTCGAATCTGACTCTAGGGGGTGGTGCTCATCTCAGTTTCCAAGCCGAAGAGCCAGAGTTGTCCGAAGACTCCTCTGTGGTCATGTGGCCGGCATGACTAAATGCTAAGGTGCACGAAATACTGTTACCTTCCTACCGAAGTGGTATTTATTTATATACTTGACATTTCTTGCTTTCAGACTGCTAGATTGGCAGGAGCTGGGACCAGAGACAGGAGTTCACTCTGTTACATGGCACTAGGGCCTGGATTAGAAGTTGGTTTATTAACCACAGTTAGACTTAACTAGCCCTGACCTGGATAGCCCAGGCTAACCCAGTGTTGGGCATGGTTGTCCCTGGGCAGTGTTAGATGGGAGACCACCAAGGAGGTCCAGGGTCACTACACAGAGGCAGGCAATGGCAAACCAGCTCTGAATGTCTCTTGCCTTGAAAACCCTGCCGGGTCTCCATAAGTCAGCTACGGCTTGACAGCAAACCCCCCCCCCCCAATAAAAAAACCCTTAACGATGATTTCATGTGGTATGTGAATACAGACGTCCTGCTTAATCCTGGTTTAATTCTACTTTGTTCTCTGGCAATACCCAAACAGGCTATAGGGAAAAAGGCAACAAAACCAACATTTGTCAAAGCCAACCAAGATATGAGTAACTGTCTACGAGCTGCATCTTGGTTTCCCACACTAATGATGGTTAAAATAAATCACAGCTTCACATTATGGCTGAACCCAAGCCTACGCCACCATCTGGTACTGTGAGTGTCTAGTAATGGAGCTAAAGTCTGCCTCTAATGCCGGGATAGCTGTTCATCTACTTCAGAACCACCCCACACACATTTATGTCTGTGTAGATGATTCCCTTATAGGGTTGCCAGCTCCTGGTTTAGAAATACCTGGAGATTTTGGGAGTGGAATCTGAGGATGGTGGGGTTTGGCAAGGGGAGGGACTACAATAGAGTCTAATGCCTTCCACAATAGAGTCTGCCTTCCAAAATGGCCAGGGAAATAGCGCCCCCCCCCCCCCCCCCGGCTGGCACAGAAAATGGCTGGGGGGCAGGCAAGAGCCTTCCTCCCCCTGCAATGACATTCCAAGCGCAAATGGGCTCTGCTTTCTTTTGTTTGTTTTTGTATTTGTGTGTGTGCATGTGCATGCGTGCACACCTGGAAGTCCTGGCAACCTCTGGTGACTGACTGTGTGTGCACCTGGAAGTCACAGTGACCTCTGGTGACTGACCCCTACTGGGGGCCTGGAGAATATTCTAAGAGGTGGCTGAATAAAGCCTGCCCCCGCCTCCTGACTGCTGGTATTCCAAGGAGGCCCCCCATCCACGTCCTTGCCAGAGTCGACCCTGCTTAGCTTCCAAGATCTCAGAAGATCGGGCTTGCCGGGGCTATGCAGGTCAGGGCTCTGCTTTCTTTTCTTCTTTTTGAACAGCCATTCCCCGCAGCTGTAATAAATCAGACTTGGGCAACCTGGACCCAGCTCTTTTAAAAAGTGAGAATCTAGTTTGGCCCTACATTTTGCTGTTTCCAAATGGGCCTACTCAAGAGATTAATATGTATGACTCGAAGGCTTTCTCTGCTGTGATGACCCTCCTAGAAATTCACATACAGCTTCAGGTGTTTGAACTGACACTTCTCTTATCCCAATTCACAGCGGACTATTTGTCAAATTATAAAAAATATGGCATGAACAAACATGAGATGCCTTTTCTTAAATTTTAGGAACACCACAAAAGAGCCATTCTTTTGAAAAAAATGGCTTTACATCAGCAGGGCAGAATAACCCACAGAGTTACGTATTGTATCATAAGGATCGGAAATTGCGACAGTATGAATGATTTGAAATACCTAGGGTATTTTCAGAGAGAGCAAGTGATTTATTTATTGTTGCTGCAAGGTAATACTTGTGTTGAAAAATGGAACACAAAACTTAATTGAAAATATTTTTTGGCATAAAAGGCTGTTTACATTCCTTAGAGCAGAGAAGCAGCTTTGCACAGAATCCGGCATTCAGACGAAGCATTTTTCGAAGACAAAAGGAAAATGGATTTTTCCTAGGAATATACTATTTTATCATAGTATATTTAGAAAAATTCTAATGAATATGTAGCTACTGCACAAGCCCTCACAGTACTAGCTCCTTCCTAAAAAGGGTAAATTCAGGCACATTGCAAACCCATAGCTTATGGATCAGCCCCAACACTGAATCCTAGCTTGTCTCTGCAAATCCCGGCTGCAGCATTGTTGTCATTGCCCCCACCTCCCCAACAAAGGCTTGGCTGCTGCTACCCCAGTGAGCCCCATGGTGCCCAACAGAGGAAGAAACTTGCCCATCCTCACCATCTCTCTTACCATTGGCCACCAGCAAGACAAGAGCAGGGAAGTCTCTCTTACGAAGCTCCAGCTACTCTCAGAATGGCCATCAACTGCTACTCAGTGGCTAGCAAAGGCAGCTGCCAAGCTTTGGTGTTAACTGTTTCCTTGGGGGGTGGAATACTGGGAGAAAAACTTCCTGCTGCATATTTCAGCACACCACCCACACAAATGTGCAACCAAATATACCCACTCGAGCATTCTGTCTGCTCCATGCCAAACACAATCCTTGTAGCGGATAACGTATCCCTCCCCTTCAACTCTTCACTCATCTGCCCCAAAAGGTTTTGACTTTCTGCAAACGCTACAGTTGTCCATTTCAAAGTCAGGCCTGGGGATCTCTGAGAATGTCCACTGACCTCTAGACTACATTTTCTCCCCTGGAGAAAATACCTAGGGTATGGACTCTATGGCACTATACCCTACTGAGTTTCCTTCCAGAAGGAGGAGGAGGAGATTGGATTTATACCCTACACTTCACTACCTGAAAGAGTCTCAAAGCGACTTACAATCTCCTTTCCCTTCCCCTCCCCACAACAGACACCTTGTGAGGTAGATGGGGCTAAAAGAGCTCTTTCAACGACTGGTCTTGAGAGAACAGCTCTGAAAGAACTTGTGACTGACCCAAGGTCAGACCAGCAGCTGCATGTGAAGGAGTGGGGAATCAAACCCAGTTCTCCCAGATTAGAGTCTGCACTTCTAACCACTACACCAAACAACTCTAAACCCACCTTCGCCAGGCTCCACTCCCAAATCTCCAGAAATTTCCCAAACCACAGTTGGCACCCCTGGCTACCTGCCAACGACATGTCTAGAACATTCATTTGGAGTCCAAAACTCTAACAAGAGCTCACATGCCCCTCACCAGTTTCTGCTCAGACCGTGAACACAAAGGTGAATTTAAACGGTCGGTGATTTAAACCATGCATCTGACTTTGCAGATTCAGGCAAGAGCCAGACTTCAAGTCATTCTGTGCTCAGCAGTTTAATTGCCCAGCTATGACCTTGGGGGATATGTGCCACCTTCTCCAGTGAACAAGAAGTTAATCCACTGAGGAGGTCCAAAGGCAGCTGCAACAAACACATAATAAATGAAGTTTATTTACCAAGGCATGACCCAGCCATGACCCTGTTGCAGGAAGAGCTTCCACATGGGGGCAAAGCTGCTCAGCATGGCATCCAAGCCAAACTTTGAACAGCAACCCTTCGATGGCCCAGTGAGTGAGTCTGACTTGCACGGAGTTCAATGACAGCTAGAAATACATTTTGCCTCAATTTACCAGATATCGGCAGCAAACAGCAATTCTGCCTTCATGCCCAGCTTGCAAGGATCCCAAGGGCTGGCCCCTGTCAGGAACAGAGCGCTTTGGTGCAGTGCAACAAGGCTCCACTTATGCTCTTAAAGCTGCCACAGAGCATAAAGCTCTACATGAAAATAGCATTTTAAAAAGAACACTTTTTTCAAAAGGCAAACATCAACTGGTGAAGAGTTCCAAGTATTAAAGGGCAGTATGAGAAAGGAATGGTGAATGTGTGTGTCTGTGTGTTTAGGGCTGGGAGCCTTAGATCTCAGTCCCGCTGTAAATAAAATATTCCAAATGTGATGCCTTTGCAAGCAAGCCGGCAACATTTCTACTCTTTCACAGAAGGGCAAACATCACACTCAAATTACCGGACCTTGTGTGTTATCTCACTTGTGTATATTTTCAACCAGATACATTATTTATTAATCAAGGCGGGGGGGGGGGGGTTCCATTTGATTAAATGCTACCGTTGCTTTAACAAATACTTACTAGATTCCCCAAGCTCTCGCTGTCCACACAGGCCATGCCAATGGATTATCATTAATGAAAAGTGATGGAGAAAGAGGCGGGCTAGGGATTTCCTGGAATGCCTGAGCTTTCATGGCGTTCAACTGGACAATAGTGTCTCAAAGGACTGCACCTTCATATAATTGCTAGCGTTTTGTTTCTAGCATCTTTCTCTTTTTTGCCAAATCTTCTGAGAACTGGGGGCACCTGACAAACGTTATCTAACACAACAATTCCTTTCATAGGAATCAAGGGATTTCACTTTGAATTTTTTTACAAAAAGTAGCATCATGGGCTATTTTTAATCATCTTTGATACTTGCACAAGGGATAAGCCATGGTAAGTCACTATCTTAGCATGTTCTATGATTACTGATAGGAAGCCAAAAGAATAGCAAAATGAAAACACTATCTGAGGAGGTCGATGATACCATTTTAACCTCTGTAGAATCTATGTTGTACTTTACTGGACTGAACATCTTTCAAGGGTAGGCTGCCTACAAGCATGTATCTGAGAATTTGGATCAGACCAATTGATCCAACTCATACAGTACTATCTACATCAGAGGTAGGTAACCCCTGGCAAATGTGCCAACAGCATCATACCATTTTGCTTGGCACCCAGAGCCAAGCAATCAAGGTACTGGCATTGTGTCTGGGGCCAGTGATGTGGGAGAAGGCAACAGGCATGGCTTACACCAGGCCCATACCCAGGATTTTGTGGCTTATGGGGCAAAAAAGTTTCTGGGGCTGCCATTATTTGCCATAATGAAGGGGGGTGCGCACCCCTTTCCCTTCCCTCCTGCCAGATTTCAAAGGGTCCTTTAACTGATCAGCAAGGAGTGTATGGCCCAGTCAGCTAGAGGGCCCTTTAAATCTTGCAGGAGGGAGGGAGAGGGGCATACACCACCCCCTGCTTCTTCTCAAAAGCATTTAGAGGATTTAAAGCTTTAAGGGAGGGGTTGGCCCTTTAAGGAAGGGGGTGGAGCCCCCAATAGCCCCACCATATTATGGGCCAGGCTTACACTCATCATCCCTTCCCAGTTCTGCACCAATCAAGGGACTGGCAACAGCTGGCAACAGCACTGGTTTGTAGGGTTGCCAAGTACTACCGGAGAGTCCTGGCCGTCTCTGCGAGTTGTTTGGTGTGCACACCGCGATGATGTCACCCGGAAGTGATGTCATCACGTTGGGCTTGTTGGGGGTGGGACCACTATCATTCAAGGGAAAAACAGAGTTTTCCCTCGAATGACAGAGTGTTCCCTCGCAATGTGCCCAACGTGATAACGTCACCTCCGGGTGACATCACCACGCCAAGCATGTCTCTGCGATCCCAGCAATTTGGGGGTGGGGTTCCTCCGGTGGCCCGATCCGGGCCAGTGGGTAATGGACCCATTGAGCAGGGATTTCCCCGCCCCCCGAGGACGTGGCAACCCTACTGGTTTGGCTTGTTCTGGGCATGTCTGGCCCACTGCAACCCTCATGCCTCCCCAACCAACATTTCATTTGCCAGCACACCAGTATCTTCACAGGTAGATGTTGCTTCCCCCCTCCCTCCCAATTTCGACCTGCACCAAAATAGATCTCCTACCCTAATCTACATTGACTGGAATTGGGTCTCCCAATTCCAAGGATCTTTCCAAACCCTGCTATGTAGGAGTCACTCAACGGGAGCTACAAGGATCTCAAAGGTAAAAACTATACATTAAACAAAGATTTTGGCCCTCCTCCCCACCATCATTCTATACATGTGATCTGCTAATGCAAAACTTCAGTAATTTAAGAAGCAACCCTCCTGCTAAAATCAATGGTACTGAAAGGTGCTTACATATGGATGGTATCTATATTTCCTATGGTGTCCATTATACATGGACACCATGTCTACATCCTGAATTAACACATGGTCTTCTTTCAGTGGAATTTGCTTCTAGTTACATGTATCTAGGAGTAAAGAACAAGCGGCAGATAACACCTGACAAATTCACTAGGCCCTGCCTTGTTTGCATTGGTGGGATCTTACACACCAGTCAAACCACCATGTAAATTTGCAACTTCCAGCAGAGAAATATTCATCTGAGCTCAGTTACCTTGCTATTCAGTCAGATATGTTTATTAGTACAGTTTTCGACATTCAGCATTCGATATTCAGCATATAAAGCATATTTCTTTCTAGCAACCACTTGGAATGTTATTGATCATTGAACCAATTCGGAAAGAAATCAGAGAAACTAGAATTATCAGTGGGAAGTGTACCCAGTAGGATGGAGGCAGCAGTTAAACAAACTGTTGTGGCTATGGAAGGGAGATGCATCAGCTGCTATAATTAATGTACAGTTGGGAGCAGCCTTGTGTTTGAATAAGGAAAGACATTTCCTATGAGTCTCTTTGGGGGTATCTAACTGAGAATGTGGTACTGTTTTCCCCATGTCATGTGGTGTATGTCTTGACTGGAAAGTGTACAATTAGTTGAGGCATAAATTACAGAAATCTCTCTACGTATTCCTCATACAGACGAGGCTCAAAACAAGACTAAATTATATATGAAATATGGCAAAGCACATGCCGAGAAAGGACAGGGTCTTTGGTGACCAACCATCCAACCCTCAAGGGGAGCTAGTTTTCAAAGTGCCACACTTAATAATGAGGTTTGTTCATCTCCAGGCCAATACACTTGGTTTATCCAAGGTAATGCAAGAACATATGAAGCCACTGTGGTCCATCTAGCCACATATTATAAACTCAAGCAAAAACTCTCTATATTGGCATTTTTTTCTTGCCCAGATTTTTCTGTGCAAGAAGCCAGGTACAGACCATGGGGTGCTTTGAATGCATATTGTGTGCTGTGCTACTGAGCTATACCTCCTCCCAAGATACTTTCCTTCTTAAGAGCCAAAGTGTGAAGGGGAGGAAAGGTACACTTTATCAGGCCCAGAGATATAGTGCGCCTAGCCTGCACAAGCTGTAACATTATTACCATGAGGGGAAAAGCTGAGGCTAAATTATAGACCATATGATATATTTATTGTTCATATGCAGGGCTCTTTTGTAGAAAAAGCCCAGCAGAAACTCATTAGCTTAATAGGCCACACCCAACAGCAGAAACTTATTAGCATATTAGGCCACACTCCTGACAGTGCAGAAAGAAAGAGAGAGAGAGAAGGAAAGAAGGAGGAAAAGAGGGAAGGAAAGAGAAAAGGAAAGGAAGGAAAGAGGGAAATAAAGAAAGAGAGAGAAGGAGGGAAAGAGGGAAGGGAAATGAAAGAGGGAAAGAAAGAGAGAAGGAAAGAAGGAGGAGAGAGATAGAGAGAAAGAGAGAGAAGGCAAAGAGATGGGGCAGACAGAGGAAGGCTCTCCCACCCCCCATCAAGCCCCCACCACCACCCCACAGCCCCCCCAATCAAGCACCAGCCACCCCTTAATTAAGCCCCCGCCACCCCACCACCAGCAGCACTTACCGGGACCACGTAGAGAGGAAAAGGAGGTCCCTCAAACCCCAATGGGGTCCTTTCCTGCTGGCTTCCTTTAAGTGCAGGGTGCAGGAAACCCTGGGAGGCCTGATCTCCGCACAGAGCTTGTGCACGGGGCCCTTTCCAGCCAGCTCCATGCACTTAAAGGGAGCAAGTTCCCTTTAAGTGCAAGGGGCAGGAAGCCCTGGGAGGCCTGATTTCTGTGCGGAACTTGCACGTGGGGCCCTTTCCCACCAGCAAGGAGGGGAGGGGCAGGGTGGGCTCAGACGCCAGCCAGAATGCCATTCTGGTGCGTTCCAGCCCAAAAATAGCCCTGTTCATATGTATATATGTAATGGAACAGTCTACTCCCCCCATAATATCTGTGTGATTTAGTTTGGTCCTGTTGTGTGGAGCTCTTGTTTCAGTTTCCAGTTTTGTATGTTTGCTGAAGTTGATGGTTGTTGGAGTTATCTTCCTGCAAATAAACAGCTTGTCTCTGCTGATGGACCTGAGAATGGGTGTCTGAATGAGTACTCTAACCTGGGAACCCACAGCAAAAGGGGGACATTACAGACCATGCTTGAGGATATTTACAAGATGGGAACAATACACTAAAGAACTATACAAAATAGATGAAAGGATGACAGATTCCTTCCAATAAGAACCTTTTGAAGAAGAACCTACAGTTTTAGAAAATGACGCAAAAGCTGCACTGAGAACAAATGGGAAAAACAAATCACTTGGAGTAGATGGATCAAGATGGGTAGCCATGTGAGTCTATCTGTAGCAGTAGAAAAGAGCAAGAGTCCAGTAGCACTTTAAAGACTAACAAAATTTGTGGCAGGATATGAGTGTTTGTGAGTCACAAAAGCTCATACCCTGACACAAGATTTGCTAGTCTTTAAGGTGCTACTGGACTCTTGCTCTTTTCTACTGCAGGAGTAGACAGGATATCTATAGAGCTATTCTAAGCCACAGAAACAGTTCATCAAAATTTTAACAAGAATATGTCAAGCAATATGGAAAACAAAACATGGCCCACAGACTGGAAATGCTCAGTTTACATCCCAATTCCAAAAAAGGAGACATCAAAGACAGCAGCAACTATCGGACCATTGCATTAATTTCTCATGCAAGTAAAGTGATGCTCAAATTTTTACAACAAAGACTGTTACCATATATAGAATGAGAAATGCCAAATGTTTCACATATTTTTTAAGAGAGAGAGAAATGCCAGATGTTCAAGCTGGGTTCAGAAAAGGAAGAGGGACTAGAGATCATAATGCAAATTTACATTGACTAATGGAGCACAGGAGAGAATTTCAGAAGAAAATCAGCTTGTGTTTCAAAGATTACAGCAAAGTTTTTGACTGTGTGGATCTAGGGTTGGTTTTTTAAAAATGGGTGTGCCACAGCATCTGATTGTTTTGATGTGCAACCTGTACTCTGGACAAGAGGCTTCTGTTAGGGCCGAATATGGAGAAAGATAATGGTTTCCAATTGACAAAAGTGATAGGCAAATTTATTTTATCTCCCTATCTATTCAACATATATGTATAACATATCATAAGGAAAGCTGGATTAGATTTATATGAAGATAGAGTGAAAATTGGTGGAAGGAACATTAGCAATTGGAGATAGGCAGATGACATCACATTATTGGCAGAAAATAAAGACTTGAAATGACTACTGATGAATATTAAAGCAGAAAGCGCAAGAGTAGAATTACAGCTGACAACTGGGGAATTACTCCATTTTAAGGTTGACAATAAAGAAACTGACATTGTTAAAGATTTTTTGTTTCTTGGTGCATTTATCAACCAAAAGGGAGACTGCAACCAAGAAATCAGACGGAGACTGAGAATTTGAAAGGGCAGCCATGAAGGAGCTAGAAAAGATGGTTAAGTATAAGGATGTGTTGCTGGCGACCAAGATCAAGGTAATTCATACTATAGTATTCCCCAGTACTATGTATGGGTGTGAAAGTTGGACCGTGAAGAAAATGGACAGGAAGAAAATTGATTCATTTGAAATGTGGTGTGGGAGGAGAGTTTTACGAATACCGTGGACAGCCAGAAAGACAAATCAGTAGGTTCTAGATCAAACCAAGCCTGAACTCTCCTTAGAAGGTAAACTGAGGCTTTGGTCACATCATGAGAAGACAAGACTCACTGGAAAAGACAATAACACTAGGAAAAGTTGAAGACAGCAGGAAAAGAGGAAGACCCAACATGAGATGAGTTGACTTAGTAATGAAAGCTACGGCCATCACTTTGCAAGACCTAAGCAATGCTCTTAATACTCAGACATTTTGGAGGCCATTAATTCACAGGATCACCATAAGGCAGAAGTGACTTGATGACACATTCACAAACACTTAAAATGGTTTAAAACAGTTTACACAAGAACCACGAGAGCATTTGGGGTAAGAAAATAACGATGCAATGCTCACTAGAAATGTAAATTTTCCAGAAATGTTGAAGTCATGAGGAGAAGGCTTTTTTTGGAGGGGGGGTGGAAATTTGGGGGGGGGGGGACTTAAATATATGCAATACTTACTGTCCTATCAAAGCAAAAGTAATATTACTACCACCACAAAATGCATCATTTATAAGTTACTTAGCATATAAAACTGCAATCTTTGACATGCTTATGGAATTTAAAAGTTGTAAATGCATTTGTTTTATACAAGCAACACTGAAAATATACCTAACATTTCAGAGAAAACTGCAAGCTAATGCACCCTATGCTATTTTAGCACATATGCCTTAATTTTTGTTGTCTGATTAGAGAATGCTAAATTCTCAATGAAACCTTCTGTTTTCAGTTTCTGCCCCAATTACTTTTTTTCTTCCTCCCAGGAGGTAGGGCAATAAGCTACCTTTTACCCAATCTGTAGCTATATGTGTCACAGTGGTTTGAGGAAGAGGTGAAAAGTCCAACCACATCAGGTCAAAAAGACAAGAGAAGGCACGCAACTGTTGAGAAGTAATGAAAGCCCAGCATGCTCTCCTCATGAAGATCAGGTAATGATCTAGGTACAGAAATGCATGTTGGATTTAAGAGCCGTATATATCTACAGCATGCTCACCTTGTCTTAAAAACATTTCACTCATTTGAAAAGTAGGAGTTTTTTCAGTACTCTCCAAAATTTCCAGTTTTTCCACTGAAAAAGATGGGGGGGTCCTTAGACAAATAAAACTAAAATAAAAACTTTGTTTTCTGAATTTTTCCTTTTTTCCCCATTCAAAGGTATCATCTATCCTTAGCTCTTAGCCGAGGCAATCATTGTACACATCAAACATAACACAAAAGAATCAAACACAAAATTGTGGGATCCATTTCTCCACAGTAAGTATAACCAGATCCACTGTGATATCATATTGAAGTCTGAAAGAAGGAAACTGTTAACAAGAATGTATATGAAGAAGAAGAAGAGATTGGATTTATATCCCGCCTTTCACTCACTTGGAGTCTCAGAGCAGCTTACAAACTCCTTTCCCTTCCCCTCCCCACAACAGAGACCCTGTGAGGTAGGTGGGACTGAGAGAGCTCTGAGACAACTGTCCTTGAGAGAACATCTGTTACAGAGCTATGACTTGCCCAAGGTTATCCAGCTGGTGCAAGTGGAGGAGAGGAGAATCAAACCTGGTTCTCCCAGATTAGAGTCCGCGCACTTAACCACTACACCAAACTGGCCTATACAGATGCCTGTACAGGACCACCTATTTCAGGATAATTTAAATACAATATACAGCATCCATAGAAGAGTCTTCATAAAAGTTTAAGGATGAAGAGAGCTGCCCCAGAATTGATCTTTGCTGAGGAGGATATTAAAGACACAAATGTCTCACTGTGCCTCTGTCAAATGTTGGAGGGTATGAAGATATAAAAACAAATTTGAAGTGCGGTATCCTGTTCAGGTTTCAGGACAGACAAAATAAATTATTTCACACTATTCATAATAAAACTGTGGAACTCACAGCCCCTGCTATTGTGATGGTTAGTATTGTTTGATAGCAAACTGATGGAGGATAGGTCCCTCCCTGACCACTAACCACAGTAACTAAATGGAACTGCAAAAGGCCCCCAAAACTGAGGGGAAAGATCATAAGAAAATATATTCTTTAAAAAGCAATAAGATATTAATTTAAATAAACAGCTGTATCACAAAAGTAAACATAACATACAAAACACTCCCATCTCAGAAAAGGACCAAACAGGTTTTGATAATGTCTTCATCAGTTGTTCATGACAATATATGTTACTCCTATGTCCAAAATATCTGTTCTCTCACTCTCTCTATGTATATATACACACACAGGGATCTTATAGCCTCAATAAATCATTTCTACAAAATCCACAAAATAAAATTTCAAAAATGCTGGTAAACTACTATCCCATTGAACTATGGTATTGTTAAAAAACAGATTGTGGGAGCTAGTCCTGACACAACATAGTCCAGATAACATTCCAATGTGTGAGCTCACTCAGTGGGGGCAACAACAGTGAGGGAGCTCTGGCCCATGTGCCCAGGCTGGTGGGACTTCCCAGGAATCTGGCTGGCCACTGTTGTAAACAGGATGTTGAAACAGGTGGATCAGACAATGCTCCTATACATTACACCGCACTGGCTCTTTTGAGCAATATCCTAAATGTATTTAGCGTATTTGAATCCTCATTTTCCTCATAGAGCACTATATATGCAATTATCTATCTTCACTACATCTCTAAGCAGTAGTTTAGGCTATGAGAAAACTATGGGTGTCTGGGCTCCAAATGAACTTTATAGCCAAGCAGTGATTTGAAGTCAGTTTTCTCCTGCCCACATCCAATGTACGGTACACACTATTGCACAGTGGCTTTAACAAAATGCATAAAAATATGCTCTACTGCAGAATTTTATTTTCTTTAAAAGAATCTGTGTACAGCAAGAGCTGCACATAAAGCAAAAGTTCCCTACAGTCAATTCTAATATTTGTAAGACATTTTCTTCCAGCCAAGAACAGGAGAGTTCAAAGCCAGTTTAGGAATCCCATATGTGCCTGTGATGGTTTGACTTGTTCTGAGTTAAAAAATCACAGGGAGCAATTTTTAAATGTCTTTGTCACATCTGATTGTATGAAGTTATTTAGAGGTGAACTACTCTTCCAGTGACCTCACCTAACTTCTCAAGTAATACAGTTCACACAACAGTCTAATAGCAAAAACTACATTTCCTTTCACGGTTCAAATAAGAGTGGGTCGAAAGGGTAGGGGGAGTCGGGTGCTAATAACTTGCAATGTTCACTGGCTTTTGACACTGATCTTCCAAAGATGTAATCTTTCTGCCTGATGATTGCTTTCCCATGATTTTTACAGCCATGTTGAAATCCCTCAGAGGGAACAATGATACAGCAGTAACTGGTTCACCAACTCTTTGCACTTTGATTCTGGTGAGGGGCATGCAGACTTCTCCAAGATCAACTGTTTTCAAGTACTAAAACATGGCTTCATCCCTTTTGGCTCCTGGTTTTATTTTTTTCCCTTTCCCTTTGATCTTTGTAGGGTGTCCCTCACAATGGGAGAATGCTTGAAAAATGAAATTTTGAGACACCACCTGAGACACACCCAGGATCCTAGGTTTTACTTGTTACATTGAGGCCTCAATTCCAATTCAAAAGTCGCTCTGTAAAATTTCTGGATCTATAGATAAAGCCTACTAGAATGAAGACTGACTGAAAACAGCAATATAGAGCACCTAAAATATCTGAGACAGCAGCAGCCTTTAAACCATGTTCTAGAATTAACTAAGGTAAAGCAACTTTAGGACAAGACTATCTCTAATGATAAATTCTATCACTACACACATGATGGTTGGGGTCCACAGATCTCCATGGTATGTGCCAACAGAGCTACCCATAAATCTCTGTGGGACAAAATGCTGATAGCTGTTAATGTGCCTAACCTTTCCAGCATTGACTACCTAGAGGAAAAACACTAAACTTGATGGAGAAGCACATGACAGAAAAATTCAAGCCATGAAGAGGAGTGATTTGCTCTTCTACTCAGCAAGATGGCCCAAAACCTCTATTCCAGGGACCTCCAACCTTTTTGAGCCTGCAGGCACATTTGGAATTCTGACATGGCATGGTGGGTACAGCAGCAAAATGGCTGCCACAGGAGGCAGCACCAGCCACAAAATGATTGCCACAGTTTAATTTCTGTAACACAGTGCAGACACTTGTGCTGGGGTGGCAGCTACTGTCGAAGCAACGTTTTTAAAAATCTGCACTGCCAATCAAATCTCCAGTAGTCAGTCAGACGCCTTGCTGGCAAAAGCCCATTTCCTAAAAAGACTTGGGGAGTGCCAGAAAAGGTGTTGGCAGGCACCATGTCACCCGCAGGCACCAGTTGAGGACCCCTGCTCTGTTCATTTTCAAAAGCACATCAATCTTCTATGTACAGATAGAAAAGGCCAGTAGTAGCTACTTAGTATTAGAGCTACTACTACTGCTACCACTAGTTATAACAGCATAGTATTACTGTTACTATTAATAGTAATTCATATAATTACTACCAGTAGTAGTAGTCCATATAATAATAGGTCAAATACACCTATTATACAATTTAAGCAGTAGTACTATACTAACACAGTTCACACTCGCTGCAGCTATATCAGTCGTATTGGCACTAATATTGTTAAGACTGCAATAGCACAACTACATATTTACTATCAGCATTGTTCGAAACAGAACACAGTAGTGGCACAGTCCCTAAATCAGCGCTGCCTGTGGAGGGAATAGCAGACAATGTCTGGAAAGACTGATTCCTTTACCCTTCCTATACGGTCTTCATTTCAGTGTCTTCCCATTCATCATATCCCTTTCAGCATCCCCATCACAGTGATGAAGGAAGGGTCCCTGAAGACTTTTGTAATTTGGTCCAAGGGTCACATGCAGATTGGGGCGATGAAAAGGGTGATGGGGGGGAGGGTAGAGAAACAACTCTCTCTCTTCCAGGAATGAATGGGGAGGCAATACCTTTCGAGTGGCGTGTGAGCAGGATCACAGGAACAAGAAGCCCGAATGAGCAGTTGTTCTCCCAGATTATCTCATCTACATTTTCAAAAGGGATTACAATCCCATTAAAGGACAAGCGTCCCTGGAGCTAATTAATTTTCAGTGAATCGCTTGCGGTGCTAGGGTAAGCAGCTGATTAAATATTAATACAGGAGACCAGGGTCAGTTTTGGTTTGGCAACCCTTGAAAACCCTGTTAGGATACTGAGACCTGATTCAAGCATAAACCATCAAATTGGCAGAAATTAAAAAAGGATAAGAGAGAACCAAGGAGCCCTTGTACCCACAGGAGGGGCTTTTTTCTTTGCTTTTTGTAATTTCAGCACCCACGCTTTAAGTCTATACTGGATATCAGTGTACATTTGTGTTTCTGATTCCAAAAGTTTTACACCACAAGAGAAAAATCCAGTTTTTTCCCTTTCATGTACCCACGCCAGAAAACATCAGTCTATATAGTAGCTCTCCAACATCAAGGAAAAGCCCCACACTACCCCCTAGTGATCAAAGTTTGGTGACCTCCAAATAACACAAAACTCAGTAAGTGGACTTTAGATCACAGGAACAAAAAAAATGCCCAGAAGCAACGCCGAGTCACTGGAAGCTTTCTTTACTTAGAATCCTTTTCATGGGGGGGGGGGGGGTGGGAGAGGACCATTTGCCAGAGGCTGAAACTTCCTCTTCCTTGGACGGATTCCTCCATCTCAGGAACCAAACAGACCAAATATTTCTTTATTCCGGTAGAGTAAAAGAAAGGGATACCATAAAAAGAAAGGAATCTTGCGACACCTAAAGACTTAAGGAGCAAGTCTAAGCAAGTCAATTTAGAAGTCCCATATTATTTAATAGTGTCCTTCAGACTGTATCCTTAGAAACTTATTTATGAACAATCTTTCTTGAACTGGTGCCCACTTCATCAGACGCAACATCAGACAATTTTAATTCACAGTTGCCAAGAGGAAATCTGACCAGACTATCAGAAGTCAGAGGAACACTGGCCTAGGTGGTTTCACAAAGGGGTTTCTCTGCTAGCAGAGATCCTTCTAACTATCAGTGCAAGAACTTCTTGCATGCATGAAAACCTGCTCTGTGGCATGCCAAAAGCCAACCTGTGGGAAGTTTAATGCACATCATACACTGTTTTAGTGCAGAACAGGCATAAACGTGAAAGCATTTATTATACAATGCTGCCATAGCCACCTCCAAAGAATTCAGGAGTTACACTGTTGTGAAAATTCAGAGGAAAATGTTTAACTCCCAGAAAAGTACAAACAAACTTTCAAGATAGTTTTTATGTTATAGAGATGCAGGAAAGTGTGGAATATACCAGGCAAAACAGAATAGAACAGCAGGAATATACCTTGGGAAATTAAGCTATGATCCTAAATCCCTCCACCATATAGTATTCCTTGAAATTAGAAGAGCCCAGGCTCTCTCTGATCAATATATATATCAGTATATCAATATATAATCTTCAGTATCATCCTGAGGAAATAAGGGTGCACCACAATTTCTTTATGTAGCCATTGGTACAGCTGACAGGCATTAGGGAAATCTTGTATTTTTGCTATGCAGTGTGGATTAACTCCACACAACACCACAAAGAACAGAAACTGAAGTAACACTTAACTAGTTCCCAGGAAAGAAATGTGCAGAGGCTGTGGGTGAGAAGTCTGCACCAATTTGGGTAGAGGATGCTTGCAGCTACTTTGCAGAGCTCTCCAAGATCTTTCACATAATGTGTACACTGTATGCAGAGTTGAGCCTGTATACATAGGGTCTTGGTTTCTGAGCAAGCAGCTATCCAAAAGGCCCATATTCTGCAGGGATGCATGAAAATGTTTGATATTAGCACTTCTATTTTACTAAGAACCGACTGTGACAAAGCATATTGATACTGATGAAGCCACCACTACAGTTCTGTCGTGTTCTGTTTAATCAGAAGTCACTCCCACATGGTTCAATGGCACATTTCTTGCTAAATATGCAAAGGACTGCAATTCTGCAGGCAATTGTGGCACATTTTTATTTAGAAATGGCCCATTAAATTCAATAGGACTTTAAGTAAGCATGCCAAGGATATCACAGACAGATAACCCAGGTGCAGATAATTACAGCAAGCTCTAGTAACGGTATGTGAATACAAATCATTTTTGTTATATTTATTCCATCACGACAATCACCCAAGAGAGGGATTTTGAACTCCTTACTGCTTTCTTGTGTCTATATTTATTTTGATTTTTGAAATCCTGTTTAAATTTAATATGATTGTGTCCTTAGGCCTGTGGTTGATAATTAAACCAACATACTTTACTCCCTCTGGCATTCGTTAGAACTTAGTTACTAAAAGTGACATTGGTATCTTGATCTTCTAGAATTGCCGAAATTCTACGAAATCTTTGCTGCAGATGACTGTTGACATGAAGGTAAGTCAGTGTGGCACAACTCTTGCCACATTTGAAACCTACTCATGAGAACAGAAGTCTGCATAAGTTATCCACACACAAACAGTGGCCACGTTGTATTACCGTTGCATGAGAGACAGTTATCTAAAGTGTGAATAAGAGCAGCTGTACTCTCAATGCCTTAGACTGTGAGTTAGCAGTCAGGACGGAGCTTCCTGGCTCAGATCTCACTTCCACCAAGCTTACCAGTTGACCCTAGGCGAACCATGTTTGTCTCATTTGTCACATGTGGGTGATGATGAGTAATAATAGTGATCCACCTGATAAAACTGTTGCAAGGATCTGAAAGAAAATACATGTAATGACTCCATTGGAGACATATAAAGTTGCTATAAACTGAGTTAGACCCTTGGCCTACCAAAGGTCAGTATTGTCTATCCTGACTGGTAGCAAATCTCCAGGGTCTCAGGAAGAGGTATCTCACATCACCTATTGCTTGCTCCTTTTAATTGGAGATGTAGGGTTGCCAGTCATAGCAGACAACCTGCTGGGAGAATTTAGGGGGCAGGAACAAGATGTTTGGTGCTACGCCAATGTGCAATATCACTTTCAGTTAGGGTTGCCATCCCGCTGAAGGGGGCAGGGTTTCCCCCACTTTCAGGGGGAAACCAGCTGGCCAGCAGGGGAGCCCCACCCCCGAGGTGCCTTGTCTGTGCCCGACATGATGACATCACCCAGAGGTGACATCATTGCACAGGGCACATCATGTGGAGGGTTACCATAGAGTTTTTCCCCGATGCTAGAGTGTCCCCCGCATGATGTGCCCTGTGCGATGATGTCACTTCTGGGTGACATTATTGTGGCACACACACCAGATGACTCAAAGAAGAAGACTGGAGAATCCCACTGGAATGCGGCAAGGAGAATCCCACTGGAATGCGGCAAGGATTCTGGCAAAACTGGAAGTGATCTCGTTATATCGGGGCTACATTCTATGGAGGCCTTCTGCATGCTCAGCAGATGTTCTACCACCGAGCCACGGCCCTTCCCCCAATGGATACTAACATGAATGAGGTAAGAATGACTTGCTCCTTAGTGTATTGGATCTGGATGCCTGCACTTAGTTTGCAAGAAATAATGTGTTTATATCAGCTGCAGCTCTTTTTGCCATTCATTCCTCTGCAAGCTACAAATTAACCTATTTCCTCGCACACACCGTAAAAGGCTCCTGTACTTTTCTTCTGAAGGATCAGCTGGGACTGAACTTGCCACTGCTTGGAAAGGAGGACACTTTACATATTGACAAGCGCCTTCCACAAAACCCTAGGTGCAATCCACCCAAAGCATCCCCCTCTCAAGAGCAGGCCTGGCATCAGACTCACCGCCCCCTTCTTCTCTCCCTTCGCCCCTTTGAAGATGGTAGAACTGCTTGGGGTTGGAATAACTTGCCGGCCACAACCTTGGGGAAGGAGGAGAATGGGCTGATAGCTACAAAGATGTGTGCGCCATCTTCCTGTTCTAATACTAGGTATGAGCAGGCAGCTGGGGAAGGAACGGTGGTGAGAAGAGAGGTCCCCTGAGTGCTACGCCCAGTCCCATCCCATGGCGTTGGATCAAAAGGTCCCCTCTCATTTTCCAGCATACTGGGGGACCATAAAGGCCTTTTGTCACATAAGTGTCCTTCATTTATTTATACTCATATTAGCTCATTTAGAGGAATTTGCTGATGCAGAAGTTCCTCCTGAAATGTCAGCAGAAGAGACAGTGTGAGTAGTGGTTACAGTTTTGGACTAAGGTCTGGTTCACATCCTACTCTGCCATAGAAGCTTGCTGGGTGACCTTGGGCCCGTCTCATATTCACAGCCTAACCCACCTCACAGGGTTGTTGTGAGGATAAAAGCAGAGGAAAATAGAATTATGGAAACTGCATTGGGTCCCCATCGGGGAGAAAGAGGGATATAAATAAAATAAATAAATACAATGTAGTTAATTATTTATTTAATTATTGCATTTTATATCCTGCTTTTCACTTAACAGACCACTGAAGCTGATTAAGGTTGCCTTTCCCTATTAAGGGAAGGAAAAGTGGAAAATATCACAAAGAGTTGGAGGGAAACCATGCCTTTTCTTCTGAGCAGCACACACCATCCGAGGCAACTTAAACAAGATTTATAGTTTAAGTCAGTCTAAAATTCCTATCCCTTCTTACTTTTGATCATTCCAAGCAAGTAAATTACCAGTGGTTTTGCAATCTGCCTTGTCACATATCCATTAAAAAATGGACAAACATCTACAACAACCCTGTAAATTACACCAGCATTATTCTCCTTCTGCTGCAGACAGAGTGTTGCTTGGCCCAAACCACTTCCTGGATTTATAACAGAGAAGAGATTTGACCTGAGGAACACCGGATTCATAACTGAATCCCTTACCTGTTTTGCTAAACCCACAGCAGGACATACTGACATCAGGGTCTCATGAGAAGCAAGTGTTCTCAACCGAGCACTCTGCTCCCATCAGCTTAACAGCCAATACGATCGCCATCCAAGAACCACGTATCAAATGGATTTTAGAACCAGAGCTCTCTTGGATAAAAGAATTGTAAGATCAACAACACACACACACACAAAATTACTAGTTTAAGGAACTGAGATAAATACAAATCTTGCGAGTTATAAAAGCATCAATAACAAGAATAATGGGATTTTTTAAAAACCCACTCAAAGCTGGAGCTTTGCAGTCTGCGTATAAGAGAGAACTAGAATTCCAAAGAAAGAGAAGTTTGATATATGGTCTTCCTACACTCTCCCGTGTACATCTCTCCATCCTTAGATCTGCCTTTGCATCACAAAACTGATTGGTGATTGACAAGGTCAGGAAGCATGGCTTTCTCCCTTGTGACTCACACTCTGGGATGCAGCCCTTGCTAGGTGGAGAAGAAGGGGACGATGTTACCTAGGGGTATGGAGGAGCTTCAATCACTCAAAGATCAGATAAGCATTTAGCTGGATTAAGGTCCCTTTAAATATACCTGGGTTTATGTGGTCCCTGCCACCTCTACTTCTATTTTGCTACTGATGGTAGAAAGCGAAGTGCCATCAAGTTGCAGCCAATTTGTGGTAATCCCATAAGGTTTTCAAGGCAAGAGACAAACAGAGGTGGTTTGCCGTTGCCTGCCTCTGTGAAGCAACCCTGGACTTCCTTGGTGGTCTCCCCTCCAAGTACTAATTGAGGCTGATCCTGCTTAGCTTCCGAGCTCTGATGAGATCAGGCTAGATGAGCCATCCAGGTCAGGCAATGTTGCTATTGAGAATATTTAAACACTTCTGCCCCCAACAGGTGGTTCAGATAACATGCAAGCAACATCCATTCCTTTAGGAAGACCATCACTTGTGCCCTACCTGGAGACGATTCACCACAAGGATCAGTGTTCTCATTTGGTCTGGGACTGGAGTGGGAGAAACTGCCTTGGTAGTAGCAACTCTGGCATCCCAGTTATAAGTAAGGGGAAGGAGCCTGTAGGTCAGGGAACATCAGCTGCATCTGCCCAGGTACCCTCATCTACCTATCAGGAAAAATAATAGGAGCCCCTGATACTGAAAGGTTGCCCACCTCTTGTTTTAGTTGACTGGAAAACCTTATGCAGCCTGAGCCTAAACATCTTTACTCACAAACAGATGTCTCTGAGCTCAGTGGTCCTGATGTCCTTGCTTGGACATATGCTGCTTGGTCCCAGGGTGTTCACTGGCCCCATCTAGTAGGGTGAACCAGTCCTATGACTATCTCCTGAAAGGAAGCCGATACACATTTTAAAGTCACAGACTCATTCACCAGTGCAAGCATCAGTGACAAAAATGGAGAAAGTGCTGCAGACCCCATTTATTAATCCATTCTTTAAATATATATTTATACCCCACTTTTCTCCCAAAGCTGCTTACAACCTCGTGCTTGCTTCCTCCGTTGTAGCCTTGCAACATCAGCCTTTTTAAGGTAGGTTAGGCTGACACAATGGGACACCCAGCAAACCTCCCTGACAGAGTGGAGATTCGAACCCTGAGTCTTCCAGATCCCACTCTTACACCACACAGCCTCAGTTGAGACGCAGCAAAAACAACTACAAGGGGGGAAATGCAGGGAAAGTCAAAGTTCCCCTTTTTCTTTGGAACGAACAGAAGTTGACACAACTGGATAGTTGTGATGTGCTTAAGGCTTACAGTGCCTATTTTCCACTCAAACAAAAAAAAATGTGGGATTTTTTTAAAATTACACTTTTAGCATGACACTCTCATTTTTATTTTTAACCGCCTCTGTAAAACTAAAAGGAGATATATATATATATATACGATTTATATTCCAGCAAGAGATACTTTTTTCCCCTAACACACCTTTGTTTAGATGCCTAATAAAAATTGGTCATGTAAATTGGAAATGGGGGGGGGGGGGGATATTTAATGCAAAACGAAGCTGACAGTGCTCTTCTATTACTGGGGTCTTATTAGGGAAAAAATTCTCTGACATCTGTTTATCCCCTGCAGCCAACCTTGTATTCAGAATACAGTAATTGATTTGCGGAAGCCACTGGGGAGAGTGCCGGCTCGCTCTCCTCCACACCGCGCTACACAGGTATCTCTGCAGCTAATTCCGAATGTACATCTGCATCGTTATCTCCTGGTGAACTGTGACCTGAAAACACTTTGGAGGCCTAGATGAAAGTACTTCCTCAACCCTCCAGTGCTAGGGGTAGAGGGGATTCTGCCGCCCGGCAATTCACACAGGACACCCAATCAGAACCATCCCCTTTGAAGCCCTTCTCAGCTGGGAGACCATGAATGATTCATAAACTTCTCTTCTGCACAAGAACTAAAGGAAGGAAGAGCAAAGCTGGTGTGTATTATTCAGGACCGCATCCTCAATAAGCCGCCGTGTTCAGCAAATTGCTACAACCGTTCTCAGCTTAGTCCTCACCTGTACACAGGCTCTCCTTTTGTGTACCCACCCCCTCCCCACTTTCTTCCTATTTTAACAGGGATGGGACTAATTGTTCCAAAGAAGGCTTTACTGACTGGCAATAATAACAAAGAGGAAAATTAGTAGCAACTGTGGGGGTTTTTTAAAAGAAGAAGAAGAAGGGTGGGTAGGAGGGAGGGAGAACAATCAAACTCCAAGGGGAAACCGGAAGCTCTTTGAGATTACAAGACTTGGGGTGTATCATAATTTCCATTTTAAAAAGCAAAGCTGTCACAGAAAGCGGATAGGATTTTTCCAGAAGCCCAGTTTCACTTTGATTTTTCCAGCTCATGTATGCCTTCTTTGCTCTGTACTTTTTGCTAGAAGGCTGTACTTCCCAACTGCCCCCTCCCAAAAAACACTCTAGCATCAGCTAAATACTGCTAACCATCCAGTGAATTTTTGGAATATTTTGACAGATTACAAAAATCACTCATAATAAGGGTTTAAGCCAAAACTGCAGGAGAAAACATTGCAGAGATGCCTGAGGTCAGAGGATCTAGGATGTCTGAAATCCATGGGGCTTCAGCCCATTCAACTTGTCTAGCTTAGTTATCTCAGTATACCTAACAACCACACTGTAAGGTAGGTCTTTGTTTTATTCCCCATAAAGCAGGAATGGGGGGGGGGGTGCACACACAGGAGACAGAAATTTGCCTAAGATTTCCTAGGTGAGATTTGAACTGGAGACCTTCCAACTCACAGATCTTCTGCCGTATTTATGTTACTTGCTTAGGATGTGTATGACAAATTGTAAAATACGAAGTATTCTATATCTGGGGTGGGAAGACTACAGAAAGAGCTAACTAAAATAATTAGAGCATAGAGCACTTTCCATGCAAGAGATGGAATTATTCGGCCTAAGCCCACTCAGCACAAGAATGCACTGTTAGTGCAGGAAAATAAGTTGATTGAGAGGAGAAAAGAGGTTTATAAAATTATGAGAGCTGTGGAAACAGAGAGAATTTTTCTTTCTCTCTCATAAAACTAAAACTTGTGGTTATACAACGACAATGCCTATAATTACCTTCTGGACAGGCAAAAAGAAGCACTGCTTTATATATTACACAATATGTAATGTCTTTAATGGCGACTGCCATGTGGTCGCTGAAACGCACACGGTGGGGCTGGCTGCTGAGCTTCAGTCTGGCAGACAATAGCCTGACTGGATCATAATTTAGACCAATTGTGCGCTTAGGATCCGAAGAGGGTCCTATAGCGCACAACCGTGGGAAATCAAACCTATCTGCTTCATCGGGTGAGGCCGGGGGCACGGCTTAAGTGCAAATATAAGCAGGCCCCTGGACCTCAGTCCGGCATGTCATCTTCTCCACTAAATAAACTTCATGAGCTGATATCACTTGAAGTGTCTCCGACCCCAGTACTTTATACTGGCGATGAGGATGGGATCCGAATGAGCGACTCTCCAGCCGACTCCAGCACCGATCCGAGCGTCGATCCAGCCACTCCCGACAACGCCAGGCTCCAGCGCCTCACTGCACTGCCATTGGTCCCCAGCAATACGCAGCCCACTGATCCGCCTGTTTCTGGTGACGCACGGCTCCAGTGCCCCACTGCCTCATCAGCTGCTGCTCCAGACTCGGTTCACCACAACCCAGCATCTCCATGAGTCATGACTGCCGCTGCCCCTCCAGGGCATTATCACTGCATTCAACCCTACCCACCCCGAGCTCTGGGAAGCATGGGCCAACCAGCTCAGGTATTCCTATGAAGTACAGGAGGTCACCAACACCAGTAAGAAGAAGGCTTGGCTCCTGAGCACATGCAGGATCAACACCCTGCGCTTGGTTCATAGCCTAATCTCACCCCACATCTTAGTGGAATCCTCCTATAATACAATAATCACAGCACTGCATAACTACTTTCCGCCAAAACCATCCAAGATGGCCATGCGCATGGACTACTGTGGCTGCTCACAGAAGCCAGGTGAGACCGTGGCCGCTTTCATGGCCGACCTCCGCAGGCTTGTGGTCAGCTGTGAATTTGTGTCAGTTGAGGACAACCTCCTGACGAGTTTTGTGTGGGGAATCCGTGATCCCAAGCTACACAGAAAGTTGGTTGCTCTCAGCAACGTAACTTTGGAGAAGGCCTTCCAGACGGCCTGCGCTTTCAAGACAGTGCAAAAGGACCGACACGGCTCCTCCGCAGCCACCTATCACACCACTGCATCCTCTAGCTCCAAAGCTTCAGACAAGGATGATGTTCTGCCTCTATACAGCCGCCTGCAAAGGAGATCTGCAAAAGCCGCAACAGAAGGGAACACCTCAGCCGGTTCCAGGCCAACAACATCATCCACCCTGGCACCTCACCACAGTGCCACCTTCACGTGTACCAGCTGCGGAGACCCACACGATTGCCAGACATGCGGTTTCCAGGTTGCAGAGTGCTGATCGTGCAGCAAGAAGGGGCACATCACCCGGGCTTGTCTCTCCCGGACCTTCCGACGCACTCAAGCTGCGCATTCCAAAGCTGCGGACCTGCACTCCACAACCACCAGGTAATGAGCTTGCCCAGGGATACCCCTAATAAGATTTTTGTGCCAGCCTCCATAGAGGGGTCCTCCTGCCACATTGAACTAGACATGGGGTCTGCTTACTCCATTATCTCGGCGGACACCCTTCACAAACTCTGCCCATGGGGGGGGCCTGGCTGCAAAAGCCCATGGGCCTGCGATTACAGGATTTTCAGAAAAACCCCATCGCCATTAACGGCCTGGGCAAGTTCAGGGTCCAGTTCAAGGACTTTGATGGACTTTTGGACCTCCTGGTGATGGAAGCTGCATGGTTCGAACCCCTAGGACTAGGAGTAATGGGGATGAACCATATAAATGGCACAGGTTTCCAGGCAGTCTGTGATGACTGGCCATTTTTGATGGTGCACTGGGCACCTACTTGGGCCCTCCCGTCTCATTAGACCTGGACCTGGCTGTTAGGCCCATTCACCTGGCAGCCCGACAGCCCCCGCTGGCAGTCCGCCCCAAGATAGACAAAGAGCTGTACATGCTGGTCACCCAGGGGGTCTTAGAACCAGTTTCCCATGCTAGGTGGGAGACCCCCATCATAACCCCCATGACACAAAATGGGAACATCAGAATATGCGCAGACTACAAGTGCAAATTAAACAAGGCGCTCCAGGACCATGCATACCCAGTTCCGGTTACAAGTCATGTCCTTGCATCACTAGCCAGAGCAAAAATATTTGGTAAGCTGGATCTGGCACAGGTCTACCAGCAGCTCCTGGTGGATGATGCCAAGGCAGAGGCCCAGACAACTGTGACGCATCGGGGGGCCTTCAAAATCAGACATTTACAATTCAGGGTCAGCATCGCACCGGGGATCTTTCAGGGACTAATGGATCGTTTGCTTAAAGATATCCCCGGGGTCCAGCCCTTCTTTGACGATGTTCTGATCGCTGCACCAAATGTCAGGACCTTCGAGACCCAGCTCTGCTCAGTCCTGCAGTGCTTCTCCAACCCTGGCTTGAAGGTCAAGAGGGAAAAGTGCCTCCCTGGGAGTCCAATCAGTCAAGCTCCTAGGATTCACCATGGATGCACAGGGCATCCACCCAACCCCGGAGAAGGTCCGTGCCATCACAGAGGCCCCAGAGCCAACATCGAAGGCGGAGCTCCAGTCGTTCTTGGGCCTCCTCAGTTTCTACCATGCCTTCCTCCCCCCACTCCACCGGCTCCTGGATAAGCACGCCAAGTGGACATGGGGCCCCCACCATGCCTCGGCATTCTAGGCTGTCAAGGATCTGCTGGCATCAAACGCAGTCCTGGCCCACTTTGATGAGTCCCTCCCGGTGGTGCTGGCATGCGACGCATCACCCTAGGGAGTGGGGGGCTGTCCTGGGACACCACCTGGCAGATGGGTGGGAGGTCCGCATCGCCTATTACTCCCGCACCTTGTCACAGGCGGAGCACAACTACGCACAAATTGACAAGGAGGCACTGGCCATCATGGCGGAAGTAAAAAAGTTCCACAAGTATCTGTACAGCCAGCACTTCACGATCAGCACACATCACAAGCCACTCCTGGGTCTTCTGGCTCCCAATCACCAGACGCTGCAGATGCTCTCACCCTGGGTCCTGCACTGGTCAATCTTCCTGGCTGGTCCACCACCCTGGGTGGACGAGCTGGTCCACCACCCTGGGAAGTTGATGGGGCATGCAGATGCCCTCAGCCACCTACTGCTCCCATCCTGTGACCTGGCCCTGGCCCCGGCACACCACGTCACAATGCTCAAGAACCTTCCTGACAAGCCCATCCAGGTGAAGGACATCGCGAGGCACACTGCCCAAGATCGCACCCTCTCCCGTGTCTTAGACTGGGTGGGAAGGGGGTGGCCCAGCAATCCGGGATCCGAGTTCACCACCTACTCAGCCAGGCAAAATGAACAGGGTGCATTCTCTGGGGCACGCGGGTGGTCATACCCAGGCTGCTGTGCAAGAAGGTCCTTACCGCACTCCGTGAAATGCATCCCAGCATCATCCAGATGAAAGCTCTGGCTCAGAGCTACATATGGTGGCCAGGGCTGGATACGGAAATAGAGGAGCGAGTCAGACAATGCCACAAATGCCAGGCATCTTGGTCCAACCCTCCTCATGCACTTGTGCAGCCCTGGGAATCATCTCACAAGCTGTGGGCTAGGCTACACTTGGATTTCGTGAGACCCTTCCAGGGATAGCTGTTCTTCATCCTTGTGGACAGCTACACCAAATGGTTTGAGCTGGTCCCCATGTCTGCAACATCATCTCAAGCGGCCAGCCAGGCCATGTAGTGCATCTTCAGCATGCATGGCATCCCCAACACCCTGGTAACCAACAACGGCATGGCTATCACATCCAGAGAGTTCCAGACCTTTGTGGAATACTACGGAATCTGGCACGTGCGATCCGGACCCTTCCAGCCCGCAATTAACAGCCAGGCCAAACGCATGGTTCACTCTACTAAAGATGCCCTGTGCCACATGGACAATGGTGACTGGCATAAGTTAGTGGTGTTCCTGTTTGGCCAGCAAATGACTCCTCATACGGCAACAGGATACAACCCAGCTGAACTCCTCATGGGGTGGCAACTCACAACCAGACTGGATTGCCTGCCCTTTGACTGAGCTCCAGAACACAGTGCGACCATGGAACAACAGGAGGCCCCTTGGGGGGTTTCCCTGAAGACTCCGTATACGTGCAGAACTATGTGAAAGGTCCAGCATGGGTTACGGGCCGGATTGTACGTGCAACAGGGCCTCTCTCTTGCGAAGCCGTGGGAGAAGAAGGTCAAGTGTAGAGACAACACATTGACTTGCTCTGCCACAGACTCTGGTCTCCTGACTACGACACTCCAGACAAGGCCAAGACCTCCGTTCCCACCCAGGAAGATAGCCGGAATGCAGAATCAACAGCAGAAGCACCTCAACTTCCGTCCCCGGCCGACGCAACCCAGGACATCCCTCGGAATGAGCCCCAGTACCGCCTGCTGCTGCCCCATACCCATCTCCTTTCACAACTATGCCACGCCATTCTGATCGAGAAAAAAGGCAGCCATCCTACTTGAAAGACTATGTTTGTTAGGGGGGTCTGGACTATGGGGGGAGGGGTGTAATGTCTTTAATGGTGACCACCACATGGTCACCAAAACCCACATGGTTGGGCTAGCTGCTTGAGCTTTGATCCCACAGACAATAGCCCGACCAGATTGTCATTTAGACCAATCATGCGCTTAGGATCCGCCAAGGGTCCTACAGCACACAACCGTGGGAAATCAAACCTATCTGCTTCATCGGGCAAGGCCAGGGGCACAGCTTAAGTGTGAATATAAGCAGGCCCCTGGACCTCAGTCCGGCATGTCATCTTCTCCACTAAATAAACTTCATGAGCTGATATCACTTGAAGTGACAAATTCTGCTTCTTGCAAAATGTTTCAATGGCTTTAAAAATGGGTTGAATAGACCTATAGTTCTATCACTATCAAATGGCTAAATTAGCTAAATGGAGCCTCCACATTCAGAGGCAGTATACCTACAGTCTCATATGCTGGAGATGAACAAGAGTGACTGGCCATCAATTTCATGCCCTGTTTGAGAGACAGTTTCCAGAAGCAACTGGCTGCTTGTGGAAAGAGAATGCCGAATCAGATGACCTTTAAGGGGCTCTTACAAGACAATTCCTATGTTCTTTATACACAGCGAGTTGTCCATTCAAATATAAACTATTTCTCATCCGAGTACTTTTAAATTCATTTTTCCAGGGACTTTGGGTTTTGTATCCTGTCTGATCCTGGACCCTCAAAAAAAAGGTAACAACAGGCGTTCACCTGGCTAACCAGCCAACTGATATAATCTCTCTCTTGTCTGGATTGAGGCTATTCACCCTGAACCGATCCAACATTCATTCAGTCATTCAGAGATACCACCACTGTACTTGGATCAACAACAGGCTGATGACACTGTATGCCATACCACCTATATAACCTCAGTGGTTTCATGTGGATGTTAAATAGTAAAGGTTTCCCTTGCTCGAAAGCCAGTCGAATCTAACTCTAGGGGGCGGTGCCCATCTCCATTTCCAAGCCAAAGAGCCAGGACTGTTCAAAGGCTTTTTCCATGGTCATGTGGCCAGCATTACTAGGCACCAAGGCGCATGGAACGCTGTTACCTTCCCACCAAAGTGGTACCTATTTATCTGCTTGCAATTTCTTGCTTTCGAACTGCTAGGTTGGCAGGAGCTGGGACCAGAGACGGGAGCTCACTCCGTCAGACGGCACTGAGGTCTCGAACTGCTGAGCTACCGACCTTCCAGTCTGCAACTCAGTGTCTTCACCTCTGAGCCACCGCAGCCCCTAGATGTTAATAGCAAAGGATAGAATGGAACTGAAGTGTGAGGGAAAGCATAGCACAGTTCCCATGAGGTGATACAGTCCTCTCCCAAAACCACCACCACACCAGTCACTCCAACTCAGAAGCGTCTATGGTTGCCAGATCCAGGTTGGGAAAATGCTGGAGATTGGGGGGTAGAGCCTAGGGAGGGTGATTTGAGGAAAAGGAAGGACCTCAGTGGGTTATAATGCCATACAGTTCATACTCCAAGGCAGCCGTTTTCTCCAGGGGAACTGATCTGTGGAGTCTGAAGATCAGGTGTAATTCTGGGAGATCTTCAGGACCCACCTGGAGGTGAATAATCCTAGAAGAGTCCATGGGTGATGATACTGAAAGAACCTGAGGGCCATAACAGTGCCACATTCCCCCAGTAAATACCCACACACACACAAAGAACTTGCTTCAGATTCACATTATATGATTGATTGATTGATTGATTATATTTATACCCCGCCCTCCCCACAGATGGGTTCAGGGTGGCTTACAGTGTTCGGTACTATGTCCTAATCAGCATAAAACATTAAAACAGTTTAAAACAGTTAGATTAAAATAATCAGTAAATATAAATTCGATAAGCAGCAGTAATAAATACTATTAGAAAACAAGCACTGCACTCAAACGCAAACAAAACAATTATATAGATATAACTACTGGTATATTTTAACAATTCAATAAACCATAATTGATTTCACACCTATGTCTTCCCAGATTCATACAATTATTAAACAGCATTGGCATCTTATAGAACATATTCCTGGATGCCAACTTCCACCTTTTATTGGCTTTAGAAAAACTAGGTCAATTCGTGACTCCTTAGTTCATACAGATGCCCTATCAAGGGAAACACTAAATGCTCCAGTTACTAATGGTCACTTCCCTTGTGGAAGATGTGTTATTTGTCCATTGGTTTGGAAAACCAACAGGATTACAATACCCAATAGTAATTTAGCATATGATTTGAACTTTATGTCCACATGTTCAACACGACGAGTTGTGTATTTGTTAAGGTGTGGTTGTGGTCTTTTGTATGTCGGGAATACCTCCAGAACTATACGCACCCATATTATTGAACATAGGTGTTGCATCAGAAATGCTCGCTTAGAATCACCTTTGGTTCAACATTTTCTGACTCAGCATCCTGCTCCTAATCATTTTAAGTTTGTCATCCTTGAAGTCCTTAAGTGCTGCTCCTACATTGCCATGGATATCCGTAAAAGGCTCTTACAAAGGGAGGCTTTTTGGATCTTTCATTTAAACACTCTCCAGCCACATGGGCTAAATCAGTCATTAGACTTAAGCTGCTTTTTATAAACACATAAAGAAAATATATTCAATTCCTTTGCCTTTTTGGGTTGTCCCCCTTTAAAATTGTGAGGCTCAGTTGCTGCTATATTAACCACTCCCTTTGGGCTTTCCTTAAGGCATGCTGGCCACATGAGACTAGTTCCATTGTAGGATCAGTAGCCCATCTACCCTTTTTTTCTGGTTAATGGTAAGCATCTTGCATTCAGTATCTGGGCAGTATATATGACTTTGTAATGAATTTAGTGCTTTCTGACCCACTGTTCCTTGGTTTTTTGTTCCATTCTTTTAAAAAAATAGGATGAAGCAATTTCTGCTCAGTATTAGTTATGCTTATTACATAAACATGGAGTTTACTCATCTCAGTGAAACTGGTGAAATTAACATGTAATAATGAATCTAACATAAGGTATGTTTGTAAATTTTTGTAATTTTTGTAATTTTTGTAGTCCTTGTCTCATATATATTTTTGTGAATGTTTAATTGGTCATTAATGGTGTCTTTCATTTTTAAGTCTTCTGACAAGGATTTATCGAAATGAAGAATACAATCCGAGTCTTCATTGGATTCAGCTGGATTCAGCTGTGTTATTCATTCTTTTGGCTTTAATAGCTGCTGTTAATAAGTTTCATTGATGTCTGTAAAATAGATTAAAATAATCATACATTTAAAATGCTCACAGTACTGCACAATTCATGCATCACAGTAGATGGCGTGCACTGAGATCTACTTAGTGGCCGATTCAGCTGCCTTCTAGCCTTCCACAGAGATATCTCTCCATCTCCCCACCAGGGCCAGCCCTCACCAGGTGTTCAGATGGTAATAGTTGGTGGCGGGCGGCTCCTAGTTGAATGCCTGGTGGAAGAGCTCCGTCTTGCAGGCCCTGCAGAACTGCATAAGGTCCCTCAGGGCCCTGATCTCCTCTGGGAGCTCATTCCACCAGTAAGGAGCTGCCACTGAAAAGGCCCTGGCGGCCACAAGCATGGCATCCCTGGGACCAGGGGTCATTAATCGGTGTTGTGACCCCGACCGTAGTGCTCTCTGGGGTCTATATGGGGAAAGGTGGTCCCTCAGGTATGTTGGACCCTGGCCGCATACCAGCACCTTGATGCGAATTAGGTATCCTATTGGCAGCCAGTGCAGTGCCTTCAGCACAGGCTGGATGTGCTCCCATCTAGGGAGGTGCATCAAAAGCCTGGCTGTGGCATTCTGCACCAGCTGTAGCTTCTGGATTTGCAACAAGGGCAGCCCCATGTAGAGAGCATTACAGTAGCCCAATCTCGAGGTGACCATTGCATGGATCACTGTAGCCAGGTCATTGCGGTCAAGGAAGGGAGCCAACTGCCAAATCAACTGAAGATGGTAAAAGGCTGATTTGGCAGTGGCTGCTACCTGGGATCCATAGTCAAGGAGGGATCCAGGAGCACTCCTAACCACTGGCACAGACACCAGTGGTGCCCCATTGAAGGTCGGGAGTGGGATCCCCATCCCCCGACCACCCCGGCTCAGGCACAGGACCTCTGTCTTCGCCGGAATTACCTTCAGCCAGCTCAATCTAAGCAAACCAGCCACGGCTTGCAGTGCCCAATCCAGATCTTCCAGTCTGGAGTCCGACTGGCCACCCAACATCAGATAGAGCTGGGTGTCATCAGCATACTGATGACACCTTAGCCCATACCTCTGGGCGATCTGGGCACATGTAGATATTAAATAACATCGAGGACAGCACCACCGCCTGAGGCACTCTTCACTCAAGTGGGTGTCTCACAGACTGCTGTTCCCCAAGCACCACCCTTTGTCCCCGACCCTGGAGAAAGGAGACAAGCCATTGCAAGGCAAGCCCCCATATCCCCACGTCGGCAAGGTGGCAGGTCAGCAACTGAAGGTCGACCATGTCAAACGCAGCCGACAGATCTAACAGTAACAGTGCTGCCGAACTGCCCCGGTCCAGGTGTCTCCAGAGGTCATCAGTAAGGGCAACCAGTGCTGTCTCCGTCCCATGTCCCAGGCGGAAGCCGGACTGGAAGGCATCTAATACGGAAGTGTCATCCAGAAAGCCCTGCAACTGTACTGCCACCACCCTCTCAATTAATTTGCCCAAACCGGGCAAATTAGAAACTGATGAGTCAAACTGTCAACAAACATCAGAGACATGATTTGTCTTGTGAGAGATTTCTCTGCAGACAGCCCAAATATCTTCATTCATAATTCAATGTATGTGTTTACAAAAAGCACATTATATTACAACAGTTAAAACAGGAGTCCACAACAAGAGATATTATTTCTACCTAAGCAGTTATATCTATTTTTTGACAATGTTTTAACAATCTTGAGTAATGCCAAAGCCCTGCCACTCCCTATAAAGTTTAGGACTACTTGACAGTGTGTACCTGAAATATTTTAAGTGCACGTCTGAAAATGGACACCAACACATGTGTACTGTAAAGATACATTCAACCAGAGAAGATGGATGGTCTGAAGCTCTTTGTTGAATGGAAACTCATGTTTGCCTGTATGTAATGTTTGAAGCAAAACCAAACAGGCTTTCTTTTGTGATTGAGATATAACATCAACAATATACTGTCTTGGATCCCTCTGAGATTTCTGAGGGTGCAGGGGGGATTTTTGCCAATACTCCCTCCCACAGGAGACCCCTGATTCCCTCTATAAACTATCATGAGGAGGAGGAGATTGGATTTATATCTCACCCTTCACTCACTTGGAGTCTCAGAATGGCTTACAAACTCCTTTCCCTTCCCCTCCCCACAACAGACACCCTGTGAGGTGGGTGGGGCTGAGAGAGCTCTGAGACAACTGTCCTTGAGAGAACAACTGGTACAGAGCTATGGCTTGCCCAAGGTCATCCAGCAGGTGCAAGTGGAGGAGTGGGGAATCAAACCCAGTTCTCCTAGATTAGAGTCCGCACACTTAACCACTACACCAAACTGGCTCTCCCGCATCCTCCCGCATTCTCCCGCATCCTCCAGGAGCAATATTTTGGGGTATGCTTTGGGCGGCCACTGGTGGAAAGCATTGGTAAAAATTGCCCCCCATACCTGTGGACATCTAGATGACATCTAGGGCATTATCAGTACTAAATGAAAGTGTTTCCCCCAGTCCATCACTACCAGTAGTAAATACGTCATGTAACTTGAAAATACTGTCCAAAATGACAATGTTGCAGGAAGATCACATTTTTCCCAGTTGGAGAAAGGTGATTCTTTCTGGTGACAGAGCAACCTCTGTTTGCACAAAGGCCCATATTAGATTCTCGTCTGGGGCATTAGTGGTGACAAGGAACACAAGTCTCGCAGTTTCTCACGCCTCCCCATGCCCTGTTGTCACCATGACAGTGGTGTTCAACTGGCAAAAAAGGGAAGGAAGCTTACCTACACACATAGCTTCTGCAGCAGCACAGGACTGAACCTGGAACCTTCTGCATGCCAAGCAGATGTTCTACCACTGAGCCATGATCCCTCTCTAAAGTTTGTATTTTGAAGGCAAAAAATAGAAAAGCCCTTTGTCTGTTTCATGTCCACATGCTAAGAGCAGAGCTTCAGAATTTGTCTTGGCATCAAAGGATGACCTTTGCAAACATGCAAATGGGCCATCATAGAATGAACACCACATACAAAATTTTTGATGTTGCATCACCTTAATCATAATGCTCCTTAATGGAGTCATTTCACATATTCGGGTGCCAGGAATCAACTGTGGAGAATTGTCAACCAGGCTCTTGAGATGGCTTTACCTGGGAGACTTGCTGGTTTTAGCTCCTGCTTTGGCGGGGAGGGCAGGATATAAGTTAAATAAATAAAACATCCATAACCTTCAAAAACTTGCCTTCTCTTTTCTTTCCACTTTTATAGATATTTATATTCAGATTCCCTTTATTTTTCATCCACATGTGCTCAATGTATCCATTACCTCTTAGTCCCAATTAATAAAACAAAAACTGCATATCCTTAGAAAATCATGCATATGGGTTTGAGATGAGGCCTTTTTATGGGAGGCTTATTTTATTTTGGGGGGAGTAAATAGGAAACTTAGATGCCAGTAATAGAGCTATAATGATGGCAAAGATTTGCAGATATTGAATACGCATAAAAAGCTTGATAAATAAAACAAAAGGTGTGTATCCTTTTTAGAACTGTGCGCACAGCTGAGACAAGGAAATCATAACATGTTCATGACCTTGGAAGGAGCCTTAAACTTTGACATAATTATAGATGCACACCTTTCCAACTTGTCAGTCTGGCCTATCCCTAAGGATTGTGCTTTTCTCAGATTCCTAGAAGAGTACAAAAGTCAATAGCCAAAGATCTTTTTCTAGAGAATACACAGATGAGTTTCACATGTGGACGATCAATTATCCGGGGGGGGGGGGGGCAAGTCAAGTGTCCTTCCCCTATAATTTTAGTAACGAGATCTGTATGAGATAGTTCCTGAGCGGCTTCAAAATGCATATCACAAAAGCTAGTGACTAATCTGCAGTACTGTAGATTAACACATCAACATTGCAATCTTTTAACAGCAACAACTAAAAGACTCATTTGTTCATTGCTGCACATGTTTCATTACAATTGATTCAGAAACCAAAGCTGATTGGGCCTCCTCCCTAAAACTACATCGGACTGTCATCCATCAGCTTGTTTGTCTGATCTTGAAGATGTGTGTGTGCCAATCATCAGAGAAATTCTGGAACTGTGACTTTGAAAAATCAGTTATGATGCAGCATAATGACCAAGAGCCATTTCACACTGCTGCCTTACTCTGATTATTCTCCATAGCTGCTTCATCTTTCTCTGAAGCATGGTGGAATCAGAAAGAGTTTAAAACTGAGGAGGAAGGAAAGGGGAAGTCAGCCCTTAAAAGGAATGCACTGCAAATGTATCGGTTTAGCCGGCAGAGGAAAAGTAGCCCCTTCATGAAGCTAACTGGTTGCTAGGAAAGGAGGTCTGCAAAGAGAGTTCAGGTTTGCAGAGATAATGCTATATAAAGGAACAGTCTGGGCAGTCATCCAATAGATTTATTTCATCAGATAAAAATATTGCATCAATCATGGAAAACACACACAGAAGAAAAATGGATAAGACAACATGTGTGAGAAATGCTGCAGTGAGGCAGCAAAACTGAGGCCAAAAGTCTGCTTGAAAACACCTTAATAGTGTAAGCTCTGGCCTCAGAACTCCATGATTAGGGGAGAGGTTGCAGGCAGTGGTAGAGCCCCTGCTTTCCAGGGTCCAGGTTCAAGTCCTGTCAACTTCAGTAAAAGGGTCTCAGGATGAAGGTGTTGGGAAAGACCTTTCTCTGCTTGCAGCTCTGGAAAACCTACTGGCATGGTAGATAATACTGAGCTAAATGGCCCAAAGATTTGACATGGTATAGGGCAACTACTCATGTTCAGCCTCCCCTTAGCTATGATAATCTCACCAGGCTTCCATAGAATATTGTTTATTCTATCAGCCTCAAGTCCCCCCCCCCCATAGTAGCCTACACTACAGGGGTGTTTTAAAGACTGTTATCCTAACATGCATGGAACGTATTAAACTTCTGAAATGTCTACATAACTGCTAAGTGGTGCTGGTAGTGGAAAGTGACATCAAGTCGCAGCATTACTCATTATTATATGTTACAGCCTGTCAAGCAACTTGCCCCATCCCCATTAAGATACTCTTGATGGCCCACCTCAGCCAAGCCTTTGCCAAATCTAGGTTACTGAATAGTTTTTAGAGGAGAAGGTTGAGTGTAACGAGACAACAAACTAGGGAACTTTCCCATCATTTAAAAGTTAGAGAGGTCTATTTATAAAAGCCCAAGTGGAAGCAATTCATATCACCTATTGCTAAGCTACAGTCATCCAACTTGTCCTGTGGTGTGATGTACTAAGCGGAATATAGTATATCCTGAAACAGGAACATCCAGAGGCTGGAAGATATTAGATTTTGAAAGTACTGCAAAGGGTTCAAAGGATTAGTTTGTGGCCAAAGAGTTGGTGAATCCTGGAGGCTTGGGCAATGTGAGCTATTTAGCAAAAAAGTTTTAATTTAAGGATATCATTCAGTTATGATTTCCGCTTAAAGGCATAAGTAAGCTAAACATTTTCATTTAATAGAACAGCTCATCAAGGAGTTTTATATTCAGGGGATCACCAAATTACAGGTTCATCTCAAAGACCCTCTAGCTTATAAATACATTTAAAATTAATGCCACCATAGCGCATACATTTTATATTAACTTCACATATTCTGCGCGAGCCAAGTCACGGTAAACTCTAAGCCCCACGCGAAAATGAATGTCCCACTTGCCGTCTACAGAAGAGCACTTTAGAGGTAAGTTTACAGATTTTCAAGACCTTTACTACAGAGATGCTTCCCAATAATTCTTCATTGAGTATAAATTCTTCCCCAAATGATAAGATCAAGGTTCACCTGTATAAAATTAAGCAATTGGCTCCCCACAGAGTACAACTGAAAGGGGAAATAGGAGAAGCAAGCTATTCTTAAATCTGGGACAGGACAAAATGAAGTTCTGGCAATCCATCCTTTTCCCCGGATCATCTGGGCCCTGTCTGAAATGGATCTGGATTGGTTCATCAGAGGCCTGTGTGAGGCAACGACACAGTGATAATGAAACAGAACGTAGGGGCCCTATCTGTAAAATGGCCGCTGCATAGAGCTCTCCATCTCTCCATCTGAAACATTTAGCACAACTTAATTCTCGCCCTGAGCTCATTCTGTTTTGCAGCCTGCTTTAGCTGAGGATCACTCTGCTGATGCTGATATCACCCCCATCAGCACCTCTGAGGCCATGGCCACACGGCCCTTTAAAGCCCTCCCGGATTTAAAGGGCCGTTTCTTTTAAGTTTGGGTTGGGCCACGGTGGGCGGCAGCAGAGAAGGAGGCTGGCAGCGGCAGAGGCTGGTGGCTGCGGTGGCAGAGGAAGTGGGCGGTGGCGGCGGAAGAGGAGGCGGTTGGCAGAGGAGAAGGCAGTCATCGTCAATGGAGGAGGAGGCGGCAGGTGGCGGCGGCCGGGGGAGGAACCCTTCCCAGAGCCCTGCTGGCCGCCTGGAAAGTTCAGCAGGGTTTTTTTTCCCCTTTTGCATTTGGGTGCTTGGGTGCTTGAGTGCCCAAGTTCCCAAGTGCAGAAGGAGGAAAAGGGGGAGGCCATCTGGACAGCCCTCTCTCGCAATGATTGCGAGAGAAGGCTGTCCAGATAGCTCAATTGCGGGTTCCTCGTGCGACCACCAGGAAAACACTCAATTTCTCTGGGGTCAGAAAATGCAGGAGGAACCCGCATTTGAGCCCACTTCGGTGTGGGACTAGCCGTGGCCATTGTGGATGGTCCCTTTAAATGCGGAAGGAAACAGCAGTTCCTCCCGCATTAAAGGGCCGTGTGACCATGACCTCAGACTCAACCAGCTGATGCAGTCAACGACCCTGAGACAGCAGAGGCTGGTCCTAGGCAGTGTTCCCTCTAAACTGAGTTAGTGTGAGCTAGCTCACAGTTTTTTAACCTCCGGCTTACACATTTTTGCCTTAGCTCAGGAAGGATGGCTCCAGAGCAGACTAACTTATGCAGTAGCCAAATCGCTCACTCACAGCTTTAATGCCAGTAGCTCACAAAGTAGAATTTTTGCTCACAAGACTCCACAGTTCAGAGAGAACATTGGTCCTAGTGCCTCAGTTGCAGAGGACAGCATGCACTCCAGCCCCAGGAGTGCTGGGATCACAAAAGAAGCAGCCCAGAGAGGCAGTGCCTCAATAACCCAAGATCTGGGGGAGACTTCACAGGCTGCCTCCCCTCCCCTTTCCCCAGAGCCAGGGGAACACAGGAGGAGGCAGGCGTGCTTGGAGCTCCTCAAGAGGAGGCAGAGCATGCACCTCGCTGCCCAGCGACTGCCAAATCAAGAGGAACACCTGAGGTCAATGAGCCAAATGGATGGCTCTCTTGCAAGCAACGAGACCCAGTTGTAAGCTGCCGATAAAGGATGGGGCTTCAGATGTGGTAGACATGGGAGCCACTTGTCACCTTTCTGGACACGCGACCACACCACCCGGACCTGTTCCTGTCTGCAACTCATGAGCCTTTGGCTTTGACCCCGGACCTGCTTTACTATGCCTCTTGGACCTGCTCAAACTCTGCTTCTTGGACCCTCGGCTGGCATCCCTTGTGTAAGACTCTTGGACTAAACTCTCAACTTTGCACTTCTGGTTAGTGATTCTGTCTCACCCCCTTGGTCTCGGCTGAGTCTGCTCTGACCCAGGACATTCCTCACTCAGTACCAGCAACATGCAGTGATATGAAGAGCAGGAGTAGGGAAATGCAAAATGTGAAGATGCTGGTCAGAGAAATTGTAGAGGAGAAGCTGGACACACAGCTGCCATTAATGATGGCAACCACGTATATATTCTAAGGCATAGTCTAAACCTGAGAAAAAGATGTGGCACAGTCACTGCAATGGGAAAGCTGGAATTCAGATTAGATATTATGAACGTAAGGGCCATTACACTTGCAGCTCTGCTAGACATCTTTCAATAGATACATATGAATAAGGAGCTTTGCCACTCCCTACGCCCTGTCTCCCAACTCTTACATTTAATTCTACTGCCTGGAGTACTATTTAAACATTTTGTGTTAGACAGCAAATAATCACTTACTATAATTACAGATTCCCACTGCACATGGTTTATGAGTGAGTTAGCAGAGGAAATATTAAAAGGGAACAGAACTTTACGGCATAGTGAAAAATTAAAATGAAAACCACTCTACAACAAAGGTAGGCATTATTTCATTTAACTTTATTAATGTGTGTAATTTGCCAGAGATGATGCTGATGAAAAAGGCTGTTAAACTGATAAACGGAGTTGCCCGCTTTTTGTATTACCTTAAACTCCACAAATGCTCTTAATATCAGTCAAGGAAAACAGGATTAAGAAAGAAGCAGACAGCATTTCAGCTACCACCCAACAGAAAACTTGGCTACATAAAAGTTAGGGTAACAACTTGCCATCTGCCTTCAGCTGGAGGGGAATCATCTTCTCGAACGTCTGATAGGTAACTCATGCAAAAACAGAGCTATCAGGAGACTTACGTCCATCAGCTGACTGTTCTGTCTAATTCACAAAACATGTTAATAGTAACTACAGAACTGCATTTTTAAAAATACCCCTATATCAGGGAGACTTTCTGAAACCCAAACCAAGCTCAAGAAGTTGAGACAGTCAGGCTGATCATTAGGGAAGGATACTTCTGTTACCGTAACAGAGGTTCAGAAACCAACATCTTTATGGGATGTTCTGGGAAGAATAAGATTTTCTTTTCTAGCAGGCACTGGATTGACATAAGATGCCTGTGGCTTTTCTATAAAGTGATTTCATTTCTTCTATTGCAAATGGTGCAATACACAAGTAAGTATTTGGCATTAAACCCTCAACTCTGAAAAGCTATGGGTATCTGAGCACCAGTTCTACTGCCATCTTAACTGAACTGACCAGTCCTCCCCATCCAACATCTACTCATCAGCCCTAAGTATCCCCTTATCCGCTACTTCCAACTGGTTACAGTTATTGTGTGGTTCCTTTGAAAGTTTCTGGGACTTCTGAGATTTAGGAGCTTATCTGAGAACCAGCGATTCCCAGTCTGACAGCCTCTCTCCCTTTTCTACTGGGACAACTTGGGCAATCCTTACTTGAAATGGTCTTCTGTGTACACGCATTAAGCCTGCAGCACCTCAAGGCTCCTGGCTTTCCATGGGCAAATAATATTAGGCACCTTGATGAGAAGTAGCTGGCTATTTGGTTTCTCTTATGCCAGGCTATTTCCCTGTACAGGAAGAAAAGTTTTCCTTAAAAAATAACATTGGGGGGAAGGTTTCCTCGCACCCAGGATCAAGAATTGAAGCAGGCATTTGGGTTGCCAGGTCCCTCCTGGCAACTGGTGGGGGGACATACCAGGAGCAGCAGGGAGGCCCATCCAATGTGCAGGGATGTGTCTACATCTCTGACCATGTGACCAAGGAGTGACATCATCACTTATGGGAAGTTGGTATTGGGTTGTGAAATAAGAAGCTGGAGACTGACCAGTGATGGAAGTGCATAAAGAGTTTATAAAGGTGAAATACTTACAAATATACATAGACAATCACCAAGACATTCAGCAGCATGTCTGGCTTAGTCTTGGAGAGCTAACAGGCCCACTAGCTTACTAGGCAGATAGCTAATATACTAACACTAGCCAATCCCTGCCAAGCTGATGCAATTGCTAATTAGATTCACAGGACTAGAACAGTAACATCTGGTATAATCACCTGTCTGCAATTACATCATCCCTAGACTGACAGCTAAATCTGACAGTTAGATCATTCTGATCTACAATGCAGTAACTACTTGCTACCTCAGTCCAATATACTCCAATAGTTGGGGCATGATGACATAACTTTCAGGTCACGTGGGCAGTGATGTAGACATGTCACTGCACGTTGGATGATCTCCCTCTTTTTTGGTGTAAGTCCCCCCTGCCAGCCAGCTGATTGGTGGTGGGGTCTGGCAATCATAATGGGCACCCCTGGTTCCTAGGAAGAATGCTTATCTACTAGTTCCACTTGCATTCTTCTCATCACTGCTGATCCCTTAACTGATTGTTTGCTGGGATGTTCATCTACATCCGAACAGTTCAAACGTATCGATTTCTGTGATTACAGACTTTCTTGCAGCTGCCACCACATCACCACCACCAGTCTGACAACTCCAATTGGTATTTGCCACATAGAGATTTTTGGGTTGAGACTTACTACTTTGGTGTTTCTGTGTACCTTCTGACACCATCCCTAGGTGTCTGCCCATGACTCTAGATGACTCATCTTGTGATCACTTCTTGCAGTCACTCCATTATAAGTGCTGCTGATTGGACAGGTGAAAAAAGCAGACAATATATCCTTTATAGGATTATTTAAAGGGTAGCCAACCGTGCATGCAGAAAAGGGGGTGAACTGCAACTGAAGCCATGCTAGACATGGAGGTTGCTTTGATGACTTGACCATGACCCTGGGTAATATATGTCTCTTCTGTAATGAGAGAGAAGATTTAGTTTACGGATTTTGCAAGCACAAAGGCAGGCACAAGCTGCATATTTGTTCCTTGTTAGCAAGAAATGGCATCACTGTCACTTTGTAGCATGAGGGGTTACTGTGCAGGCACAAAGTTGTTCATCGTGATGCTTGAGAAGGATTTCTACAAGAAACATCAAGGCAATCCAATAAGGAGCTCAAGTTGCCTGGTGTATAAGCAAGGGAGCTCAATCAGCATCGAGTTCACTGGGTGACAGAGTTCATGTCATAGTTCTCAGCATCTCTGGCTTCTAGCCTCATTGGCCAGACATCTTCAAATCACACTGGCCTATCATTACCCATGAATTAATGGTGACTGAGCAAATTTTATCTTATCTATATTTCTGCTTATATGTGGAACATCATGTCTTCTTGTACATCTTATCAGGTAAATCCTTCACAGCAAACTCCTGGGACAAGTAATTTTGATTTTTGGATGAACAGAAGTTTTAAGTTGCATAATGGGAAAAGATTGAACAATGTACTTTGAAAATGGCCTCATATCATCACCTGCAACTCCAGTTTCTCATGAGAATTTTCAAGGATGTCTACTCCCTGAGGACAACTTACTTGCCAAAGATAATCCACCAATACGCATGTTCACACTGAGCCCCAAAGCATCTGTCATTTGGTTGGCCAACTGTTTGCATGGCTTTTTTATCAACTGTACAACCAAAGCAAGTGTCCATTTTAAATGGCAATATCTCTATCAAAGATGAGGAAAATGAAGCAGGATTGCTGAAATGTAATATTTATTGAAATATTTATCTAAGACATTTCTATCCCGGCTTATCTTCTTGCACTCAAGAATGCAGCAAGCAAGTGGTCAGGACGCCCATGATAAAACTCCAGTTAACAAAATGAAAATTTTAAAAATGCAGAAGCTGAACAAGCACAGCCCAGTCTGCTGCAAGGATTTACCGACCACCAAATGCCCTCTGGAATAAGACTGCCTCACATGTCTTCCGCAACATACTATGGGCACAGCGTGATAGCCCTGCACAACATGGGGCTCTCTTGCAGAGACAATAGCAGGGCAGGAATCCAATCACAACAGGGCAGCTGGTTTTTCAGCTCCTGTCCAGCCATGGAGCCTTCTCAAAGACTGTGGGTGGGGGCCGCTTTGCCTCCCTCGAAGGAGGGGCAGACAGAGACAGCACGCAGGCAGAGCTGGCAGGGATTTAAGGACAGCTCCTCCTGTGCACTTCCTCCTTCCACTGTGTGCTCAGCCCATCATCCCGCCCTGTATGCGGTGCAAGTTTTGGCTGGTCGCCTTTTGGGGTCAAGTAGAAATGTAATCCAAACTCCAACTTGATTCATTTTTTTCCCCTTAAGCACACAGAATGAGCTAAAAGGGACTCAATGACATGACCTTCACTGTGATTATATTATCAGTTTACAGCTGATCTTTGAGCTGTGACTGACTTATAGTAGCTAATCATCATTTTGTCTTTTCCAGCTGCTCGGGAGGCTTTTTTCCAAACCAGAAAAATAAATGTATGTAGAACTGACACTGGATAAATGATTTGCAGTCAACATATTAGCCACCACTTTAAAAGCCCATTCTCTGGCCGCCACCCACCTCAGCTCTAAAGGCATAGCTTCAGAAAAGGATTTTAACTTGGGGACTGGACAATATTGGTGGAGGTGGTCCTTCAAAAGCCCTTATTGTTTTATGTGCACTTCTTCATACATCATTCTAAGTAACTGCAATCGGAGGACACCTTACCTGAGAACTTAAAGGACAAGTCAGAGATGCTGGCTAGAGGTATTGGCAGTGGGATAGAAGCTGGAAGTATTAGAGATGACCCCAGTCCCTGCCCAAGAGCAGGGCAGGGCTTGTGATGGCTCAGATTCTCTCATTGTAATAGAATCCTCAAGAAGTAGTCTACTTGAAACAGGGTTTGCACACTGACTAAACAATACAGCTAAGGTACAGACCCGTCATTCTAACTTTGCCATCTTTACCCCACTCTCCTTATTTTGAAACAAATGACTTCTCTGCTTCCTTGTACTTTCCTTTTCCCACTTCCCTCATACAGCCCTTTGATCGCTAAGCTGGGTTTTCATCTAGGGGTCGATTCTCACATGGTTGTTCAGCACTAGACGACATCCTGCATGAACGAGTCATCACAGATGTCATCTAACATCACAGATGGAACTGTTATCTCATGCTGCATCACTCCCAACACCATTCTTTCTCAGAGAAGTCAAGTCACCACATTTAGCTGCAAATCAGCATACACAGAGTAATCAAATGAAAACAAATTGACTGATTGCTTACTCCAGCCTAAGTAGCTCTCCTATAGGCTGGCCGAAGTTTGCAAACTTTGTGGAGTGGGTAGGACACAAGCCACTGGTGTGATCCACACCACCATTGATCCTGGAGTTGCCATGATATGTTCACACTGCTCTTATGCAGGATTAAGCTGACTGTAGAAAACCTGCTGCACTCTCACATTTTCTGCGTTATTTTTCAGCCTTCTTTAGATATTAAACACCATGTGGATCTGTAGCTGATTATTACCCTCTGGAATACTAGTGAGCATTAGTATGGAGCAGAGCACTCTGGCACATTACAAAGCACAACATGGTGGCAGGAAGCCATTTTCTTCCTTCTTGGCACATACTGGAGCAGTCAGAAGCCATGAAGGAAACTCTTGTGGACTCTGACTAGCCCCAAAGCCCAGCACAAAGTGAAAGAACAACCCCTCCATGGAGTACTGGCACTCCAGGAAATGTGGAATCATGCACATTTTCAGAGGGATGCTTGAAGCTTGTCAGTTCCTACAAACTCTGCTGTAAATTGAGAAGATAATCCCTCCTCATAATCCTATGTACATTAGGGGCAAGGAAAGATCTATCGCTGAGGATAGACTGGCAGTCTGGCCCACTCTGCCTCCACTTTAAAAGCGGAGGCAGAGCAGCAGTCCAGACTGCCACATCTGCCTGGAGGAGGCAGGCCGGACGCAATGCGTCCGGTGCCGCGCTCCTCCTGCAGCAGCCGGGCACCACTTAAAAGTGGTGTCCCGGCTGTTGCGCGTGCATTCCACCCGCTTCCGGTGGGTATGAACGCACGCCAGTCAGGGGAGCCACACGGCGTTCGCACGCTGCCGCCGGAAGCTGCCCACAGTCTGGACGCTGCGGGAGGCTTCCTTGCGGCGGCATGCGAATGCCGCGCGGCGGAGGCAATTCCACCCACCTTGTTCTGCTGCGCCATGGAGGCACAGCAGAACACGAGTCTGTCCTCAGCCTATCTCTCCCACCTGCCATGAAATGAGAGACCCTCCCCTCTTTTGAGTTTCTCTGCATAGTGAAAAGTCATGGGGTGGGTGGGGTTTTCTAATGCTTGTTCAAAAATGTCATCACCAGGAAGGAATCCCTAATCAACAAAATGCATTTGTGGAACACTGGTGATATACAAATACAAACGATATCCTGTCCTCCAACTATTTGCTTTCCCCCTTTACCTCAGTCCTGAACACTTTAAACAAAAGAGTCATGCATGTTAGTACAACTAGACTTATGTCAGATGCTATGTGAAATATCTGTCATTTAACATTATCAATAACCTGATTAACAAAAAGTTGATGCCTACGCTCCAATCCACATGCCATACAATTATTTTGTCATTTATCAGATTTACAGTAGACACAGAAGGATTTCCATCCTGTCTACACATTGTATTCTATTGATCAAAATACCACTTGGGGAGTGATTGCAGTTAACGTTTCATATTGAAGTTAGCAGCTGTATTAGCCTGTCAGATTTACTATAAGAAATACAGAGCTAGCTATTGAATTTCAGCAAATACCAGAAGATTCCTTAAGAAAATCATTAACAGCAAGGTTTGAAATACCCTGTACCAAAGCAAATAATTCAAACTGTAATATTGTTTGAAACTGGCAGCTATCTACATGTGCACAGTATAAGAAACACATCTGTTTTACTGATGAACTTGTGTCCAATCCAGCTGAAGTCCACTGTCTATTATGGCTTTGACTACATAGACATAAACATGTATGTCGGTCGCATTATGTAGGCGATTCCACAAAGCAACTGAAAATTTTATCTTATCCGTTCTGTAGCAGCCTTGTAAATGCCTGTGAAGGGTCCAAATATGATGAAGCAGAAACTACATTACGAAGCTGCCAGCAAAATGAATCAGAGGTAAAGTCTACTATAGCATGAGATTCCCTCCCACGTCCAGTCAGAGACCCTGAACTGATGCTTTTGAGGGGCTGTGCCTCTACAAATGATCAGCAATAAGGTTCTCTGGGACTTATCATATTAATGTCTGATTAGCAACCTTTAATTCTGATAATACAAAAGAATAAGGGGTTTGAGTTCAGTCTTTGATTATTACCTGCCAACCAGACAAAAACAACTACAGAAACTTTTTTTAAATATTTTATTGAGATAAGAAATTAGTGAACTGGACAGAATGAAAAACACACATGAAATAATTATGAAAAATAAATGCAAAAATTATTAAGGTACCTAGCATTGCTTTTTAGTAAATAATAATTCTGAAAAGCAAATTAGTTTTCAACTGGTTGTCTCACTGCTTTTAGGAATAATCAAATAAACCCAGATTACAAAAAAAAAATTCTCACCTATTCCTTTGAGACTTCCACCCAGAGAAATCTGACTTGCTTGTCACAGGAGTACATATTTATAGAAAAATATCAGTTATTATCCTATCTCTAACCCTTGTCTATCATAATCATGTGATATTATTTTTAAAAGTGATTGGTTCATAACTGATAAGGGATAAGCAATAAGAATGCTGATTAGCCAGCATAGTCATGTGATACTGTCTAGAGAACTGATTGGTTCTTAACTAGATAAGCAACATATGAGCTAATCTGCAGATGCATATGAGATACATCTGGTAAAGCAAGATAGGAAGGCCAATCTCCACCTTTTGCCTACTTTTTTTCTGCAACTAGGTCAGCTAACTGTCTAAGATGAAAATACTTGAAGCAAACAAAATTCATGGACAGTTAAAAAGTGCTTGAACTCTTGAATAATTGCAAACTCAGCAAGAAAAGCTTACTAATACCATAGCTACTGCTACATTACAGGACCAAGGACAGCTCTCAGGGAGTACAGGCATTGCTCCACCAAGAGTTTAAGAATCAGAGCAAACCTGAAGACCTTCCATGCCGCTTCAGCTCTGCAGAGAAAGGGAACAAATCCCTAGTTTGGAGCCTTGTGCTGTATCTAGTCTGAATGGCCCTTTGGTACGTTTTCTGTCATCTCTCAGATGTTGCCTTGCAAGAAGTACGAGGATGCATGAAATTGGTATGTTGGCAGGCAAGGGGCTCAGGCTTTTTGTCTGGATGAAGAAATGCAGTCCCAAATATACTGAATACTAAGCAGTTTTAAGGGATTCCCAGTATCTCAGCCATGACATTTTCATTCACAAAAAAACAGCTTTATGTATGACATGAATATTATCACGGGTAACATTGGTAGGAATTTACAGCCCACCCTAGCTCTCTGGCCCATGGATTTGCATGACTTATGCAATCATTGTGCGCATGTGTTCACCCCACCCACAGAAAGCTACCCAGGCTTTAGCCCCATGTAAATGAATAGGATTTAAGCAAGTTGTTATTAACTCATCCCACTGATTTTAATGGAACTGAAGCACAGCTTACTTTCTCTTGATCAGAGACATCCCCAGCCCAACTTTAGGCACAGCTAGGAGCTCCAACTGTACATGCATAACCCCAATCAGATCATCTGTCACAGCTTTGATCAGGAGACAATGATGGGTGGCAACCAAAGCCAGGGCTCTATCAGTAGCGGCACCTCGCTTCTGAAAGGCCTTTCCTCATGAGGCTTGCCAGGTGCCTGTGATGCTCTCTTTTAGGTGCCAGCCCTGAAAGGTTTCTGTTTACCCAGGCCTTTAATTAAGGGGCTGATCTTCCAACACAATTTTAGTGTGCTTTTAACCTGAAAACAGTTATTTTCCACTGCCAAATCATCAGTGTTTGTGCTCCGGCTACTTTTAAAATTCTGGATTAATTAATTAATAACTGAGGTGCAGTGGCTCAGAGGTTAAGATGCTGAGCTGCAGACCGGAAGGTTGGTAGCTTGGTAATTCGAGACTCGAGTGCCACGTGACAGAGTGAGTTCCCGTCTCTGGCCCCAGCTCCTGCCAACCTAGCAGTTCGAAAGCAAGAAATTGCAAGTAGATTAAACAGGTACCACTTCGGTGTGAAGGTAACAGCATTCCATACATCTCAGCATTTAGTCATACCAGCCACATGACCACAGAAAAAGTCTTTGGACAGCACTGGCTCTTCGGCTTGGAAACGGAGATGAGCACCACCCCTAGAGTCGTATTCGACTGGCTTTTGAGCAAGGGAAACCCTTATCTTTACTTTAATATTTTATGATGTTTTATTTGTAAGCCACCTTGGGTAGATTCACTGGAAAGGCAGCGTAAAAACTTTCTGAATACATAAATATTTTATATTATTTATTTATATTTTATTGGATTTGTATCCCACCCTCCCCACATAGTGGGCTCAGGGCGGATTCCATCAAAGGCAATATACAATAATTAAAAATAGTTTAAAATACATCAGATAAAATATAGTGCAGTTTCTATTTATCCTGTCAACAGATCTAACCTGTCAGAACTGGGTTCCAGATATTACTCCAGATATACAGATAAAAAAGGGAATGCCTGCTGCCTCAGCTAAAAGCCTGGCGGAAGAGCTCCGTCTTGCAGGCCCTGTGGAACTGTAAAAAGTCCTGCAGAGCCCTGATCTCATATGGGAGCTCATTCCCCCAGGCTTGCCCCATTGAGGCAAGACAGTTGTCCTTGGGGCCAGGGACTATCAGTTGTTGCTGATTAACAGATATGCTCTTCGTGGCTCATATGGGGGGAGGTGGTCTCACAGGTATGCAGGTCCCTGGCCATATACGGTTTTGAAGGTAACCACCAGCATCTTGAAATAGATCCAGTATCAATAGACACCCAGCGCAGTTCGCACAGCACAGGATGGCTACCTGTCCGCACAGACAACAAAATCAACACCTGTGCTGCTGCATTCTGCACTAGCAGCAGCTTCTGGAGCAGAGTCAAGTGCAGCCCCACTTAGAGAGAATTACAGTGATCCAGTCTGGAAGTGACCATTGCATGGGTCACTGTAGCCAGATCCCAGGGGTAAGGTATGGGGCCAACTGTCTGATCTGTCTCAGATGGAAAAAGGCAGACCTGGCAGTGGCGGTAACCTGGACCTCCATAGTTAGCAAGGCAACCAGGAACACCCTCAGGCTCTTCACCTTTGACACCGGCACCAATGGGGCCCCATCAAAGGTTGGGAGCCTGATTCCCGATCCCCCTCCATCTTTGATGGATTCAATTTCAGTCTGCTCTGTTGTAACCATCCAGCCATGGCTTGTAATGCCCTGTCCAGATTTTCTGGGGCAGAGCCCGGGTGGACATCCATCAGTAGATAGAGCTGGGTGTCATCAGCATATTGGTGACAACCCAGCCCATACCTCTGGATAATCTGGGCAAGGGGGCACATATAGATATTAAACAGCACTGGTGAGAGAATTGTTCCCTGAGGTACACTGCATTTCAGCGGGTGTCACTGAGATAATTCCCTTCCCCAAGCACCACCCTCCGTCCCCAACCTTGGAGAAAGGAGGTCAGCCATTGCAAGGCAAGCCCCTTATCCCCACATCAAAGAGGCAGTGGGTCAACAGGTCATAGTCAACCATATTGTATGCCACTGACAGGTTGAGGGTATCAGCAGCACCAATCTGCCTCAATCCAGGTGTCTCTGGAGGTCATCCAGCAAAGCGATCAACACTGTCTCTGTCCCATGGGCAGGGCAAAAACCGGACTGGAGAAGACTTTAATTAAATATGACTAGGGCTATATGCATACAGTCCCAGCTACAAGATCAGGCCAGTAACCATGCCTCCAATACTTTTTAAAATGTATAGTTCCACAGCTGGCTTCCATGTGCAGAAACATGTTAAGCTAGATTCAGGCAATACTAATTTTACATGTGCCCATAAAATGCTTTTGTTTGTACATTTTAAAAGCACCGTGCATGAAGCAGCCTTTTAAGTTACAGAATTCTTTCATTCATCCTTTGCAGCAACTCAACCACAACCCTCAACCACAACCCTCTTAAGAAAAACATGTAATGCTCTTAATAAAACATGAACATTCCTATTAAAAATTTTTAAAGGACTTCGCCCTATCTAAAATTATTTATAGCTGAAATAAAACTAAACTCTCAAAATGTGGTGTAATTTAATACTCTACTATATTTGTATGTAAAACAGCAAAAGGAGAAGACACATTTAGACTTATATGGCCTACATTTATTATCTATACATCATTCCGTAATTCAGAGACATGAATCTCAATAATTTTCTGGGCCTTCAGTGGAAGTTTCCACTTTCTTTTATATTTATTGTCCAATTTAAAGAATTCTAATTTTAACAGATTTCAGCTTTGCCATGTATCTTCCCCTTCCATCATTTAAAAACCCCACAAAAACGGACTGAAAGGATACTACTATTTTCCACTGAGATCATGAGTAGAATTCCATAATTACACTTCATTGGTTCAGATCGATGTCCATCTGTTCCAACTTCTGTCAACTGATCTCAAAACAGGGCTCCACTGAATATTCTCCAGTTTCAATTTTCACTTTTCCTTCTGAACCATTTAGCACCATTGATTCCCCTTAACTGCTTCTGCATCATTTTCTTTTTTGTGACTACTATTCTTCTTTCTGCGGTTAACATCATCTGCAATTCCACCCAACCAGGGATCATGAAATGAATGGATTAACATCATGACACTACATACCCAATCCAATTTGGTTGCATGATAGTATCACTAAAACTAAAAATGACTGAAAGTCAAAAGCAAGAATCACATGGGCAATCCCAGTCAGTGAACAGAATATGATGGTGGTGCACAACGTAGCATTTGATGGTGCGTAAAATGTTTGGGCAGATTTGGCTTCATTTTAAAAAAACACCGTGTTTTCAGTCAGTTCATTTTTGTTTTGTTAATGGCCTCCTGTTCGGTTTTTGTGTGTTTGTGTCCTTGAATCTTGTTTTGCATTGCCACCCACCTTAAATCTGAGAAAATGAGACAGGATAAAAATATTTTAAAGAAATATATTAAATAAACAGTGGACAAGCAACAGAACCAACCACTGTGCAGAACCATCTCATCTAAAACAGCTGATAACCTAATACATTTTATTAAGGCTTATATACTCTTTCTTATTTCTGGTTGTTTTCTAGCCTGTAATTCTCCCCTCCCCCGCAATGTAAAAGTATTAGCACTGTGGCAGTGCTTTTTCCATTTTTATTTTTCCTGCCTACATCTATCATGAATATGGAAACATCGTTGTGGAACAGTACTATACATATCCAGCATAAATGAAGAAACCCTGAGAGGGAATTCCTCTGAATTTGTCTTAGTGTGCTAGCAGGAAGGGAAGAGTTGCACTCAGAGTCCAAAAGAAGAGAGTGCTAAATTTTACAAAAGTTTTTTTGTAAATACAGTGACTAGTTCAATGCACTGTACTCTTTATTACTATTTTATAGTGCAGTATGTTTTGATATCATCGTTTCTCTTTTCCCCCCTCCTTTTTTCCTTCAAAATACGAGAGAATATGTTGTATGTCCATTCCTTCTGGTTTCTTTTTCCTTGGAGGATACCCAAGACTTCATACTGACAGATCTTAGTATCCAAGAGGGAGTATCCTTGCAGGATTAAAGGCGAGACCCGCAATTAGACTATCTCTGATTTCTTCAGATGTTTTTTCTAATCTTTTAATATGGGATTAAAGTGAGCTAAGACCATAGACTGCTTTTATTCCTAACTAAGACCTTCTCGATTACATTTCAAGCCTGTCAATATCTCCCCCCCCCCCCAAAAAAAACTGAGGGTTTTTTTGTGTGTGATTCTCTCCTAATTTGCAGTCATTCCCATCTAGATGATGATGATAATGAACTTTTGTCAGTTCCTATGCGCCATGACGTACAAAATAGCTTGATAAGAAAATGTGAAGCGTATACGCGTTTCTCAATGGTCTGCAGGAAACTCCCTAAGAGACTGATTAGCCTAGGCTTGTCACAGATAAGGGGAGATAATTATGGAGGCTTAACGGAATATGTGGTGGATCTTTAGAGAGGAGATGACTAGATCTAAGACTGTCTCATAGATCAGCCCTAATTTTTAATATTACACATAATGTGAAAGGGGGGGGGGGGTTGGCATTACCCCCAGAGTCTTTGTACAGTGACTCTTCCAACAGAATGACATCAAATTATTTTTCTTCCTCGAATGTAAAAACAGTTCAAACGAGATTATCTGTAATTAGTATAATCTTATGAACTCATTGTGAAAAGTTTATTGCACCCATGCTGGCTCTCTCTTATGCCATATTTAGAGACTCTTTATTACATCCCACATAGCAATCCTTAATGATGGAAATGAATATGTGGCACTTACAAAGTAACACTGTTGTATTTCTTTACTTAATAAACACCATCTTCTCCTTTAATTCCAAAGCTAATAGCTTTCTTTTATGGATCACCATATATTAGATAAACAAAAGAAAGAAATCTATAAGGTATTGTTAAGTAAAGAGTGTGCTGCTCCCCGAAGTCATTTATATGCATGACAAGGGAATTGTTCAATATAGTGACAAATTTAAAATAATAATATTTTAAAAGCATTTAATAAATATTGATATGAATAATTACTTCATTTCACATTCTTAACAGGAGGTTGATTACGAAAGAATACCTTATTACAGATCAAGAGTAATTTGCACGAGTGCTGATTCCTCTTCTGCCCTTTTTGACCTGGTCACTTCGAAGGTTCCTGCCCATGCAGGCTCTTCCCTCCTCTCTCCGACCTTCTTAAGCTGGAAGTATATAAAATCTAAATTTTCAGTGACTCCATAGAGACCCAGGGCCACAGCAACTGGGCTGTAATTTAATTTCTCTCATTCATTTCTATCATTATTATTATTATTTACTGTTACAGAGAATGAAACTTCTTAATAAAATCATGAGTGTTTAGAAACAGAAGATGCAATGGTGCACTGTTGCAGAAGAAATGGGCAATTCATACAAAACTGTCCCACAGGCATGCATACCCTTCCCTCTCCATGCCCTATTCTCTGTATCCACCCAGTATCCACCCTTTAGAGAAGGGCATGGAGCATCTTGCTGTAAATCAGGAATGGCCATTTTCTCCAGACTACTGTCATTGTGGGACAGCATAAATCAATGCAGCCTTTCACCAGAGGCTGTAAATAGGCTAACGGCAGCCATTCATTAGCTCCACACATAACCAGGTATTTGTTTTAATGCTGTTTAAATGGTTTATTCTCTGTCTGCTAGGGTTGACAGCCACATTGGGAAATACCTGGAGATTTTGGGAGTGGAGCCTGAGGAGGGCGGAGTTTGGGGAGGGGAGGGAATTCATTGTGATATAATGCCATAGAGCTCGCCTTCCAAAGCAGTCATTTTCTCCAGGTGAATTGATATTTTTTGCCTGGAGATCAGCTGTAATCCCAGATCACCAGCTACCACCTAGAGGTGGTAACCCAACTGTCTACTTCCCTCTCACAACAACTCAAATTTAAAACATTGTAATCTGTGGGAAAGGGCACCATTTAATAAAAGCGGAGTGACAACTGTCCTCATTCTCCAGCTTCCTAGCATATGTATCTATATCTCTGGCCAACTCTCTGGTTCTGCTCAATGAGTAATTATTGTCACAAGCAATTACAGAGGTATATTAAGCAAACTCCAGAGCATGACAGAAGACAGGAGGGCATGGCGTGATGTGGGCCATGGGGTCGCGAAGAGTCGGACTCGACTGTATGACTGAACAACAACAACAATTAGTTATTTGCATTCTAACACTATGGGGTTATTTTAAAAAAAGAAGAGTAGTGTTGATAATATTGTGATAGTTATTGTGAGGCATTAAAAGGTAAATGGGACAGCTTTTTACATATTAAAGAAATGAATTTGAATTTAATCTTGAATGTGTGTGCTTTGTTCAGAATAGCACAATTCCTTAACTAGCACAGCTTGTTTTATAAGCAAGTTTTCATATAATATCAAAATATAACAGAGGAGCGAAAGGGGATGCCCATCAAATCTGAAACAGTGTCCCCCAATTCTAAACCACAACTTCACCGCATGTAAAAAAACCCAAACAACCTCTACACAAAGCCCCAAACTTTCTCTCTCACTCCAAGATGAAATTGGTTATCCATATCATATTATCCAGTGGTAATTTATCCATGTATTGTTAAAGTTATGTCTCAGGTTCTCAGACCAAAGGCTCTCTTGGCAAGTTTATAATCCATTGAACCCACTTAAATCAACAATTCTAACAATGTGCACAAACAGTAATTTGCAAGCTGTTCGTGAAACTAAAGAAACAAAAGAACTAATCTCACTCCAGAGACTGCAAGGTCCTCCACCATTTTTAAACAGTACATGAGGGATGAATGCATAGTAAACTGGAGAGCAAAATGGTGGTCTATAACCACCCATAGCCTGCTCCGACTTCCAGTTCTTTTTTTCCCTTTCCTTTTCTTTTCTTTTTTCTTCCAGAAGGTCACCGGATCTACTAATCCTTTTCTTTCTTCCTTCCTTTCAATTGTGCGGCCCAGTGGGACTCCCTCTGCTACCCCGCAAATCTTGCCTCATTACTGTTTATACAGTTCTCTGTACAGCATGGACATATACTCCATAGAACATGGAGGAACCACGCTGTGCCATATTTAAGTGCAAATATAACTTCCCTTTTTTGGCTCTGTGTTTGTCTCTAAACATGACACCACGCTTTAGTTTGGAAATTCTCCTTGACTTCTCCTCTTCTTGCACACTGATAAATATGTGATCCTTCATCTGCCTCCCGCCGCAGAGAGCTTGAAATAATCACTAAAGCAGCAGGATCCGTTTTGGCAAGAGGGCATCTCACTGGCTCGCTCTTCTGAAGCTTCTTAACCTCTAATTGCAACAAAAATTTGAAGACTATCTATTTCAAAGGAGTTGAAGGAGTCTCATTTATGATCATTTCTGGGCTCTAATCGTGTAACTAAATAAGGGCAGGGTAATGCATTCTCTGCGGTGACCTGAGGATAAGTCCGATTTACTGAGACACATTTCATTGATTTTTAGCTATGAGTTGCAATTGATCCTTTTACCGTTAGCTACTCTCATGAAGCTACCCGGTGTCACTAATCCTCTTAAGCAGCAGTCAAGGAATTGAGATAAAAGCTGTCAAGTCACTTTGGTTCAGATAACAGTTTGGTGAAGTTAGGGATTCTTCGTTCCTTGAAAATAAATGTAGCATTTGTGAAGCTGCTTTGTTTGTGCGGTACGTGTGTGTTTGAAAAACAAAGCATACTTTAGTGCTGCTGCTAAGATGATTTTGTGGACAATTTGCAAATGCCTTCCATTGGTGTAGACCAAATGAAGTAAATAGAATTACACCAGGGTAGGTGTCCCTCTAAAACAAACATACTTCAACTTGATTGTGGTTCAACATCCGAAGCTGTATATATAACAGTTTTACATTTTATTATTAGCTTTGAACACTGACATTCAGCAAATGTCTGTATGGAAACAACAAAATATCATCTTTTGATACCATTTTCCTACTCATAGATTAGATTTTTATATTGCATTAGAACATTTTTGCACTACAAACTTCATTAGTCAAGGAACTGTTGCATTTTTGAAACAGACCATTATATCATGCAATCATATTGCCACACATCCATTTTATTAAATGCAACACAACTGTCTTGGATGGTCCATCATGATCCTGTCTTCTAAACGAACACATCTCTACGAAGTTTCCCCCATATATCAAATATCTCATCTGTATCAATAAGTCTCATAAGCTACCTCTTTTTTTCTTTACAACCAAATCCAGGACAGAACTTCACATATAGAAACCTCCAGCCTTCCATTTCCCACCAGTATGCCACATGGCCAAGTAAGAAACACTTTTACCAAAGAAATGGTTAATGGACCACAGGGTACTTAACGCCACCTGTTGTTTTTCTGCTGAAATATCTCTGCCTACTTATTGTCTCAGCTTAACTTGGAAACATGTCTTAGGACCCCAGATGGAGAGGGGAAGCAGCTAGGGACAGGAGCTGCAAAGCAAAATGCTGGGTGGGGGACAGCTGAGGTATGCACATGCCCAGCTTTGTACAGCAAATATGCAGTTGGGAAATATATGCTTGCTGCTGCATGTAAATCCCCCTGCAATAAATACGATATCCAATGTTCAAGCATTTATCTCAGGGTTTAATTTTTACCTGCAACTTACAAAAATTTGCCTTTTAGTCAATGTGTATATAAAGTGGCATCAAATCATAGTCGACCTACAGCGATCCTGTCAGGTTTTTAAGGCAAGAGATATTCACAGGTGGTTCGCCATTCCCTGCCTCTGCATAACAACCCTGGATTTCCTTGGTGGTCTCCCATCCAAATACTAACCAGAACTGACCCTGCTTAGTTTCTGAGATGTGACAAGATCAGACTAGCCTGGGGCAACTTAATCCACGCTCTCTTTGTGATGTCCTCAGTCCAAAATATCTATCAACAGCACTACCTCTAACCAGTTTTAAATAATAAATTAATATCCTTGCCTGCTGGATTTTGGAAAATTATTTGTCTCCCACTTTTCTCCTCAATGGGCACCCAAAGTTCTCCTCTCCTCCATTTTATACCCACAACCACCGTGTGATGTAGGTTAGGCTGAGACTGTGTGACTGGCCCAAGGCTAGCCAGCAAGCCACAAAGTATAGATAGGAACTCTCAGTCTGGGGCAAGTGATGCTCTGTATTCTTGGTGCTTGATGGGGGGAACAGTGGAAGGGCTTCCCCCACTGTTGGACCTTCTGAGGGCACCTGATGTTTTTGGCCATTGTGTGACAGAGTGTTGGACTGGATGGGCTACTGGCCTGATCCAGCATTGGTTTCTTTTATGTTCTTATGTTCTTCCATGGTGGAGTGGGGATTCAAACCTTGGTTTCCCAGGTCCTAATCCATCACTTTAACCACTACACTACACTGATTCTCAATCATACTTACAGAACATTTCCAGTACATGAGATCCAAGTAGCTCAGGGAAGCAGCATGTAGTTTTGTCTTCCTCATTTTATCATAATACACCTGACATACAATAGGTTGAGAAGCAGTGACTGCCCCATGATTTCCCAATAAGGTTCACACTGAATGGGGATTTGAGCCTAGGTCTCTCTCTCTAGACCAGATTATACCTCTTTTTACCAAATGGTACCGCCACTGACCAAGGCAGACTTGTTGATTGCATTTCTCTTATTCAACAGCCTACGGGATTTGAAACACGGTCTCCCTAGTCCAGCATTCTAACCACAAACTACTAACACTCTAACCACATTTTGCTTTTGTAGTGTATTACATTGTAATGCCTTTCAATAAAGTGTTTAATTCATATCAGTAGAAGTCTGTGTTTTCCTACTGACAGTTGCATACCCACCTGGGTGGGAACCCTAAGACTAATAACATCCTCATGCTTCAGGGGACTGAATTAACACACCTCACTGGTTCTCATTTGGTGCAAACCCCTTGCCTGAACATAAGAACATAAGAGAAGCCATGTTGGATCAGGCCAGTGGACCATCCAGTCCAACACTCTGTGTCACACAGTGGCCAAAAACCAGATACCATCAGAAGGTCCACCAGCGGTGCCAGAATTCCAGAAGCCCTCCCACTGTTGCCCCCCAGTCACCCAGTGTGATCTACAGTGTGATCTACAGTGATCTACATCAGACTACAGTGTGCAAAGCCTTCAAAACAAATCACAGTAGAATGTAGAATTTGTGGGCTGTAAACCTCAGACACATACACAAACAACAGCGTAGTCTCCTCTATCTGTAGTCCTCATACATACAATAAATGAATCCAGACACCATTGGATGTTGTGCTTTTGGATCAGTCACATCATGGATCTTCCCATCCACACAGGAAAATCTAGCAGCACCATTACAATAGCCCAGCATCCAGAACATGTGCATCTTACGTCTCCACTACTAAAAAGAATTCACAAGCCAACACAAGAGGGTTCAGTACATCATCTTTTCCATGTTCTATACTCAGCAGAATAAACTGCAGGGGGAGAAGAGAGATCTATGAGTTCCTATTACACAGATCTCTTAACATAATATAAACTGTGTCACTTCAATCTCGGTATAGGACTATCAAATTGGGATCATGTCAAGAATCTTAGTGCTAATGGCTTTATGCTGCACATTGACAAGATCCATTCTAAGCAGCTATAATGATGTATTCTGTCAAGTCGTAATATTGAGCCTTTCATTTGACATGATACTTCTTGCCAAGGCGACTTTCAGATTTCTATTCAAATACGCAGCGCCATTGCATAATACCAAGTTAATCAGCGCATCTTTGACACAATGTACTGTGTCTGTGCATAGTAATGACTGTTATGATAACAAGCAATGCTTAGTAAAAAAAAATGAGATATGAGAATATTGTGGCATATATACACTAGTCAAAATTCTGAAGCCTTGGTTATTTTCTACTTATGTCAGAGAGAATTATTCTTTCCTGATAATCTTGGCTTAAAGGAAACACTTTGTGTCAGTTTTTTCTTTACCTTTTCTATGACTCAGTAATGGGTCCAACTTTTATCCAGTCCCTAAATTGGGTACTTGAAACCCTTCCATACAGTATGGATGATTCCCTGGATTGGGAGGGGGGGGGGGGCTCTGACCTTCACGAAGTTAGCTAAGAGGCGGTATTCTATATCACAGTATAATGGGGGAAGTAGAATTGAGGAAAGTCCACTCTTTATCCACTCTTCCAGTATGCTGACTTCTTTAAATAATTCTTGATATTGTCCTCAATCACCTTGATGAACCTTCAATTAGATCCAATGGGGCTCTTACAGAAAATTCTCTTCTTATGGTTTAGATATGAACAAGAAGGGGGATCCACAATACTCGCAGGAGGAGGGAGTATCCCAATCCTTCTCCCACCCCCCTCCCCAGCAGCAGTAGTGCTGGTGGTGGTGAGGCCCGCCGATCCTCCTCCCGCCCACCCTCCAGTGGCGGTGGCAAGGCCTGCCGATCCTCCCATCCCCTTTCCCCAGAGGTGGTGGCAAGGCCCACCGATCCTTCTCCCTCCTCCCCCCCCCACACCAGCGAGGCCTGAGTGGCTCACAGCCACCAGCCTGCCAAGCCTTCTCCCGTCCCCTCCCCCTCCCCAGCAGCAACGGCAGCAGTGAGGCCCACCAAGCATTCTCCCTCTTCCCCCCTGCACTGGTGATGGTGAGGCCTGAGCAGCTCACAGCCACCAGGCCTGCCGAGCCTCCCCCCCATCGGCCAGAGCATTCCCTGTGCATGCATGCACAGGACCAAAACTGGAAAAATGGACCAAAACTGTGTGCCACTGCACCACTGCCTGCATGCATGTGCATGCATGCACAGGGAATGCTTTTACTTTGGGGGGGATTTAAATATCCCCATTTTTTACTTTTTAGATTTTTCTGCACATCTGGGGAGTCTCCCAAGTGTGCAGACAAATCTCTCTGTCCCCCAAGTGCCTCCTCCTCATGGATTTAGATATCTGCACAGAGGGGACATCTTGGCTATAGACAAGAGGTGGGGACCCACGATACTTGTGGGGGGGGAGGATTCTTAAAGGCTGCAGCCCCAGGTAAGTCCTCTCCCCCCCCCAGCAATCCCCCCCGATTCTTCCTCCGGAGAAGAGGTCTACCCGCCCCAGTCAACTGTATTGGTAGACCTGGCCTCGGGATAAGAGGTCTACCCAGCCCTTGCCACTATAATGGTAGACCTGTTCTCCAGAGGCCAGGTCTACCAATATAGTGGCCAGGGCTGGGTAGACCTGTTATCCGGAGCCAGGTCTACCAATATAGTGGACTGGGGCAGGTAGACCTGTTCTCCATAGGCCATATTGGTAGACCTGGCCAGGACTCATGGGGGGAAGAGAAGGGGCCTGCCAATCTCCCCCCTGCCCCTGGTTGCCCCAGCAAGCTCTTCCCACCAGCTCTTCCCCCCGCCCCACCCCCCCAGTGATGGAAAGGCCCACACGGATTCCAGCCACAGGGCCTGCTAGCTCTCACCCCACCAGCTCTTCCCCCTGCCCCCCCCAGTGATGGCGAGGCCCACATCCGTGGCTTACCTGTGGCGGCTGCTGCTGGCAGCAGCGGTAGGTGGAGAAGCCTTGCTGGGCCTTGCTGGGCCTCACTGTCACTGGGGGGGTGGAGGCAGGGGGGAAGAGCTGGCAGGGGGAGAGCTCTACCCCCACCCCAGTGACGGTGAGGCCCGGTGAGGCCCGGCAAGGTTTCTCTACCTGCCACTGCTGCCAGCAGCAAGCCACAGATCCAGAAGGTAAGTAGATTCCCCCCAGCTCAGCCCGAGAGGCTCTCAGCCACTGGGCTGCCTCAGAGTTCCGCGAGTTTTCCCTGTGCATGCACAGGGAACACTCTTTAACTTTTGGGGAGATTTAAATCCCCCCCAAAGTTTTTTGAAGTTTTCAGATTTTTCTGCACTTCTGGGAAGCCTCCCAAGTGTGCAGAACAATCTCCCTGCCCCCCAGGTACCCCCCGTGCAGATTTAGATATCCACACGCAGGGGGAACCTTCACTATTAGTATATAGATGTGCTTCCTTAATTTTGAAAAACAGAGATGGCCCATTTGATTGTAATAGGCCTTTTCACAAAAAGAGTACCCTCTTGGCTACAAGTCAACTCTCTTTCCAACCCTTATGTTTGTTTTGGAAACCAGTCCTTGGACACAGGCCCTTTTAAACTCATACTGGTGCTAGCTTGCAACATAATGGCCGAGGACAGACTGGCAAACTGAAGCACAATGGAAGTGGGACAATTTGCCCCGGGGCCTCCCATTCACACTGCCTAGACTGATGCAGGACCATACCGGAGAGGAGCCACAATGGAGTGTTCACACTGTGGGGCAGCCCCTGGCGGCAGTGGTGCAGTGGCACACAGTTTTGGTCCATTTTTCTAATTTGCACGTAGGTGCATGGGCACATAGGCGCATGGCCACAGCAGCCGGATCAGCAAGTTCACATTACTGCCACCGCTTGATGTGCAGCTTATTTGTGTCCACACTGCCAGGAAGCAGGATGAACATGCACCCAGACAGCTTGACACTGGTTTCACCAGGTGCCTATTTAAAGCGCAATGAAAGCGCTTCAGGACCGAGTGAGTGCAGCACGGCAACGCCAGGCAGCTGCGGCTGTCTGAATGGGCTCTCTTAATCCGCTTGCAAAGCTGATTTATATTGGGCCAAACTGTCAGTCTGTCCTTGGCCATCATTTCTAAATATAAGAAAATATTGGTCTGCAGACACAACAATGTAGGTGAACATCAGTACATATTTTTGAAGTTGAAATCTGGCCTCCTGAAAAGAAAAAAGGATCCTATTTCTTTATTCTGGACATGTTACATGTTTTCCCCTTGGCACATGCTTATATGCTTATATAATATCCTACACAGTCATCCCATTCTTCTGAAGACAAGTTTCACGATGACTGATTATATTGGCAGATTAATTCCATTATATTGCTTTACATATAGACTTCTATCTGAACACAGTTTATTACTCCAGTCAATTTCAGCAGGCAATAAATCGGGATCAGAAGATTGGCTTTAAAGCTTCCCCTTACTCTGTAATTTTCTATCAATAATAGTGACCATAAACATCATGTTACAATCATTGTTTGGGTGCTTACTGTTTCATATCTGCTTTCATCAAAAATAATCAATTTCAATCTTTTTTAAAAAGGAATTGTACTGAGAATTCTTAAAGCGCGTGAAAAGATTGCAAATGCAATGCAATTTTCCTCCAACATCATTTAGCGAAAGTGACCCACATATCCCTAGGACAGGGGCCTTCAACCTTTCTGAGCCTGTGGGCATGTTTGGAATTCTGACACAGAATGATGGCCACAACAACAAAATGGCTGACACAAAATGGCTGCCGCGAAAGGTGAAGCCAGCCACAAAATGATTGCCGCAGCTCAACTTCAGTAATACAGTGGGCTACCATGGCAGCTGCTGCCAAAGCAACATTTTAGAAAATCTGCACAGCCAATCGGATCTCCAGTAGTCAGTCAAAGGCTTTGCTGGGCAAAAGCCCTACCTGGCCCCACCTACTTCCTAAAAACACTTGGTGGGCACCAGAAATGGTGTTAGCAGTCACCATGGCACCCACAGGCACCATGTTAGGGACCCCTGCTATATAGGATCACCTCTCCCAGTATGCTTAGGGTGCCACCCTGCAAATAAACAGTTGCCTATATCTGAGCATTCTCTGCTGTGGCTACCACGCAGCAAAATGCACTGCCCGGCAAGGTCAGAAGGTCTTCCATGCTTTTACTGTCCCACAGAATGTGCAAAGCAGAATGGGGAGCTTTTACTAATGGAAACAGGGTCAAAGATAATGTCTGTGAAATGTTAGGTAACTGCCATCACTTTCTTTATTGTATGCACCATATTGTTATACTGCTTCTCTAGTTTAAAGTCCAGTTTTTTATCATTGTTTGTTGTATATATTTTACTCTGTTGTGTGTGTGAGAGAGAGATACTGTTTAGGGCACTAACTGTGTAGTCCCACTGTAATGCATACTGCTCTGATTGTATTGCTTTTTATTGTGTAATCCACCCTGATTCTCAGTGAGAAAGGCAGAGTATAAATGAACTAACTAAAAAATTACAATAGTGGAGGTCTGAGTGAGTCAAAGGAGCTCCTTTTCAGTAGCTTCAAGACAGACAGAAGCAAGTTCTTCACATAACAAACAAACAACATGTATAAAATGTTAGAGAAAAATAGTCAAAATACTTAAATATCCAGAGATTTCAGTGGATCTTTGCTTCACTAGAGAGGAGACGCTTCCTTTAGTTTAAAAATACTTTATTACTAAGGGTGAGGATTCACAGGAGACCTACAAAATAACAACATATCTAAGAGCTACATTTTGCATCTTACTCTTTACAAAACATCGTGAGAACAACAATGGAGAGTCCTCCTTCTTCTTGACCCCTAGAGGGAAGTCACCTGAATACAGTAACCAATCAATACATCAATACCCTTTACATTCCCGGGCTTTCCTTACACTGGCTGTCTGCCAGGTTTCCCTTCCAGGTCAGTCTAAACAATAGCACTGAAGGTAAACAAGTTAACCCTGTAATGACTGGAATGTCAGATCTTGCAAACACATACATTTCCAACATAAAATCTGCTGCCACAAGGTAAGGTGATGGCCATCAGCTCAGGTAGCATTAAAAAGCATTAGACACATTTACAGAAGATAGACCTATTGATTGCTATTAGCCATGAAAAAGCACATGAAACTTCCATGTTCAGATACAATACCCTTCTGAGGATCAAACTGCATATGACACTAGAATTCTAGGACTAGAACTTCAGATGCATCATTTGACCCTAAAAAGCAGGCAGAGGGAGATCTGAACTGGGGAGACCTGAACACCTTCTCTATCTGCAGATCAATCTCTTGAGTAGAAATGGCTCTTGGGCTGCTTTAAGCCACAGTTGGGAGGGGGGACAAACAATAATTATAGATATTTTCCCCTTCCAGAGCTTAAAAAATACCTGTGGGAGGGCATTTCTCAGTAGCGAGAGAGAAAGAACTAAAACCCTACATCTTCCCGAACTCCACAGCCCCAGTTCAGGTCCCATTCCCCTCTGTGGCTCTTTTTCAAGACCAAATTGCGTGTTTTGCATTCTGTGACTGGGGCTCCAACATCACTAGGAGTATCAGACTTTAGAGAAACAACCCAGAGAGTCCATCGCCTTCATTCTCTCCTTGGGAATTTCCAGGGACATCTGAGTGGCCATTGGTAGGAAGAGAATGCTGAACTGATCCAGCAAGACTCTTCTTAACAATAAGTATTTTGAACCTTTTGCTTATCATCTGTAAGATGTTCATTATATATCACAAAGGTCCTGAACCTATGAAGATGGAGAATGTGACATCAGAAGGAAGCCATAACCCCAACGAGAGGGTGCCTCTACCTTTCTTTACAAAAATGCATCAGGAATGATTTATCATTGAGAGTTTTCAGACCCTTTTTGACAGATGCGGCTCTTCTAGTGCATCATCTTGGTCATAGCTTTGCTACTAACTTTTGCTACAGTGTTTCTCTCTTTCCTTTAATTATATTTATCAGGCACTATGTAGAAGCAGTATTTAAAATATGGATTAGGAGAGCATTAAAAGTCCATCTGTTGCTGATAAAATGTGCACAATAGGTTGCATGGCAACCTTTATTGATGCATGCATGAAGCCAGGCTCCCTGCATCGCTTTTGTTGGGTTTCCAAGTGTGCTGCCCTTATGAAGAAGCTGTAGGCAATTTTTCTCTTGCTGGGACATCGCCTGTGGAGTGAGGCACACAACACTAAATGCAATGGCCCAATATAGATCACTGGGACCTCAAGGCAATTCTCCCTTTTGCATGCCCTCTTTTATACCCCAGCCTCCAGATTCCCATGGTTCCAAGAAATTATTTGTGTCTCTTTTCATTGAGGACCTTCAGATATACATTAATTGGAAGGAGCACGCAAAACATTAAATGCAGAAGGGATTTAACAAATAAGAACTCCCTTCCTGGATCAGACCGTGGCCTACCGGTCCTATTGCTCACAAGCCCAGGATAACTGCGATAAACTATCCACTTATTTTTCATTCCCAGCCACTAATGGAGGATTACTGGTCATTCAAGTCAGGCGTTCAACGGAAAGTTTAATTACTGTCTTTCACCAGTATCTTTTGTGGAGCTGTTGGGATAAGCGAGAGGCTTTCCTCCATTGTCCTGACCTCTTACCCCACCCCCCCAACAAGCTTCCAGTAAATAGGAATCAACCAATGGCTTTTGCCTGAAACTCTACAGAACCCTAGAACTGGAAAACTTGAGTCCTCTGCTTGGAAGCGATCACTCTTTGTGCTTCCATAGATAAAATCCTGCCACATCTATTTAAGCCACATCACTCCACCTCCAAATGGTTGGCAGAAGCCATTTACATAGGAGTGACTAGACCATTTCAGATTGTAGGTATTAGATAATGATTTTTTTAAGTTCTTCTCTGTTAAGGGAAGGGTTGCCAACCTACAGGTGGCACCTGGAGATCTCCTACTATTACAATTGATTTCCAGAAGACCAAGATCAGTACCCCTGGAGAAAATGGCTACTTCAGAAGATAGACTCTATGACATTATGCCCTGCTGAGGTCCCTTCCTTCCCTAAAACCTGCCACCCCAGGCTCCAGCCCCAAAATCTCCAGATATTTCCCAACCCAAAATCTCCAGATATTTCCCAACCCAGAGCTGCTGCCAATCCTAGTTTATTTAAAGAGAGGGGGGAATAATCCTTTCTTGAGAGGAATGGGCTACAGCTAGATACTCTCTCCCTGATGAGTAAGGAATTCTTTACACTATGAAGCTTTCATACATGGCAGGTTGAAGCAGCATGGTTCATTCTACTGCCTCAGGATTCTATCAGCTGATCTCCTTATGTAGAGAGATTATACTTCAATTAGCCATGAATGACATGGGGAGATTTTGCTTAATGGGTCTTTTTACAATGCTTCGGGTTCATCGGCTATGAATCTAGTGCCCTTTAAAAACATTGCTGATTACCTCGATCATTACCTTTATTATTTATTTGGATAATTTCTTTCCCACCTTTACCTGCAGAAACATGTCTAAGGCAGTTTACATTGTCCAAATGCTTAAAGATACAATACGTTCTGTAAAAAAAATGTCCAGCCCTCAAGACCCACTGACTAAAACTAAGAACAAATGTGGAGTCCGGTGGCACCTTTGAGGCCCACAATGTTTTATTAAAGGTATGAGCTTTTGTGTGCATGCGCACTTTTTCAAATACATTGGAATGGTAGATAAGGTTCAGACTTATAGACAGGGGCTGAACAGCAAATTAATATGTAACATGATGAAGATGTGCAAAGACAAAACTAAACAACAAGCTAAGGTTATATAAGGTAGGTGGGGGGGTGCAGGTGTGTATGTGTGTGTGTGTGTGTTTGAGAGAGAGAGAGAGAAAGTTATAAGGTTATAAATTGGTTCTACTGCTTCAGACCAACACGGCTGACCACCTGGCTCTAACTAAAACTAACAAAGACTAAAATCAGAAAAGACATTTTTCTTTCACAAAGCCTGACGCTTTAATTCTTTGTGGTTATCTGAAGATGTGCAGGATACTTTCCCCGTGTTTCTTGTTTCTCTAGCTTTACACCCTTTCCCCTTCTCATTCCTTTATGCACATCTGCCGATAAACGTACAGATGTTCCCTACCCACCTCCATCTAGGCTTTATTTTTGTACTGCCAAAAGAAAAAAAAAAGTTGATACTGTGTTAGGGCTGTTTTTCCTGTAGAGATCTCCGCCTGCAAAACAGGCCTATTGACTGCCTCACTTTAAAGCAAGTGATCTTATTAAAGATGATATGTGAAAACTGGCGCATTCATTATAGCTGACCTGCTGAGAGATTAGCAAGGTGGTAATGCAAGGAAAGTGTTCTGCTTATATTACCTTCTGTACCATAAAAATCATGAAACTCATTTTCTTTATATTATTGATAATAACCACAATCTTAGAGGCTCAGTGCCAAATGTAATACACTGAAATAAGTTTTGTTTATTTTTCAGAACGTATGCTTACTTTTTCTTCCTTTGCACTGAAAGTTTCCAGTCTTCCCATTTTAATTGCCACTTACAATTCATATTTGCAAAATGTCCATATGAGGAGTATGATATATAGTGTTTGTTTGGAAGTAAGACTGTAGAGATTGTGATAATCCCAAGAGATGAAGTTTAATTCTCCATTTACCCACCCTATACTAGAACTCTGCCAGTGGGGGTCAAATCAAATAGTGTAAGAACTGTGAAGGGAATGTCTCAGTCGTTCCACAAGAATTGCCCTCGACACACAACATTACATGCTTTGAAATCAATGTATGTATAAGGCGAACGGGCATGAATGTGCTAGTTTTCCTGGCCTTGCATGAACATCAGCTCATAAGCATGGAGCTTACCGCACCTACAAACTGTACACATGTAGACTTGTGATCAGGAACACTGCTTTTTCAAACATTCTCAACCAAAGGGATGGAGCCCCCATGAAAGTACTTCTTATGAATGTAGACTCTGTTCTCACAAGGCCAGAGATCATGCTGTCTATACACACTTATTTCAACAAACCTAATGTCATCTGTAGAGGTTACTGTCCCCTAGTTTATGCCCTCCCAGGAAGGGTTCTTCCACCTATGTGGGAGGACTCTACTGGTGAGAGAGGGGACTATGTATAGTCTCCATCCCTGGTGACCAGTGTTCCCTCTAAACTGAGTTAGTGTGAGCTAGCTCACAGTTTTTTAGCCTACAGCTCACACATTTTTGTCTTAGCTCTGGAAGGATGGCTCCAGAGCAAACTAATTTATGCTGCAGCCAAATGTCTCACTCACAAGTTTAATACCAGTAGTTCGCAAAGTAGAATTTTTGCTCACAAGACTCCAGAGCTTAGAGGGAGCATTGCTCGAGACCCTACCCAATTCCTTTCCTTTCCTTTTCAGAGCTCCTCTGATCAATAGTACTTAAGCAGTGACTACAAGAGTACTAAATCAGTTTCTAAAGGAAAATACAATAGTCAGGAATTTAGCAACCAATATGGTTATATTTAGATCACTGTCTAGCATCAGATAGGAAATAACATCCCTTTTAAAATTATTAAATACTAAACATGGTAAAACAAGTAAAATCTAGTGATTTCTTAAAACAGTAAAATGGAGGAGCATTCCAGTTTTAATTTTACTCTGGCCACAAGGGCAAAGACGATGTGAATATGGAATATTGCAAAACCTCCCACACAATACTCCAGAAGGGTTAGCATTAAGACAAGCTAGAGCAAATGCCCTAGCATAATGAGGAACTGTTAAATATCTCATATAGGAAGGCAAGGACTGTGGTGGTAAAATATCAAAGAAATGGGTCAAACAAACCCTACAAGCACGAATTACCATGACCACAGCCAGCTAAGAATCAAATATCTACACAATTCTGTCGTGGGTTTTGTCTCTCGGTCATGCTAGAATGTAAATGAACAATAGTAACTGTCTTTTATATAGGTAGATTTTGCCTCTATGGGACTTCAGTTATGATTGAATGATAAGTCACCACATTGTCAAAACTGTTGCCTAGACTGATAAGAAGAGGCTGATCTAATCAGCAGGATATGCAACTAACAGTCTTGTGGTACCGGAAAGAGAAACCAACTTATTGGGACATAAGCTCCCACATTACAGAGCCCACTTTATCAGATTCAGATGTTTGTAGATATAAATGTACATTGATACAAAAAGACACCAGACAGGGAAGAGTTATTATCACTGGGCAGGATATATGATTCACCACACCTGTCCCTCTAACCAAAAGCCAAGCTACAGGTTCATAGTACCTTAGACTTCCAACAGTTGGTTTTAATGACAATGCGTCTCTGGATAAGACTACAAGATGTCATAGGTAGAACAGGGATATAGTTTGAAAAGGTATGGACGGAGCCATGGAAAAATCTAGAACTTTAAGACAGGGCCAGAGTAGAGAATGGAGGGTGTTAGGTGGAGCCAGTGGAGCCAGAAGTAAGCTCAAAATGCTTTTCTGTACTCTAGATTTTAAATGGTTTGTTAATTTTAATTATTTTATCCTATTTTATGTTTTCAGCTGTGTCAAACAGGTCTCTGAAGTGGTAGCATATAAATTTTCTAAATAAAACCAGTGCATCAACATTTACTGGCTCTTCAAATCCCAAAACCACGCCTTAGTCAAAATGGCCAACAGGATTAAATGGTAGTGTAGGAAAGAAAACACAGATGGGTCAGTCCTCACAACACCCTCATGACTGAGAGTGACTAGCCCAAGGCAAGTGTCTCTCTAGTTTCACAGCTGAAAGTACCTACTTGAACCCAAGTGTCATTGGTACAGCCGACTCTCATCATTAATGGAGTCATGACTTCCAGTTTCAATTATTCACAGTCCAGTCATATGATGTGGTCTCCACCCTGTTTTTACTTCCACTGCGGCCTGATAATTATTACATTTTGTAGTGAATTTGGTTGTTTCGCTATAAGGAATTGGCAGAACTCTGCTTCCCAGTATTCACAGATTTGGCCATTTGCAGTGACCCTGGGAACAGATCCCTACAAATGGCCAGAGTCTACAGCACAACACCAGGTTGACTCATCATAAATCCACATATAGAATACTGTTCACTGCAATCAATATTAATATGAGCTCACTACATATGCCTTTCAAAAGGTTTTATTTTTAAAAATGTTGGATCCAATAACATGAAAATTTATTTTATCTCCACTGTTTTGAGGGTTAAACAATATTAATGGCTGGTTAATGGCCTAATGAGTCAGCTACAAGGCATTTAGGTTTCCAATGAACCTTAGCTTTTCAATGACTTCTCTAATGAAAGATCTATACAAGCGCCTGTCTATTGCCACAAGAGAGATAGTAGGAAAGTCACCTAATCGATTGTGATGGTAAATCAATTGATCTGTAACCCTGTTTTCATACAGTGAAAAAGATATAGAAGGGAACATTTTACTACCATCTCATTTCTAGCTGAAAAATCTATAAATAAAAGAGACAGCTCTCTATTTGAAAAAAAATGTTCCTTTTATTATTGCAATTCAAAAGGCATAGAAGATCTGATTGATGTCCTGCTTTATAGAAGCGTCAGTTACTTTTGTCATTTCCAAGAGATTTAAAGTTGGAAAAAAATAAATGTAAGGTACAGAACAGCGATACCTGCTTTTTGCAGTCACACACAAAGTTATGGGATCAAGATAAAAATGATGGGTTTCTGCTTTTTGTCTTCATGTGGGTAACATCCAGAAAATGTACTAGAGGAGCCTTGAAAGATGTAACAGTTTAATACTTTGCAAGAACTCTGAAGGTTTCCCATTAAAAAAAACACACACATTGAACAAGGCATTTTTGTGGTGGTATCCACTCTGTGAGATTCATTGCTCAGCAAGGTCATGAAAAAAACTCCCTACGTTTCTCTTAAATCTTTTTCAAGATATATCTAATGTTATTTGCTGGTGCTGATTTGTACAGAGTTGTTTTTAATTTTTAATGCAGTTTGTTTCACCTTCAGTTTAATTGTGCGATGATGATGATGATGATGATGGTGGTGGAGGAAGAGGAAGAAGAAGAATTGTCACAGTCAGATATTTGACTGCTAGGTGGTGTTCTGCAGTTTGAGATCTTGCCAAGTTCTTGGGAATTGCAGATGTATCTTCACAGGACTCTTGCTGTTCCAAGCAACACTGTCTTCTGGAGCTGAGCTGGTGTTATTTGCTCAATGCCTGGAATGTTATTTGAGACTTCTAGGCACTGCTCCCAGATCTCTAATGACAACTGGCATATGATGATGATGATGGTGATTGTTATGATTATAATGATTGTTGTTGTTGTTGTTGTCGTCATCGTCATCATCATCATCATCATTATTTTCTAGGAGTTTCTCTGTAGAAAAGTTACCAAAGGTAAAAGAGTAATATTACACCATAAATATAATGTCACACAGAAATCAAGTAACCTTAAAGACTTACAAAACTTATTTCAGCACAACCTTTTGAGATTCAGCGCTCATTTCTTCAGGTGCATGAGATTTACAACCATTGGGCTTAATCTTATATACAAAGAGAGGGAAGTATAAAACAAGATCCAGTCAAAGGAGTAATCCATTCCTACAGAGTGGGTGCAAGACATTCCCAGCTAACAACAGCAAAGCAGAATACACATCAAGTCTAATGCAAGATGAAATGACATAGTGGAACAAATTACCTCCTGTAAGAGTGGGATATGAAAGATGTTAGCATCTATTGTGCATTAGGAATCCAAGGTCCTTTTCAGTCCTTGAATTTGCTAATAAGCTCTAATTCAGCACTTTCTGGCTGGATCGTAGGTTTGAAGTATTTTTGAATGAGAACAGCATCCTTAAGATCACCAACACTAAGTCCTGGAAAATTAAATTGTCCTCTCACTGGTTTCTGAATATTTTAATTTTTAATGTCAGATTTGTGTTGATTTATTCTTTAGCACAGGGATGACGTAGAGAGTAGATAATGTAGAAGGTAGAAGGACATTGTTGACATGATGGCACATATTAAATTGGAAGATAAACTAGTGGATGATCTCAAGGTAGTCTGGCATATGTTACTGAGTCCTTAACAATATTAGCCAATTACATATGGGGACAAACAGGATAATCCCTATGCAATCTGACAGCAGATTTTTTTTTAAGGAAGTACTACTTCATGCAATAAGTACTTGACATGAAACTCACTGCCATGAGATGTTGTAATTGCTACTAGTTTAGATGGATTAAGAAGAGGATTGGATACCTTTAGGAAGGATGAGGTCCATTGCCAGCTATTGGCCATGATAGCTGAATGGGACCCGTAGTTCCAGAGGCAGAATACAGTCCAAAAGTGGGCCAGTGGGTCCAGTTTATGGGTTTTTCCATGGTACATGACTGACCACCACTGAAACAGAACGCTCGACTAGATGGACCATTGGTTGAATCCAGCATGGCTATACTTATAGAGAATCCATGATGCATTCAAATGGTAGCACTCTTCTACAGCGATTCACTGTTTTTAAGGAATTTTGTTTTAAAGTAAGCAATATGCCATTTCCTGACAGCAGAGCCATATAAATCTCAAATTCTTGCTTTTTTTTTTTACTGATCCACCTTCCATTTAATCCAAAAATAGCTTCATCCACCTTGAGCTGGTTCTCATATGCATAGATCAGATTTGATTTCTCATCACATGATTTGTCAACGCTTGATGGCTCATGACTTAATACATGAACTGAAATAGTTGTTTTTGAGATGTAGGGTAATTTGATAATCTATGGAGACTTGCTCTAACATACAAGCTTGTATACTGCCAAAGTCTTCAAACGATAAAACCTGCATGTGTAAACTGGCTTCAGCTCTTCCATTTTGCTGGACAACATTAGAAAAGTTTGCTTCTCCTCAGCTTTGTGAGGTAGCAGGCCCAGTTCCAGTAACAAAGTGTCTGGGGAAAGGGAATGAGTTCACAGATGAAGCTAAACCTTGGGCAGGTTTTTGTTTTGTTTTTGTTTAATTTTATTTTAATAATTAAATCATTAACAATAACAAGAAGCGGTACACAGGTAGAGCAAACAGTTCCTAATATATGAAAATATTATCCGATCATCAGATAAGCAAAATAACAAAGAAAGTCCAATTACATTACAAAAAAATATATGACAAGCCAACACCATTTACCAAAGATGTAACAAATCCAATACTTCTGATATTTCTTTTTGTTGCACCAAATAATCCAAAATAGGAAACCATACCAATACAAAGTCAGATTTAGCAATGGGTATGTGTGTATTATTAATATTATCTGTAATTTTTGCCATTATGTATAAATTCTAAATTTTAGTGTGCCAGTCTTGCCTAGTTGGGCTAATATTGCTTTTCCACTTTGCCACAACTGTATTTTTTGCTGCCGAAAGCAAAATTGCTACCCCTTTGCTAATACTATTTGAGCCAATATCCATAATGCATTGGTGTAAAATAATGTGCTCCAACGTGAGCTGTAGTTCTACCCCAGTAATTTGTTTAATTTGTCTTAACACATCATACCAAAAATCTTCCAACACGGGGCATTCTAACCAGCAGTGGAGGTACATTCCCGGTTGGCCACACTGTCTCCAGCACTCAGGCTTCGCTAGCCGTGATATATGTGCAAGTTTCTGAGGTGTCAAATACCAAAACGTAAGTATTTTAAAAGTTTGGAGCTTTATATCTATAATATTAGTCTTAAAAGGAAAGGATGTCCAAATCTTATTCCAATAATCTTCATCCAAAGGAAATTTAGACATAGCTTGCCACTTTAGTTGATAGGAAAGATTTGTATTATACTCAGTAGAATGTAGGGCAAGATAAACTAGCAATTAAATGTTGTTTGGTGGACAAAGAAATTTTATATATTGACTCAAAATTTGTTAATGGCTGCTTTAATATGGAGGTAAGTTGTATCTGAGAGCATATATGTTTAATTTGCAGGAATTGGAACCAAGAAAGAACCATTCCCAGTTTTTCATCTAATGTTGCTTTATGTAAAAGAGTATTGTTATGGATAATATCAAGTAGTGTATTCAGATTTGCTTTCCTCCATGTTTCAAGATGAGTCAGTGTATTTGGAGGCAATAGACTACGTTGATTAAAAAAGGTTTGAAAATGAGATATTGGTGGTAGCAGATGTTTCCTTTTACTATCCCATGTAGCTAAAAATACCTTAAAAAGAAAACTATTATCAACATCCTTAGATCATTCAGATTGAAGTTGCCAAATAGAGACTTGAATGCTATATGGATGGGTATAATATTGTTGGATTAAAATCCAATCTAAAATGTCTTGTAACATTTTTACTATATTAACAAGACAACAAGCTTGGTGATATTTAACTAAATCTGGAAATCCTAAACCGCCCAAAGTAGGAGGTCTGCATAAAGTAACTAAATTAACTGTATCTTTTATATACCCAAAAGAATCTAATAACATATGTTGCCATTTGTTTATTTGGCTCAAAGGGATTTTAATAGGTAAAGCTCAAAATAAAAAGAGAAATTTAGACAATATTTATTTTTATAATAAATATTATATATATATATAATATTCAGCCTATCGTGCCATGAAATTTTCAGTCTGTGCCAACTCTCTAGTTGTTTCCGGATCTCTATAGCAAGGCTATCATAATTAAACTTTTGATAACTCTTGAGATCTAAAGGAATTTTAATACCCAGATATGATTTAGTGGTCGTTACCCATTTGTATGAGGTGAGTCTCTTAAGAAGAGCTGTCATTGAAGCATTATGATTAACAGGAAATATATGCAACTTAGTTACATTGACCTTTAACCCTGATATTGAGCTAGATTCATACAAGATGGATTGTACATTTGGAACAGAAATTAAAGGGTGCATGAGTGATAATAAAATATCATCAGTGAACTATGAAAGTTTAAATTTCAGGGTGTAGTCTGATTTTTGTTGCTAAAGGTTCCGTTATTAATGCAAATAAAATCAGAGAAAGTGGGCATCCCTGCTGTGTGCCACAACGTAACATGAACTGATCTGATAATCTACCATTGATTTTAAGTTGTGCCATAGGTTGGTCATATAAAGTATTAATTACACATAAAAAAATTTCACCAAATCCTAAAAAATACATAACTTGTTTTAAAAAATTTAAATCAACCGAATCGAAGGCCTTTTCTATATCCAGACCTTTTCTATATCCAGAAAGCCTCTTGTCATTGTAGTTTACAAAAATGTAACAAACTAATAACTTTATACGTTCCGTCTGTCAGATCTCTAGATGGCATAAACCCCATTTGATCCTGGGGGACATAAGAGGTTATAAACGAGTTCAGTCTAGCAGCTATTACAGAAGTAAAAATCTTAAAATCTACATGTAATAAAGAATTGGGTTGGTACGAGGTGACTACTGTAGGATCTTTGCAAGCTTTAGGCAATACTATGATAGATGCTTGTTTCCATGTCAAAGGAAGCTTACCATGCTGGATGATATAGTTGCAGGTTTCAGTCAATGGTTTCACTAAAAGGACTGCATATTTTTTATAAAACTGATATAAAGACATCTGGGCCTTGTTAATTTTCAAATTTTTGATTGCCTTCATAACTTCCTGCTCTAGGACCAGGTCTTCCATTATCCTTGTATGTTCTGGAGAAATTTTAATACCATTATAGTTGCATTCTAAGAATTGTTCTATACAATCAGAGTCAATATTTTTTGTATCAAATAGTTGTTTATAATACTCCATAAAAATTCGAGATATGTCCTTAGTATTATACACTAACTTTCCTGTCTTATCTTTTATAGCTGTTATCATATTAGAATTTTTTCTTTGTTACACTCTCCTGGTCAAATGCTTTAAGGCTTGGGATGTATTTTGTCATGTTCATTGTTTCATAAATAATAGATTCCACTGGATTTGCGTTAAATTCAAAGAATCTAACTCCCTCCTTAGCGGTGTCAATTTTTTATAAACTTTAGTGTTGCCTGTGTTTTTGTGTACAGATTCTAATGTGTTTATTTCTGTTATTAAGCATAATCTTTTCTCTTCTTTTTGTTTTTTCAGATATGCAGCTTGAGAAATAAAGTGACCTTATAGAACAGGTTTAAAAGCGTCCCAGACCATTGTCTGAGGGACCTCTGCATTTGTGTTTTCAATAAAATAATTCTGTAATGCTATTTCAATCTGAGTCACAGTTGGTTGGTGGTCTAATAAAGTTCTATTCAAAATCCATGTTGGTTGTCTTTGTTCATCTTTCAGGTCTATTACACAATTGACCCAATGGTGGTCAGACCACTGCAGAGGGCCAATAACTGAGGAGCACACTCTCCCTAATAATGATGGAGAAACCAAAATATAATCAATACATGTATATATGTTATGAACATGAGAGTAGTAGATATAATCTCTTTCACCCTTATGAAGTTGTCTCCAAATATCAATAAGATAAAATTGTTCTAGGACTTTTGGCAAAGCAGTTTGTGTAGTCTTAGCCTTTGTTTTTCGCTTAACGTTTTTACCAGTCGTATCCAGAAGGTGGTTCATAATATAGTTCAAATCACCCCAAGTATTATTTCCCCTTCACTGAAAGACATTAATTCCTGTAGAGTAGAACTTATATAAGAGATCTGATCAGAATTAGGTGTATACAGTACAGCAAAAGTAAAGACAGCCTCGTTTACTTTCCCAGTGACAAATAAAAATCTACCTAAAGGATCCTTTAAGGATTTTATAAACGAGAAATTTGTGTTATTAGAAATTAGGATAGCCACTACTTGGGCTTTCGTCGAGCCATATGCATGATATTGATGTCTGTAACTATTTACATTAAGCAAAGTTTTAGATTTAGAGGCGATGTGGGTTTCCTGTAGAAAAACAAAGTTAGGGTGCTCCCTATTAATCTGTGAAGTAATCCTTTTGCATCATATTTGATTATTCAGACCTCTAACATTATAAGACATACATTTAAGTGTACTATGCAGGTTTTTGTAATAGAAAAAGGGAAAACAAAATAAAATGTAGCTAGGGTTTAAATACAGGTAGGGTTTAAAAAACAGGGGGTCCAATTTTAAACTAAATTTAAATGTTAAGCTAATTCTCACATTCTTTAAAGAAGGGGTTTTTTCCTGCAAAAAATAAGTAGTTAGATACCTCCTGTAACTGCTGAAAGTATTCAGCCAGAGTCCTCTTTAATCCAAGCCTAGAAGGGCTAAATTAATATTTGGACTTAAATCAGCATTTGAAGTAAAAGGCAGCCTGGGAAGGAGAGGAACTCTTGTCTGAGCAGCTCCCTTTCAGCAATATCTATTGTTAATCAACCAGAAGATGACTCACTCATCCTCCTTTATTGGTTAGCTCCCAATCTATGTAAATAGGTTCAGTAGGGTGTGGTGGTTTGGTCTAAGCTATTTATTTAGGGCTCCTATGAGCAGGTCCTAGCTCCACTGACAAAATGTCTAGAACAAGGGAATAAACAGGTAAGTTTAGCAGATGAGCGAGTTCGATCCTTAGACATGTAGATAGATAGGTTGTGAACTGCGTGGTGACTTGCCTGCCTGGTGTGAAACTAGCAGACATTGCACGTGGTCTAAATAGGTGAATAGACAGTGCTGGGGAGAAGCTAGTGGTCATGGTCAGTGTTCCCTCCAAGTGAGTTAGTGTAAGCTACCTCATAGTTTTTTAGCCTCCGGCTCACATGTTTTTGTCTCCACTCAGGAAGGAGTGCTCCAGAGCTAAGTAATCTATGTAGTAGCCAAATCCTTCACTCACAACTTTAATCCCAGTAGCTCACAAAGTAGAATTTTTGCTCACAAGACTCTGCAGCTTAGAGGGAGCATTGGTGTGGTACATGTTGGCACCAATGTAGTTGTGTGGTCCTGGAGGAAAAAGTTAGCCTGCTAGGCAGGAGACTCAAGGCCAGGACTTCCAAGGTAGCCTTCTCAGAAGTACTGCCTAATCCACACACTGGGCCAGTTAGACAGGCACAAATTAGGAGTCTCAGTGCATGGATGATATGATGGTGGAGGGAGGGAGGGTTTTTAATTGGATAAGTGCTGGGAAGCTTTTTGGAACAAGCAAGCCCTGTACAAAAGAGATGGCCTCCCTTGTTCTGAGAAGGAATCAGGCTGCTGGCACTTAAAATCAAAAAGGTGGAAGAGCAGTTTTTAAACCAAATCCTCAGGGAAAGCTGACAAGAGATTAAATGTGTCTAGTTCAGGATGGCTCATCTCTAAAAAATTAAGGGTTAGCTCTTACTGTTCTAGAGGGAGATGGATTAGGACTGGCCACTGAGAGGATGACAAACCATATTGACTGTCTGACAAGGTCTAGAGGCCACAGGAAGAAGAATTCAGGCCTAACGTGACTGGGGAATTATACATGTTTATATGCAAATGCTAGAAGTCTCCAAGGTAAAATGGGGTAGCTGGAATTCTTAGTGTCAGAGGAGAACATAGACATTGTGAGCAGACATTGCAGGCATTTCAGAAACTTGGTGGGATGAGGATAATCAGTGGGATACAGTGATTCCTGGCTATAAATTATAGCGGAATGATAGGGAGGGAAGGGTTGGAGTTGGAATAACTCTGTATGTCAGAGAGGGTATACAGAAAAGTTTTCTCTAATTTTTCCCCCTACTGAGTGCAGCAGTTCACATCCTGAACAAAATATAACTGCTGTAATCTTAAAATGGCCAATGGGCAGTGCAAGACACTGCATGGCCCCAGATTGCTGCTGAGCGGGAGGGGCTTCCTGGGCTAATGAGTGGCCAGTCATGCACAGAGCTTAGAGGGAACACTGGTATGCAGTCCAGTAAAATTGGGAGTCTATAAGAAATAGATGCACTTACAGAAATGCTATGGGTGGAAATAGTGGGCCCAAAAGGAAGCTTAACTCTGGGAGTTTGTTATCAGCCACTACAACAAAGGTTAGAGGATGATTTTAAAACAACAAAAGAATTAGGGAAAGCAGCTAGATGAAATAATTGTGTCACAATAGGTGGTTTTTAACTATCTGCATACTGATTGGGTCAATGTGTGTTCAATTCAAGAGAAAGAGATTGGGTTTCTAGATACTCTCAATGACTGTGCAGTGGAGCAGATGGTCACAGAACCTACCAGTGTGGAGGTGATCCTGGACTTAATCCTAAGTAATGCTCAAGACCTGGTGAGAGATGTAAACATGATAACATCAGTTGGGAACAGTGACTATAATGATATTAAGTTTAGCATTTATGTAAATAAGGACTTGCCCAAAAAGATCAACACAACCATATTTAAATTTAGAAGGGGAAACTTCTCTCAAAGAGGGGGCTTGTGAAGAAGAAACTGAAAGGAAAGGGAAGCTTGGTCAAATCCCTTCAGGAAGCTTGGAGACTATTTAAAAACACAATGCTGGAACCTCAGATAAAATGTATACCGCAGGTTAGGACAAGTACAAATAAGTATTTTAAAAGACCTGCATGGTTAACAAACAAGGCAATGGAAGCAGTAAAAGGTAAGAAGGATTCCTTTAAACAATGGAAGGCTAGTCCAAGTGAAGTCAATAAAAGAGAGCACAGGCTTTGGCAAATAAAATGTAAGTCAGTGATCAGACAGGCAAAAAGGGATTACAAGGAACATATTGCAAAAAACATGAGTACCAACAGTAAAGAAATGCTTCAAATACAGTAGAAGCAGAACACCTGCCAGGGAGGCAGTGGGCCCAAGGATGGCCAAAGGATAAAAGAATTACTAAAGGATAATAGGGAAATGGCAAAGAAGCTGGATGCATTTTTTGTCTCTGTCTTCATTGTAGAAGATGGGAGGTTCTTGCCCACTCCAGAACCGCCGATTTCAGGAGGGCTGTCAAAAGACATGAGTCAGATTGAGGTGATGAGAGAGGAGGTCCTACAACAAATGGACAAATTAAAAATTGACAAATCACCAGGCCCAGATGACATACATCCAAGAGTTCTGAAAGAACTCAAATGTGAACTTCTGTATCTCCTGACAAAAATATGTTATCTATCACTAAAATCTGCCTCCATTCTGGAGGACTGGAAAGTAGCTAATGTAACCCCCAGAGTTACATTAAAAAAGGTTCCAGAGAAGATCCAGGAAATTACAGACCAGTCAGTCTAACATCGATACTGGGTAAATTGGTGGAATCTGTCATTAAAGAGGATTAGTAGGCACAATGATGAACAAAAGCTATTGAGGAATAATCAGCATGAATTCTGTAGAGGAATATCTTGTCTCACTAACCTTTTAGAGTTCTTTGAGAGGGTGAACAAACATGTGGATAAGGGTGACCCAGTAGATGTTGTTCACCTAGACTTCAGAAAGCTTTTGATAAAGTTCCTCATCAAAGGCTGCTAAGTAAACTCAGCAGTCATGGGATAAGAGGACAAGTCCTCTTGTAAAATAAAAATCGGTTAATTAACAGGAAACAAAGAGTGAGTATAAATGGGCAGTTTTCACAGTAAAAGGTGGTAAGCAGTGGGATACCACAGATACTAGATCTGGTGCCTTTTAACTTGTTCATTAATGGGGAGCATGGTGTCAGATTGATCCAAGATGGACACCTAAACTTGGCACTCTGCTGTTGAGCCCCTATTCCTCCCTCCTCCAAGCATTGGAATATAGCAGAATCCACACCAGAGACCCTGCAGAACTTTGGTAAGCTGTGGCAGATGCGGAAAAGCAAAAACAAACAGAAAAAAATCGGCGGGGAAAGCAGGTGGTACAGGAAGAAAGATGTGGGCGTTTTCTTCCTCAAAATGGCGGCCGACACTAGGAACAAGAAACGGGACCAACAAGATGAACCAGTTACCTTAAAAGTGCTTCAAGCTACTTTAAGTTTTTCATTTCAATCTTTTGAGACCTCTATGCTTGCAAAATTCACTACTAAAATTGTGGACTTTTTGCAACTTGTCACAGAACAGCTTAATCAACTAACTGTGATGGTGGAGAAAACAAAGCTGACGGCAGAAACAGCGATGGAACAAACACAAACTCTACATATGGAACACCAAGACATGCAACAAGAACAATTAATACTGAAGGACAGAATACTCATTTTAGAGGCTGAGACTAGGAAACACCATTTAATATTTTGAGGATTTAAGGAAACTTCAGCTGAGGACCCTCTACTCTTTAAAAATTTACACCATTACAAATGGATCACTTTGCTTCTACATTTACTGGAAGATCTGCAACCTTCTATCTTAAAAGTATATCATCTTGAAACACCGGTAAAACCAAATCGTCGCTACCCAAGGGACATCCTTATAGAATTTGCAGACATAAGAGAGAAGGTAGCACTTATACAATTGGCCAGAGAAAAAGGCTTCCTTGAATACCAGGAGGAAAAAATTACTGTTTTTCCAGATCTTCCACCAGAAGCTTTAAGGACCAGACAAAAACTTAGAGAGACTACCCTGAGGCTTCGTGAAGAGGACATAAAATACAGATGGATAACACCAGGGAAAATCAGAGTGGAACACCAAGGACACTTTTTGTTTGCTTATGATGAGGATAGTGGAAGATGACTTCTATTGAATCTGCAGTTAGATACTCCAATGGACATGTCCTGGCAATCTAGCAAAAGGAGGCTGGACATGGAATTTTCTCTGGTTAAAGCAACCAAGATTCCAGTGTGGAATATGACACCTAAGTAATGTATACAATGCTGTGTGTATTAGGAATGCCGGTAAATAAGTGTGGTTGGAGGAAGGGAAAAATAACGTGTTGAGGGGGCGAGGGGGGTCAACAAAGGAGAGTTTTTAAGAGTTGAAGCTCTAGTTAGAGTGGTACCAGTTGTGGGAGTTGGTAGAGTGAACTCTAGTTAAGGGTTCTAAGGTGAGATAAGTTTTCTTAAAATTAAGTATTTAGACAATTAGGGATAGTTTCTTCTATACATATAGAGTGTTTTTAAGATATAAGAGTGTTTAGTAGCATTAAATAAGGTTAGCTATTTACATAATATATAGTATAGTTAAGGTTTAGGTGGTTTAAGACTTGATTTATATTTTACTAGGTATAGCGATAATTTGGCTAATCGTTTTATAAGTATAAGAACTTAGGGGGTAAGGGAAAAGATGCAAGACATAAAAGTTATGTCCTGGAATGTACAGGGGATGAACAATTATATTAAGCAGAAACGGATCTCTGCACAAATTGTTAAAGCAAGACCTGACATTCTCTTGTTACAAGAGACACATCTAAAAAATAGTGATACTCAAATTATCAAGTCAGCATGGTATAAAGAACAATATATGGCTGAGGACAGACTGGCAATCTGAAGCGGAGGCAAAGCGGAGGGAACTGGAGCGGGGGAAAAAACCCACTGAGCTGGCCGTTCACACTGGCCAGAGCAATGCGGATCAGCGGCGATACGGAGCGTTCAGACTGCTGCATAGCCAGCGCGCGCGGCTTGCGCGCGCCACTGCACTTTTTTTGTTTTCCTTTGATGTTTTTCGCATGTGCGCACATGCGCACATGCGCAAAATTTTTTGCTGGTGCGTTCACACTTCCTCCGGATGCCTCCCGCTTCTTCCAGTTCACACTGTTTGGAAGCGGGAGGCATGCGGAGGAAGGCCCTTGAACACCAGGAAAAACCGGTGTCCGGGTAAAGCAGAAGGAAAGCGACTGGGAGACGGGTAAGTACGCAACGGAGCCGACGGGCAGATGCGCATGTCTGAACGTGCTCCTTTCCTCCGTTTGCGAAGCGTGCCTGCCCCGCTTTAGATTGCCAGTCTGTCCTCAGCCAATGTCTCATGGATCGTCTAAAGCAAGGGGGACAGTGATCATTTTGGCAAAAAATATCCAACTGCAAGTAATAGACCAACTAATAGACCCCGTGGGGCAGTTTAATTTTCTTACAGATAACCTAGATGGGAAGAAAGTAACTGTTGGCTCAGTGTATGCACCTAACACAGAACAAACCTTGGAACAACTGACAAGCTTCCAAGAAGGTGCGGTTATAATAGGTGGGGATTGGAACATGGTAATGAGCACATATTTAGATAAGTCAAAAACAAAAAGAAAGAAGAAAACTCCCGAGAGTGCTTCTGAGTTGCAAAAATTGTTTAGGAGGTTTGGGTTGTGCGACATATGGAGAATTCGTAATCCACAGGAATGGGACTATAATTTTCATTCCTCTAGATTTGAAGTGTACACACGTATAGATTATATAGTTATTACACATGATTTAATTTCACAAGTAGACTCTGTTGGTATTGGAATCAAAATATGGTCAGACCACCACCCTACAAATTGCACTGTAAAATGGTCAGAACAAAAGAAACTTGACAAAAAGTGGGTGTTAAATAAGTCTATTTTATTGAGTCCCGATTTAAGGCTGCAGATTGCTTAGAATTTGGAACATTACTGGTTGGAAAACAATCCTGAAGACACATCACATCAAGTTACATGGGACGCTATGAAAGCAGTCTTACGGGGACAACTTATTTCACTCACAGCTCACCCGAAAAAAGAAAAAACCAAACATATTAATGATATGCAAGGTAATATTAAGAGACTTGAAATAATACATAAATATTCTGGCAGTAAAAATTCTTACTGGCAAAAAGGAAAATATTGGAAACAATTATGACTGAAACCATACAAAACAATGTCATATAGATCCATTGCTTCATTAAATACTGATAACAAAATTTTTACAAAAATTATGGCAAACAGACTTAAAATGATTCTCTCAGATTATATTAATTTGGATCAATCAGGTTTTCTCCCTAAACGTAATACGAGGCAGACTTTAAATTTAATTTCATATTGTGAAAATAATTTAATAGAGGCAATGATAGTATCTTTAGATGTCGCAAAGGCTTTTGATGGTTTAGAAACAAATTATCTGCAGGAAGTTATTAGGGGAATGGACTATGTTAACATAATTCATAATTCACTTTACTATGCCCCATCTAATATGATCAAAATTAACCAAGAAAAAGCAAACAGTATTTTCATGAAACGTGGCACAAGGCAAGGCTACCCTCTGTCCCCGCTCCTTTTTATTTTAGCTTTGGAACCATTAGCAGAATAAATCAGACAAAACAACAGTATTAAAGGTATTTAGATTGGCACAGTTGAACATAAATTAAGTCTTTATGATGACGATATTTTGCTTCATGTCACTACCCCATATGAAACTCTAACAGAAATATTGGGTGTCCTAAAAGACTTTGAAAAAATTTCAGGCCTACATTTTAGCAAGGAAAAAACGGTAATACACCCAAACCATTTAACAGCAAATACAAAAAATAAAATTTGGGAGGATTTTAAACTGAGGGAACCAAAAAACTCATGGTGATACCTGGGCATTCAAATTCCCTTGCAAACTATTATAAATTACACATAGAAATCAAAACTTAGTTAAAACAGTGGGACTCAAAATCATTAACTTGGATGGAAAGTATAAATTTAATTAAGTGTTTTATTTTACCAACATACATATTCTTATTTAAAACAATCCCCATCTACATAGATTAAAAAAAACTGCACGCTTGGCAAGTTAATCTTAATAAATTCATTTGGGCAGGGGAAAAAACCAGAATAAAAGGCATCAATATTATATAGAGCTAAAGACCAAGGAGGTCTGGATATTCCTAACTTACTGTGGTATTATGAAGCTAGTAATCATAGTATATTACTTCTTGCAGCAACAGCTGAAAAATCTCCAGGATGGTCCCAAATTGAAACAGAATTACAAACTCCATATTCTCTGTATGAACTTCTTTGGAATGCTAAGTTATTAAAAACGTGTAGTAATACTGAAAACCCTTTTTTATGTAACTCCTTAAGAATTTCGTACAGATGGAAAAAGAAGTTTGCACATGGAATTTCTAGGCAGTCCACCTATATCAAGCAAGAATGGTTTGGAGCAGGTTTAGATTGGAAAGAATTTAGTTCTTGGCAGAATGCAAGAATCACAAGAATAATCCATTTTTTTAGACAAACATGACATAATTACCAAGGCACAATTAGAAGAGAAAATACATCATCCCATCCACTGGTTTAAATACTTACAAATTAGACTTTTATTACAATCTCCGGCCTTGTTGGATGCTAGACATAGACCAATGACTCCAGTGGAACATTTGCTAGACCAAACCTGTAAAAATAAGAAAAAAAATATGTCAATTACATATAAGCAAATAAATCTTAGTAAAGAGGAGATGGAAACAGCATATCAAAAACAATGGAAAAATGACTTGAATATGGTTTTAACAGAAGACTGACAACAAATATGGTCTGCATATAGCAGGAAGTCTAACATCATTTCTGTACACTTTCAAATGGTAAAATTAATGATGAGATGGTACCTAACGCCTGCTAGAATGCATAGAATTGACTCTTCATACATCCCTCTATGTATAAAACAATGTGGTGCTGTAGCGGATTACATGCACTGTTGGTGGCAGTGTAAATACATTAAACAGTTTTGGTTAGATACAAACAGTTTTGGTTTTTCTACAAAAAAGCCCAGCAGGAACTCATTAGCCTAATAGGCCACACTCAACAGCAGGAACTCATTAGCATAATAGGCCACACCCCTGACAGCACAACTCCCTCCCAGGATTGGCTTCTCCAGGTGCCCTGCGGCTTGCTGGTTACATGGGGAATCCAAGGAGGGGAGGCAGTTTAAACTGCCTTCCCTCCCTGGATCGGCTTGGTTTCCCCAGGCACCCCGCAGCTTGCGAGGCACTTGGGGAATCCAAGGGGGGAGGCTGTAGGCATGGCTAACTCAGAAGCCAGCTGGAACTCCGTTCCTGTGCGTTCCTGCCCCAAAATAGCCCTGGTTAGATATAATTGCAAAGATTAAATACATCACTTCAGTTGACTTACCTTACTCCCCTGAATTGCTCTTGTTGGATAAATGGCAAAAGACTAAACCGTCTATGTGTAATCAAGAATTGATAGCACATTTGTTAGCCATTGCACGACTTTTGATTGCTGCCAAATGGGTAGGAAAAAACCCTCATCTCCTACACAGTGGTATAATAAGGTTTGGGAACATTGTATTGATCAAAAGATTTCTTTTAATTATGTCCAATACATCCCCAATACAACCATTGACAAGGTTATTGCTGTATGGTATCCAATGATTAGTTTTCTATTGGAAAAAGAAATTACCTCAGACAATCCCAGGTATAAACATATGATTTATTTTTTAAGACTAGTTATAGCTGTAAAAAGAAAATTTTGGTTCTGAAATTTGGAACATTGTATTGACAAGTTTTGTATAAGAATGTTATGCTTTTTTTCTGTATATGTTGGAAGAAATTTTAAATAAAAAAAACTTGTTCATTACCGATTTGTAATTGGGAGTAAGCAGTGAAGGGGCTAAATTTGTGGATGACAAAGTTGTTCAGGGCAGTGAGAACCAGGGAGGGCTGTGAGGTTCTCCAGAGGGATCCGTCAAGGCTGGGCAAGTGGGTTTTCAGTGTGGCAAATGAGGTTCAATGTGGGCAAGCGCAAAGTAATGCACATTGGAGCCAAAAATCCTAACTATAAATATACTTTGATGGGGTCCGAATTGGTGGAAACTGGCCAGGAGAGAGATCTTGCAGTCATGGTAGATAACTCACTGAAGATGTTGACTCAGTGTGCAACTGCAATAGTCCAGGAGCACCTTAGAGGTCTTGACCTTTATAGCCCAGGACAGCCCAATCTCGTCAGATCTCAGAAGCTAAGCAGGTTCAGCCAGTTACGACTTGACAGCAAAAGAAAATTGTAGAGACCAACAAGAAACAATAAGGTTTTGAGAGTTAGATATCTGACAAAGGAAGCCCTGACTCTTGAAAGTTCATACTCCCAAAATCTTGTTGGTCTCTAAGATGCTAGTCGACTCAAATCTAGCTGTTGACGTTCTACTGCAGACCAACACAGCTACCCTCTGATCTTGCAAGAACAACACTCAATAGTCCTTTCAGAAGCTATCAAGTTGGCACAGTTCCTTGATTCTCAGTGAGTGAAAACAGATCATTGCAGAAGGACAACACAGTGCTGGTAGGGAGCTCAACCACCACCTCCACTGTTATGTGACTATACCACCACCATGGATGCTACCAGTGTGGCATGGGACTCATCAGCATTGAAGCAGTGCCCCTGTCCCAGTGGTAATATATGAATTGGGCATAAATATGTACTATGATTGGGGTGTGTTCTCTGTGATTTTTGAGGACAGGCCCCAAGGCAAATGCCATTCCCTCCTATATCCACTCTCACATTCCTCCCCAGTCAAAGGGAGAAAATGAACATGATGAGATGGCGTATCAGCCGTATGCATTGTGGCTGTTCTGTTGATGAATGAATGGCTACAACAGAAGTAGTTGGTGTGTTTAACACTCTTGAAGTAGCCATAGATGTATACAGTCTGATATAGTACAATAATATTCAGCATGCCAGTCTATAGCCAATAAGCATTCAATAACTTTCAGTCCATCCGTGAGCATAGCATCCCCCATAGCTTTGCCAATTGTGCAATCCAAAGGGCTTTCCTTAGTATCTCCATTTCCTCCTTTCTTTTTTTCACCCCTTTGGGTTATTTTCCCCTTTGGTTCTGAAAAAAAAGATAATCTCATGCAAGGAGGAATGGTGGCTCATCCGTTATTGATGAAGGAGCAGTACATAAAAATACCCTGTTATCTCCCAACAGGCCTTGTTGCAGGCAAACCGCACTCTGATTTGTATTCTCATCTTGCAACTCTCCTTGAGGAGTCAAGGATACATAGTGCACAGCCAGGTTCTTTACTTTTGCAATGTGCTCTTAAGTTTGATGTGAACTCTCCTTTTGCAAAGCTTCTCTTATCTGTAGTAAGTTTAGGACTGATCCAGAACTGGGAAGAACAGAATAGGTGGGCTTCAGCCACTATTGTCTCATCATGCTTTCTTCTTTTCTCCTCTCCAGTGATGGCTTCACATATTTTGGCCAGTTCCCCCCACTTTTGCTATGTGAAGGGCTCTTCCAGAACAGTAGTTATGAAAAGCTGGAGGGAAAGTTATTTTTGATAGTGCAATAAGCTTGGAGCATAATGCCAATCCTCCCCACCACCACCCCCCGGCACTGGCAGGAAGGCCTGAGCAGCTGTCAGCCACCGGCCCGCCAATCCTCCCCCCCAAACAGCTGCCAGGCACCCTTTCTAGAGCATTCTCTGCGTATGCGCAGGGAACGCTTTTTTACTTTTGGGGAGATTTAAATATCCCCCACATCGTTTTTTAAGTTTTCAGATTTTTCTGCACACCTGGGGATTGCCCCAAGTGTGCAGGAAAATCTCTCTGCCCCCCAAGTGCCCCCGATGTGCGGATTTAGATATCTGCATGCACAGGGGACACTTGGCTATTAGTATATAGATAACTCTGCTAAAGTATTATCCCACTTTACAAGTGAATATCTATGGCACACTACGCAAGCAAAGAAAAATTTGGGGGGAAATAACACGCAAACCACCCAACAAATAGCTAAAAATACAGTAACCAACAAACCACATTCCTGCTTTATGACAGGTTAAAGTACAAGGACTGAAGTTGTGACAATCTGATTAACTTCACTAGAGATAATACTAGTCTTAACTAAGAAACTTATTCCATTTACCCAGTCAAGATCTCCCTTCATGTAAATACATGGTGGTGGAAAGTGTCATCAGGTCACAGTGACTTATGGAAACCCTGTAGGGTGTCAAAGCAAAAAGACATTCAGAGGTGGTTTGTCATTGCCTGCCTCTGCATCACAACCCTGGTATTTCTTGGAGGTCGCCCATCCTAACCAAGGCCAACCCTGCTTTGCTTCCAAGATCTAACAAGATCAGGCTAGCCTGGGCTATCCAGGTCAGGGCCCGTGTAAATAGAGCTCATTTGAAGACTTGCTCATAGCCATATATTTACTAGGTAACATCTTGTTACTACTATATAACTACATCTTTTCGTTAGGAGGACAGTACCAACACTCAACATAGCTAAAAATAAGGGCATGCTGAAATCTTTGACACGATTGCCAGAGCCGACCTTTTGCTATTTTAACAAAGTTTGAGTTCAGTGGCACCTTTAAGACCAACAAAGTTTTATTCACAGTATAAGCTTCTGTGTGCAAGCACACTTCCTCAGATACAGATTCTGCTGTTTTAGTTATTGGTGTGTGTTTATGCAAGTAAGTCAACTGCATTCAGGTTTCCTCATGTCCAGGTCAGCTTAAATATAGTTTTAAAAAAACAAGAGAAATGAACAGGAGTTTTTGAAGGCTACTTAGCTTCTCAATAACACTAGGATTGCAACTCTAGTTCTTTACTATTTTAAAGTAAGGGTTTTTTTTATTGAAGTAGTATGTGCATACAAAATAAACTATTATCCAGAAAACACAAAAGGAAATGAGCTACAATCTCATTTTCTCCATAAATTGCAGACCCAGCTTCATTCCAACACTATACAAACCTGGGACCCTATTCTGCTTGAAAAAATATAATTTTATTCATAGCTATGATGAATCTTGTTCAAGTCAACCATGAAGTTTACACTGCAAGGTCTTTGTGGACATATATTTATTTACTTACCAAAAATATGTACCCATCTTTCCCCTGACCAACTTGTGATCCAAGGCAGGTAACAAGAATATAAAACTCAATGAAACCATGTACCATCAAGTGTTTAAAAACAATCAAAAGCATTAAAACAACTAATATAGAATACATTAAAACTACATCAACACATTCCTCTAAAAACATCTCATATCCAGCTAGCAAGGTATTTTGCTCAGGCACAGGTGACCCCCAAAGATTCCTGAAATAACTGTTTTGGAGCCTGGCTGGAAAAGACAGGAGGCAGAAGCCCACTTGACCTCTTTCAGAAGGCTCATCCACAAGCACAGGGCAGCCACTGAAAAAAAAATCTGAGCACAGACCTCTGCAGAACGTGCCTTAGACCACGGCAGCACTGCTCTGCCTTAGGTTCTTCCCAGCAAGTGCCCCCTTTACCTAAGGCACATTCTATGCACATCTGACATACATCTGGGATTTATACAGGAGTCAACACATGAGTTCGGTGAGTGAGGTGGGTACTACCTTTAATGGTATTCCCAGTCCTCAATGGAAGAGTTTTGTTTGTAAGGGAAGTAATTCTATCTGTTGGACAGCTCATGAGATTACAAACGTTACCTGAAGCAGCCCAAGAAAAGTGGCTTATAATTCAGTCCATCCCCTTCACACTAAAAAGATGTCCGGATGTGCTTCCTTTTGTAATGATGGGCTCCTGGGAAGAGGCTAGAAAGAGATCCACAAACGCAGACATTGTCCACACTACAGAATTGTACTGAGAGGACGGGGATGGGTGAGGGAGACACACTCCACAACACTCATTATCATCTGAACTGATGGAAACACCAAAGGGAATAATTCTATCTAAAATGCAGCGGTTGAGCCGCGTTTCTATCCCAGTGAGTCGTCAATACAGGTTGTAGCCGGGAAGGAGAGCTTCAGACTGGAAGGTTTCCAAGAGCAGAGATAAAAGTGCCTTTGAAAAGAAGCCAGAGACGCTGCTGCTGGCGGCTGCAGGTCCTGGGCCCCAAATATGTTTGCGCTCCAGTTCCGCAGGTGGACTTAATTACCCATGCTTGGCTTTTGTTGTGTTTGTTCAACGTGAATGACAACCGCGAACATATTGCAAATAAAAGGCAATCCTGAGAGTCTCCACTTTGCTGACTCGTCATCTGCGAACAGGAAACTGGTTCACAGTTGAGGCCCAAGCCAAATGCTGTAATTGTGATCAGATGGACACTCTGACTACGCAAAGGCTCCTTTCTGGGGGTAAACAGGCACTCATAGTATATGCCAAACAATATGCAATCAGCACAGCAGCTGAGAAGAGGCTGTAATATGGGCTTGTCCAGTCTGGGCATGGGGTCTACGGACAAAAGGGGAGCAAAGGAATAATGCATATTTTGACTCAATGGGAGCTGCCTATAGTTTGGGAACCCCTCCTTAAGAGCCATGGTAGCTACAGGGAACCTCCACATTCAGTGGTAGTCTCTCCTTTATGCTATTCAACAGAGGCTGTTGCTTTGTTGCTCTGCTCATGAGCTTTCCTCCAGAGCGAGCAAGAAAGTATTAGAGATGCAAGGGCACTTTCACACATGCTGAATAATGGACCTTCAATCCCCTTTCAACGCACTTTAGTGATCATTTGCAAGTGAGGTTTTGTTGTTTCACACGATAAAATCCAGTTGTAAAGTGCACTGAAAGTGCATTGAAAGTGCATTCTCCAGCAAGTGGTGGACTAGGTGAACCTTTGTGGCAAACCAGCAGAAACCTTCTTACTGTTTTGAATGACTCTGGACAGGCCTGATTCAGATATACACACTTAAGAAACTCTAAGCATCTTGTTAGCATTCCTATATCAGATCATTTCATTCCTAGCCAGAGGTATACCTCAGTAAACTATAGGTGCATTCTGAGTATAGAATACAAGTAAATACTATAAGAGAATCTCTGCTTCCATTCTAAGCTTTTATGGCAACACCAGCGACAGGCTTTCAAGGCAATTGAGAAGCAGAGATGATTGGCCATTGCCTTCCTCTGCAGAGCCTTCCTTGGTGGTCTCCCTTCCCAGTACCGACCCTGCTTAGCTTCCAAGATCTGACGAGATTAGGCTATACCATGTCACCTTCCCTCCTTCCCATATTGATAGGATTTTAAAATCAGCTCCTAAAATAGTAACTGTCCCACTTGATAAGGGCACACATTCTTGGCTAACTCATTATAACTTCAAATGCCATACAAGTTTATCTATACTTAAAATGTCTTCTTAAAATATACCAAAAAGTTAGTTCATTCTTGCTACTTTTTGTCTTAACAAAGTCTATCCAAAGATAGTGATTTCAAGTTTCTCCTACATATGAATATCTTTCGGCTCTCAACCAATATTTCCACCCTTCACTTCTATGAAGCTGGACATACTTGCAATTCTCAGATGCTTCTGCACCTGGGTGTCAACAAACTGTATCTATCATAATAGGTTAGACAGCTTCTATTCTATAAAAGACTATATTATTATGATGCCACCTGGATAGTGCAGGCTAGCCTGATCCCATCATATCTCAGAAGCTAAGCAGGGTCAGCCTTAGCTAGTATTTGGAAGGGTGACCTCCAAGAAATACCAGGGTCCTGATGCAGAGGCAGGCAATGGCAGACCACCCCTGAAACATCTCTTGCCTTAAAAAACAAATCTAGGTCACCACCTAGTGGTGCAGAATGCTTAAGAGCTACAACTTCTGGCTGCCAGACAACCTTAGGATCTCCTGGTTATTCTACACGCAATGCCATATGATAATTAATTAATTAATTATGATGCCACTTTGTCTTATTCTTACTGCTCTTCCAGGTTGTTCTGACCTGGGGCTCTAAACTCCCTTCTTGGCATGATTCCTTGAGAGGAAGAGATGGGCATTTTTGTGGTTCATTTCAATTTGTGGCTGAATCACAAACCAAGCCATGAACCGATATGGACTGGGAGGTTGGTTTGCAAACCAGTTCATAGCAACTCATGACCCCTGCTTTCTGCTCCCAGAGAAAAACAGCTGAGTGACAGGGAGCAGAAAGCAGGGGTTTAAATGGCTCAGAGCCATTTAAACCCATTTTCTGCTCCTCACTGCTCAGCTGTTTTTTGTAAAGAGCAGGAAGCAGGGGTTTAAATGGCTCAGAGCCATTTAAACCCTTGTTTTCTGCTGTTCACGAACCGCCACAAACTACCATAAAATTCATGGAAGTTCATGGTGGCTCTTCAGTGAACCAGCCAAAATTCGTCACGAACTTATGTACATGAGCCAGTTCATGCCCATTCCTACTGAGAGGCTAGGTTTCTTCTGTTTATGTGTGCTGCAATATGTTCTGTGGGCTTTTTGGTCAAGTTCAGCAATTGTTCCCCTATATTTCTGGCCATATCTGTGACATTACTTTCTTAATGGTGTTGCTTTGGACTCCTACTACTAGTGTTTTGGCTTTTGTACCCTCATGACATCAGCTCAGTTGTACATCTATAAATAAAGATTCTGCAGTTCTATATTCGGAATGCCACCACAATTCAATGTTGCAAGCCAAAAAAAATTCTTCTGCATTCTCCCTTGCAAATAAACCAACCCAAGACAATCCTGAATTTTCATCAATGAATGTTAAGCGCTCACTCCTGTCCCTCAAAATGCAGAATAATCGTTTCTTCACATGCACTTGTATAGTAGCAATATTCCTGACCTGAACATACAAGGCACAATCAAGAGAAATTTGGGGAACTTATCTGAAGCCTACAGTTGTGCGCATCTGTTGATTATTTCATCTGCTATAGAAAGGCAAGCACTGCTGAAATCAGTGGACATTTCCTTTCAAAATACTAAAGAATGAGCAACACTGAGTTATTAGTGAGGGTCATCACCACAGTGGTTATGGAGGTTAGAGAGCGGCTTTGGACATACAGTACCTCTCTCAGCAGGACCAGCATAGATGCACATCCTTCCTGTTCCTCCACAGCAACATTATTTTCAAAACACAGCCTCCACATCTGCCTGCTCACAAGATGTTCAAATTGCTTCTGCCTTGAATTTTATGTACCTCCTAGATATGGAACATGAGAAAGGTGAATGTCAGCCATCCAGTTTTGATCCTCTCAATTCCCCTAGAAGTTAGATCATCATGGCTGCACAGGGCTTTGAACCGGAGTCCTTTCAGTTCAAGTCTGCCATTCTACCTACAATATCATCCTGGCTCACTAACTGCTCAGCCTACACCACTATCCATTACCCTCTGGCTTAGTGGGGGGAAATGTTTTAGAAGCATTTAGTTCATTCCACCAGCCAACCACTGAGATGGAACAAGGAACTAATTTTACACAAATATTGTTGCATCCCTCTAAACAAGTACTGCCCCCCCACTGGGGAAATTGAAAAGGTAAAGGAGCAGCCAGGTTTATGGTACAGGGACTGTGTCAGCCACTGGTTGCATTGAATAACTATTTAGTTACCAAAGTACTCAAGGCACATAACACAGTAGAGTCTATCTGGTTTGTGTGTGCTGCTAAGAAACAAAGTTACACATGGAGCCTCTTTATCTTTGCAAAACTAATATGAATCCTTTATTGTAAGGAACTCCATTCTAGAAAGGATAGAGAAGAGACAGGATTCTAATCTAGTCTAACTAGCTAGGATGGATAGAGATGCAGGAAGCATGCCCTGCCCTCATGATGTCAAGATGGAGAAGAGTGTGGAGAGAAAGTGTCAGCCAGAAGGAAGGAAGATTCCCTGAGAGCAGCAATCTACATAACAAAGGGATAGCATCACAGCAGTAGAAAGGAGGGATCTTCAGGGTCCTGACTTGACTATTTCTCTGCCTCTCTATAGTCCCCCTCTGAAGTCTGAGGCTAAGAGACAGCACAAAGTTCTTCACTTCCAGCATGCATCACCAACCATTGGTACACCTTCTGCTCCTTTCCATAGGGTTACCTAGCTCCAAATTATCATGCTTGTTAAATGATCTCTGAATGGCTAGAATCAGGAAGCGGACATTTGGTGCCATTAAAAGCAAAACAGGTGCTGACAGCAGCAGGGAAAGGACAGCATCAAAATAAGCTTTGGGAGAGGAGGAGAAACTATTTCATAAGTACACCCTAATTATATATATTTTAATTATTTACTGTCTTAGCTGCCAACAGCCCTGAATATAGACATTTTTAAAATACTGCTTTTTTAAAAAAAGAAGCTTATCGGGTAGTTTAAGAGTTTGGCCCAACTCCTAAGCAAACACACATCTGAACAAAGCTGATAAAACCTTATTATCTTAACTTGCATTTCTCTCTGGCTTTTTTAGAGACATTCTGCCACCTCACTCAAGTAATAAAGACTGTATTAAGAGTGTGATGGAACAGTTTTCAACTCAACTGGATCTCGCACCTCTCTGCCAATGATTAAGGAAGAACCACACAGTTCAGGTGAACAAACTGCTTCCTTCCTGTGCCAACGTCGGCAACCACCCAGAAGGGATGATATTATTTACCTAAAAGACCATTCACACTTACAGGTCTTTTTCTGAGGAAGCATGGGACTCTCACTGTCTGGACTAGACAGGTGCCATGAGTAGCCATACCTAAATCCAGCATCTGTCTTCCAGCCAACAATTCCCAAAGCCAGCTGGGAGAGCCAAGGGCTTTAACCAGAGCCAAGGTCCAGGACAAGAGCTCAAGGAGTCCCTATGACAGGGGAAGGAGCCTGGGGTGCAGCAGGAAGAAAGCCAGCCAGCCAGCCAATATTTATATCAAGCCTAACCAAACCTAGAGGTTTCATACGGTTTGCAAATCACGGGTACAGTGCTGCAAACCCTGGCTCCTTCCTGGTGACCAAGGATGCCTCTGGAGCCTGGTGCCATCTACCCACCTTCTTGTTAGGTTCTGTGGCTTCTAAGAGGTCCACCTCCAACCTTAGACTCCCATCATCTAGCAGAAAGCCACTTCCTGGCCTTATTCCTCTTCTTCCTTTTTCTTATGGTTAATCCAGCCTTTCTTACACAGCAGAAAAGATGCCCCTGTTTCCCAGAGAGAAAGACTAGGTTTTCTTCCCCCAAGCACCAACAAAAATACAGAGAGGGCTGTCTTTGCATACAAGTTACAGTAGGTACACTAATGCAAAAATGTCTGTGTATAATCTTTTTGGGAGGATCAGCTTACATTCAGAGACATTTGTCTCGGGTCAGGGTGGAAAGTCATTGGTATCAGACCTCGATAGCCAATTGGCATTCTTTTTATTCTGTGGGCTATAAATGAACATGGGTTGGATGAGTCTCCAGCAAAAACTCAACTATACTTACTGGAAAGTTCACTAGGGCACTTCAGACTTGAGGATGATAGAAACTGATATAGGCAAGGGCCAACGTAACAGGCAGAAACTGCATCTTAACTGACAGAATGGTGAAGGTATGTGTACTCTGATGATACTCTGATGTTCTTAGTCTCATACACTCTGCTTCTGGAGAGGATATGCAAGCACAGTGTCTGCTACAAGTTCAAAACACCTGCTAACAGGTCTGCTCCTGTATATGGGGAAATGCCTTCCTACACCAGCTGCTCCTTGGTAATCTGCTCTCTTAACACCATCTGCTTTTATGCACACACAAGTAGACATTTCTGAACCATTGCTTGATCCATTCTGCCATCTAGTGACTATGCTCAGAAAGACCAAGACCCTTTTTTCCTTGCTAGGCTGCTTTACAACATCCAAAAACAAGGATGAAATGCATGTAATGCCTTTTGTTAGGGACAACCAAATCTACACAAAACATTTGCAAGCTTTTGAGTTCACCAAGACTCTTCAAAGGGCAGACAAGAAAAGACAGGGGCAGACCCATATGTCACAACCAGATCTATTAAGGTTGGGGTGAGGGGTTTAAAATGTGCAGGTTTAAAGCATGGCAAGGGTGGATAAGCAGAGGGGGTTGAACCATTCCCCTGACTGCACCCCCCCAAAAAAAAAACAAAACTGCTCATCAGTTGTTTTGCACTCAGTGGAATTCCGCCAACAGGAAAAAATCAGCTAGGGAACAGGCGTTTTCCAGGAGAAAAGTACACACAGAGCTGTCTTTGCATATAAGTTACAGGTAGGTACAGTATTTGCCTGTTTGCCCATTTATGTGCTTGTGTGTGTTTAGTACCACCAGGCTGCTTCCAACTTAAGGTAACCCTATGAATTAATGACCTCCAAGATGTCCTCTCATTAACTGCCTTACTCTGGTCTTGCAAACTGAGGACTGTAGCTTCCTTCATAGAGTCAATCCATCTCACGTTGGGTCTTCCTCTTTTCCTGCTGCCTTCAGCTTTTCCTAGCGTTGTTGTTTTTTCCAGTGACTCGTCTTATTTATTTTATTTATTTATTTGTTGAGATTTGTATCCCGCCCTCCTCGCCATATGGCAGGCTCAGGGCGGCTAACAACAAGCCAAAATGGAAACAATATAATTTCTTAAAATAATTAAAAATATATTAAACAAACATTAAAACATTTTAAAGAACATATAGATGGTGTATCTTCAGTTAAAAGTATCGAGACAGCGCCTAGATGTCTCCGATATGTCTGGTCACATACTGGCGAATGGAAATCGGGCCAGGGCCAAGATGTGGGTGTTAGGTGTTAGGCGGCCCCTATTTGAAAAGCCTGGCAGAAGAGCTCCATCTTGCAGGCCCTGCGGAATTGTAATAGATCCCGCAGAGCCTTGATGTTATCCGGGAGCTCATTCCACCAGTAAGGGGCCGCCACAGAGAAGGCCCTGGCCCTTGTAACTGCCAGGTGGGCCTCCTTTGGCCCTGGGATAGCCAGGCAGTTCTGGGATCCAGACCGAGGTGCTCGCTGGGGAACATATGGAGAGAGGTGGTCCTTCAAGTAAGTCTTCTCATAATGTGATCAAAATATGATAGACTTAGTTTAGCCCATCCATGCTGGGTATTAAATTTTCACTCCCATCCCTGCTTGGTTGAGTTGGGTCAGGTCATGTTTTAGTTGTGTCCAAAACCAACATGTGTTTCCACATACAAAGATGACCCTGGAGCATCTCTCCACCTCAGTTTACCTGAACGTACTAGGCTTGTATCCTATGAATTTATTTGGCATGTATTTTGCTCTGGCTGCACTGCAGGTCCCTTCCTCTACTGCTAGCCCTTCCATTTGTGAAAGGGCTCACTGGAAACCATTGCTCTTGTGCAAACGGAAGGACTAGCAGCAGATAATGAGAGCAGACATGAGGCCAGGACAAAGTACATGCCAAATGCACTCAACAGAATCCAAACCTCTGTTATTGCTTATGCAGGTCAGGAGGCCAAAGAAAGTGAAGAGTACTGGACTTGGGAGACCAGGAACGGTGAAATCATGAAGCCTTTATTGAGTGATTCAGCATGCCCAGTAGATGGTCAGAACAAGCATGCTTCCAGGGCTCCAGGGCCCTCATTATATGCTGGCCGGAGCCACACCTCCAGCCGCACCCAAAAGACCTGACAGGGGCTTACCATATGTGCTTGTTTGTCATAGGTTCCCTGGAGGAGCCTTTGATTGCACTGGCTCTCCAGGGAGAACCTAGGTCCCACATTGGTGGAGGCTTTCAATCCGGATGTCTATTGTTCCTCCAGATTCCAGCTCCCCTCTCTGCCTGACCATGTGCTCTGGCCATGCGGCGGGCGCCATTACCTGGGAGCACATGGCAGGCTGGTTGCTACACAGAGCATACTACATTACAGAAAGAATGTGTCTTTCTGCTGTTGCAAGTTTAGCCCCAAACTGCTTACTTTGTATATACACTGCACTTCTTGAGTGTTCAAAGAACTTCACATACATTACCTCAGTAAAAAGACAAGAAGGTGGGCAGCATTATTGCAAAGAGGAGGCAGAAGCTGAGGACCAAGCAACTAAGGTAGGGATGCTGCAAAATTTTGCAGCCCCACTGTTCCAACTTCTTTCATTTTTGTTTCTCCCCTATGCAAGTCCAGCCTACCAACCTTTATTTTTTGTTCCATTGTCTGTTTCCTTGCACCATTTTTTCTCTATTAAATGTATGCTGCCAATTGTAATGTTGTTTTTGCATCAATTGTGTATAAACTGTCTATAGGGTTGCCAGGTCCTACCTTTAAGCCAGTGGGGGACTCCTAAATCCTTCCCGAGATCTTCTGCCATGGGCACTCACAATGACATCACCCAGAAGTGACATCATTGCGTCGCCAACACTGGGGGTGATGCTTGAGCTTTTGGGCAAAACTCTATGGTTTTTTGTCTTCAAAACCATAGAGTTGCCCAAAACCTAGAGCGTTACCCCCAATGTCAGTGATATGATGATGTCACTTCCACTTCCAAGTGATGCCATCATGACAGGTGGTGGGCTGGACCCCAGAAATCAGGGGAAACCCTGCCCAGACCAGGGGTCTGGCAACCCTAGCTGTCTAGAAGCCAGGCTCAAATTGCAGTAGCCAGGCAATTGTTGGAGGAGAGAAATACAGGGATGACCATTGTTGAAAGACCTGCATTGGCTGCCCATCTGTGTTCAGGCATAATTCAAAGTACATAATTCAAATACTAATTTATGTATGCTGCTGTTTTAAACTGTTGTGAGCCGCCTTGAGCCGACTATGCTGGCTAGGTGGGATAGAAATTGAAATAATAAATAAATAATAAGTGCTAGTTCTTACCTGTAAGGCCTTTACTCCTGTACTATTTATCTTGCCAGTATCTGTGCCCCTCCTTGCAGAGGAGGGACAGGTGGCAACTAAAGGCAGGGCATTTTCAGTAGTGGCCCTTCTCCTTTGGAATGCCCCCCACGTGAGGCCCACCTGGCACCTAACTTATTGTCTATCAGATGCCAGGCCCAAACATTTTTGTTCACCCAGGCTTTTGACCATTCTCACGTTTTTATCTATTTAATAATCTGCTTTATGTGTTTATGGTTTTTAAGCTGTTCAGTTGTTGTTTTATGCTGTTTTTATGACTCTGGCTTGTTCTAATGGTTTCTTGTCATTTTTATGGCTTTTTAAAAAACTTGCAAACAAGTAAATTCTCTAATAAAACAGTAACGAAGCAGTAAACAAACTGGCAACGCCAGCAACAAAAAAGACGGATGAAACAGAAAGGTTCCCAGTGACCAAGTGAGAAAATGAAAAGAAAGAAACATATTCAGACGTCGCTATCTTAAAAGAAACCAACCAGTTCATTGCAGAGGCAAGCTCTGAACCCAGGACTTCCTGGGTCATCATCCCCACAGCAGGTCACCACACTCTATTTGATTTCTGTATGACACCTCCCCAAAGCTTTCAGCCACAAAAAGAGATAAAACATTTATTCTGTGCCGGTTTATTGGGCGGGGAGGGGAGAAGCGGCGGCCATTCTGATCACCTGCAAAATAAAAAGTAGCCATCCCCGTGGTTTCATCCCCTCCAGGAATCGAAGCGAGCAGGCTTCCTGGAGAGTTGCATAGCTTTGGCTCAGTGGAGAAACCAGTAAGAATTAAGACCACCTGTTAAGGCAAAAATCCAGAAAATCTTCAAAAGGCCCTCCAGTGCAAAACCCCCCAGGAAGAGAATCCCTCTGGACTGAAATCTCTTTGAAGGCAGACCCTTGTTAGGCTCACCCCCTCCTTCAACAAGGAAGCTGCTACGCCAGCCCCTTTCTTCTCCCCTACTGTGCCTGAAGCTGGTTAAATATATAAAAAAAGAAATGCCTTGCACTCCAGCAGAAATGAGATAAGTCTCACATTGGATTCTTCCCATTAGAAAGGTATATTTGTTTCCCATCAAAAGGCGGGGGGGGGGGGTTTGCTAATTGCCTTGGTGTGTTTGGGTTAATGAGTAACGTGCTTTTAGAGAGCAACAGAAAAGACTGGACTACTGAACAATCATTCCAGAAAGCATCACCAAGGCTATGCAGTGGGTGAATACGAGCAGTTACTGTGTACGTGCGCAGAAAAACAGAGAGCATTATATTGTCTGTGATCAAACCTCCTGTCTATTTACTTCAAGAGAATCCTCTTTCCTGATAAGGCAAATCCCAAGTGACTTGCAGTGAAGCGGAGTAAGTAACGACTCTGGGAGTTGATATTTTGAGGAGGAAGCCTTATTAAAGGGTGTCTCTCATTTTTAAAATAATATTTGATTTGTGCTCATTTTATAAAATCCAAAGCATCTTGCTTAATCCCCACCAGTAACTTCTTCAGGATGGAACAGTACTTCTTCATCTGTGCTAACACAAGTACTTTTTTCTACCCTGGGATGCCACAAAAAGGGGAGGAAAGTTTCTTTTTTTAAGTAGCCCTGACCTGGATGGCCCAAGCAAGCCCGATCTCATCAGATCTTGGGCAAAACTCTATGGTTTTTTGTCTTCAAAACCATAGAGTTGCCCAAAACCTAGAGCGTTATCCCCCAGTGTCAGTGATATGATGATGTCACTTCCACTTCCAGGTGATGTCATCATGATAGGTGGTGGGCTGGACCCCAGAAATCAGGGCCGACCCTGGCAAGTACTTGGAAGGGAGACCTCCAAGGAATGCCAGGGCTGGGATGCAGAGGCAGGTAATATCAATACCACCTCTCTGAAACATCCAAGCCCCACTAGGGGCTGCCAGCAGTCAACCATGACTTCCAGGCAGACACATATACACATGTTGTTGTTGTTCAGTCGCACAGTTGAGTCCAACTCTTCACAACCCCATGGACCACATCACGCCAGGCCCACCCATCCTCCGCCATCCCCCCTCTCATGGATTGCTGCCTTGATGTGGTGAGGGGGCTTGTCCGATAGGCTGTGGGCTATGCCATGGAGGGCCACCCAGGACAGACAAACCACAGCAGAGAACTCAGACAAAATGTGATCCACTGAAGATGGAAATGGCAACCCACTCCAGTATCTTTGCCAAGAAAACCCCATGGACAGTAATGCATAAAGTAAAGGTAAAGGTTTCCTTGCTCGAAAACCAGTCAAATTTGACTCTAGGGGGCAGTGCTCATCTCTGTTTCCAAGCTGAAGAGCCAGCACTGTCTGAAGACGTTTTCGTGGTCGTGTGGCCGGCATGACTAGACGCTGAGGCGCACAGAACGCTGTTACCTTCCCACCAAAGTAGTACCTATTTATCAATTTGCAGTTTCTTGCTTTCAAACTACTAGGTTAGCAGGAGCTGGGACCAGAGACGGGAGCTCACTCTGTCTGGTGGCACTCAGGTCTCGAACTGCTGAACTACTGACCTTCTAGTCTGCAGTTCAGCGTCTTAACCACTGAGCCACCGCTGCCCACAGTAACACATACACACACACAAGTACTCACCAAAGGGAGGGGGAGCTTGTGGGCATGCATATTATTTGCCAACAGTGAGATTCACATCTTGTGCAGTATCCCAAAAATAGAAAGAGAAAGAGGTCACTGACTTTAGGCCCTACTTCCTAGCTCAACAGATACAAGCTTGGACACCACTGAAAAACTCTGCTAACACTGTATCCAAGCTTGCATCTGTTGAGCTAGGAAGCAGGTCCTAAAGTCGGTGACCTCTTTCCATCAACAAAAAGCAACTTCTCTGTCTCCTGCTGTAGCCCCAAATGCACCCCCCCCAAAAAAAAAAAAGAAATGCTGCTCTTGGGAGGATGGGGGATCCTCAGGAACACCTTGAGGGGTGAGCATAGGGTCTGCAGAGAGAAGGAGCAAATCAGCAAAGATCAGTCCCTTTCCAATAGCAGATACCCTATGCAAGACCCAACCAGCAGTCTCGAGCAAGCCAGTGCCCAAACAGACTGAAAAGTCACCCCATTCACAGTTCATATTTACAGGGCAGGGGATGCCAGCTGTAGTCTGAACACCAAAACAGTCTTCCACCAGCCTTCCCACTCCTCATGTACCAGGTATCTCCATCATCTTTCCTTTCCAGGAAATGCCCCTGCCCTTCATATGTTTGTGTGCATTAGCATTGTTGATTGAATTCCCCTGGCTTATAGGCTACCTTCACTGCTGCTTCTCCAGCTAATGAACAGTTCACGTTTTTCTTACTTGCGAAACTCTTATGGTCTTTCATTCTTTGTTACTTCAAAAGCTAGCCTTTGAGAACGGCTAAAAATTGTGCATAATTTCAAGGTCTTTTCATTACTTCCTGCTGATCTCGTCGCAATTTTAAAATTCTCATGCAGGAGGAAGAGGAGGAGATTGGATTTATATCCCGCCCTTCACTCACTTGGAGTCTCAGAGCGGCTTACAAACTCCTTTCCCTTCCCCTCCCCACAACAGACACCCTGTGAGGTAGGTGGGGCTGAGAGAGCTCTGAGACAACTATCCTTGAGAGAACAGCTGGTACAGAGCTATGGCTTGCCCAAGGTCATCCAGCAGGTGCAAGTGGAGGGGTGGGGAATCAAATCCAGTTCTCCCAGATTAGAGTCCATACTCCTAACCACTACACCAAACTGGCTCTGACCAAACTGACACCCAAGTGTCTGTCTGTTTTGACATTTTATCATGTTTTTATTCCCCCATTTCATCCATGGCACCAAGGGCAGTGCACCTGGGGCAATTCTGTTTTATCTTCACCTACATCCTGTGATTCCAGTGGAAACTGACGGCTGCAGCCCTTCTTTGGGACATGACCTTGGAGTCTGCCCATGAATCTATTCCCAGGTAAGCTTCGCACACTAAGCCTGAGTGCCTTCTCCCAAGCAGAAAGCAGCAGCACATCATTCTGGAAGGAGAAGAAACAAATTTCTGCCTCTTCTGGTAGAGCAGTACGCTCAGGGGAAAAGAACTTACTAGTGATCCTGGTCCGAAGAGTGACCGGCTGTCCTCAACCAGAGCTAGGGCTTTTTTGGCCCTGGCACCGGCCTGGTGATACTCTCTGCCGAATAACATCTGTGCCCTGTGGGACTTAATGCAGTTCTGCAGGTCCTGTAAGACAGAGATGTTCCGCCAGGCCTATAGCTGAGGACAGCAATGGTTTCCAGCTAGTCTGGCTCCTTCTTTCCATCTCTCCCCCATGGGAAAAAAGGACAACAAGGGCATTATATTTTCTGTTGCTCTAGAAGGTCGGACCAGAACCAACGAGTTGAAATTAAATCAGAAAAGTTTTCAGCTAAACATTAGGAAGAACTTCCTGACAGTTAGAGCGGTTCCTCAGTGGAACAGGCTTCCTCGGGAGGTAGTGGGCTCTCTTTCTTTGGAGGTTTTCAGACAGAAGCTAGATGGCCATCTGACAGCAAATGCTGTTTCTGTGAACTCAGGCAGGCCATGAAAGGGAGGGCAGGAAGGGTCACCTCAGTGCTTAGTTCTTGTGGCCCTTTCTTACACGCCCAGGGAAATGCTGATTGCCACTTTGGGGTCAGGAAGCAATTTTTCTCCAGGCCACTTTGGCCAGGGATCCTGTCATCTTCTGGGCATGGAACAGCAGTCACTGCAAGAGTGGAGGGGAAGGTATTTGTGAATTTCCTGCATTGTGCAGGGGGCTGGACCAGATGACTCTGGAGGTCCCTTCCAACTCTATGATTCTAAGTTGTTTTCCTTTAATGTGCTATCTATAAATTGTTAGTTGTCAGGAGTCATTTCATAGAAAAAGAGGTGCAGGAGCTAATTAGCGTAACTCATTGGCATAACTCATTTGCATATGCCACACCCCCTGAGACCACCAGAAGTGTGTCAGAAGGCAACACCCACCGCTCAGGCCCCACTCCCAAAATCCCCAGGTATTTCCCAACTCAGAGCTGGTGAGCCAGCTTTACACTTTGACTAACAACACTTTAGGATTCCTTTGCTCTTGCAGGGAAGCTACCCTACAACAAGCATGAAAATACAGATCCAGTTAGTATACTTTTGCTTTTTTCCACAGCGCATCACCATATGTGCCCACTCCTGGGCTTATTACTCCCAGAACAGCGTTCCTGCGCGTTCCTGCTCGAAATGACCCCTGGTTGAATTGTTCCAGATATTTTTAATGCTTTTAACCAGGGCTCCGTTGGGGCCGGGGCGCGCCGGAGCGCCGCTCTGGGAGAGAGGAGGCCGGGGGGCGGGCACATCAGGGGCCCAGCCGGGGGTGGTGAGCCAGAGAGAGAGCCACAGAGAGAGTGCTGCCTCCTCCTTCCCGACCACAGTCCCGGCGCTGAGGGGAGCGGAGTGGCAGTGGCGGCGGAACAGAGGGAGCGGAGTGGCGCGTGCGCCCTGGAGGGGAGGGGGGAGAGAAGGAGCCGCTGGGCTGCCGCTGCCGCTGCCATGCCGGTCCGGAAGCAAAACGCCCGCCGGGCGCTCCGCCTGCTGGAGGACTACCGGGCCAAGCTGAGCCGCGGCGGCTGCGGCGCCCCTGCCCCGAGGATCGCCAGCTCCTCCGCACCTCCGCGCGTCATCAGCATCTTCCAGAGCAGCCTCTTCCAGGCCCTCCTCGATATTCAGGAATTTTATGAAGTGACTCTACTTGACAATCTCAAAAGTATCAGTCACTCAAAGCAAACGGAATTAGTGCAGCCTGTGAACACCTGGGACTTCTCCAGCCTTCCAAGCACAACGGTGACTTCAGAAACTTTGCCGAGCAGCCTTAGTCCAGCCACAGAGAAATACCATTCCCAGGATGAGGACCCTCCTTCCTCATTGGAGCACAGTTGTCGCCAGGCGTCTGGTGAGGTGACCGTCCCAGAGCTTGTTCACATGTCCGAGAAGAACCTTTCCCAAGTGGAGAATGTTCATGGATTTGTTTCTCACTCTCATATTTCACCAGTCAAGGTAGGGAAATATTTGTGGTTGCATTACCATTTTGGGTATGAAAATAGTGTTTGAGTGTAAAAAGTTGCACATTTTTTCCCTAGCCACTAAAACTTCGATTGCAAAATACTGCTGTTTTTCCTTCAGCTCTGTAGGTCATAACAGAGAGATCCACGTGCACAAATGGAGTGCTAATTCTCCCTTCCCACGGCAGCCCTCCATCTCGTTACTCACACTTCTCGGGGCGGGGGGGGCATTTCCTGGGGAAAGAGTTTTCGGGAGTGGTTTGGGCTGCTTTGAGAGGGACATTGAACATCCACATCAGGAGTTCAGATGGGGTCCAATCCAGTAGTCTGAAGTTATGAAGCTTTCACTAATTTATTTCCTTTCACCTCTGAAACTGAGTGCCGCCATCATTTGTATCTGTAATGTAATATTATTTTAGTACTGTATGTGTTTTAAGTAACTTATTGTATCTATTGTTTTATCATTTTATCATGTGTACGCTGCCTTGAGCCAGCTTGCCCGGCAAGGTGGGATAGAAATCAAAGTAATTAATTAATTAATCACCTACCTTCCTTCCTTCCTTCCTTCCCCCCCCCCTCCCTCCCTTCTTGCCTTCTGACACACTTCCGGTGACGTCAGGGGGTGTGGCATATGCAAATAAGTTATGCTAATGAGCTCCTGCACCTCTTTTTTTACGAAAGGACCCCTGCTTTTAACCTAATTTAAGAATATTGTTATTTGGAAATGTTGTTGCCCACCCTGAGCCCTGTTGTGCAGGGGAGAGAGAGAGGGCTATAAATCGAAATCATCATCATCATCACCACCACCACCATCATCATCATTTTGCCCTTGCTTCTTCTGAAATAACCAGTGTGGTATGGTGGTCAGAGTAGGAGGAAGGAGATGCAGGTTCAAATCCTCACTCCACCAGGTAAGCTCGCTGGGTGACCTCAGGCCAATCACTCTCTCTCAGCCTAATCTACCTCACAGGGTTGCTGTGAAGATGAAATGATGGAGGGGAGAGTATTATAAGCCACTTTGGATCCCCAGTTGAGACAAAGGCAGGGTATTAAGGAAGTAAATTAAACAACTGTGTGGTACAAGCATACTCCGAGAGGACATCCATTAATTGAACATTTATCGAACAGTAATTACTAGCTATTTCTAATAAAATACAGGGACACATGGCAGTTACCCAGGGGAAACAATGCAAAAATTTAATGTGTGCACAATCCTTTGAACCCCAGGAATTGTTTGTATTTAATATACATTCCCTACGGTCGCACAGCATTTTTCTTCTCACGTAAGGCATATTAAGTAACTCCTGTTTAATCTCAGTTTGCAAATTTATTGTGTGATGCAGTTAGTAATGCAATCTGCATTTAATCAAACACATAAATATGGACATCTTTACTATACGTACCAATAACCACAGCAGTTCATTTTCATACACTGTACTAAGCGACTTCTGTATGGCAACAGAAATATTACCTAAATATTGCCATCTAGTGATGAAAAGGTATATCGTGCCAGGAAGTAAAACAAAACTTTGGGTCCAGCGGGCCCCATTAAGACCAACAAAGTTTTACTCAAGGTATAAGCTTCCGTGTGTATGCACACTTTTTTAAAAAATAAATTTTTATTATTTTCCAATACAAACTTGAATCCAACCTTGCGCAATACATTGAATAACATGACGCTTATACACTCAGGTTTCTTAATGTTACAAAGAGGAAAAATACTATACTATCCATTAGAACATTTGACAAGGTATAACAGAACAAGTGCTATTCAGTCATAGTATTAACTTTATATAACTTTATATAACTTTATAACTACTAGTCATAGTATTAACTTTATATAACTTTATATAACTTTATATAACCAGTAATTGTAATGTGACCAACTTTCACATTTTTCTCTGTTATTTGCCATCTTATTGAGGAAAGGATACCATTTATCTATTGGACAAAACAATTCCCTTTCTGCTTCCCCCCCCTTCCTTATACATTGAATATTTTTCTAACATAAAATAGTCCCAAATCTTGCTATACCAGTGTGCTAAGTTTGGGGGAGATTTGTCTTTCCAGTGTTGTACTACGACTGTTTTTGCTGCAGTTAGCATTAAAATGATCAAGTCCCTTTCTCTTGTAGTGAGGCTATCCCTTAGCCAACAATTCAATAAAATCGTTGATGGATTCAGTTCTAGTGTGTGGCTTGTAATTTCTTTAATTTCTTTATCAAAAAGCATGGACAAAAGATCTAGGGAGGCATAGGCGTTAACTGGGGGGGGGGCTCGAGCCACCCCCAAAATTTCCCAGGGGGACTGAGCCCCCCCCCCGGGAAAATGGAGCACTCTCCGCTGCACCTCCCTGGGCCCTACCAAGGGCCGCCACCGCTGTCTCTCTCTCTCCTCCCCCCCGGCCTGGCCACTCCGTCCTCCCTCCGTCCATCCAGGGGCCACCCCGGCGGATGGAGGGAGGGACGGAAGCAGGAGTGGTCAGGCGGGGGGGAGGCGGCGGTGGCAGGGACATGGTCCCGGTGGGCGCACGCGCTTTGCGCGCACGCACAGAAGAGCCCCCACCCCAGATTTTCCAAACTTAATACCCCTGTAGGGAGGGACTTGACAGAAGAGCATGCACACTTCTGTAAGAATTCTGTATACACAAGAGTGAAAATCCAGAGGCCACATTGGCACAATGGCAAGATTCGGCTGAGAATAGGCCTTTGCAAGGCAAGAATTCCACAGCAGTACTCAGATACACAGATTACCAACTGAGGTTCAGAGTTAGTTGAAGCGTGAGATGTAACACAGTGATCTTTGCTGACTGAAGTTAAGCAAGTCCAGGCCTGGGCAAAGATTGGATGGCAGATTTCCTGAGAATCTTATAGAAGCCACTAATAATTCCTTAACAGAAGAAAGACAGGATAGAAAGGTAATAAAATAAGTGTGTGTGTGTGTGCGCGCGCACGCGCGCGTGCATGTGTGTGTGTGTGTGTGAAGTGTCAACAGGTCACAGCTGACTTCAGGCAACCCCAGCAAGGGGTCTTCAAGGCAAGTCAGAAGTAGAGGTGGTCTGCCATTGTCTTCCTCTGCAAAGTCTCTCCTTTCCACGGACCGACCCTGCTTAGCTTCCGAGATCTGATATGATCAGGCTTGCGTGCACTATCCAGGTCAAGGCAGTCAAGCTCAATGTTGAAAAAAGGGGGGGCCTTGCTGACTGCTTAGTTAATTCCACTGCACCCAGGCTGTGGCCAGCTGGTATTGGATTGTACCCTGGTTTGGCCGGGGGGGGGGGGGGTGAGGGTTACAGTAAAGAGCAAGATTCAAGGCCAGTAGCAGCCAACAAGATTTTCAAGACTTAGGCTTTCGAGAGGCAAAGCTCCTTTCATTAAATATCTGATGAAGGGAGCTTTGACTCTCAAAAACTTTTACTCCAAAAATCCGACTGGCCTGTAAGATGCAACCGGACTTGAATTTAGCCCTCCCTCCCTCTCTCCCTCAGATTGTCTTTTTAGCAGCAGGGGGAGCTACAAAAGCACTCAAAGCAAATGAGACGCAGGCAGCCAAATTTCACTCTTCCTTTTTTGTATAGACAGCACCTGGCTGTGACCCTTTGCGTACAGCTTCAGCAAGCTATGTTCCTTTTTTTTAAAAAAAGGTCACTGTTTATGATTTCCCCTCCCCACCATTACTCCTCATCTGAGACTGCAATCAAGCCTCATGGTGCAATATGAGAGTTAAGACTGTTCGTTCTACTCTGCAAGAGAAAAAGTAGGTAAATAGTTTTTAGACCTCTACATGGTTTCAGATGGTCAAAGTAACATACACACGCCCGTGCAAGAGCTGTAATCCCAGTCTGAATAGAGAGGGTCCTACAGGAAGCAATTTTTCTCCAGGCCAGTTTGGCCAGGGATCCTGGAGGGTTTTTCTCATCTGGGTGTGGAACAGCGGTCACTGTGGGTGGGGGGAGGGTATTTGTGAATTCCCTGCATCGTGCAGGAGGTTGGACTAGATGACCCTGGAGGTCCCTTCCAACTCTATGATTCCATGATTCTAATCATAGCTATTCAATGTGCAGTAGTGGTTAAAGTCGAAGAGTAGGATCTGGAAGACCCCAGCTCAAATCCCCATTTTGCATGGAATGTCACTAGGTTATCTTGGGCCAGTCTTTCGCTTGTAAGCTAGCCATCTTCACAAGGTTGTTGTGAGGATAAAATGGAGAAGTGGAGAACAATGGACACTATTGGGTAGAGAAAAGTAGTGTATAAATATCTAAATAAATACCTACCAGTTAAAAACAGGGACTTCATTGGGTACCATCCCTACATGCCGCCTGCGCTTCTCCACTGACTCGCAATTATGCTTAGCTGAAAGCTCTTTCCTGTTTATATTTCTTTAGCCTGCAACAACATTACCTGCACTAGCTTCTAAAGCAGGGGATTTTGGCAGGAATAGATTTATGGTTGGGTCACATACAGAAAAACCGGATCTATCCCTTTATCATTACAGACTGTCAGTGATTATCTGACAGGCATTTTTGCATGTTCTTATACAGCAGCTAATGCGTTCTCTACAGATTGATAATGGGCGCTTTCACACACACTAAATAATGCACTTTCAATCCACTTTCAATGCACTTTGTGACAGGATTGTACTGTGTGAAATGGCAAAATCCACTTGCAAACTGTCACTGAACTGGATTGAAATGGCATTATTTAGCATAATGAAAATGAAAATTTGTTGGTTATTGTAACTCACTGTCAAGCACTGTGCATGATCCAGTCAAACCTATGCAAATATAAGTCCCACTGATTTTAGTGGGAGAGAATGAAACATGTGCTAAAATCTTGAAAACCCTATGGGGCCACCATAAATCAACAACAGCACTTTACACATACAAACTCTTTCAATAAACACATGAGAGTTAAAAATACTCAACTGGCTGGGCTGTGACTAGTGTGAAATGTGAGCTACTGTCCGATTTTTGTACTCCTACCTACAGCTATCCTGTTATGCAAGGGGAAGGGCCATAGCTTCAGTGGCAGAGCATTATCTTCAAAGTTTCAATCCCTGACATCTCCAGTTAAAAGGATCTGGTCACAGGTTGTGAAGAAAATGGCTCCCTAGAAACTTTGGCCATTTTAAAATCTTTGGTTCACGTGATTTCAAATTAGGGCTGCCAAGTTCCCCTGGGGGGCAAGGAATCCCCTGCTATAGGGGTCCCCAATCCGCCGGTCCAGATTTGGCCAGCAGGGGGAACTTCACCCCTGAAGCAGCCCGATCCAGCCGACTGTCCAGCATGATGACATCACCTCCAGGCTGGGCAGGTTGCTGGGGCAACACTCTAAAAATCGCCCTAAAAACTCTATGACTTTTAGGGTGATTGCCAGAGTGTCGCCCTGGCAACGTGCCCAGTGTGATGACATCCCTTCCAGGTGATGTCATCACGGCGTGCACATGCTTTGCGTGCACGCTAGACTCCAGGAGAAGGGACAGGAGTCCCCCGTTTTTAACACGGTAGGACTTGGCAACCCTATTTCAAATAGTCTAAGTACCCACACACACACACAAGAGCTATAATCTAATTTATATTTTATGTTTTATTGCAAACTATGGGTTGATTTTGTGGAAGCCACCCTGAGCCGGCCTCGGCTGGGTGGGCAGGGTAGGATTATTATTATTAGTAATATTAATAACAAAAACAACAAATCCCTGGTGGCCTAGTGTGAGTTCCCAGAGATAAAGACACTGTTAAACAAAGCAAGCTGATCTTGTTATTCTCAGATAACACGCAGCTGTGCAGAGGGGTGGAGCACCTGGCACCAACTTCCAATTAACGTATTCCAACCAGAGCTCCTTAGCCTGGGCTGGACTGGGGACCTCTGAGACAGATGATGTCAAAGACCTACGCTGAAGATCCTGGAGAGCTGCCTACAGTTATGTAAGTCACTCATGAGCTGTGGGTTCTCCTCAGTTCCCATGAGCACAGAGCCCATTTGGTGCAGTGGTTAGGAGCATAGACTCTAATCTGGGAGAATCGGGTTTGATTTCTGACTCCCCCACATGCAGCTGCTGGTGTGACCTTGGGTCAATTACAGGTTCTTTCAGAGCTGTTCTCTCAAGAGCAGTCCTCGAAAAAACTCTCTCAGCCCCACCTATCTCACAGAGTATCTGTTGTGGGGAGAGGAAGGGAAAGGAGATTATAAGGCGCTCTGAGACTCCTTTGGGTAGTGAAGGATGGGGTATAAATCCAATCTCTTCTTCAAATCATGACTGTGACATGCATAATGAAGGGGCATAAGCCCCACCCTAGGGCTGCCAAGTCATCACGTTGGGGACGTTGCCGGGACGATGCTCTAGCAATCACCCCAAAACTCTATGATACCATAGAGTTTTGGGGCGATTGCCAGAGCGTCGCCCTGGCAACGCCCCCAATGTGATGATGTCACTTCCGGTGACATCGTCATGGCATGCACGCAAGCGTGCGCGCCGGGGAAGCTCCTGGCGCCAGGAGGACTCCCCCCCACTGGTAAGTTTTTAGGACTTGGCAACCCTACCCCACCCCCATGCCATTTTCCCAAGGTGCACTGTTTGGCCCACTGGGAAAACTGATACGTACAATTGTGGAGTTTCCCATACAGACCAAAGAGCACCCCCCCCCGGACTGTTTTGGGTCAGGATAACAGTGTGGGGGAGAAGGCTGAAACCATTCCTCCACTCATGCCATGGACCTTGGTAGATCAAAGGCCTAACTCGGGATAAGGCAGCTTCAAGTGCTCAAGGCTGCAGTGTTTCCCTCCAATTGCACTTCTCCTTTTGAAAAGTGGGGACGAAATTCCCAGCTGAGACCTCCTGTTTGGGCAATATCCCTCGCGGGGGGGTTTTAATTGCTGGCACAAGTCAGCCAGCCACGAGTGAGAGAGTATAACAGTCCACCTGTCAACATACCCTATCTTTTGCACTGACATGGATAGCCCAGGCAAGCCCAATCTCATCAGATCTCAGAAGCTTAGCAGGACCGACCCTAGTAAGTATTTTGATGGGATACCTCCTTGGAATACCAGCAGTTGGGAGGTGGGGGCAGACTTCATTCAGCCACCTCCCTGAATATTCTCCAGGCCCCCAGTAGGGGTCAGCCACCAGAGGTCGCCATGACTTCAAGGTGCACGTGTCCACACACATACACAAAAAAAATACAAAACAACCCTATCCTTTGGGTTGGATCCTGTCTAAATTCCATGCACATGACCCCCCCACACCTTTCATCTCCCATTTCAGCCTGAAATGCTTCTGGGGGGGGGGGGGCTGAACCCCTAAGAGCAGCATCAGTGGGGGAGCTGAAAGGCTATCACAGCAGGGAGAAACTGGCAAAAATAACCCCCTCCTTGTGCATGCAGATCTGGATCCAACCCTTTATGGCTACACAGGCTCCAACCCTTTATGCTTGTTTGCTGGTATACAGGGTCTTAGTACTAGGTGATGAACAAAGCAAACCTAGGTTCTTCAGAAAACCTGGCTACAAGCAAACAGAGCCACTGAGCTTGCAATCAGAAACAGCTTGAAATCCTAACCTGTGACCTTCAAGCTGAAGTGCACTTTCATTATTTGTATATTAAGGATTTCAACATGGGTATTTCTTCCTTGTATTTTAAAAAAGTATCTCAGAGTCTTGCTGTCTCTCACAGTCTTACTCAAAAGGAAAGTCAATCCAGGGGTTGGATTTTGGGTCATCCATAATCTGAGGAGCGAAGGCATGAGCAGCATAAAAAGAAGCAGAAGGATCGGATGGTCGATATCAGAATGTTGAAGGGTGAAAATAAACAGCTCTTCCATTGCAAAGATGCCTTTGAAAGCATTAGCCTCTGGTGAGATGGTCTTGTAGAAGGGGGGAGGGATCATTCTTTTTCAGAGGCATGTCTGGAAAGACCCCCCCCCCATGTTTTAATATTGACTTATCAGTGCTCCTCAGTGATTGTGAAAGATAAAAGTTTCTGCAAATGACGATGGATTGGCAAAGGAGGACACACCTTTTATCTTCTGAAGTATTATTAGAGGATTCATGCAAGCTCAAATATTAGAGAATTCCAGCACAGAATACATATTCCTCTTCATAGTCTTATGCTGGTACTCTGTTCTTGTTTATACACTCTCACTTTCACCACCAGATAAAATCAAGGAATATCATAACTGAAAATGATCAGAAGCCCCACTGCTGGACCTCCTGATGACACCTGGTATTTTTGGCCACTGTGTGACAGAGTGTTGGACTGGGTGGGCCATTGGCCTGATCCAACATTGTCTTCTCTTATGTTCTTACATTCTTATGTCTAGCTATTTTCCACAGAACCAAGCAAGCTAGCCCTTATAAAATGGCCACTCTTTAAAATCTGATATTGCCCTGACCTGGGTAGCCCAGGCTAGCCTGATCTAGTCAGATCTCAGAAGCTAAGCAGGGTCAGCCCTGGTCAGTATTTGCATGGGAGACCATTAAGGCATACCAGGGTCATGACATCTAGGCAAGCAGTGGAAAATCCCTCTGAACATCTCTTGCCTTGAAAACCCCATGGGACTGCCATAAGTCAGCTGTGACTTATCCCGCCCCCCCCCCCATCAAATCATCATCATTAAACTGGACAAATCAATCTTTACGGGCTAAAATGGAGGAGAAGAGAACAACATAAGCTGCATTGGATCCAAATTAGGGGAAAAGACAGGATATAAATGAAGTTAAATAAAATATAATAATTTATGCTATCCTTTTTAGTCCTTTCCTCATCCCTCCTTTGCACCCAGAAACACTGCTCATGGGTACTAATATTGCAAGATCTATTTTTTAAAAAATTCCAAGTAATCAGCTGCTTCTGTTCAAACCATCTTGATAATTGGGTAACAGCCACAGGCAGTGACAGCTAATTTTAACCTTAATGAACCATTACATATTTAAACCATTCCTCTCCATGTCCTAATTTTGGTTATCATTAAAAGAACAACCAGAGTTATTTCTTTTTTCCAGAAGAGGTGAGCTGGGAGAAGGAACCAGCCAATAGCTGAAGCGTTTAATTTGTATTTAAACACTAAGACTTTGCAGAGAAAAAATTCAGACAGAGTAAAAGGCATTCCAAATAATACATTCTATGCCAGTTTCTTTGCTCAGCCAAGTAAGAACTTGCATGCTTATGTGATCTACTGTGATAGGTGTTTCATCTATAACTTCACCAGTATTAAAAATGCACAGATACCAGTTCGATACAATGATTTCCAGACTGAAAGGGGGGGAATGCAATTGCCACCAGTTCCCTCCTGCTGTGACAGACCTCCCACGCCCCCTTCATGCTGATTTGGGGGGCTCCCTTGCCCCCAGGAGCAGCATTTCAGGAGGCCTTTTGGGGCTGAGGCCAAGAGAGGTGCAGAAGCCATGCTCCGTTCCATTCAGTTATAGTTAGTAAAACGCTAAGGTACTGCATTGATTCAGATCTCTGGAGACCAGACAGGGTTCCGAGCAACAAGACTGTCCTCTGAAGTCAGACAGTTCGACGATACAGTCTGAACCTCCATAAGTTCAGCCAGAAAACCCATCTCTGTGCACCATTCTTTTTTCATCAACCTTCCATTACCAAGCAGTAAGGTACATTCAGCAATAATACTGTACTGATGAAGCTGGTTTCCCAAGGAGTATGTCTCTTTAGGCAAGCTAAGACTCCTGGATACATCTGAACCTGGCTATTTTTCTGCAGCTGTTTGTTTAAATTATTGTGTGGTTTTACTTTTTTTTTGGCCTGCCAATTTCAGGAATTGATTTTTTTTAAGATGGGGTCGCATGCGGCCTTGCTGTCAGTGAAGGTAGAAAGGCCAACTCAAAACAGTTTACAAATAAACAAATGTGTGTCTGCTCGCATGACCCTGCATGACCTCAGGAATAAGCCGGGGCATAGAATGGAAGGGCTTGCTTGGGTTTGGTCAGTCACATATGTTTGAACAAGGATTGTAGCAGCAAGGATTTCCTTCCTGGTGCTATTTGTCTATGCCGCTCTATCTGGACCCAGTGTCTGCTGTTGGTGGGAGTTGGTAAAGTTGTCTGGGAGGGTTACTTCACATTTTCTAACATATGATCCAGGTCGTTGGAAGCAATGCTAGATGGCCCCTAGCTTTATTGACTGAGCTTTTAGATCAAGGAAACAGCCCAATGCCATCTACCTTCAGATTTCCATGTCTTTGCCAGGTCTGGTTGTACAATGTACAGCTACCAAGCCCAAAATCTTAACAAGCATGTGCATATATACAATAATGTGACCAATAATGTGACCAATAAAGGAAGGCCTTGGAGGCCAAAACACATTTGGTCCTGCTTTAATGTGGTTCAAGGTTATCAACCTAGAGATATTGAATTGTTGGTCCTGTTTTATTGGCTCAGGGCTCTTAACCTAGTGATATTGAATTGTATCAACTTTGCAGGCGCTTGCCTATTAAACCTGACAAGGAAATTTGATTTATGCATTTGAAATGGTTCTACAACGGGTGATTACCCGGGAGAAATTACTTTTATGGCAGGCTGTAATGGTAATACCACTGACTACTTTATAGTCACTGACTACTTTAAAATCAGTCCTTATTTACTACATAAGAATCCTGCAAGTGGAGAGCGGCAATTATAGATGGCCCCTCTGACTGAAATCCATTGATTCCTTCGGAGCATATCATCCAGCTTTTAGGACCGTCCCTAGTACAAAATGCCTCTTTTCAAAGAAGGGCCTCAGAGAATGTCTCTAAGTGATGGTTTGACAAAGATTGCCAAAAAGCAAAAAGAATTCTTAACGATGCCTACAAAGCCTATAAGAATTCTGTGGGCCCTGACATTCTATGTGCTCAACATCAACTTTCACACCTAAAGAAATATTATTATAAAAAGTTGGTGATATCAAAAACACACACAAGGAAATGAAGAAGCTATGGAGCAGAATCATCCAGTCCTCTAATGAGAGGACTTCTACTCAGTTTTGGAACCTGATAGTGATTCATTCTTCTAAGAGTGTTTCACCTCTTAACTCCTTTATTTCTCCTGTGGACTGGCAGGCATTCTTTTGCAAACTTTACTCAGATACCCACTATACTTCATCTCCAAGGACTCAAAAGGGTCCATCAGATCTGCCAGCCTGGCCCCCTGTGACCACTGAAGAGACTGAATCTTTGATTGGTAGGCTTAAGAAAGGAAAGGCATCGGGCCCAGACTTAATACCATCAGATCTACTTAAGGATAGTGCAAACTGGTGGGCCTCCCTCTTGGCTCCCGTATTTACTTATATAGATGCAATGAATGATATCCCAAGAGCTTGGAGACAAGCCATCATCATACCTATTTTTAAAGCAGGGAGGAGGGAGGATCCAGCTAATTATCGGCCTATTAGCCTCCTGAGTATTTTGGGAAAATGCTATGCAAGCTACTTACTAGAGAAACTATCAAGCTGGATATCTCAAGAAAATATATTAATGGATGAACAAGCCAGCTTTAGGAAAGGGCATTCCACTTTGGGTCATAATTTAATTTTATCCCATTTGATCGATAAATATGCATCTAATAAAACAGTATCCCTTTATGCAGCGTTTATAGATCTAAAATCAGCCTTTGACTCCATCTTTAGAGAAAAACTTTGGAAGAAGTTAGAAATTACTTCAGTTGATAGGAGACTCCTATTCCTGATCCAGGTACTATATTTAAACACCAAGATCAGGGTTAGATGTAATAAGCAGGGCCTCCTCTCCAATTATGTTCCATCTAATAAAGGGGTCTAGCAAGGCTGTGTATTGGTCCCTTCCCTCTTTGCCATTTACATTAATGATTTAATCAGTTATCTGGGATTGGTAGATACCCATTCACCCACTTTAGCTGACCGACATTACTAGTTTTATTGTATGCAGATGAAATGGTGCTACTATCCAGGATGCCAGTTAGCTTGAAAAGGGCGCTAAATCAATTTGGCCTGTACTGTGATTTAAATCATTTGGAGATTAACTGTAAAAAACTAAAATAATGGCCTTTGGCCCTAAACCTAAGATCAGAGAATGGAGCATAAATGGCTATAAGCTACAACAGATAGCTGCTTATAAATACCTTGGGGTTATGATTCAATCTTCAGGAACAAAAAAGGCCCACCATAAATATGCTGCAAATTCTGGTTGCAAATCTACCCAGGGTATTATCAGATTTTTTCCATTGGAAAGGAGGGCAATATATTCCAGCGGCCCTTAAACTGTACCTTGCTAAGACTGTGCCTCAACTGTTGTACGGGACGACGCTGGGTTCAATATCTTCAAGTTTTTCTGCTCTTGAAAAAATACAATCTAAAATGTTGAGAGCCATATTTCAGTTCCCTAAGGTGTCCCAAACGCTATTATGCATTTGGAATCTGGGTTGATAAGGATAGAATCTGGGTTGATAAGGATACATCGATATATACCTGGCTCAAGCTTAGTCATCCCCCATTGGATATTACCTCTTTAATTTTGAAGGATAGGCACAGTTCCTGTTGGATTAGGGCTGTATATCAGAAGCTTTTAATGAATCTCTGCAAATGATGGCCTAAAACCAAGCAACAGCTGTGGTAAAGCAGCAATTATTCGACGTAGAGAGACAGAATGATATTGCTAGAGTCCCTAGTTTTTTGGCTCCCTCTTAAATAAGATATTGTCTCTCCAGCTCCATATCTGACAAATTTGGTAATTCCATCTCATCATAGGGCCTTCTCTGTCGCCCGTTGTAATATTTTCCTCTCTGAGGTCATAACAGGTCGCTACAAGAAGATACCTCTGGCTGCGCGCATTTGTCCCTGTGGTATTTGAGAGGCTGATACTATCAACCATATTTTGCTTGCGTGTGGGTTCTATCAAAATATACGAGCCACATTTATTCAACCCATACGGGAAAGACTTTTAGGCCTTCCGGACTCTGATATTAGTATTATGCTTATGATAGACGCCAATCCACAGGTGACATTAACATGTGCCAAATTTTTGGCAGCAGCCTATAGAATTAGGAAAGATATCTTAAATGCACAAAGACTCCTAGGCTAATGCATTGTATTATTCTGAAAATGGCTCTGAATTATTTTCATGCTGGATGTATGTACACTTGGAATATGTTATGGTTGGACTGTGTGTTGGTTACGAACTGTAATAAAGATTTCTGTAACTGATAAAAAAATGTATCATGTCATATAGATTCAGGACTTCTTAGTTCAAATATTCACTACTTCAAGGGTGGAACGTGCTTACATTTTTAAAGTAAAGTTTTAGTGCACTTTGTGATAAATACATATATTTTGTTAATTTCTTGTAATTTTCTCCCACCTAGTCTTTGGATACCCAACTTTGTTGGGTTTTTTGGGTTGGATTTTTTGCTACTTTTCTAGGGAAATTTTGATTCAAGTGTAGTGTGGCTAGGGCTGCCAAGTCCCCCGGTAGGGCGGGGGAAACACCGATTTTTAGTGCTTTCCCCCGCTTTTTCCAAGTTGGCCACCGGGGGGACAAAATGGCTGCCTTAAAAGGGAAATGTCTGCAGAGAGCCTGCCCTGCAGTAAAAAGCCTCACCAGACATTTCCCCTTTAAGAAGTCAGCAAGAGAGCTTCCACAGCAAGAGAGGTCCACCCAGAGATTAAGGAGGGACTGAAGGAGCTGCTTTTGCATGTGGCTGGCAAGGTAAGTTTCTCTTCCAGCTCCTTTCCTTCTCTCTCCCTCTTTCTTTTTTCTGTCTGTCTGTCTCTCTCTCTCTCTCTCTCTCTCTGTCCCCATCCAGCAGAGGTCTATCAGTGGCTACTATAGCCACAAGGTCTAAATGGAAGTAAGTGCCTCTGCCAGTTTTTTTTCCTTCTCTCTCTCCCTCTTTCTTTTTTCTGTCTGTCTGTCTGTCTCTCTCTCTCTCTCTCTGTCCCCATCCAGCAGAGGTCTATCAGTGGCTATTATAGCCACAAGGTCTAAATGGAAGTAAGTGCCTCTGCCAGTTTTTTTCCTTCTCTCTCTCTCCCTCTTTCTTTCTTTTTTCTGTCTGTCTGTCTGTCTGTCTGTCTGTCTCTCTCTCTGTCCCCATCCAGCAGAGGTCTATCAGTGGCTATTATAGCCACAAGGTCTAAATGGAACACTTTGTCTGGGGCAGTGATGCTCTGAATTCTTGGTGCTTGGGGGGCAACAGTGGGAGGGCTTCTGGAGTTCTGGCCCCGCTGCTGGACCTCCTGAGGGCACCTGGTATTTTTGGCCACTGTTGTGACACAGAGTGTTGTACTGGATGGGCTGTACTGGATGGGCCGATCCACTGTGGCTTCTTATGATATGAAAATCATATTTAGCACTTGTGTAGCACTTAGTGCTTCATATTCTGCCGAGATGAGGAAGGATTCAGTAGGGCTGTTGCTCAGTGATAGAGCATCTGCTTGACATGCAGGAGGTATCAGCTTCTTCAGCTAAAAAAGGATCAGGTAATAGGTGACATTAAAGATCTCAGCCTGAGACCCTGGAGAGCCACTACCAGTCTGAGTAGTCAATACTGACCTTGATGGACCAATGGCCTGATTCAGTATTAGGAAACTTCATGAGTTCATGTGTCAGCATGTGGAAGCAACATCACAGGATGTGACATCACAAAATGATGTCACTTCCTTTCTCCTGGCTCCACCCCCAAAGTCTCCTGGCTCCACCCCCAAAGTCCCCAGATATTTCCCAAGTTGGACTTGGCAGCCCTAAGTGTGGCACAAAAAGATTTTAATGTATTTAGCTAATTTGACTATCATATAGCCTATTTACTAGATCAGCCAAATTTCTTTGACTCCAATTTGCCTTCAAGGGAAGGAAGCAATCTGTGGGATTGTTTCAAATTGTCTAATTTAAGGAAAATGGGAATAGACACACTGGGGCACTGAGAGATTATTGCACACAAAAAATTATATCCAGAGGGCTATGTGTAAAAAAAGCTCCAGGAATGTTCTCTTACAATGAAAAGTTCAAAGAGAGGTGGTTTGCAATTCTGAATAAATGTTTTATGGACTTTATGGTACTTTTGATAGAAACAGTCATGATAGAAAGCAGAAGAAGCAGAAGGAAGAAGGGGGGTGGGAGGGGTTGGGAGGAGGAGGAGATTGGATTTATACCCTGCCCTTCACTACCGGAAGGAGTCTCAGAGCAGTTTACAATCCCCTTTCCCTTCCCCTTCCCCTTCCCCTTCCCCTCCCCACAACAGACACCCTGCGAGGTAGGTGAGGCTGAGAGAGTTCTCTTAAGAACTGTCCTTGAGAGAAGAGCTCTGAAAGAATTTATGACTGACCCAAGGCCACACCAGCAGCTGCATATGAAGGAGTGGGGAATCAAACCCAGTTCTCCCAGATTAGAGTCTGCGCTCTTAACCACTACACCAAACTGGTGCAACTTAAGGAAAATATTCAAACATCCTTGGGTGAAAAGTTACTCTTGAATAAAAAGAGCAGTTGAGATAAGGAAACACAAAAATAATTTATAGAATTTAAGGAGATTACATTTTAAAAGTTTCAGAGGGACATGAAGGATTATGAGGATAACAAGGTCTGTAACTAGACATTTCATAAGCAAGGTCACTCTGGTTTTAAAAAAAGTGTCCTTTGATTTGACTTTGGACACCAATTCACCAGTTCAGATTTGGAAAGGTCTAGCACATCAGAGAATATAATATTGATATTGACACAGTCAGGTCATTTGGCACCTGACAACACCAACCTCTCTATACTGAGAAAAGATTAACGTTTTTAAAGGTCTGGGCTGGAAACTGAGATTGGGCAGGAGGTACAGACCCCAGAATCCAGCCCATACCAAAAAAATCTGAGAACCCCCACGTAGTGAATTTATCCAAAGTGAAACTTACACCAATGGAGCTTTCAGTACTGAATAAAGGTTTTTCACTGGTTCCAACGTCACCTCTGAACTGCTTTAAATTAATGAAAGAAATCCAACATCTATTTAGGAAGATTAGATTAGCAGGTTATTTTAAAAGGCATTATGAGGCCAGTAATATACAGATACATAATGAATGCTTGAATCCAAAGTGCACGTTTAACCCTCCCACAAACAAATTCAAGGATTCTTGTATTCAAGACCTGGTTGTGGAAGAAATAAGCAGACCTGAACAATGTTCCTTCTAAGCTGTGGAGTCTTGTGAGCAAAAATTCTACTTTGTGAACTACTGAAATTGAAGTTGTGACTGAGCGATTTAGCTACTGCCTAAATAATTTGCTGTGGAGCCATCCTTCCTGAGCCAAGACAAAAATCTATGAGCTGTAGGCTAAAAAACTGTGAGCTAGCTCACATTAACTCAGCTTAGAGGGAACACTGGACCTGAACATGCAGACATACCCATCTAGCATAATTTAAACAAACTGGAGAAAAGCACTTTAGAACAGCTTTGCCAACGTAGTGATATTATTTTTAAACCAGCTGATAAGGGAGGTGCTTGTTGTAGTGAGGGATAGAAAAGACTATGTTAAAGAGGCCTATAAACCATTGAATAATACAGCACATTATGTTAAGAGGGCTGAAAATCTAAACAAGAGAATTAAGATGGAAATTGTTAAACTCTCGGAGGAGTGCCTAGTAGAAAACTACATTGACAAACCCATATACAATTTTCTCCTACAAAGGGAAGATAGGGTGCCTATAGTATCTAGTTGTGGATCAGTTTTGGAACCTTTAGCTTTCTACATGGATCTGTTTTTAAAACCACTAGTTCCCAATATAAGATCCTATTTAAGGGATTCAACTGATTTTTTAAATCACATCAACAATATACAGTATACATATGATAAACTCATTCAGCCCTTACATCTGTATTCTCACCAAACCCTCAGAAGGGACATAAAGGTAAAGGTTTCCCTTGCTCGAAAGCCAGTTGAATTCGACTCTAGGGGGTGGTGCTCATCTTCGTTTCCAAGCCGAAGAGCCAGCGCTGTCCGAAGACATTTCCATGGTCATGTGGCCAGCATGACTAGATGCCAAGGCACACGGAACACAGTGCCTTCCCACTGAAGCGGTACCTATTTATCTACTTGCAATTTCTTTCTTTCAAACTGCTAGGTTGGCAGGAGCTGGGGCCAGAGACGGGAGCTCACTCCATCATGCGGCACTCGAGTCTCAAACTGCTAAACAACCAATCTTCCAGTCTTCAGCATCTTAACCACTGAGCCATCATTGCAGAAGGGACATACATCCTCTTTATTTTATTTCTTATTTGGAATAATAGATTAGAATAATAGATTGTAATGTACCATGATGAATAGTAAAATGTAATGCAATTTGGAATGGTAGATTGGAGTGTATTTCTCTGGTCTGTGGACAGGGCAGATAGCATACACAGCCAATCACCCCACTACAAAGAAGAAGATGCAGTAAGGTTACCTCCATGCTTGAGAGGAGACGGAGGGAGTGTAACGGCAGGGTTTCAGTTAATTACCCTCAGCATTCCACAATTTAAAAGAAGAGATTGGATTTATACCCTGCCCTTCACTACCCAAAGAAGTCTCCGAGTGGCTTACAAACTCCTTTCCATTCCCCTCCCCACAACAGACACCCTGTGAGGTAGGTGGGCTGAGAGAGCTCTGACAGAAACTGTTCTTTTTCAAGAACAGCTGTGCCAGAACTACGGCTTGCCCAAGGTCATCCAGCAATTGCAAGTGGAGGAGTGAGGAATCAAACCCTGTTCTCCCAGATTAGATAACCACTACATCTGCCCATTGCTCTCTAATTCTGACATATTTATTTCCTTCACTATGTTCCCCTCCCAAAAAAACTGAACCCAAATAAATGGTAACCATATAAACTAAACTTGTTACTCCTCTTTGGTCCTTGAATCTGTTAAACATCTTCATTACATTGCATGCTAATTTATTGCTCACCCTCTTTCTATATGTACGGACTCATAACTTCCATTTCAATACATCTGAAGAAGAATGTGTGTGTGAAGCTGCATTAGAATAAGAAAGCTGACAGCTCTATTAGTTCAAAATTTCGTAACTTTCACGCACACTGATAAGGAACTTCACTTCTGAGATGTTAAACAACTGCCAGCTTCATCCTCTCAAGAGCACAGACTTTTAAAAAGAAGGGAGACATTCTGGATCTTCACTTTGGAAACACACCACTAGGATTAAATGAAGAAATCGACTGGATGTGCACACAATGGTTATATAGCTTTCATCTGGACAGGGTTTATATATCTATGGAATGCTGCAACGAAGTTTTTTTTTCCTGTTAAAGATTTGTTGTGACTCCCTTTCCCCTCTCCCTCTTTCCCCTTCATAGTTTTTCCCCCTTTTCTTTTGATTACTATTTTGTCATGTGGATTGCATCACCCCCACCATGCTATAGATGAGACTTGTGAATAGTAGAAAGTTACTGTCAGTTAGTTTGATACATATATGCACACTCCAAGGGTTTTGATAGCCATGGCCAAGTATATATGTTATAAGGTTTATCTTATTTAACTGCAATTTGTTGTGTCCATAATTAACTGAATTTAATTTTTCTCATTTATGTAAGTTTGTCATATACATTTTTTTACAGAAGGAGTTATTGAATCTGCATTCCCTGAATGTGTGTGATCAAAAGTTTAAGAGAACTTTTCATACAACCTAATTCTTTTGCCACACAGAATATTTGGAATGTAATTAATTCCCCCCCCAAAATTAAGAAGTTTTATGTAGTCAAACTGTTTATTTTTCATATATAAATTATTGAATAATTATTTTCTTTATTTATTTCCAGGCCTTATAATCAACCTGCCTTGGCATGAACACGTTTTTATATGTCACAGTGTGCATGTATACAGTAATTTGACCACTGAAACCGAAATGCGTATGGTCCTGTTTTAATGAATGCAGTTCAAGGTTACCAACTTAGAGATACTGAATTGTTTGTCCTGTTTTATCAGTTCAAGGCTCTTGATCTAGAGATTTTGAATTGTATCGTGTAATATAGATTCAGGACTTCGTAGTTCAAATATTTGCTACTTCTTTAATGTAGAATTTTAGAGGACTTTGAAATAAATAAATAAATAAATAAATAAATAAATAAATAAATAAATAAATAAATATTGTTTGAATTATTTCTCATAGTAATCTTAATCTCTCACCCAACTTTTGTGCACCCAGCTTCGTTGCTTCTTTGGGTTGGGCTTTCCCCCTTCTGTTTTGGTTTGCAACCCAGTATGATCCAAAATCATTCCACTAGCTGTAGTTTTGTAACTATTGTCCAGACTTGGCCAATTAAACTTTTGTCTCATGCCTCTTATTTATCCCACACACTCAAAGCCTACAGGTTACTGGAGCGTCTTTGTTGAATACTCTGCTCTTCTAAAGCCAGTCTACTAAAGATAATCTATGCATTTGAAGGAAAGGCTTCCTTCATTTCCATAAACCATCACCAGCTTTAGGCAGATGGGTACTCTGACTCCAAGTATCGCAGCACTATTAACCACTACTTATATCTTTCTACCACCACTGGGGTAATGTTTCAGTGGAATCTTGGATACATCAGGATCAAGATAATGAATGACCAGTGCTCCATTCTGGTTGCAAATGAGATTAATTCTGCATAACTGTCTCCCTGGTTGTTTTCCAATTTAGAAACCTTGTTATTGTTGTTCAGTATGAAAAGATTATATTATCCAACAATCAGCTGATAAATAGTTGGGATAAATGGTTGTGCTAATCTAACCCTTCCATTGTATATAGCTCCCTGACACTGTAAACTGTATGCTAAATATTTTAGGAAGGTATCAATAAGAGAGATTTAGCTACTGAGATGCAAAGTCTACTCCTTGGCCCCACTGTCAACCAAAAGTGAGACTGCAACCAAAAAATCAGGAGATCGAGACTGGGAAGGGCAGTGATGAAGGAGCTAGAAAAGATCCTTAAGTGTAAGAATGTGTAGGATCAAGATAGCTTATACCATAATATTCCCCATTACTATGTATGGGTCTGAAAGTTGGACAATAAAGAAAGCAGACAGGAATAAAGCTGATTCATTTGAAATGTGGTGTTGGAGGAGAGTTTTACAAATACCATGGACCGCCAAAGAGACAAATAAGTGGATTCTAGATCAAATCAAGCCTGAACTCTCCCTAAAGGCTATTGTGCTTTGGTCATATTATGAGAAGACGAGACTTACTGGGAAAAGACAGTAAAGCTAGGAAAAGTTGAGTGCAGCAGGAAAAGAGGAGGACCCAACATGAGATGGATTGAATCAATCGAGGAAGTCATGGCCTTCAGTTCGCAAGACCTGAGCTAGCCTGTTAATGATAGGACATTTTGGAGGTCACTAATTCATAGGGCCACCATGCTGAGAGCTACTTGACGGCACTTAACACATACACACACACACAAAGTCAAAAAAATTAACACTGGTGGCAGGAAGAACGGGAGACACAGAAATGAGGAATGATAAAGTAAGTGGGGAAATGCTGCAGCTTATATTGAACACTCTCCAACAAATACTTTGCTACTGGCAAAGGTAGAGAGGGGACTCAAGAAGGATCCTCTTTTGAACCACTTGATTTTAGCACTGAAATCTCAGCACCAGCAAACCAAGGATCATATTAACCCATTCTTACAGTTCACAGATGAAAATATGGACACTTTTGTGTATGTTCCTGTTGTCAACAACCTAAGTGCCCGAGGGGCAGACACATACAAAGCTCCTCAAGATGTATTGGCTATCCTGACTGTCCAGGGTCTCACATCACCTACTATATGATCCTTTTAAATGGAGCTGCCAAGGATTGAACTTCGGACTTTCTGCATGAGTCTATATGTGTACATTGTCAGGCATGCATACCTAATGGCTCTTCGGGGCAAAGATGGGATATAAATCTTTTAAATAAATAAACCGAGATCATCTGCCTCCATTGAAGGATCTCATTTCTAGAGACCCAGGGGATGGAAATGAAACCTGAAGAATCCTAGAACATGTGAGCACACACTATCCAGTGTTTTTACAAAACATTTGCAACATCTCTCCTAAGAGGCAAAATGGGAGGGAAGAATAGCAGAAGCAAGTACCAGGAAACATGGAATGCTGTTGATGAATGGGGACAATCAGAGCGTATGCGAACCAGGAGCATAAACTTAGGTAGAAATTCTTGAAAACTAATGAGTGAATTGCCTGTAGAAGCTGGAGTTGACCTAAGACCGTGCTTCTTTGATATTTCAAACTACACTCCTTAGAACTCTGGGACATATCAGAAGTCTGTCAAGGGTTTGCTTATCAGAAGACTGATAATAGCAGACAATTAATAATTATCATATGGCATTGTGTGTAATATAGCCAGGAGATCCAAAGATTGTCTGGCAGCCTTAAGTTCTGGCTCTTTTGTGGCAAGCTAGACTTATTTTTTGGGCTGAGAGAGTTCTGAAAGAGCTGTGACTGACCCAAGGTCACCCAACTGGCTTCATGTGGAGGAGTGGGGAATTGAACCCAGTTCTCCAGATTAAAGTCCGCCATTCTTAATCACTACACCACTACACCAAACTGGCTCTCACAGCAGACAACTGATAACAGAAATGTGCCTGGAAGATGGAGGAGCATCGTGTGTGATTACAGGTCCCCAACACTATGCATGTTTCATGCTGGGCATGTTTTAGGGCTGCCAAGTCCCCCGGTAGGGCGGGGGAAACACCGATTTTTCATGCTTCCCCCCCGCTTTTTCAAAACTGGCCACCAGGGGGAGGCAATGGCTGCCAACAGGAGGGGAACGTCGGAGCCTGCCGGGCCCTCTCCCTTCCAGGCCTCTTAAAGGGAAATGTCTGAAGAGCCTGCAGTGAAAAGCCTCACCAGACATTTCCCCTTTAAGAGTTAGCAAGAGAGCCCCGCCCAGAGATTAACGAGGGACTAAGCTCTTACTGAAGGGCCTGCTTTTGCATGCGGCTGGTGTAAGATTGAAAGGTTGCTGCTGCTGGGCCTGGGGTAAGTCCATCTGCCTGCTCTTTTCCTTCTCTCTCTCTCCCCCTCCCCCTTTCTTTCTTTTTTCTGTCTGTCTGTCTGTCTCTCTCTGTCCCCATCCAGCAGAGGTCTATCAGTGGCTATTATTAGCCACAAGGTCTAAATGGAAGTAAGTGCCTGTGCCAGCTCTTTTCCTTCTCTCTCTCTCCTTCTTTCTTTTTTCTGTCTGTCTGTCTCTCTCTCTCTCTCTGTCCCCATCCAGCAGAGGTCTGTCAGTGGCTATTATTAGCCACAAGGTCTAAATGGAACACTTTGTCTGGGGCAGTGATGCTCTGCATTCTTGGTGCTTGGGGGGGCAACAGTGGGAGGGCTTCTGGAGTTCTGGCCCCGCTGCTGGACCTCCTGAGGGCACCTGGTATTTTTCGCCACTGTTGTGACACAGAGTGTTGTACTGGATGGGCTGTTGGCCCAATCCACTGTGGCTTCTCTCCTGTTCTTATGATATGAAAATCATATTTAGCACTTGTGTAGCACTTAGTGCTTCATATTCTGCTGAGATGAGGAAGGATTCAGTAGGGCCGTTGCTCAGTGATAGAGCATCTGCTTGACATGCAGGAGGTATCAGCCTCTTCAGCTAAAAAAGGATCAGGTAATAGGTGATATTAAAGATCTCAGCCTGAGACCCTGGAGAGCCACTACCAGTCTGAGTAGTCAGTACTGACCTTGATGGACCAATGGCCTGATTCAGTATTAGGAAACTTCATGAGTTCATGTGGAAGCATGTGGAAGCAACATCACAGGATGTGACTTCACAAAATGATGTCACTTCCTTTCTCCTGGCTCCACCCCCAAAGTCTCCTGGCTCCACCCCCAAAGTCCCCAGATATTTCCCAAGTTGGACTTGGCAGCCCTAGCATGTTTCAGGATACATTCTTGCAGGGTAAGAGCTAAGCCCAATGGACCTGGCCAGTATCCACATGGCCCAACCAATGCTCCCTCTAAGCAGTGGAATTTTGTGAGCAAAAATTCTACTTTGTGAGCTACTGGCATTAAAGTTGTGAGCAAGTGATTTGGCTACTGCATAAATTAGTTTCCTCTGGAACCATCCTTCCTCAGCTAAGACAAAAATATGTGAGCAGGAGGATAAAAAAACTGTGAGCTAGCTCACACTAACTTAGCTTAGAGGGAACACTGAGCCCAACCCTAAATCCTTTGGAGCACAAAAGAATTCCATGACTGGACTTCCAGGATTCCACATCTAAGAGACTGATGGTGAAAAGGCATCCATGTGAACAGAAAGCTAGGAGACTGCTGGGTGTAGACTATCTGTTATGGATACTCCCTAGAACAGAGTGATAGAGAAGAAAATCTCAGTGCTGTGATTTAAACCAGCAAAAATCGACCTAAATTTAATCACCCATTGATTTCAACAAGAGAGAAATTTACTGTGCAATACTAAGCATGGTGGTGGTGGTGGAGATTGGATTTATACCCCGCCCTTCACTCAGAGTCTCAAAGCAGCTTACAATCTCCTTCCTCTCCCCACAACAGACACTCTGTGAGGTAGGTGGGGCTGAGAGAGCTCTGAGAGAACAGCTCTTGAGAGAACAGCTCTCAGAGAACTTTGACTGACTCAAGGTCACCCAGCTGGCTGCATGGGAAGGAGTGGGGAATCAAACCCAGTTCTCCCAGATTAGAGTCCGCCACTCTTAACCACTACACCAAACTGGCTCTCTAAGGCCATTAACTTCAATGGCCTTGGAAAGGTATGATTTTGCTTAGGACTGCACTGTTAAGCATGTTCATAACTCTACAATCTATACCCAGTAGCACCTTGTAAGCCACCCTGAGCCTGCTTGCAGGGAGGGCAGGATATTAATCAAAGAAATAAAATAAATTAAAGACTAACAAATAGGGCAGGGCTATTTTGGGGCAGGAACACACCGGAACGGAGTTCTGGCTGGCTTCCGAGTTCTGGCTGTCCACGCCTACAGCCTCCCCCCCTTGGGTTCCCCAGGTGCCTCACAAGCTATGGGGTGCCTGGGGAAGCCAAGACAGTTTAAACTGCCTCCACTCCTCGGGTTCCCCAGGCACTTCGCAGCTGCGCCAGGGCGCCTGGGGAGGCCGATCCAGAAACAGCCTTCCATCCCTTGGGTTCCCCATGCGCCCCACAAGCCGCAGGGCACCTGGGGAAGCCGATCCTGGGAGGGAGCTGCGCTGTCAAAGATGTGGCCTAGTATGCTAATGAGTTTCTGCTGTTAGGTGTGGCCTAGTATGCTAATGAGTTTCTGCTGTTGGGTGTGTCCTATTATGCTAATGAGTTCCTGCTGGGCTTTTTCTACAAAAAAAGCCCTGTGGTAGGGTATGAGCTTTTGTGAGCCACTGCTGAATCTGAATGAGTATCTGAAGAAATGAGCAGTAACTCACGAAAGCTCCTACTCTGCCACAAATTTTGTTAATCTTTAAGGTGCTAGTGGACTCTTTTCTACTGCTACAGACAGATTAACACAACTACCCATCGTCATCAGTCTAAACACAGTTATGCACTTCTAAATCCACTAAAGGGAATAGGCTTAGACAGGTATAACTCTTCTTAGGATTGCACTACAAAAGCACATAGTTTTGCCGGTATCATGCCCAAGACTTTCTTTACACTGCATTGTAAAGTTTTGTACTGCACACAATCTAGAGATTTCATATAATATAAGAATGGCCTTTAGGTCATTTCTAGGAATGTGGGGAAATGTAAAAGAATTTAGGACAAGTCACATTTGACCCAAGTCAGACAACTATGAAGCAACCATTAGTAAACAAATTAATAGACTGTATACTCCCCCCCCCCAGTATTTAAGATGATAAATATGTTAAAGGATAAACAAGAGGATGTTGTTTTAATGATACCCTGGTTTTCGAATGGAAATGTTTTTGAACTGTGAGATTATGCTTTAATTCTGTCTAAATTTCCATGATTTATGACTTTTTGAGGAACATCTTACAGTGGTTCATGGGTTCATCACTGTGTCTCACATCTCAGAAGTTCTAACATCTTACATTCCAGAACACAATCAGTTGGCCCATGTGTTCTGAAGGGGGGGAGCGATTTCCATAAATAGACCATTAGAAGGCGATCCAAGTCTTTGTCTAAGGAGCTGAGGACAGTGTACATGCCTCCCCCATCCCCATTTTATCCACAACAACCCAGTGAGGTAGCCTAGCTGAGGTACAGTTACTGGCCCGGGTTCACCCACTGAGCTTCATGGCTGTGGGATTTATTTATGGATTTAGATGTCTATACTCTGCTTCTTTCCCCAATGGGGACCCAAAATGGCTCACAACATCCTCACAACAACCCTGTAAGGCAGATGAGGATGTGTGATTGGCTCAAGAACACAGAGAGCGTTTCTTTGGGAGAGTGGGGATTCTAACCTGGGTCTGGGTCTTCCAGATCCTAATTCAGCACTCTAATTATAACACCACACTGGCTTATGGCGGGGGGGGGGGGGGAGGACTAATCACTCCCCCAGAAATTCACCTTCAAAACAACTTTGTAGGGATGCTAATTAATTTTGAAAAAAGAACTAGAGAGTCCAATCATGGAACATGTGTGATGTTTAGACTAGCCAGCTTTTGTGTTCTCTCATCAGCAAGTTCTCCACTGCACTGAGAGATTTGTGCATTCCTGGTCAGGAGCTCCTCTAGGACTACATTTCATAGTCAATAACTTTGTGACCTATTCTCAGTCTTAATTTAATGTCCTTGTAATGTAGTATGCTCTGTGGAGCAACCAGCCTGCCATGTGCTTCCAGGTAATGGCACCCGCCGCATGGCCAGAGCACATGGTCAGGCAGAGAGGGTGTAGCAGGAAGGCTAGCCGGCCCAAAACCTTCTGAATAAGCCGCACCAGACAACAGATGAAAAGGTGTAACAAATAAAGCTTTATTGGAACCAGCCAGCACAGAGTGCAAAAATGGCTGGAACCCCGTTTTTGTGCATCAGATAGTTTTTATACAGACAGGGCGTGCTAATACAGCAAGTTTAATCATTTCCTTTTTGAGTCAGTTACATATACTTATTTTATCCAACATCTGCTGAATTTTCCGGTTTACCCCCACCCGTCTCCATGAAGTTTTTTTTTTCCCTATAGCAAAGACAGGGACCCTTGTTTGGGCTCTTTGCCAATTTGGTTACTTTTGCAATTTTCTTTGGCTGTCAGCAAGTTACTGTATTCCATCAGCAGAGCATTTTATCTGAGCTAAAGTTCATCAGAGAGAGAAGGGGTTGATTTTAAGTTTGGTTCATAAGCCTAGGGTTGGGCCGGGCCTGGGTCTTCTGGCTAGGCCCTGCTTCAAGGGGAGCTTGGCTGAGGACAGACTGGCAATCTAAAGCGGGGCAGGCACGCTTCGCAAACGGAGGAAAGGAGCATGTTCAGACATGCACATCTGTCCGTCGGCTCCGTTGCGTACTTACCCGTCTCCCAGTCGCTTTCCTTCCGCTTTACCCGGACACCGGTTTTTCCCGGCGTTCAGGGGCCTTCCTCCGCATGCCTCCCGCTTCCAAACAGTGTGAACTGGAAGAAGCGGGAGGCATCCGGAGGAAGTGTGAACGCACCGGCAAAAAGTTTTGTGCATATGCGCACATGCGAAAAACATCAAAGGAAAACAAAAAAAGTGCAGCAGCGCGCGCGAGCTGCGAGCGCTGGCTATGCGGCAGTCTGAACGCTCCGTGGCAGTCTGAACGCTCCGTATCGCCGCTGATCCGCATTGCTCTGGCCAGTGTGAACGGCCAGCTCCGTGGGTTTTTTCCCCCGCTCCAGTTCCCTCCGCTTTGCCTCCGCTTCAGATTGCCAGTCTGTCCTCAGCCCTTGAATCTGGAGGAACAATAGACATCTGGATTCAAAGCCTCCACCAATGTGGGACCTAGGTTCTCCCTGGAGAGCCAATGCAATCAAAGGCTCCTCCAGGGAACCTATGACAAACATGCGCATATGTTAAGCCCCTATCAGGTCTTTTGGGTGCAGCCAGAGGTGTGGCTCCGGCCAGCATATAATGAGGGCCCTGGAGCCCTGGAAGCATGCTTGTTCTGACCATCTACTGGGCATGCTGAATCACTCAATAAAGGCTTCATGATTTCACCATTCCTGGTCTCCTGAGTCCAGTACTCTTCAGTCCTGCAACTGTGCGCATGTTTACCCTCTCTTTTGGTAATAATATGGACTTGTTCAGCTCTTGATTATAGCAACATCCAATCTGTGAGCTGCTTATGTGAATAAACCCTGTCACGAAATGACCAGCGTGGACAGCAGTTTTCAGTTTGCTTCTCGTTAACTTCAAGCACCATGGTCTGCAATGCATCCGGGCTCCCACACTGAGCTGCAAGTTGTCACTGGAGCAACCAAGTACAGCAGATATCAAAGGTAGGGTTGCCAACCTCCAGATGGTGACTGGAGATCTCCAAGGATTACAGTTGATCGCCAGGCAACAGAGGTCAGTTCACCTGGAGAAAATGGCCACTTTGGAAGGTGGAATCTATGGCATTATATACCCCACTGAAGTCCCTCTCCCCCCAAAAAATCTCCAGGTATTTCCCAACCTGGAGCTGGCAATCCTAATTAAATACCGGCAATAGATGCAGAATTTGAAAAGCAATATTTGTCCGAATGAATATTTATTTCTTAAGGCAGCATCTTAAAGCAATTGTTGGAACTGCACAGTCACTTTTTAACACATTTTGCATAATTATCATACTTCCCCTCCGCACATGCACACACATCCAGAATATCTAGCAATATTCACTTCCAAAGGTAACAAAGACAAGCTTAGCTACAGCTGGTGGCAATATTTACACATATGCTATTCCAAAAAAAACAGATCGCATCATGGAGTAACAGTGGATACTGTTATCTTGGCCAAATGAAAGGATACCTAAGCACTGACGTCCAAAGATAATGCACAAATGGGCTTTAACTTGTTTATCCTTGCTTTCCTAATTTATCTCTAAACAAGGTAAGTTCATCTAAGTTCACAGTTCTGTTTTTTTGTGTATTTTGGCAAGTTCTGTTATGCACAATCCGGCACATGTGGTCATTTATATCCCGAGCATGCTGAACACTACTATGCAGCATTAAGCTATAATAATTTCCTGAAATATCCAGGCACGTAAAGTGCACTTGATTTTCTTATCTTGTGTTTAAGTTGGCATCACTTGAGACACCACCAAGGGCTCTGCAAACTTGCCTCCTTACATCTCCTTCCATTACAGTTCCACTTTAATTTCCTTGATTCAACACAACATCTACCGATTTCAGAGCCTCCGGGCAACGGGCAGTTTTAATTTATTTAAGGGTGTGTCCGGGAGACAATTTCCTGTGCTCAGTATATGCACAATAAAAGCAAAAGAAATGAACAAAACAGAGACCCCTTTGAAAAGCCCAGTGCCTTTCTTTTGGGCGTTTATCATGCAAGACCCACCAAGCAAATTAAGATGAACCTTTGCAGCCACCATTATCTGCAATGCATTCCAGCAGGGAGTAAACAGCAGTCTAGAATGAGATGGAATTCCAGGCATGCATGATGGTAGAGACATCAGGACCACTGAAGGCACAGTCATCCTTCTCTCACTCTATGCTTACCAGATCCTTCCTGGGCACCGGTGGAGTATGGGGGCCCTTCACTCACCCAGCCACCCATCTTCAAAGCACACACACACACACAAAAAAACACCAACTTCAATACAAGCCTTGAACAAGTCCCTAGAGAAGTTGGTATAGAAATTCTCTACAAAAAATAAATAAATAGACTAGAGAGGCAGTGGATGAAAGGAAAAGGGTTGGGATAAAACAGTGTTTCAAAAATTATGCTACTATTAATGCTACTCTGCAAGTCTCACCGATCTCCTGGTAACTGGAGACTCTCATTACAAAGTAAGATGATTTCTTGATTATGGCCCTAATTCCCAAAAGTGGCTGCTCAGCTAAGCAATTAGTTTCATTTATTTACACACCTATATCCCACCCTTCCCCATCTCTCAAGATGGCTTACTATATATAATTTTTAAAAACACCAAGTAACGATAAAACCCCAGCCTAGTCAAATGCCTGCAACATACACTCCATTAAAAGCTCTAGTGCAGCGGCAGGCAATCCCCAGCATGCATGCTGACAGCAGCACTGGTGCTCTGGGCCAAAGCAACTGCTGGGACCAGTGGTGCAGGAGAAGGCAGGGGGCATGGCTAATACCCATTATTGCCTCCCAGACTCCACAGCCATCAGCCAAGTCCAGGATGAATCCCTGAAATGTTGGTAGAGCCACTGGGACTTGGTTTACTGCAAGAGTGTGTGGCCAAGTACAACCCTCACCCCATATAACTTGTTGGCATGTCAACATCTTCAGCACTTGGGCCAAAAAGGTTACCTACTCCTCCTGTACTGAATAAAGCAGCCTTATAGATCCTCCTGCAAGTTTCAAAAACAGTCCTCCTATCACCTCCACAGGGAGACCATTCCATCAGCCACAGAGAATGCAAGGGCCCTATTCAACATCAGGTGGACTGACTACTCTGATGGACTGTCAAGGGTTAATACCTCACAGATTTTGAGAACCTTTGAATCACAGGCTGTTCAAATGGAATTATGTTAAGAAAGTCGGTTAAGAAATGACAGTTGGGAACTGACAGCTGAAGAACAGACAGTTTAGCCTTGACTGTAGACTGGAAAAGTGGTGGGAGGTCTAAGGAGGAGTCGTGGGAGGAGTGAGGGGATCAGAGAGGGTCCCCATTCAAACCAAAAAGGGAAACAGATGCTAATTAAGAGAAACAATCCCTGCCCAGTGAAAATGGAGATAGCTCTTAAGAGAGGAGTGATCCCTGTCTGTCTATATAGAAGAATTTTCAGAACTTGGTTGTATGTTCCAGCCTTTTAAACTTTGTCAGCAAAACTCAGTAACCTGTGCTAAAGTGTTTAATCAGAAACTAAGAAGAAAGCCTCTTGTGTCCCATTACATTGTGTCTCTTTCCTCAAGTCCCTGGGCTAGGCCAGCATCAAAATATATAATAGTGTGACAGGGTGGGACAGCCATAGACCAACAAATAAGAAGAAAATAGATAAAGGGGTTGCTCAGCAAGAAAGAAAGAAAGAAAGAAAGAAAGAAAGAAAGAAAGAAAGAAAGAAAGAAAGAAAGAAAGAAAGAAAGAAAGAAAGAAAGAAAGAAAGAAAGAAGAAACAAAGGGAAAATCCTGCGTGAGAGGGAGGGAACAGGGTGAGATCACCATAACTGGGAAGCACCCAGAAGATGACTAGCTGAAGACTACGGGGAGTGCACAGGGACACACAAAGAACGATTGTCCTTTAGATATGTGGATCCCATACCATGGTAGTTTTTAAAGGTCATAACAAGCAACTTGAACTGGACCTGAAATAAACTGTCAGCTGGTTAAGCTGTTTTAAAACAGGCAAGACATATTATCAGAAGCCAGTCCTAATAAAAATTGAGTTGACACTTTCTAAACCACTTGCCAGGTTGTCTTCAAGGGCCACCCAACACAGAGTATGATACTGCAAGTTTCTAAAAATATGGATTAGCATGGCCAAGTCTAGGAAAGGAGAGAGCAGGTGAACTAGACACAGCTGGTTTGTAAATAAATAAAAGCTGTCACCTGAAGTCAACTGCACAGTCTCAGAAATCTTTTGTTGTACTAGGCACACAAAACTATTCCATGAGAGTTGCCAACCTCCTGGTGAAGCCTGGAGATCTTCTAGAATCACAACTGATTTTCAGGTGACAGAGATCACTTCTGCAGGATAAAATGGCTGCTTTGGAGGGTGTACTTTATGGCCTTATACCTCACTGAGGTCCCTCCCCTCCCCAAACCCCACCCTCCCCAGGCTCTACTGCCAAATCTCCAGAAATTTCCCAACCTGGCATTGGCAGCCCTAATTCCCATTGTTTAAAATTAGAGCCACCCACAGCAAATCTGTACATTTCAATCTATATTGGCAATACACTGAGAAAGTGACTTATCTACATGTATTTCTTTGGGAGATCAGGGCAAACGTCTGCTATCCACAGACTGAGATGCACTGGTCTATGAATTTAATTTCAGGCCTTCATACATAGAATCACAGAGGCATTCTAATTTCAGATACATTCAACTCTCCTGCTCAAATCTGGCAGGGGGAAGGCTTGAAGGCAGTGAAGGGAAACAGAAACCGGCTGAATTTTTAACCCTAAATTCCACTTGCTTGAGAAACGATAACATCCCTTCATCTGCAAGACATTCACAAGGAGTGGTTTGATAAAATACATAACCTTTTGCTCCAGAGACTTATTTGGTACAGACAATAAAATGTAAAGATGGCTTTTTATAGAGAGGTATTTCAATAAAAGTTTCAAAAGGTCAGAAATATATAGTCAGTGTTTCATAGGGTTTTAGGGCCAAATATCTGTGGCTGAATTGCAGCATGGTGGCTTTGGTAGACCAGATGGAAAGATCCTCATCCAGGATATGCAGCACTGGTTCTTCAGCCAAACCACTCAAAGTGATAGCTTGGAGAGGCACAGGGAAAAGGGCACCCATGCCAGCCATCAGCTGCAGAAAAGGTGGCTAGCATTCCTTCCTGGGTCCATGCTGCTGCCCGCAGTGTCCAGACCAGGACCCAACACTGCAGAGCCTTAGCTTTCCAGCTGGGAGAGGCGTGAACTCAGGAGGAGATGGTTGTCTCTTGCTTGGGACAAGAAAATACCTTGAACTAGTCCTAAGGCTGTGGGAGCAACCCCATTTGCTGGGCCCTCCTTATCTATCACAGTTACTGTTCAAACATCCCCCTGCCTCATGCCTTACAAAAAATTGTCATAAACAAGCAAACAAAAAAATATTCTTGAACTCTCATCTGCATGCCAAAGAAGCATGACACTGCTTTTAAATTACAGCAGGTCAAAAGGACTCCCTCTTCCAGGTCACATGGTTCTTTCCATCCGCTATATGTTTTATTTTTAGAATTAATTCACAGCCCTTAAGGTCATGGACGCTATTGTCCCAGCTCCTTCTTCAATGTAAATGAGACAGAGGACCTTATTGGCTGGGACGGTTAACTGCACAGCCTATGGCGAATGGCCAAGAGAGAACCTTCAAAGGAGCTTCCCATCTTCCCGGTATAGATATTTGCTCTGTGCCGCCAACTCGCCCATCCTCCCTAGGGGGAGCAACATGTGACTAGCTGGTTGTTACAGAGCTGAGCAGGAGCTGTTGGGTTTCTTACGACTGGCTTTTTAAGGGACCATTTTTCAGATGCTTCATGTTGCCTGAGGAGGGAATGGATGAACAGACCCAGTCTTGTGACTGGTTAAGCCCCAACTAGGAATGGCAGGGGAAGGGTGGGTCGCTCATGATAGGCAGGGCTAATTGGCAAGCATCTGGAGGCATCATGCACAGATAGAGGGCTATTCCTGTAACAGCCCATCATTTGTTCCACAGTGGGGTGGATGTGGGAGGGAACACCCTTGGGGCCAGGCAGTCTCCATCAAACACTTAGTTGGAGGAGGGAGATGAAGCTTGGCCCCTCTCGGCATAGCTCATGTGCAGGTGAGGACAAACAAAGCCAGCAATTAACAGCTGGCTACATCTGGAGCCAGGATGGAGTGGCCCAAATGACAGCAGCCAATGGCTACCTAGTGCACCCCACTTTTAAAATAGGCTAATAGCTTATAACGTAGATCAGTAATTTACATAAATTAGTTAACCCAAGTATGGATGTCCCATGTCTTTCTTTGGGGATGATGCTGGGGACAATTCACAAACAATATGGACATGGTATAGCCAATGTCAAACACTTTCAAGAGCTATTTATTTGAGTGGAAGAGTTAAATACATCCTTAAACTGACATTTTGTACACATGTTCTTTATCTATGGGACCGTCTCTCCTGGTATGTCCCCCAGAGAGCATTACACTCAAGGGATCAAAATCTCCAGGTGATCCCCGGCCTGAAAGACATCTGCTTAGCCTCAACCAGAGCCTTCTTAGCTCTGGCACCAGCCTGGTGGAACGCTCTCCCAAATGAGATCCGGGCCCTGCAGGATCTAACACACTTCCACAGGGCCTGTAAAACAGAGATGATCCACCAGGCCTACCATTGAGGTGGCAGAATTCCATCTGCATTGGCCTCCCCTTGCTCTGGTAGTCCATCTTAACACCCACGGTCACACATGAAACACCGTTTCCTGTGAGAGAAGATGCTCTAGCTGAAATCCAATCTTTGATTGCCATCTGTTTGTTTAATTTTAAAACTGTTGTTATGAATTGGAGTTTATAATATAATGATTAATTTATTACTCTTTTAAAGTATTGTTGGCTCTTGTTGTTACCTGCCGAGCCCACTATAGTAAATAAATATATAAATAAATCCAATGCTATGCTGCCTTTCCACCCAAATAGGGTCTTTAAGGTAGCGAACATCAAAACATATAAAATAAACAATTCAGTAAAAACAAATAAACACACAAAGACACCTAACAACCCAATAAGGAAGGAGGACCAATAACAGTTACCAAGCAATACACCAAACAAAAAAAATCTTCACCCATTGGGACAACAGTAGAGGGAGACAGATGTATCTCCTTGGGGAGGGCCTTCTAATGTCCTAGTGCCACAACCAAGAAAGCCCTTTTTGGATTGCTACCCACCTAGGCTCAGATAGCAAGGCAACCAAAGCAGGGCCTCTGAGATGACCTAAGTGAGCAGGTAGGTTTGTATGGGAGACAGTAGTCCTTAATGTACATTGGTTCCAGGCTGTACAGGGCTTTAAAGGTAAATATCAGAACCTTGAATTGAGCCCTGAAGCAAACTAGAAGCCAGACTAGACTGACGTGGTCCCTATGACCCACTCTAGTCACCACTCTGGGCACAGCATTCTGTATCAGTTGTACCTTCCCAACAGTCTTCAAGGGTAGCCCCACGTAGGTGCATTGCAGTAATCTAATCTAGATCTCACCAGGGCATGCATCACAGTGTCAAGGTCTTTCCTGCCCTGGAAGGGCTGCAGTAGGCTCACTAGCCAAAGCTGGTAAGAAGTACCCCTGGCCACTGCTGCCACCAGTTTATCCAACAGGAGGACTTGTTCCAGCACCCCCAAGCTACAAACATTTGTGGGGGGGGGAGTGCAATCCCATCCAGAACATGAGATATCCCAGGTCCTGGGCTAAACCTTCCTCCACCAGTAGCGTCTCTGTTTGATTTGGGTTTCAGTTTGTTACCCAATCCATCCCAAAACTGCCTATTTTTGGGATCTTCTGCAAGCACGAGATAAAGCTGAGTGATCTACCTTCAAGGTAGCACTGAAACCACTGCAGAACAGTGCCTTGCAGTTCCAGCCCTGAAAGGCAGGCCAGAAGGATACCATGACTGATGGTATTAAAAGCCACCAAGTGGTCCAGGAGAATTAATCGTGTCATACACCCACTGTCCATCCCCTGGCACAGATCATCCACTAGGGTGGCCAAGGCTGTTTCAGTCCTATAACCAGGCCAAAAAAAATAGGGTTATATTCCCAATGTCCATCTCCTGGTGGAGGTCATCCACCAGGGCAGCCATGGCTGTTTTAGTCCCACAACCTGTCCCATAACCAGGCCTGAAAGCAGACTGAAATGGATCCAAACAATCCACTTCATTCAGGAATCCCTGAAATTGGCCAGCCACCACTCATTCAATCACCTTGCCCATGAATGGAACATTTGAGACTGGGTGGTAGCTATTCAGCTCTCATGGGTCCAGGGTAGGTTTCTTTAGGAGTGGATTTACCACTGCCCATGTCAAGGCAGGGGTGATTGCCCCCCTCTGTCAGGGAGGCATTTACTTCTGGACCGAGTCCACCAGCAACACTCAGGCAGATTTAGGCAGCTGGGGGGCAAGAGTCATACCGGCAGGTCTTAAACTTCCAAGAATCCTGCCCATATCCTCAGACTGGGCAAGCTGGAAGGTATCCCATGCACAACTGAGCAAATTGGACTGCATTTAAAAACGTCTTGCATGTTTGAGTTTGTGGTAAGCCAGCAGAGCATACCGTTCCCCCACTCAGCTGTAAACACCAGAATGATATCCTTGATACCAAAATACAGAATCATTCTTCTGGCCTATTAAGACTGAGCCAAGTCGCTCATGATACCACTAAGTTCCAGTGACAATCAATTAACATCGAGTTTGTCTACATGCCCTGTCTCACATTTACACTCAGGCCCACATGTGAATGACCCGTTGATCTATGACCTGACCATACTGATTAGCCTTCCTCCTCAGCTTCTGAATTGTTGCTCCTCAATTCCCACTTGAGAGCAAACCGGAGCTCACACAAAAGGGATAGTCTAGCCTTAGAGGAGCAGAGGGGTCCAGTGTCACATCAGACTGACAGATCTACAGCCAGCACCTCCCACCCAATTAGCCCTATTGAAATCAACAGGACTCTCCGTTTGCGATTTTGTCATGAAACAGATTTTTTACTTGCAAGAATGCAAATTGTACTCTAAAAGTAAATGGAAACATTTTGATTTATCCAGCTCGTTTTGGCAGCAGAAGTATGGGAATCATGTTTCAGGCAGATGTTCAGCAACAGCTTCCAACTGCTCGTAGGATGAGGTCAGGCTCTTAGAAAACAGATGGATATTTGTTTTACAGCCACATTTGAAGTTCTCCTGGGGGCTGATGCATAATAATAATAATAATAATGATAATGATAATTTACATCTTGGCCTCTAACCCCAGTGACCTTTACAAGCTTCTGCTGTGGTTCCAGCGGCACAGCAGAGGATCTTGAAGCAGTAGAAATAAGGTGAGCAGGTAAGAACAGTATCGAGGTACCTCCGTGTGGCTATCAAGATGCGATGCTAGTCTGAAAGTCAGGTGCCTGTTTGGCTTGAATTCATGGTATTTGGCTTGCTTGGGATTAAAATGCCAGGGCTTACTTAAGGTGTTTTTTCTCTCTCAAAGAGTACTGGTTCAACAAAGTTTCTTTCAGACACACTAAACAACACAAAAAATGCCCCCAACCCATAGAGTCGTAATGAGGAAGCCACAAAATTGACTGAATTAAGACAGCATCAAGTTTGCTACTACCACGATGGGAAAGGAGTATTAAGGATGACATTACATTACACACTTGACCTCTTCATCTCCTCCGAGATGTCCCCTTGGAAACATCTAGAGAGAAGGGGGGGGAGTCCACATCTCTCCTAGGTAACTGCTTGTTCTTACAGTGGTTTCTCAACTATTGGAAAAGGCAGCCAGAAAATTGTAAAACTGACAGAACTGTTATGCTGACATTCGTGCTAAGTATACAGATAGGTTGTTAAAGGATTTATTAGGCCAATCTGATAATTATAAGTCTCTTTTTCTTCTTTCCTCAAAAAATGCTGTAATTGTTGAAATAGAGGCAACTTTGTACTTCATATGCCTTGAATTCTCCTTAATGTATGAGGCCAATAAAGGTTTGTTGTTGTTGTTGACAGAACTATTTCCCTTTAATGAAGCAATAATGCAAAGCGATGTGTATTATATTGTGACTTTCGCTTGTGTTTTTTGTATGGCTGAGGACAGACTGGGAAAATGAAGCGCCACGGAAATGGGGCAAAAAGCCCCGGGCCAAGTTGTCATAGAGCTTTCCGTTCCCACCAGCCAGACTGATGCGGGAACATACCAGGGAGGCGGCAGAACGGAGTGTTCACACTGTAGGGTGGCCCCTGGTGGCGCCACTACAGTGGTGCGTGGCTTTGGTCTGTTTTGCCAAGGTGCACATAGGTGCATGGGCGCATGAGCGCATACGCGCAGCAGCCAGATCAGCGGGTTCACATTATCGGTGCCGCTTGATGTGCGGCTTATTTGCGTCCACACTGCCAGGGAGCGGGATGAAGGCGCACCAAGACAGCTTGACACCGGTTTCACCAGGTACCTTTTTGAAGCATAATGAAAGCGCTTCAGGACCGGGTGAGTGTGGCACGGCAACGCCAGGCAGCTGCGGCTGTCTGAACGGGCTCTCTTCATCCGCTTGAAAAGCGGACCTACATCGGGCCAAAATGCCAGTCTGTCCTCGGCCTATGTTAAAGGAAAAAAGAACTTTCGTTCTTCAAGACACAGATTTCCTCCCCTCCCCCCACAATGTCTATTCCTGGAAATTAATCAACTACTTCTTTAATCATATGCATCTAAATGGGCCGATTCAATCTGCACAAATTTGCATAAATAAAAAACAAACATTCTGAAGAGCATAATTTATAGATGATGAATGCAAGTTTAACAACAGAAGAGGCATTCCTTCATGATAAAAGAGGAGGGGGAATACTTCATCAATAATTACACTGACCAACCATACTTTTTAAAGTACTTGTATTAAATAGTTGCCCTTTTAAACAAAATCTGCTGCTTAATTGATGAGTCATATCAATAGATTTGAAACTGATTAACTTAACAAATACACTGACTAAATACTGCAGCTTTAAATTTCTGTCAATGCCACTAGAACTTACAAGTGGCGTCTTTTGTCCCTCTCCCAGCACTTGGAAAAGGGTATAGGGAGCCATGTTATACTGAATCAGATTTCTGATCCATCTTGCCCAGTGCGATCTGCTATAAATGGTAGTGGTCCTCCGGGGACTCGAGCAGAGGTCTCCTCCACCTTTGCTACTGAAGATCATTTTAGCGGATGCTGAAGACTTGCCCTGGAACCTTCTACGTCGTGTTACCAATTCAGCTGTGCCCCTCATTCCTCCAGCTGTGGAGAACCTCACAGGTTTAATTTACATAATATAAACATCTTACAAAATATTACAAATGAAGAAAGTGTCTAGGCAGAAAGTTCTCTGTGTTAAACAACCAAGATAGAAAAAAGCTCATAATGCAAAGAGCAACCATGGGGAAGCAATCTAAGGTGATGGTAGATACCTCGGGGAACAGCAAACCTAAATTTGCCTCTGATAGTCCACCACCAGTACTGAGGTTACTATTTGGACTTTTGTATGCATATCATTTTCTGGCAATGTTACAGGGACTGATGGGCCACCCGGATTGCTTTTAGAAATGGATACAATGCTTTAAAAATAATGTGCAAGAGGTTCCTGTCAAAAATTGGTATCATGCACTGAAAAGGTAACAAGACCTGTAGCAATGGGGAGCAGGAGCTTCCAGGTTATTTATAGCCATGAGGAAGGGGGACAATTCAGAAATCTCACTACCTCCAAGACTGTTCTGTGAACTCCCTGAGACATGAATGCTCCCTCTAAGCTGTGGAGACTTGTGAGGAAAAAGTCTACTTTGTGCACTACTGGCATTAAAGTTGTGAGCGAACGATTTAGCTACTGCATAAATTAGTTTGCTCTGGAGCCATCCTTCCTGAGTGAAGACAAAAATGTGTGAGCCGAGGCTAAAAAACTGTGAGCTAGCTCACAATAACTCAGCTTAGAGGGAAAACTGGACGAGCAGACTAATTTTTCCTTCGCCTGAAGGCACTGTTATATATGAATATTACCGCAGTTGGTGAGAAAGTTTCAGTACAATTACATACATCTAACCATGTTTTCTCTCATATGAATATAAAGAGTGCTTAGAGGTAAAAATTCTGCTTATTTTCAAAAGACTGGTAGCATCTCAAAGCTCATTTTTATATACTGTTAGGTTTCAAGATGTTATTCGTTAATACAGACATCTACTGAAACCAAAACATACCGTAGGGACTCAAGTAGGATGAAGTCCATCAGCTTTGCACTGAAAGAACTAAACAGGGCCACAGAATCTGCTGAGTGACTATAGGAGATGATATCCATAGTGGCTCAATAGGCTGGTTATTAGAAACATCATTCCCATGCCTTCCAACAGTACCACTTTCCTGGTAATCCAGGCAGCTGACCTATGACATGTTCACTTAGTGCTCAGAACCACTATTGTGTACTGAATGCATCTTTTATTTCCTATGCAGATGGGAGGGACCATGGCTCAATGTCAGCACATCTGTTTTGCATGTCGAAAGTCCCAGGTTCACTCCCTTGCATCTCCCGTTGAAAGGATCAGGTTACAGGTGATTCAAAGACATCACTAGTAGAACTACCCCCCAGTACTGAACTTGATAGAGCAATAGTCTGATTCAGTGTGTGTGTTCATGTGAGCGGGAAAGTTAGCAGATATGATTTCTCACCCAAGCCCAAAACAGTGAGCTCAAAAAGGGATAATACACTACCCCTTGTGTTAAATATACATTTATTCCATTATGAAAACTGTACTTCTATGCTTGCGTAAATTTCAACAGGAAGAATAGGCCCCCTTTTTTGGTGATTGCCAGTCATTGCATAGAGCCACTAAACTTTTGTGTGTGATCCATTTTCTAACCCGAAAAATATGTCATTATCTGTGCTCAGTATCCACACAAAGAATAAAAAGGTTAAAATATAAGGAGTTCCTGATATTGAATGGTTCATCTGCAAGAGACCTTCTCATATCAATGGTCCACCTCCTGACCGAAGTTTTGTGCCACATTCTTCTGTGTTTTATGTGATATATATCCTGTACCCACAGCACCTTTGGTCTGCTGTGCAGAATACCAGTGGTTACTGCTAGATCATCAATACTGCCACGTGGCTTCCGGAAAATTGGATTCAATGAATTTGCTCTTTCAAACCTTTCTCCCTTGAATATATTATAAATAGTCAGGTCCTAAGAGTTGGTTCATACATTCTAGATCCCTTCCAGTCCGGCTTCTGGCCAGGCCATGGGACAGAGACGGTGCTGGTCGCCCTCACAGATGACCTCCGGAAGCATCTGGATCGAGGCGGAACGGCGGTGCTGGTGTTGTTAGACCTGTCGGCAGCGTTCAACACAGTCGACCACCAGCTACTGTCCCACTGCCTCGCTGACATTGGGACTCAGGGGTTGGCCTTACAGTGGCTTTCCTCGTTTCTCCAAGACTGGGGACAGAGGGTGGCGATAGGAGAGCAACTGTCCCAAAGGCACCCGCTGGTGTGCAGGATGCCATAGGGTGCAGTGCTTTCCCTGATGTTGCTTAACATCTACATGTGCCCCCTTGCCCAGATTGCTCGGAGGCATGGGCTGGGTTGCCATCAATATGCAGATGACACCCAGCTCTATCTGTTGTTGGGTGGCTAGTCAGACTCTACCCCGGAAGATCTGGACCTGGCGCTGAAGGCCGTGGCTGGTTGGCTTAGACAGAGTCGATTGAAGTTGAATCCGATGAAGACGGAGGCCCTGTGCCTGAGTCGCAGCAGGCTGAGATTAGTGACCCCTCTCCCAACCTTCAATGGGGCACTACTGGTGCCAGCGCCAGAGGTTAGGAGTTTGGGAGTGCTCCTGGACCCCTCGTTAATGATGGAGGCCCAGGTAGCAGCCACTGCGAGGTCAGCCTTTTACCAACTACAGCTGATTAAGCAGTTGGTTCCCTTTCTCAAATGCAATGACCTGAGGTGATCCATGTGCTGGTCACCTCAAGACTGGATTATTGTAATGCTCTCTACATGGGGCTGCCCTTGTGCCAGATCCGGAAGCTGCAGCTGGTACAGAACGCAGCGGCCAGGCTGATGCTGGGACTCCCTGTAGGGGAACACATCCAGCCTGCTCTAAAGGCACTGCACTGACTGCTATAGTATACCGGATCCGGTTCAAGGTGCTGGTGCTTGCCTATAAAGCCCTATATGGCCAGGGACCTGTTTACCTGAGGGACCGCCTCTCGATGTATGTACCTCAATGAGCTCTTCGATCAGGTTCTCAAAACCACCTGGTCCTACCAGGGCCCATGGAGCCCCGACTGGCAGCAACAAGGGCCAGGGCTTTCTTGGTGATGGCCCTGTACTGGTGGAATGAGCTCCCTGAGAACATCAGGGCCCTGCGGGACTTAGTACAGTTCCGCAGGGCCTGCAAGACGGAGCTCTTCCGCCAGGCTTACAAGTAGGGGTCGCCGCCAGGTTCATGTAGCCCTGGCCCAAGTATTAAATATTGCTGTCCGGACCATCTGCACCTGTAGACGCTGTGGGGATGGGGTGAACTAGCGCCATCTTGTTAGGAAGGACAGTGTATAATGTCTGGTTTGTGATGTTTTTAAATTGTATTTTATGGTTTTAATTGTTTATTGCACATGTTGTTAGCTGCCCTGAGCCTGCCGCAAGGCGGGGAGGGCAGGATATAAGTTTAAAAAATAAATTAAATAAATAAATAAAATATAGTAAGAATACATTCCTGCTTGCACAAAAGTTAGCATTTTAGAAGAGAGATGTATTCCACACTAAAGTACCTTCTCTGTGAACAGGACACCTGATCTTCAGACTACAAAGCACAAAAGTTAGCATTTTAGAAGAGAGATGTATTCCACACTAAAGTACCTTCTCTGTGAACAGGACACCTGATCTTCAGACTACAAAGATCAGTTTACCTGAAAGAAATGGGCATTTTGGAGGGTGAACACAATGGCATCACATCCCTCCTTTGCTTCCCCAAAAGTTTTCCTTCCCCGGGTACCACCCCCAAATCTCCAGGTGTTTCCAAAGCTGGATTTGGCAGCCCTACAGAAGAACCCCATGCCCGATTCCATCAACAGTTCATTAACTTATTCCCAAGACTCACATAACCCACCAAAATATCTTGTAAGGTATATTTTCACCAGGCCTTTTAATAACCTATATATGGAGGAGCAGGCAGCATGTGTAGCATGGGAAAAGAAGCCTGTGCCCAAGATCCCCAGACAACAAGAGGAGAAGGTTCTTTTATTGACGTCAGATCCAGCCAGCGCCATGCGCTCAAAAATGGCTGAACCCAGAATTGTGCAGTTGAAAAGCTTTGTACAGAAGTGAGAATAACGTGAAAACAACATATTAATCACCTGACCATTAGTTAGAGTACAGTCCTGGGATTTTTCCACTGGCTCAGTTCTTTGTATCTTTTTAGAGAAAGGCTGCGTTTTCTATGAGGTGCATTGTGGCTTCTGTCGGGAGGGGCTAACTGTTACTGAGGGTGATAACGAAGGTGCTGAAACTGTCTGAAACTGCCTGCTTTTGCTTTACATGCGTGGCTCATATGGATCTTGACTGTTGTCTTATTCAGCAATCCCTCTCCTTCCGAGAGTCCATCATACATTACCTATACTCTCTCAACCATATCTTTGTAACCACCATGCTACTTTCTAAAGTAACAAAATCTTAAACACTTAAAGCCAAACTATAAATTATCTTCCAGCCATGTACTTAGGTAGTGGCTTCACTATTGGAAAACATCTTTAGTAGGTGGTTGCTTTACAAGAAAGCAAGAGTGTGGGTAAAGCACGGCTTAACCCAGAAATCCCCAGCATAGCACCTGTGGGCACCATGCTCCCAGCCAATATGTTTCATGGCACCTGCTTCTTTCTTCTCCCTATGATCTCTTTCCCACATCAAAGGCTTTCCAGACCCCCAACTGGACCAGGAGGTGCTTCAGAAGAGCCCAGAAAGCATCATCTCTGGGTTTTCAGGGGCAGCCCATTCGGCAAACGCTGCCTCGATCAAAGGGCCCCCTGACCTGGATAGCCAGACTAGCTTGATCTCTCAGACCTCAGAAACTAAGCAGGGTCAGCCCTTGCTAATATTTGGATGGGAGACCACGAAGGAAGTCCAGGGTCATTATGCAGAGACAGGCAATGGCAAATCACCTCTGAACCACTCTTGCCTTGAAAACAAAAGACTCTGTTCAAACCATAAATCAGCTGTGACTTAACAGCACTTTCTACCAGCACCATCTACACAAAGCCACATCACCATGTCGTCAAAACAGAGGCCACAGCACCGTGTCACTAAGCTGCCCCCTACCCTGCTTTCCTCTGCTCAGTGGAGCTCATGGAGAGAACAGCTGTGGGAGAATCCCACACAAGCACCCAGCAACCTCACTGGTAGAAGCGAGTCATCTGATACTGAGCTCAGCAGTCTCCTGACCTTGTGCTCCTGCATTAGACACTCCGTTTGAGAATGCTCATTAAGGAAAAAATGGCGATACTGACTTCCTCTTTTAAAAAAAAACAACAACAGCCAAATGTCAGTCTTTGACAGTCCTTGAACCTGACCCAGATAACTAGGCTGTCTCCTTTCCCCTCCAACTAACTGGCAGACCCCCTTCTCCTGCTGGCCATTCATCCCTGAAAGTTTCCACACACACAGCCATACTGGTTCCCCAACACCACTGGATTCTTGACACAGGCTTGCAATGTAAACACAGGTCCCAAATAAGGTACATGAGCCACTGGGGGCAATTCCAAGGAAAACCAGTTGTCAGGGGAAGGATGAAGCAGCCCCCTTCCTTTCCTTGTCAGCAGCAACGCACCCACTCCCAAAGGGATCTTGCAATCCAGAAAGACCACCTGGCTAACGTAACAAGTGGCGGTAGATGGTTCTTAGGAATATCCTGCTGCTTTTCTTCAGTTCCACAAAATCACAACATGTCATCTTGGCTGCAAGCATGCTGCAGTATGATCTAAGAAGGTTTTTTTTTTTTAAATGAGCTAAAATATTATTGCATTGCACACAGCAACATAAGAGGCTGAGTTCTATGCTGTGCAGGCCGAAGGCACTGGTAGAAGAATTTCTTGGCTCTGCATCTCCTGAGGAGCCATCCGTGACAAGCATAGTCTTTGGGCTGCTTTCACACACATTGGATAATGCACTTTCAATGCCCTTTAGCAATCGTTTGCAACTTGATTCTACTGTGCAGAACAGGAAAATCCACTTGCAAAGGATTGGTAAAGTGCATTGAAAGTACATTATCCAATGTGTGTGAAAGCAGTGGTCAAAGGGAACCCAAGGGAAAGCTGGTTGGATCCAAAGCAGTGTCTACAAGTGTCTCTGGCACTTATAGCAAAATGGGAAATGGTTTCAGCTTTTGACCCAGCCCTCTATTTCCTGGCCATGGCAACGGGGCAGAGATCTCTCCTATATCTCTGAAGGCATTAGCTTGGCTGTCTGCCAGTATTGTTTTGTCATAACGATAAGGGAGATTTATTTGAGGAAGGAGCTCCAAACTCCAAAACTTTAGCCAGGGCTAGAGCCTGGGAAGCTGGTCATGAAGTTAAATATAACCCTAACCCCACACATCTTACAGAACTACTTTGTCGACAAGTTTAAGCCATACAATTCATTGATAAAGTCTATCCCAAAGGTTAGATTGCTAAAAATTAAGGCCAGTGGTTTATTTCCTGAATTAGAAATTTGGAGGTAGTCATTTCTGAGATGGCTATAATCTAAATTTTAAACTGACAATTTAAATATAAATGAAATTATAATACACCCCTGAAATACTGTATTCTAGTTGGATTGCAACCCAGTTTAAAAGATTGCTTTCAAACAGTAGGCAGTTGGCTACCTGATAAATTCATCATTTTATCTATCTACCTCAGGCCTGTAGCTATGGTGGGGCATCTCAGGGCAACGCCCCCTCACTCTATAGTCATGCCCCACAAGTCCTGCTGTCATAAACCGGATTTTTAAAATATTTATTTTGGTACCTAAGTGGTGCTGTGCTGATCTGTTCCCTGCCAAAAGCCTGCATTTGGGTATTAATTAATGAGCCTGCATTATTCCTTTCTGGAACCCCTTTAAAGCTAATTTCCCCTCCTTTGGGTCCAGACCAGGTAACAACTGAAGCAGATTTTTCTGGAGCATCCATATGACATCACACCCTAAACCTCTTCTGTCATGACCCCTTGCGGGTTGCCACCTTCTGCCGCTGCCACCCTGGACTTAGGGTCTCTTGAGAAGGCCCAGGGTACCCTCCCAAACCCCACCAAATGCCCTCTTTTAACCGAGAAACATGAGGCGTGATGACCAGGCAGAACACTTAAACAACAGGGTTTATTTAAACAATACTGGGGCAGGGAAAACAAGACGAGGTGCAGCAAAATCAATAACAGTGTTTTGAAGGTAAACTAAAATGATTCTAACACGACTAACTGTTTTTCCTTAACGGGTACTACTTAAGGCCTACAGCCTCTTATACCAGGCCTCCTGCCTGTTCTCACTCCACCCCACTGAGGGACTTCTCTCCCAGCCCAGACTTTCCCCTCGCTTGACTCTCTGTCAGAGGAAAAACCGCAGTAGAGAGAAAAAAGATCAGTTTGTCAGTTACACACCTAAAGTTCTGTCACCTCACATATTCCCCAAATTCCCATTGGCTCCCACCGCCACCAAGCATCATGGAATTGTAGGCTGTCCCCTCTAACCCCAACACAGTCTCTCCTATGCCTAGGCTGCACAAGGCCTGTCTTCCATCCTGGCACAGATCATGACACCCCCCCCCCCCACCAGACCAAATCATGGGATCCAGCCTTCAGGAACCCCACTGATGAGGGCTGCATAACCGTGATCTGTGCTGGTTCTGTCATTTACATAAAAACAAATGATAATAAACAGTAAACCATACTCTGATCAACATAAAAGAATACAACATCAGGTTAATTCACTGCAGGTCCTCCTGGATCAAAGTTCTTCTTTAGTGGCTCATCCTCAGTAGTAGCAAGGCAGTCGCTGAGAGTGAGTTCCGAATTGGATCTTAGCCACGCCATTGAGTTCAGAGGTTTTGGACATTCTGCTTTTGTTTTGGCTCCAGCTGTATGCCTGGCTACTATATCCTGTAATGCATGCAGTCCTCTTTGTCTCAAATTGTCTGAATTTAGCATCTGAGGTTCATGAAAAAGCTCAAATAGAAAATGAGGGTGAGACTCATTTTGAGATATTAATGTAGCTACTTCGGAATAAATGGTGTCTCTCAAAGCTTCAAACATAGAAAGATCACTGCCTGTTTCTGGTGCTTCTACGCATGCATTTCTAGTAGACTGCTGCAGTATTCTCCTAGCATGTGCAGAGGACATTTCTGATTATCTACTGTTCTCCACCTCCTCTTCAGGCTGTTTCACGCCTCTTGTCTTTTCTGCTCTATCAGTGGAACTACTTTCAAAGGGCTTTGGAAAAGCCATATTTTCAGTTTTCTCAGTAGTGTTATGTTCTAGGGGTGGTTGTGTATGCTGTTGGTCACTGGTTTGAGCAGCAACGTTGGGTGGAGAGTCACCCAAACCAGATGGAAACATGGAACCAAAGTCAATTCAGACTTCTTCCAGGCTGGCGCCTTCCTCTTGATCCTTCTGGAATGCAGTCAGAGTCACTGGAGGCGACTCTACCACTGTCGGCTCTGCAACAGTGTCTGGAGGAGTTGCTGGGGCGTGCCCACCTGGCTGCTGCTTCTCAGACTGACGACAGGTTAACACCCTGACTGGGTTCCTCAGGAACATTTTCAAAGTCCTTTAAGAACTGCAGGTAGACATCTTCCTCTGAATCAGCCTCCTTTTCTGCCAGTTCAGGTTCATGGACTCTGGGTTCCACGGTCATATGCTCCGCTAAATCTTCCCCCACAAACATGGCTACCACGATATAATCATGCACAGCTACCTTCCACAATCCACTCCAGCCTTCATAGCTGATCAGTAACTGGGCCACAGGGAGCACGATCCCTTCTGCTTCATTCAGATGCCTTACACACCTCTTTTCTCCTGGGAGGAGGTACTTGGGATTGATTAGCGAACGATGCACTGTAGTTAGGCGGGAACCAGTATCTCGCCAGGCTGCTACTTCTTGGCCGCCACCTGGACCTTCTTCCAGCAGCACTGGGGAATATACTCCAGATCTAATGCAGGAGGAACGGCTTGATGGTTTCCAGCACCATGTGGTACACGCCGGTTCCATCCTTAGGGCACTGCTTCTGGATGTGACCTAATTGGTTACAGGCAAAACACCGGGGCACTTTCCTCTACTCACGTGGTGACTTCACCCTGGTATTTGAGGGAACATTCCACTGCTGTTGTGGTGGCTCTTCTTTCACCTCTGACTGCTTACCAGACCGAGGTGGGGACTTAGGAGACTCCCTCTTACCTCAGTCACGAGGGTCGCTGTACCTCTGGCTTCCGTAGGCTTCAGCCAGTCTCTCGGCCCACTCTCCAGGTTCCTGGAAATTCCCAGGTTCCTGGAGAGTGGAAGGACTCTTGTCCACAATGCCTAGGCCGCACTAGGCCTGTCTTCCAGCCTGACACAGATCATGACACCGTTTTTCTTGAGTTTTCCTTGCTTTGCTCCAGACTTTTCCAAACCTGGTTTGATACGATTTGGGGGGGAGGGGGTTAATCACAGTCAAAGTGTGTATTTGCGTACCATTTGGACAGCAAGGTGAACATTTCTGAAGCTCCCGTTCATGCTAGTGTCATCTCTCATGCCTCAGCCTCTCAAAGTCATTCCTCCCTTGCATCCACAGAGGGTGTTTTCAGACTTTTAAAAGGAAATTGATAGGTCATTATAGCACTATAACAATTTATAGCCAGTTTCTATTAGTTCCTCTAAATTCCCAGTGTAACTTTTAAAATAATCTCCAGCCCTTTTTTGTTGCCTTTCCTCTTACATCTCCACAACAAAAAGGGCTAGAAACTTACCTCTTTTATAATGAATGCTGGGAATTCAAATGAACTGGTAGCAATAGAACTTTATAGATTGTTATAATGCTTCAGCGCAACAATACTGATTTTTTCCAAGCCCCAAAAAAGCCAGGGGAAGCCCCCAAAAAGCCTTCCAGTGGCTCAATGGGGAGGGAAAGCCAGGGGAAAAGCAGTGGACAAAGCAAAGTGAGTACAAAACTCCTGTGTAGACACTCCATTGCCTGTCCGAATGCCTCTGCCTTTGCAGCCCTGATTGCAGGAGAAACAGAGAATCCTTGTCGTGTGGATGCACCTGTATGTATGCTGCAAACCCACATAAGTGTAGAAAAAGCAGAATTAATCTTTCTCAGAAGCTGAGTATTTTTTTTAAAGGTAAGTTTTTAGACCCGTGTGTCTGTGTTTGTGTCTGTGTGTTTGCCACTCCCTTAGAAATCAGAAGGTAGCTGAAGATTACCAGCAGCCAGGTCTTCAATGGCCTGAGAAGCCTGTTAGCATTGGTTAATAGATCTCAAATAAATTACACAAAGAGGTTTCAGATTTCTGAGCAATACTAAAATGGAGAAAAATCAAGAGCAGTTGCTAAAATTGTGTGATTTATACAAGTCACAGAATTTAATTTTCCTTGCTACCCAATCGAGGATGGCCTTGGCGCAGAATTTAAAATTTTTTAGCGCAGAGCTGACACTGAGCATGGCACCGCAATGATTTTAAGAGACAGAAACGGCAACAAGGAAAAATTCCAAGGTGGCATTCTAGGACACTGGGGATACTCTTTGGAAAATTATAGGCCAATAGCGCTGGACAAATTTACTGTAACTCAAGGAAGGGCCCCCCTCCGTTGCCATTGTCTCTTTAAAGCTGCTTCTTGTTCTGCAAATGGTTGTTAAAAGAACCCAAATTAATGCACCTGCCTTTTAAATTGTTCTCAATATAAACAAAGCCAGCCATAAACGGCCCAATGATTTCCAGTGTAAAGACGGCATCTGCAATTTGCTGACATACCCAAGAACCTTTACTAGCTATATTCTTTTTTTATGGCTGTGATCTAATGGGGCGTTTGTTTATATTAGACATGAGATAATACATTTTTTCCATCAGAAAGCCATAAATGTGAATTTAAAACGTGTAATAGCCTAACTAGAGGAAATATGGAATAAATGGTGTACTCTTAGTTGGTCAAAGCACAGCACTTAAATAATGGTGTCAGGGTGCCATTAAGGAGCCGAAGAGAAGAAAACTCCATTCCCAAGTGCTCTGGTGTTTGGGTATCTATTAAATAAAAAACCAGGCAGGAATGCCAGCCTCCAGGTGGGCCCTGGTGATCCTCTGGAATTACAGCTCATCTCCAGACTACAGAAATCAGTTCCCCTGGGAAAAAATTGGTTGCTTTGGAGGATAGACTCCACGGCATTATACCACACTGAGGTCCCTGTCCTCCCCAGGCTCCATAAAAAAAATCTCCAGGAATGTCCCAACCTGGATCTGGAAAACGTACCCCCCATCCCCTGTCAGTGGCCAGGGGAGACTTGAAACTCTAAATTCAAGTTTTATTAGGGGGTTTCACCATACTAGTGAAATATCCAAATATCCTCCAACCTAGCAATACATTTTTGTACACTATTTAATGTGTACATCTATCTAGTTACTGTACATTTTTATCCTTCCCTTCCTCCAAGAATTTCAGAAAAACATACAGGACTCTCTCTTCCCCCATTTTATCCTCACAACAAGCCTGTGAGGTAGGTTTGTCTGAGAGCATGCAACTGGCCCAAGGTCACCCAGCAAGCTTCTGTGTCAGCACAAGGTTTTAAAACCAGATCTCCCAAATCCTAGTCCAACACTCTTACCTCTACACCAAACTGACCTCAGAGAACACAAATCAGCCAAAGTTTACACACTTTAAGTCTATCTGATTAAAACAGGAGAGAAGTCCATACATGGTTAACATTCCCACTGAAATTAACTGGGAGGCATACTCCTTAACTTTGGCTGGGTCATGCTTACTACTCATATATGAAATAAATAATGGCATGTTGGTTTTTGTAGTGTCTGTTAAGTGTTTTTTGGTGCTTGGGAGGCCATAGTGGGAGGGGGCCTGATGGCACCTAGTTTTTGGCCACTTTGTGAAACAAAGTGTTGGACTGGATGGTCTATTGGCCAGACCTAACATAGCTTCTCTTATGTTCTGGCCCCACTGGTAGACCTCCTGATGGCACCTGGGTTTTGGCCACTATGGTGAGTGGTGAGACAGAGTGTTGGACTGGATTGACCACTGGCCTGATCCAGCATGGCTTCTCTTGTCTATATACTAATAGCCAAGTGCCCCCTGTGTGTGCGGATATCTAAATCTGCACATCGGGGGCACTGGGGGGGGGGGGGGGGAGAAAGATTTTCCTGCACAGTTGGGGGACTCCCCAGGTGTGCAGAAAAATCTGAAAACTTAAAAAAAACTATATGGGGAATATTTAAATCCCCCCAAAAGTAAAAGAGCATTCCCTGCGCAAGCACAGAGAATGCTCTGGGAATTCTGCAGCGGGCCCAGCAGTTGGGAGGCATTCAGGCCTTGCCGCTGGAGCCCAGGGGAAGATCAGCAGTGGGCCTGGCAGCTGGGAGGCGTCCAGGCCTCACCGCCAGAGCCACGGGGGAGATCGGCGGTGGGCCCAACAGCTGGGAGGCATCCAGGCCTCGCCATCAGAGCCGGGGGGGGGGGACCTTACCTATGGCTGCTTCCTCCTCAGCTGTGAGGTCCTCCTCCCCCACAAAAGTATCGTGAGTCCCTCTGCTTGTGTTCTTATATTCTTAACATAAAGGGCCCACTCCAATAAAGAGCTATGCATAAATGGTGGCAGTTTTCCAACCAAATTTCCTGAGCTGGATAAGAAACTATACACTCAAACATGTTCTTCACGTACAGTTTCGCTCCTAGATCTAGGTACGTATGGAGCCTGTGTTCAAAAGCTAGACTCCCGATGACAAACTGTTTAGGAAAGGGAGCCAACAGCTGCATTCATTCCCTTTTTCCTCTTCCCTGCCAAACAGATGATCGGTTAGACATCAGAAAGGTTTCACATAGAAACCACATGGTCAAGTACATTATCTTATATCTTCTAAAATCAATATTTGTTGTTCCAGAAAACAACAAGACCAATTTCCTACTAGCGCTGGCCTGGCGTTCTTCCTCCATTTGCCCCAGTGGTGTGCTTGAATTTCACGCTGTTTGCTGCGGGGCGCATTTTGACCCATGGCTCTGCCCGATCTTCCTCACGGTTTCTGTGATCCTGTTTTTTGAGGATCACTGAAGCCACGGGGCAAAGTGTGAAATTCAAGCCCACCACCGGGGCAAATGGAGGAAGAATGCCAGGCCAGCGCTAGTGGGAAATCGGTCTAAATCAAATCCAACCACCTTTCTTCCAGATCCTGTCCATGGAATTAAACTTCTTCTCAGTTTTTCTGGATCACTTTGAGGAGGGGAAGGGCATGCTGTATGAAGTGAATCATTCACAAACTGAATATGCAAAGTCCCACATCACATTCAGCATAACTTGCACAATGATGTGTGTGTGCATTCTTGATGCCCAGGGCTCACAATGCCAAGAGTCATGGTATGCTGAATGTCTGAACTAGCCTATTATGTAATGGCACCTGGTACCAGTTGGGGCTGGTGTGGCGGAGGGCAGAGAAGTCAATAGGAGGCAGAGGCAGTGCCAACAATAGGCAGAGCCAATTAATTCTGCTTTTGTCCTCTTCCATTGCAATTATCCTTTTATTAAAAAATTAAGCCCTGCACAAAAGTTCTTTAGCTGATCCTTATGCTGGAACAACTTTAACTATTGCTACAACAGGTATACCCAACATGGGGGGGACTTGCCATATCCCCCCCTTTCCTAAAACCCACTAATGAAAACACTGATCAGAAGACTAAGGTTTATGAAACAAATCAGGGGTCCTTTGGGGCCGGAGCGAGGCGGAGCAAAGCTCCGTCAGCTCAGGAGTGGCCACTAGGGCAGCCAGGGGCCAAATCAGATTCTCTGATCTGATTCGGCCCGCTGCCGAATTTGGCGGCAACTTTAAAAGCGACTGGAGGGGAGGCGGTTTGAGTGAGAAACTCCAAACTTGCAAGGTAGCTGCTGGGGCCTCTCCTCGAAATACCCACCAAGTTTCAAGAAGATTGGACCAGGGGTCCAATTCTACGGGGCCCCCAAACGGGTTGCCCCCATTCCTTCCATTGTTCTCTATGGTAGGAAAAAAGTAACACTTTTTCCCACCATAGAGAACAATGGAGGGGATGGGACAACCTGTTTGGGGCCCATAGAATTGGACCCCGTGGTCCAATCTTCTTGAAACTTGGTGGGTATTTCGAGGAGAGGCCCCAGCAGCTACCCTGCAAGTTTGGAGCCTCTCCCTCAAACCCCCTTTCCTCCAGCCCCTCATATACCCTATGAGTTTTTGCCATTGATTTCAATGGCCCACAGGGTATAATGGGGCTGAAACTGACATTCCCTTTCTGACACACTTCCGGTGATGTCAGGGGATGTGGCATATGCTAATGAGTTATGCTAATGAGCTCCTGCACCTCTTTTTCTACGAAAGGACCCCTGAAACAAATGATACAAGTACTGCAGGTCTCAGTTTGATCCAGGACTCCCCAACATTCACTAGCTCATGAACTTATTTTCTATGTTGTAAACTAGCACACAGCAAAAAGGCCTTCAGGCCACATGCAGAATATGAGAAGTAGTGGCTCAGCCGTACAGCAGCTGATTGATCCCAGGTTCAGTCTCCAGCATCTCCCTGGTCCTTACTGCACTTGGATCTCTTCCCTGGTTTTATCAGAGTTCAACTCACAAAACAATACCTTGCATTTATCCCTGATTATAACAACATCCGTTTATCCCAAGACAAGTGTGAGGCGAAACCGAGGTGACCTCAGTGTAACATAGAAACAAAAAATACCCCGAGATAATTACAGGGGTGAATTCGAGTGTAGTGTGGAATGTAAGTTCGGAGACAGGGTTGAGCCAGTGTTTAAGGTCTAGTGCAGGAAGGACTCATGAGAAATATCCATTAGTAGGTTTTGTGAAAGAGTTCTTGGACAGCCACTCCTGGGCTGAGCAGACAATACTGACCTTTATGGACCAATGATCTATGAAGGTGCAAGTTTTATGAGGGGTTGAAGACATTCCTTCATCACTGGGAAACTTAACTATTTACAGGCAGCCCAAACCAGAAGAAGGATTACTGGATCTAGTCTCTTTCATAAGGCTTAACACCTTTGCTCTGAAGAGGTAACATTTTTCAGAAGCTCTAGTAACAAAAATGATTAAGAATATGTGTAGAATACATTCCGTTTATCATTAGGGCTGCAACCCTATGCATACTTAATCAGCAGTAAGTCCATATTCAACAGGATTCATGCTCAAGCAAGAATGTATAGAAGTGCAGGCTGGAATGAAGGATAGGGTTGCCAGGTCCAAGTGGGAAAATACCTGGAGACTTTGGGGGTGGATCCGGGTGAGGATGGGGTTTGGGGAAGGGAGGGGCCTAAGCATTGTACAGTGCCATAGAGACCACCCTTCGAAGCGACTATTTTCTCCAGGGGAACTGACCTCTGTCAGCTGGAGATCAGTTGTAAAAGCGGGAGATCCCCAGGCCCCATCTGAAAGCAGGCAACCCTAATGAAGGATATTTGTCTTTCTTTGGATAATTAAGTTTATCCTTCGGGGGAGAGGAATACTCTTTCTTTCCATTCAACAACCGAGTTACTGAAGGAGTTACCTTCCATCACTGTTCTTAGAACCAGGGGAAAGGCTGAACAACAATATTTTCCTCCTCACTCTAAGAGAGAAGTCGCTGCTGTAGCAATATTTTGTTATGAGATACATACCTGTGTGACTTCTCCTCTCTCAGGCTTCCTCTCTTACTTAAACAAAATGGCTGCCTCCTCATTTGAAGGGGAAGGGCTAAGGCTGCAATCTTGAGATTGCTTTCCTGAGAGTAAACCTGCTTTCCTGGGGGTAGACCTGTTTCAGATTGCTCTCTAAATGTCCTAAGTGAAATGGGCACATGTAAAATAATATTATGGATTCATTTGTATCAGCCTGAAAAAAATGGAATGAAACAGGTAGGAAGAAGGAGAAGCTTTAAAGAGACAGTACACTAGTCCATTGGGAATTTCTCCATCTGAGAAAATCCCTAACTGGTCATTTTCCTCCCTCTCCTTCCACCCTGGGAAAGGACTCTCCTTCCTCCCTGGGAAAGGACTGACCAATGTGGGACTCAGAAGGGAGCCAGAGGGACAGCTCTCTGCCCAGCTGGGAGGCAAAAGGGACTGGGGGCAGCCAGAATTGATGGGCCACTGAGCTAAGTGGCTTGAAGATTATACTTCGGGTATATTTTTGGACTTCCTCTAAGGGCTAAAAACTCTAACAGGTAGCAGAATCCTTGTTTTATTACTCAGGCATATACAAACGGAGAGGAGGGGTGGTTTATGGCATAATTCTAATATTTCACTCAGTTTTCTTTTAATTGAAACACAGTTTTCTATCCTGGTTTCCATATGCTTTATTTTGCAACAAAAAAAACTGAACAGAATAGAATATACTTTATTGTCATTGTACATAGTACAATGAAATTAAAAAGTGCCATCATTCAGTGACTCGCAACATATACACATGCGTACTCACACAGACATTCACAACTGCTTCTCCCTTTTACATAGCAACCAAACCACTGTTTCCTCCAGATTTCAGTCTCATGCAGCATTCAGGGCAATAATAGCTCTCGAGTAAAAACTGTTTTTTAGTCTATTTGTCCTTGTTTTGATTGTCCTATATCTTCTGCCCGAAGGCAGCAGTTCACACAAGGAATATGCAGGATGTGATAAATCCTGTAGGATGTTCTTCACTTTTTTCAGACATCGAGAACTGTACAGTTCCTCCAAAAGTGGGAGAGGACAGCCAATTATCTTCTGGGCTGTGGTGATGACTCTCTGGAGTGCTTTCCTATCTGCGACCGTACAACTAGCAAACCAGGCACAGATACAGTATATTAAAATGCTCTCTATTGAGCAACGATAGAAAGACATCAGTATTTTCTCATTCAAGTTATTTTTCTTTAAAAGTCTGAGAAAATAAAGCCTCTGCTGGGCCTTCTTCACCAGAGCAGTGGTGTTTGGACTCCAGGTCAGATTTTGTTCAATAGTCACTCCCAAAAACTTGAAAGTAGCCACCCTTTCCACACATTCTCCGCCAATAAACAGTGGCTTAATGTCCGTTTTGTTCCTCCTGTAGTCCACCACCAATTCCTTGGTCTTGGTGGTATTAAGAATCAGATTATTTTCCCTACACCACACACAAAGCCGTTCCACCTCATCCCGATAAGCAGACTCATCATTCCCAGAAATGAGCCCCACCACAGTGGTGTCATCAGCAAACTTGATGATAGTATTGCTGGGGTGAGTGGGGGTACAGTCCTGTGTATAGAGGGTATAGAGCAGGGGACTCAACACACAGCCTTGTGGGGAGCCAGTGTTAAGGGTAAGGGCTGTGGACATATGAGACCCTACTCTAACCCTCTGAGGGCGGGCTGTCAGGAAGTCCAAAATCCAGGAACATATAGAGCTGGAAAGTCCAAGGCCCTCCAATTTGGGCACTGATCTATGTGGGAGGATGGTATTGAAGGCAGAACTAAAATCCACAAACAACAGCCTCACATAACTCCCCGGCTGCTCCAGATGTGACAGAGCAGTATGGAGAGTGGTAATGATAGCATCCTCTGTGGATCTATTTGCCTTATATGCAAACTGATGACTATCCAGTGTGGATGGAAGGCATGAAACAATATGACTCCGTACCAATTTCTCAAAACACTTCATCACAACCGGAGTGAGTGCAACTGGTCTATAATCCTTTAAGCTACTAACTGTGGATTTTTTGGGCAGGGGAACAATAATTGAGGACTTTAGGCAAGATGGAACAATAGACTGGTGTAAGGACCGGTTGAAGATCTTAGTGAGAACCCCCGCCAACTGGTCTGCACATTCTTTCAACACCCATCCAGTAATGCCATCAGGTCCAGCTGCCTTCCTCGGATTCACAGACCTCAGCGTACGCCTCACCTCATGCTCTTCCACCCTGAGGGAGGGGCCACCATGGACTGATGGCTGTAATGTTGCTGTCCCCGGTGACTCCACTTCAAAACGGGCAAAGAAGAGGTTAAGCTCCTCCGCCAATGAAGGATCTCCATCCACGGCAGCAAAAGTTGGTTTGTAATTAGTTATATTCTGGATCCCTTGCCATACCTGCTGCATATCATTTGTGTTGAAATTATCCTCAATCCTCTGCCTATAGTCCAACTTAGCCTGTCGAATACCTCTCTTCAGGTTAGTTCTGGCTGAGCTATAAAGGATAGTGTCTCCAGATCTAAGGGCCATGTTCCTCTCCCTCAGTAGTCGCTGTACCTCTCTCGTCATCCAGGGTTTTTGATTAGGATAGACCCAGATGCACTTATCCACAGTAACACTATCTATGCAGTGTTTAATATAGCCCAGGACTGCTGCTGTATATTCCTCCAGGTCTTGATGATCAAAAACATCCCAGTTGGTTCTCTCAAAGCAGTCTTGCAGCTGATGGGAAGCGCCCTCAGGCCAGATTTTCACCATCCTTCTTTTTACAGGAGCTTGTGACCTGAGGGTAGTATATGTTGGTACTAGGAACAAGGACATGTGGTCCGACTGGCCCAAGTGTGGAAGCTGCATGGCTCTGTAACCATGTTTTATGTTAGAATAGACCTTATCTAAGGTCTTATCTCCTCGGGTGGCACATTTCACATGCTGGTAAAACTTAGGGAGCACAGTTTTTAATTCAGTGTGGTTAAAATCCCCAGCAATGATATGCACTGCCTCAGGATATTTGTCTTGATTGCTTGTTATGGTGCTGTGCAGGCGACCTAGTGCTGAATTTGCATTAGCATCCGGTGGTATGTAAACAGCAGTTATCATGACAACAGTGAACTCTCTCGGAAGGTAAACAGGTCTGCATTTAACAGTCATATACTCCACATCCGGAGAGCAGTGACTGGCTACAATCTTTGAGTTTGTGCACCAGTTGTTATTTACATATATGCAGAGTCCTTTGCTCTTACCAGAGTCCCCGCTTCTATCACAACGATGTACGGTGCGACCTGCCAACTCAATAGCTGCATCCGACATGGAAGAATGAAGCCAGGTCTCGGTGAAAACCAAAACACAACAGTTCCCAACAAGCCTATTCATCGTCACCTGAAGCTTCAATTCATCCAATTTGTTGCCAAGTGAGCGTACATTTGCAAGGAAAATGCTAGGGAGCAGTGGCTTGTTTTGGCTCCTGCGTAACTTCACCGACATGCCAGCCCGACAGCCTCGTCTTTGCCTTCTATCCCTGCGCCGCCTCCTCCTCCTCCTCGCGGGGATAGTAATCCACGTGGAGCCCGGCATCCTGGATATCTCCACCGGAATGTCGTAGGAGTGGAGAGAGTCAGCTGTAATTGCTTTTTCACTCTGCATTCCCAAGATTAGAAGCTCCTGCCGGCTGTAGATGGCATTCACCCAGCAGCGTGTAACACAAACAAATAATAACTCAAGCAAAATCAACCATACAAAACACCGAAAGAGAGAGCACAAAGCCGCTGCGTCTGTGCGCGCCGCCATCTTGGGGGGGGGGAACCCTGGGAGGTTGTTCTAATTCCCTGGCTAATGAACTTTTAAAACTGATTTTTGCAGGTGGGTCCATAAATAGCATCCTACTAATAAAATACATAAAGTTCTCAGATGGATTGCTTCTATGGGAAAGGCTTGTATGGCTCCTGAACACCTGCAGAGCTGCAGTGACATAGACCATAACATAGTTCAAAACACCTCACAGCTCCTTCAAGGATACAGAACCGCTGAGAATCTAAACATAGCATGCTGCATTATAGGAGTAAACACACAAGCACGACACAATGCCATGGATAGATTTGAACCAGAGCCTAGTTTGAAATTCCATTTTAGCCAGAGAAGCGATAGATGCCCTTGAACAAGTCAGTCCTACTTATCTCAGGGGGGGAAACACAGCAAGCAATTCCAGCCATGAATTGAGATGGAAAGTTACTGTCTGTTTAATTTTGCACCTGACTGCAGTTGAAAAGACTGGCAGTTTCCATTTTGAAGATATAGTGCCTAAGTTTAGCCCACTTTATACATGCTCCCTTCAGATGTTATGACAAATCTCTCCCTGCCACATGCACATAGTGTGACAGAAAGCTTCCTGTCTTGGAAAGCCTTCCATCAAACTCTAGTTTGCCATAACATTTCCAGTGCATGTGCTTGAACCCATTTATGTAGACCAGGGAGGCGGGAATTGCAGAGCAGTTAGCAGCGATGGCATGACATCACTTCCAGGGAAACCCAAACATGATGTAATGCCAGGGCTCCGTTGGGGCCGGGGCGCGCCGGAGCGCGCCGGAGCGCCGCTCCAGGAGAGAGGGGGCCGGGGCCGGTGAGGGCGTTTAGGGCGGTCCAGGCGGGGCTCTGCTGCTGCCGCTCGCTCCGCTCCCTCTCTCTTCCCCCCTGCGCAGGGCCCGGTCTGCCCGCGCGGCTTCTGCGAGGGGAGGCGGGCAGCAACCAGGGGACAGAGGCGCGCGGAGCTCCACCTCACTGGCTGTGCCTGAGCTGGGCTGGGCCGGCCTCTCCCTGGCAGGCGGGGGCTGGTGGGTGCGGCGTATCCGGGGCTGCCTCGGGGGGGAAGGAGTGACGGGACCGCCTGGGCCGCCGCATGTGCCGGACTGCGCCCGAGACCACCCCGCCACCGCCGAAGGAGCTGTGCCCACCACGCGTGCCGCCCCCGCCTCCTCAATGGGCAGCTCCCACCTGCTCAAAAAGGGCCTGCCACTGGTGAGTCTCGCCCGTTCCTCCCCTCCTTCTGCGCTCGGCGAGACAGTGTGGCCGCCGCGCATCCGGCCGGGCGCCCCGCTCTCCGCGGCGGCCCAGCCTCACCTGTGCGCCCTTTGTGTGTGTTCCTGTGTGGGGCTGCCTGGCGTGGGCCACCGGGCTTTGTGTCTGGGCCGGAGGGGGCCTCCCTCCCTCCCTCCCTCCCTCCCGGGCCTCGCCGCCTGGGCTGCAGCAGGAGGACGGGGGGGAGGCAACGGCTCCAGCCTCTTTTGTGTAATTTGAGCTGGGCGCCGCCGCTGCCGCGTCCAACGGAGCAAGGCCAGCTCGGCCCGGCCCGGCCCCCACACAGAGCCCTCCTCCCGGGGAGGGAAGGGGAAGGGGAAGGGAAGGCCTTCCTGCGGCGGCCCACGGCTGGCTGGGGGGGGAGGGAGGGGAGAACCCGGCCCTCCACACCTCTCCACCTCCCCTCCCTTGCAAGGCTCGGCGCCTGGTGTCCGGCGCCCGGCGTCCGCAGCAGCAGGAGCAGGGTTCCAGGAGGAGGAGGAGGAGCCGGCCACCCCTCCCGAGTCCTTGGGCACAGAAGCTGCCGGGGCCTCCCCCCCACGAAATCCGGCCCAGTGGGGGCCAGCAGGAGGAGCACCACAAGCGCGCAGGCCGGGGGTCCCTCCCCCCCACTCACACTCCCGGGGCCAAGGGGGGCACAAGGGAGGGAGAAGCTGGGCCCCAGTGGCATGAAGCCCCTGGGGCCCAAGCAAGAGGGGGGAGGGAGGGAAATGTTGGCCCCAGTGGGGGGAGAAGCGCCCCTTCCTTCCTTCCTTCCTTCCTTCCTTCCTTCCTTCCTTCTCTCTCTCTCTCTCTCCCCACCTACCTACCTACCTTCCTGTTCCTTCCTTTCCCCTTCCTTCCCCTCTCCCTTCCTTCCTTCCTTCTCTCTCTCTCTCCCCCCACTTACCTACCTACCTTCCTGTTCCTTCCTTTCCCCCTTCCTTCCCCTCTTCCTTCCTTCCTTCCTTCACCCCTTCCTTCCCCTCTCCCTTCCTTCCTTCCTTCCTTCCTTCTCTCTCTCTCCCCCCACCTACCTACCTATCTTACTGTTCCTTTCTTCCTTCCTTCCCCCCTTCCTCCCTCCCTTCCTTCCTTTCTTCTCTCTCTCTCCCACCTACCTACCTACCTTCCTTCCTGTTCCTTTCCTTCCTTCCTTCACCCTCTCTCCCTTCTTGCCTTCTGACACACTGCCGATGACGTCAGGGATGTGTGGCCGTTTGACACTTCCGGTGATGTCAGGGGGTGTGGCATATGCAAATAAGTTATGCTAATGAGCTCCTGCACCTCTTTTTTTACGAAAGGACCCCTGTGTAACGCTTATCTAGGGTTCACCAGAAACTCTATGGATGTGATGTCATGCCATTGCAAACAGTATTTTGCTTCATTTTATTTTTCTTCTGCTGCCGCTAGAGTGTGGGTAAGCATATGGCAACCCTAGACATATTGGAGTCTCTTTCCTTCCTACAAGAGAAGGTTCTATTTATTTATTGTATGTATAATTGTTTTAGCATGTTTAAATTTTAAAATGTTTTTAATGTTTTATGGTACTAGGCACAAGGGGCTGATGGTTGTGAGCTACCCTGAGCCCGTTCACAGGGAGGGCAGGATAGAAATTTGATAAAATAAATAAATAAACTAGCCTTAAACAGCACTTTGGAATCCCAGTCACCAGCCTCCAGGTAGCACCTAGAGTTTCCCCAGAATCACAACTGATCTACAGAGATCAGTTGCCCTGGGGAAAGGGAGAGCTTTGGAGGTCAGACTCTATGGTATGCCATAGACTCCAAGTGAAATCCCTCTCCAAATATCCCCCTCCACCGGCACTGCCCCCAAATTGCCAGAACTTCTCAGGCTGGAGTTGGCAACCCTAACTCCAGTTTATGCAGAAGAAACAAACTCCATGAGCCAGCACACCTGCATTCAAAGATCACAGCACACTGGAATCTGACTGAAGACTTCCCAACCCAGGAGGTTTTTCACTGCACTCTTGTGTGTGCCAGGAGTACAGAGAGTTTTACAGTTATTCTGAATGCACAAACAGGTTGATTCTGAGGATAATGTCAGTTGTTACAGAGATTTTATGTGATGGAGTCTTTCCCCCCTCTCGTAGGAGAGATTCTGTCTTCACTGGGAGAGGAAATACCTAAGGATGCTCATTCTTGCAAAGACAACCAGCAATATCCTATTAAGGATCATGAAGAGGAGGCTATAAAGAAAATTCCTAACCAACAGGTGTCTTTACTGTAGCAATAATGGTACATCAGGAAGAAGCCTTGAGCTGAACAGGCTGCTAGCACAAGCCAAACTGAACTGGAAGTCCAAAGTGAAACTGCTCTGCCAAGAGGCTGAATTCCAGCATTTTCTAGTATGACGAGCCAGGATGGCCAATACATTTCAGTACCACGTAATTCTGGCTGTGGGGGAGGAAGGAGCAGAGATAAGCAGCCAAGAAGCCACTGTCATACTGGATGCCAGATGGAGCTATCATACCAATTCCTGCAGGGAGAGGCACATGGCTGCGATCACTCACACTAAATAATGCACTTTCAATCCACTTTCAATGCACCCTCCAACAGTAAAATCCAGTTGGAAAGTGCACTGAAAGTGGATTGAAACTGCATTATTTAGTACAGGGGTGGCCAAACTGCAGCTTGGGAGCCACATGCAGCTCTTTCACAGTCTAATTCAATGTTAATAAAAAGCAAATTTGCATATTTTTCAGTAAAAATGAGTGTAATATCTGTTCATGTCTTACAGCTCTTAAACATCTGTTTATTCTGTGTGGCTGTTTATGTTAAGCAAGTTTGGCCATCCCTGATTTAGTATGTGTGAATGGAAGCCTGTGCTATGTTAGACCCAGTTTAGGATAACACCTAGAAATAGGACTGCTAGGTGATTTTTTAAAAAAGCAAGATCTCTGTATCCAGCAGCAGCCTGGTCTGGGTGTGACAGCCAGAGAAAAATAAAAAAGAAAGGAAAGGGGGTGGGGTTGCTCAGCTTAAAAACAGGGAAATCCTGTGAGGGAGGGTGAAATCATCATATTTAGTGGTAGCGTCATGATCTAAAAATAAAACCCACAACTACTTTGTCCCACTATAAACACAAAATAAAATAAGAAAATATAAGTTCATGAGAAACTTCATATTAAGTTAAGGGGAGGAATTACCTCAGAATTCCTGTCAGAAATGGTACCACCACACAGACCCAGAGAAGCACATGGGGAAAGTCCGGGAGCAGAAGAAACTACGGCTGGGGAAAGTCTTAGGCAGGAAGTGGAAATTACGAGTATGAAAGTTGAATTGGCTAAACTAGAAGCAGAAAAAGATCAAGGCAGAAAAAGAGCAACAAATACAGCTAATCAGGATTGAGGCAGGGCAGGAAAAAGCTAAGATGGCACAGATGGAGAGAGAGAAGGAAGCTGAGAGAGAGCAAAAAATCTATGCAATGAAAATGAAAGAAATGCAGTTTAGCACAGAATTACCACTTCCACAAAGGAATGGAGATCAAAAGGGGGATGATGTAGAGACATCTTTTAATCAGCTTTGAACTAGCTTGTAGAGACTTTTGGGTCCAAGATAAGGACAGGACGACTTATTTGCGCCCACAGATCTGTGGAGGACTGAGTGAAGCTTACTCAGAAATGAGAGATGAGGGAACCTCTATTTTATTTTCAAAGAAAGAGTGAGAGTTAGGTATGAACGCACAGCAGAACAGAACAGGGAAGCTTTTAGAGAAATTAAAAGAAACCTACATACATACATATGCACAAACAATAAACATTCACTCTGGTCTAGCCTTGCAGAAAATAACTTTTCTCATTTGTTCCTGGGAACAGAGCTATGACAAGGGCAAGGCAAGTGAGGCACTTGCCTCAGGCACACAAAGCTGAGGGGTGCAGAAAAAGTATATCATGACTAAAATCAACGTCATATTATTATTACTCTTGTTATTTATACATTTACCTTTTTACCAAAATAACTATTATGAAAAGGGGGGGACATTTTTATATTCTTGCCTTAGGCCCAAATTAGCTAGTTACAGCTCTGCTTGGGAATGCCGCTTCCAGAGCCATTCTCACAGCTCCTCCTAGGATAATATTTAATAGCTATTCCCAAGTCTCACATGGGTTTGTTAGATTCTGTGCACACAGAGAAAAGCCTGGTGAAAGTTTGTTTAGCTTCTCTCAACGACTAGGTTGAGAAGGAGGCTTTAAAGGAAACAGCTGTACAAACTTAGATAATGAGGTGGCGTTGCCCACCTCTTCCTACAAAGGGCTTTAATCCTGTCCTTACTAAGCAAGGAAAACAGTGCTCTCCACAGTGGATTTTCATTCCTTACTTTTGACACTTGAAAGAGGAAACAAACGACTTCAAATGCAGAAAGTTTCCTCTGGTGCTGGCTGTGTTTTGTTTCATTGTATATCCCCTGATTCCTGGGAAAGTATGATAGTCTGACCAACCTGATGACTTTAAAGAATTTCGACCCTCAGTCTGGTGTCCCACCTGACATGGTGTGCTCTAAGAAAATGACTGCTAGGTGTTACTTTAAAGCAAGAGAAAAATATTCCAAGAAGACTCAGACTCTTATCTGCTTTGAATGGCAATCTGTCTTCTATTTCAAGAGCCTTCATTACAAACACTCTCTTTCTTTGCTGTCCTCTCTATTTCTTTTATATTTTAAGAGGAGGGAATCAGAGAGGTCAAGCAGCCAACAAAGCATGGGGCTACGAAGAGAGTGTGGGAATTTCGTGGCTAAAGTAATCCCTGGTTCAAATCTCATCTCAACCACAAAATCTCTAGATGGCCTTAGGCAAATCACTGCTACTTCAACCTCAGTCCAGGCTATCGGCAATAAGGGAATAACAATAGACTGTCTAAAGGGTTGTGGTGAGGTTTTCAGAGATACTATAACTGAAGTCCTTCAGGCATCATGCATGTTAAGCATTATTGTTAAATTGTTCTGAAAGTGTCTCATTCAAGTTTGGTGTAGTAGCTAAGAGCAGTGGACTCTAATCTGGAGAACTGGGTTTGATTCCCCACTCCTCCACATGAAGCCAGCTGGGTGACCTTGGGCCAGTCACAGTTCTCTCAGAGCTCTCTCACAACCCCACCTACCTCCCCAGGTGCCTGTTGTGGGAGAGGAGAGGCAGGCGATTGCAAGCTGCTCTGAGACTCCTTCGGGTAGTGAAAAGCAGGGTATAAAAACCAATTCTTATTCTTCTTCTAAGTTAGTGTGAATCATGTTATCTCTAACATGTTTATTCTACCCCTTTTTCTAAAGAGCTCTGGGTTTCCCTCATCCAATTTTTTTTTCAGACAATGAGCTCATCTGTTTCTACGACTGTAGGTGAGTTCTCTTTTCCCTTAAATGAGGACAAATTATATTGTTGTCATAGGATGCTTCCACATATGCTATCTCTATATTCCAAATGAGGAAAGAAAATATTCCTGCATATATGACCCTACAAGTACTTGCCAAATGATAGGTCTTTAGGACATGTAAGTGAGGAGAAGAAGGACTCCGAATCAGGTTAACCATTTAAATTATATATAATTGAATCTGAATTGTGTTTATTGGATTCTGTGCTTCCCTTCCACAGTTCCTCTACTGCAGAATAACTTTTGCTGATGGAGAAAAGTTTCCACTGGTGGACAAAAGTCATACCTTGTTTTATGGAGGTCTTTTTTCTGTTGGAGGAAGACCTGATGGAAGAGAATCATAGGATCCAATCCACCATTTATGTATTGAGCATTTTAGGGATGTACAAAAAGAAAGTAATATTTAGGTTTGGGCCTGGCACCTTCAAAGAGTTGGTTACATGCAAAATAAACAGCAGACCTCAGGAATGCTTTGAAACAGTTTATGCTCATCTGTAACAACTTGCAGTATATGCACATACTGAAATGCACTAAGACTGGAGCTGTCCATTCACCAAGTGGCAATTTGCCCCAGTATGCATGCAACCACTTGGAAAGCCAGATGTGCAGAATGTTCTGCCAAGTGGAAAGCAGAATATTCCCACTTACCTCCTTCTCCAGTTCAGACGTATGCTAAAAGTCCTCTGTCTATCTAACAGGATGTTATCATCCTAGTGGACAGATGTACACTGTAGTAAATTACCACTTAGCAACCCCATCATCTGTATTCATTCAGAAATATCCTTTGTTAAGATGTAACTATGAACGTTTGTCCCCCCTGGCCTGAATGGACTTTACTTGAACATGAATGCAGGATCACAAAATGGCAGCTCTATATACCCACGGAATACAATGAACAGACTTTGACATTTTTGACCTGATGTTGACTAAAGTGGATAAGACACTGTGTGCTGCTTGCTAAGCTCTCACAAAAGAGACAGCTACATCCCCTGTGAAATGATTAGATGATTGCTCAAGGGGAAATTCTCCCATCCCATGATATATAGCCTCTCTTTTCTATTGACAAAGAACCCCTCTCTCTTCTCTCCACTTGTATAACACAGAGCCATAAACAATAGTTTTATGGCTCTCATAAATATTATTGTGTATTAGGGTTTTGGTTCCTGTCTTTACTTTTTTCCTGCTTGCAACAGGAAAGGGGGATGACATGAACACCAAACACTGTAGATGATGCGGGAAGGATCAATATTCTGGAAAATATTCTTTTCAAAGGAAAGAGGTATTTCAGGTTGTATAAAAATAGCTTGCAAGATTGTATAAAAATATATTGCATTTTTCCTAGTTCCATAATGCTATTCCTATCGCATTCTTTAATGGATATATTAGGCTATCCCACTGAATTGTTTTCTATATTTTGTAATCCTCTTTGTATCCCGGTGAAAAAGGAGGGCTATGAATGAAGTAAATGAAGGCTGCGGTCACTGTATGTAGCAACAACATGCACAGATCTCCTTTGCATTTGCATAAAAAAGAAATATTTTCTGACACAAGGAAACTGTCATCACAGCATAAATTACTGTGCAATACCATGCAAAACAAGAAAACCAAAACGTTAGCAAATAATAGATATTTAATAGACAGCATTCTTGGAATATATGACTTATTACAAACACTCTCACACTGATCCTTACTTCTCTAATTAAATAAAATTTCTCTAATAAAATAAAATCCCACAATCTGCAGCAGTTTGCTGTTTCCCTGGACAGGAATATTTTCACAAGCTTCTGAAGTCCCTCATTCAAAGTTCATTTTTATTCCTCAAATTCAGCCTCCTCTTCTACACATCCCCCACCACACTTCGACAATAGACATATCTATCCCTCTGATGTAATCCACACATCATGAAAGAACTTCTCCTGTTCAGTACATGACAGTCGAAGAAATATTGCAGATACCGATGTAGGCAAGCAACCGGAGTTCTCCACCATCTAACAGAGAGATGACTGAGGCATCAAGGCTGTGTATGTACCGCCATTGTCAGCCGCAGGTTAAAAAGTTCACCCTACAAGCCTTCTATAGAAACCAGTTTAAAGCCTCACGACTGTCTAGACTTGAAGGAGTCTTTGAGACGACATGCTTCAGAGCGGCAGCTGGGCAGCATGGAATGAATAGGCAAATGGAAATCAGACAGCATGATCTGCTCCCGCTTAACCTAATCTGAGGCACAGGCAAACACACACCAATGTTTCCCTGATAAATGGTAGGCCAAAGCATCTGTCTCTTGCTGGGGAGGGAGGGCGGAATCAGTTATGTTCATTTCACATCCTAACCATCAGCCTTGTTTGAATCCTTACTGAAGAACCTTCAGATTCACATTCATAGCTGGTTTGTATAACCCAGGGATAAGTACACTTTTTTTGGCCCAAGTGCTGAAAATATGTAACATCTTCTGGTGAAGGGCCCTGATTTGGATGGTCCAGACCAGCCTGATCTCGTCAGATCTGGGAAGCTAAGCAGGGTTGGCCTTAGTTAGTATTTGGATGGGAGCCCACCAAGGAAGTCCAGGGTCTCTATGCAGAGGCAGGCAATGGCAAACCACCTCGAAATGTCTCTTGTCCTGAAAAACACCTGTGATGAGGCTGGTAGGCCAAGAATCTTAATAGGGGGAACAAGGGTTGTATTTGGACAGACATTCTTGGAGCAAGCCAAGAGGCGCTACCAGCATCTCAGGGATTCATCTTGGACTTGGCCAGTGGTTGTGCAGGTATAGGAGGGGATGACAGGCATAAGCCATGCCAGTTGCCTTCTGTCACACTGCTGACCCCAGTAGTGATGTCAGTGCCTGGGTGCCAAGCAAAGTCAGCACACACGCTGAGGGTTGCCTATCCTCAATATAACCACTTCCTTTACCACTACAGTGTGGCAGACACTATAACAGGAGAGCTATGCGCACGTTCCATAGAAGTATCCATCATCTCTGGCCTGCAAGGGACTCCTGTTCCAATCAGAAAGAGGCCTCCATTGTGTCCCATGCCGATTTCCTCCTGCGTGCACACCGCTCAACCCATGGGAGAATGGATCAAGCTCACTATTTCATACAGGTTTCCAACCAAAGCAGAAATCCAGCCTTCCCCTTCCAATTGATCTCAAGGAACTATGCAGCTGCTCCGGTTTTATTACACAGCACTGACAGTCAATACCCAGGTCTGGATACTGCCTAAAATTAACACAGAAAGAAGGATTTCCATCTCCAGAGTGCAACTTCCCCGCCTCATCTTTCCTGCCGCAGCCCGAAATGCCTCCTGAAATGCTGCAGGTCCTCAGGGATAAAGGATCCCCAGGAATGGCTTCAGGGGCTCTCAGAAGTTGGGGGGATAGTGAAAAGCTCCCATCCTCTGTCTGTGGAAATTCAAGGCAGCATCCAGCCCCAACTTGTCACCACCATGCTAAACAAAGGGTAATGCATGCATTTGGGCGGGGGGGATTAAGGCTGCACCATATCAGTCCTGAATATCAGTTCTGCCATTTTAACACTTCTGAGATGGGCTGGTTACTTCTGCCCCTGCTGAAGTGCCATACTCACAAAAGAACACACTGCTGGCACATACAGTGAAAGACTAGCAAAGGCTCTGCAGTCTGCCAAAGAGCAATAACTGAAACCCTCCTCCACCCTTAGGAACCTTCCTCCAACTTAAAGAGGCTTCTCTCTTGGAGGAAGAGCCTCTTAAGATCAAGGTTCTCTCGTTGCACCAGCAGGGGGATCTGAGGGATGTTATGAGATGTCCCTGATGCAATGACATCACCCAGAAGTGACATCATCATACTGGGGATGTCACACGGCAACACTGCTTTTGGGGCAAAACCCTATGGTAAAATTGGCTTCATACCATATAGTTTTGCCTTCAAACCAGAGTGTCCCCTTGCAATGCCCCCTGATGTGATGGTGTCACTTCCGGGTGAAGTTATCATGTCAGGGATGTCACACAGCAACATCGCTGTTTGGGGGCGGGGTTTCTCCCACCAGCCAGCTGGCCAGCATTGGGCAGAAGCCCTAAAAATTGGGGGGAAACCCCACCAAGACCTAGGGACTGGCAACCCTACCAAGGAGAGGTCCTTAAGCTGGGAGAAAGCTCCTTGGGAGTTGGTTGCATGCCTCCCCCAAGTAACAGTGGTTGTGCAATGATTCTGAGAGAGACCTTCCCATGTCTGTTACCCACAAGGCCTTTCTGCATTCAAAGAACTATGGCTCCTCTCCTCTGAATGTTGTCATTAGAATGCAAGTCTTGAATTTCAGTGGCCGTTTCAACAGTTGTACTTCATTGAGTTTTCTTAACAGAACTTTTGACCTCATCATGAGGCCAGACCCTAATATCTGTAGGGCAGTGGTCTCCTGAACCTCTCGTTCAACTCTCAGGCTGCTAGCCCCCTTCTGTTGGAGGAGGAAAATTGTGAGAGTTGCTGGCCCTTTTGTTGAAGGAGGAAGAAAATTGCGAGAACCACTGGCTTGCACCAAGTTCTTCAAAGGAACTTCATTACAGAGGATCCTCAATTAGGTGCCTCAGCAAAGACTCAGATATGGTTGCCAACCTCCAGGTGGCGGCTGGAGATCTCCTGGGATTACAGCTGATCTCCAGGTGACAGAGATCAGTTCTTCTGGAGAACATAGCAGCTTTGGAGGGTGAATTCTATGGCATTATACCCTATTGAAATCCCTCCCCTCCCCGAACCCCACCCTCCTCAGGCTCCACCCCCAAAATCTCCAGGTAACCCTAGACTCAGAAGTGCAGGAAATGTTGCACAACTTAATTTTACCCTCTGTGTCTGCAAAGTACACAGAGCACACCGCAGGGATCTTTTTCATTTTGCCATCAATTGCAATTCCAGTTATTTTGCTATAAGTACTGAGGAAGTCTTGATACTTCAAAGACCTCCTACAATATGAGAATATACCCCACAGAATACCATAGCTTTTGTACTCTTTTCATGTGTGGTTGAAGACAGCTCTGTACCAGAAATGGAATAAAGAGAAAGGCTCACGAAGTGATGTGCGTTGTTCAAAAGGCCACATTACAGCAATGCTTAGTACCCTCACATTCAAAGCGTTTCACACACATCTTTATAACAACCATCTCAGGTAGGTCGCTTTCATTATGCCCATATTGCAAACTGGAGGGAAATTGAGGCCAAGAAATAGCACAGCTAGCTTAACAGCATCTAGTGAGCACATGAGATAAGATTCAAACAAGGGGCTTCTTGCACTGCAGATCAGCCTCTTAGCCCCCACTGCTATGCAGTCTCTAGTAGTTATGAAGTGGCGTTACAGAGTGCAATGCTTAAAACTTGTAGCAGAATACAATATAAATGCAACAGAAATTAATGGCAGCAAAGTAAGTCAATCAGTTCTCCTTTCTCCACTGAGGGAAGGGGCCAGGAATGCTAATTCTGTGATGGATTACTGAATACACTGTGAAGATTTAAATAAATAAAAGCAGCTTTCCCAAGTCAAGCCATTGACTGTGCAACAATTGTCTCATTCACACTGATCAAAAGCAATCATATTATTACAGCAAGAGAGACGTTATACGAAGAACCTTTCAACTCAGTGCCTCGGATGGAAATAAAGGGGGGAAAAATAAACCAGCAAAGACATTATAGCAGGGATGGCCAAACTTGCTTAACGTAAGAGCCACATAGAATAAACATCAGATGTTTGAGAGCCGCACGACATGAACAAACATTACGTGTTTTTATTGGGAAATATGCAGATTTGCCTCTTATCAACATTAAATGTGACTGCCAAAAATAATAACAAAAGGGGTAAAAGCAGATATTGATAATGGTATTTGTCCAATGATATTTGTTTTTTAATGATATTTAGCTTCCCCAGCTGCCCTGCCAGGAGCCACATAATATGTGTGAAAGAGCCGCATACGGCTCCCGAGCCACAGGTTGGCCACCCCTGCATTATAGCATTCTCCAGAGTCCAAATAAATTTGTAAATATTCAGTCCTTTAAACATTTGGACTCCAAAGGATGTCCTGTTCATCTTTCATAATTTTCTGTTTCATGCTGTTTTTATAAATTGGTATCCAGAGAATGGATTGTGATTTCGCAACGGTGTTAAACTGCTTCAGTTTGCAAAAATAAATGGAATGGAAAAGAAAGCCAGTCATATAGCTGAGCCACAGAGAAGGGAGAATATGAATATTCTCAAATTAGGCTGCAGTGTAGCTCCCATTGTGGGGCTTTGTATCCTGCTTTCCCACTTTCTAACAGGATGATGTTGATTTTGGGATGTCATGAAAATAGCAAAGCTGAATATTCCTTGAATACGTAGGGTAGTTTCGTATTACACTACTTCTGACACCTTTGCTCACTCACAGAAATGAGAATCCAGATATGCCTCCCAAATTTTTACATCATCTTTTCTTCTCATGTGTCATCCTGTTTTGTGTTGATGTTTTTTTCAATTGCTTGTTTTAAGGATTTTTATTGATAGTGTAACAATGTTTTTGTTTGAGTCCAGTGGCATCTTTCAGACCAACAAGTTTAATTCTGGGTATAAGCTTTTGTGTGCATGCACACTTCTCCAGATACTTCTTCAGACACTGTTGTAGAAATTCTTTAACTATTTTTTTAATTGATTTTGTTTAGGAACAGCTATGGAATCCAGAATTTTTTATGATATGTTGAAGTGGTAACCTAAAATATAGAATGAATGCAGCTAACCAATGGAACTACAAGTTGGATTCTGAAGTTTAGTAATGGATGAGTCTCATTACTCAAAGACCAATTCAAACACTATCAAGAAATGGGAAAACCAGATGTAGAAGTCAGCTCTCAGTCACAGGAGTTGCCTGCACACATAAATAAGCACAAGAATGACTTATCACATCTCTGAAAAGGCAATTTGAGAATCACTCCTAAATCCTGGGGTCATATGTTTAAGGGATTAGTCTAAGGTGCTTCTCAGTGAAAGTTATTATATAGTGATGTGGATTTAACATATTTAATTTATTACACTAACTTGGCATTCTAGTATCTTATAAACTACACCAGCTCAATCTGGCAGAAGGTCAAAGTGATATTTCATGATCTTGTGGTTTTTGTCTTCTTCTTCTGGGGCCTCTTCTAAAGCACAGGATTAGATTTTTCTGTTCCATATCTCAAATGGGTGGTTCATTATCATCTGTTTACAGAGCAACTCTACCTCTGATTTATGCCCAGTAGGAAAGGACATGGCTGCGAGTCAATTCTGCTACACTGACAGAATTCAAGACAATATTAAGCCCCACCCTCTCCCACATAAGGATCTAGGCAGTGTTGTGGTGTGGAAGGGAAGGGAAGGGAAGAACAGCAGATTTATTCATGTCCAGTGCTCAGTCCTTCAGCCCCATTGAACACAGTCCTTCAGTCCCATTGAAGCTGCTTATACTGAATCAGACCATTGCTCCATCAAGTATTGTCTGCTCAGACCAGCAGCTACTCTCTCGGGCAGAGGTTTTTCACACCATTACCTGATCCTTTTAGCTGGAGATGCTGAGGATTGAACCTGGGACCTTCTGCATGCCAAGCAAATGCTCTGCCACTGAGCCATAGCCCCTTCCAATCTCAACCACAGCTCAGTCCTATTTCAACCAGCAGAAGAGCTATCAAACAAAAATGCTTTCACTGGAGTCAAGGAGGAGTCTCAGCATTCTGCCCTCAACTTCAGAAGATCAGAGTCTGACTAAGCGAGGAGCCAATCACAACCTAACATCATAAGGATATAAGCCACAGAAAGGGACACAGATCCCGTATCATAATGTGAAATGGAACCAGGGGCTATTCCCATGTCCACAAACCGTGATTAAACAATTGTGCAAGCGAGTGCTTTGTAGAAATTCTGCACAAGCAATAAATAGCTGAGTTAACAACAAAACAGAAGGGGAGATTAGATGTGTGGTTGCTCAGGATCTGTAACAGGGATCTGCAGCAGGACTCCAGATGTAAACATTCACAAGGCAGATCTGCTCTTACACTTAGGCTGCAAAAACAAGGTACTCTGCATAGATTGGCTAAGCAAGGGTCCTCACTTGGAGGAGCATCCCCTATCTCAGTGTTTCCCAACCTCTGGGATAGGACCCAGAAGTGGGTCACAAAGCCTCTGAAAGCGGGTCACATTTCATCCCTCCCTAATGGCGCCTCCTGCCCTCCTCTTTCTGTCCTCTTCCTTCTCAGCTTCTTGCATTCTATCTTCCCCGTCCCTCTTTTCAATGATAAAAGAGGGGAGAAATGCTGTCTGGAAATGAGTTTCTTTATGGTAACAGCTGGAAGAAGGGAAAAGAAGGCTGGAGAGTAGGTGGGAGCAGTTCTGGATGCCATGGGGGAAAAGAGATGTGTCCAAAACAACAGCTGAGTAGCATCTACCTTCCCATGAATGGTAGTGGCAAAAGAACCATGTCTTCTAAGCTTAGATGGAAACTAGAGGTCTTTCACAACTTGGACTATGCTAAGCCCCTTGAAACGTAAGGAGGTTGGGAACAGATGATTTACCAGCAGTAAATAAAAGCATATATGCTGTCATGTGTGATGAATGCAACCAATTTTGTCATCTAAATAAGGAAGCTATAACATTAGACAAAATTTGATAGGTACATACACACCTTCCTAACAGCTCTGTGGGACAATCACCCTGCATGAAGTGGCTCTTAGAAGAACTGAATTCAGTGCTTACTTTGAGGCAAAGCTTTGATCTGTATTTTTGACCTGACCCTTGGGCAGTATCTTCCATCTCATTTATTAGTTGGCAATATTTAGCATGTGTGAAAGCACCCTGGGTTTTGCCATAGGGAATTCAAGTTTTGAGATTTATACCTAGAAAATGTCTAATAGGTATCAAAAACCTACTATGTGTGTAAAGGTAGAGGTCCAGAAGACTGTGAGAGGGAAACACCCAGATTTGTGAAGCATGTTCCCCCATTTCATTCATTGAAAGTGGACTGAAAGTGCATTATTTAGTGTATGTATGAAAGCACAAAGATCCAATTCACATTACACTAATATGATGCACTTATGCATTTTCAACTGTTCTAGCATATTAAGCTGGTTTTGTGATTGGCAGATGTACAATAATTATCTGCCAAGGACTTGAAAGTCTTCTCAAAATCAGTTGAGCCAACTCCATCAAGACTTCTATACAAAACCCACCATCCTCACTAGGATTTCTAAACAATGAAGGGGTGAACTCTTTCACTGAACACTGAAAAGTCCAATACATTGATGCCAGAATTTAAGGCCAAACCAAAGTGCTAAAAACACAGGCACATTCTGTATGCTGGGAAAGTGTGTGCCTTTGAAAACAAGAACTTTGACTGAAATGATGGGTTAAAGAAATGTGACATTCTGTTTTCAGGAAAGAATCTCTCTAAAGGCTGACTAGTTATGAAGTGTATACATTTTTATAGTAAAAGAAAATAATTTTATACTCTGATGTCAAACCCTGAGGCTATTAGGTACAGGAACAAATGAGACATGAGCAATTAAGTTCTTTGAGCCTGACAGATCAGATTCAATTAGGGTTGACAAACTGATGAGAATCTCTGTCTTTCATCATTTCTATTTATGCTATATTAAAAAACATAGACCTGCAAGGTAACATCTCAGCCAGAATGGCTCATGATAGAGAAGAATGTGCTTGCCCTCTGTTGCATATGATAATCACATTGGATAAACTACTACAGGCTGTACTTTTTAAAAAACTGCTATGAGCTGATACTGTACATATGTTTGAATGACAGGCTGAAATTCTCCATCTTTTGCCAAGGGCTGCCCAGCAAAAGGTTAGCCATAGTTTTGATTTGCATGCGGCTCAGCCCTGATTCCATAACCAAATAGGGGTAAGTTTCATCGCTGCTTTTGCGTCTGCGAGGCAGAAGGCCATTGTCTGGCTTTTTTGCTTTACATCGCTCTGTTTATGTTACTTCACTGGTATGGAAAGCTTAAGGCAGATGTATGCTTTAGCCTAATCCTATGTGTCTCAGAGCCATTTATGTGGAAACCAAAGATAAATATGCTTAACAGAGCTAAGCTGTGGCCTCTTTAAGGAAGCTTCCTGAAAAGATAGATGTACAATAAAAAAACAACAACAAAAATTACAGGGGAAACCACAGATCTGAAGGACTATCTCACCCATTATGAATCTACACAGCAATTATACTCCACAGATCAATGCTTATGGAAGGCGCCCTCCCTTAGAATGGCACGGTTGGCCACATTCTCTTCCCACGACTTCGTTTTGGCTGCCCCACTAGTGTCTGACAAAGGGAGCTCTGATTCACGAAAGCCTCATACCCTGAAAATCTTGTCGGTCTCTAAGGTGCTCCTGGACTCAAATCTAACTTTTCCCCTGAAGAAAGCCCCAGCCCCAGGGCCGGCCCCAGGTTTTTTTGAACACTAGGCGAGGATATCTTCTGGCGCCCCCCCCTCCCCCCGTGCACCCACCAATTTTCAAACATAAATGCATTTTAGGAAGAATGCAAAGTTGGGAGCAACTTGAAGTCACTTCACACTCACACACACACACACACACAGTTAATGCAAATGCAGCATATCTGGTCTTCTCCCTTGCCAGCCCCCTGTAAAGAAACCCTGCTGCTAGTTGCCTTCTTGTTTTGCTTTTTTAACTTTATGTTAGTTTCCTTGTCTACATGATGACCCCCCTCTGCCACCTGTCACAGTCCACTTTCACAATTAAAACAGCCCCCCAGCGCCGTTTGAACCCCCTCCCCTGCGGAGAAGGCACCCTCGGGGTCCCTTGAGCAGCATCCTTCCCAGTCTCCCCACCAGCTTTAAACTCTCCTGGGACCCAAAATATAAACGGGCTGGGAAGGTTTACACCAGGCAGTGTCTCTTCCGGGGCCCAGAGCAGCAAGTCTTCCATCCAAAGCCAGCCAGACATCCCCCACCCCAGCCCCTTCATGCACAGAATCTGCTCCTGCTTCCTCTCTGCCACACGGTTACTGGCTAACTACCCCACACACACAATGTGACCCCACCATCTTCACAACTGGCCAAACTTCCCCTGAACTCTCCCCCAAAAAAGTTCTTCTGCCTCCGGGGATGTCAAGAGGTGGGAGAAAAGTGCCAGCCAGCAATGGTTGGAAGGGTCCCACTCTTTAGGGAACAAACTGCATGGACACGACAGAGCCTCGCCAGGCCAGCCTCTTGCCTGCGCAGACCCCAATGCCACCCCCAGTCATTCCGAAGGGCGTTCGTGTCAGGGGGGCTGTGTGTCTGCATGTACAGGGAGGTTTAGACTGACAGCAGTGCATCACACCAAGTTGCCAATCGGCACTGGCACACAGGGCTCATGGGCATCCTCCTTTCCCTCACCCCCCCCCGGCATCTCCCCCCTCCCTCCCCCCTGGCTGGTCCAGTCCTTGAAGGCAACACAGGGCAGCAGAGGAGGAGGAGGTGGTTGCGGGTCACCCAGGCGGCACCTTGGCTCCACCCGCTCGTCCAGCACAGCTGAGGAGTGCTGCTGCTGCTACCTGTAAAGTGTGCTGGGCTCTGGCACTGTGTTGCCAAGTCCCTCTCTCTTGCTCTCAGTCTCTCCACCACCCCATTTGCCATCTGCACCCCTAGGCAGCCGCCTAGTTGGCCTAGCACAGTGGTGGCAAACCTACGGCATGTGTGCCAGAGGCAGCACTCAGAGCCCTCTCTGTGGGCACGCACACAGTTTGGGCACTCAGTCTCTGAAAGGAAAAAGACGATGCAGACTCGAGGCTGGACTGCCACAGGCGCAAGACTCTGTCTCTCGCACACTGCTACTTGTGTGTGCGAGCATGCACATGCCTCACCTGGAGTTTGCAAACTTTCTGTCCGCTCCTCTTTTGCCACTCTCCCACAGGCAGTGTCTCCCTTTACCTGGGCGTTGGAGGGTGCCTGGACGTTGGACGGTGGCGTGGTGTGCTCTCCTTGGGGGGGGGGGGGTGTTAGCAGTCATAAAGTGGAAAGAAGCACTTAACTCCCGCCCCCTGCGCGCCATTGGATATTCTGTGCTTATTGCAAAGTGATCAAGAATCCAGTTTGGCTTTAGCCACCAGGCAAAAAAGGCAGGGGAGCAAATGAGCAGTTGGGAGGGATGGCGATGGGATTGCCCAGAGAGGGCAGGAGCTTGAGAGAGCAGAGGGGAAGGGAAAGACGCTAAGGAGATTAGGAAAGGGGAAACTGGAGGGAAGCTTTAAAAAGTAGATGAAAGAGAGAAATTTAGCAGCTAGGTCTAATCTAGGTGACCTGATTTTCCAGTGGGGTTTACTTCCCACCAATGCGCCCTCTAAGCTGTGGAGAGTCTTAGGAGCAAAAATTCCACTTTGTGAGCCACTGGCATTATAGCTGTGAGCGAGCGATTTGGCTACTGCATACATTAGTTTGCTCTGGAGCCATCCTTCCAGCTGAAATATTTTCCAAATCTAAAAATGCATTTAGAAAATTCTACAACATTTGCAGACAATCCTACAAGCCATCAGGAAATCTACAAGGAATTTTCTAGCATTGTAGCAGCTGCAAAGGTGAATTTTAGTAACAGATTTTTACAGTTCCATAAGATGGAGACAACCTTATATTTTCTTACTTCTCCAGATAAAGCCAAATTTGAAGAACTTGATCTTTCCTGCTTACTCTGGTTAGATTTAGGAAATCTGGAAATGGAGCTATTGGAATTTCAAGAAAGCTCTACCTGGAAAAATAAATTCTATGACCTGCATGAAACACTTGAGAAGATAGAAGGGATGACAAAGGACCACACAGTTAGTTCTGAAAATGAAATCCTTAAAGTGTGGAATTCTCTGCCAAATAATTTTAAGTTAATGAAAGCACTTAGGATTGCTTTCCTTACTTTGTTTGGATCATCTTATGCTTGTGAGCAGCTGTTTTCAGCTTTGAATTATATCAAATCTGACACCAGAAACAGACTAACAGATTATCTGCATGCTGCATGTGTTGCTCTCAAATTTACGAAGTATGAGCCAAGGTTAGACAAATTGTCAGCTTGCATACAACAGCAAAAATCACATTAATTGTTCAAAAACATGCCAAATGCAAACTTTTACCTTTCAATAAAAAGTTGTTTGTATCATTGAAAGCTCTGTTATTGTGTTTTTCTTTTAAGACAAAAGATGTTAATGTATGAGTTCTTTTTTCTAAACTAAAACCTCAGTATTCAGGTTAAATTGTCATGTTGGCACTTTGTGATAAATAAGTGGGTTTTGGGTTGCAGTTTGGGCACTTGGTCTCTAAAAGGTTCACCATCACTGGCCTAGTGATAGAGCCGGCCCTGCCCAGCCCTCAGCAGGGTGCCAGCTGGACCCTTACCTAGTTGGCTGGAAACTCTCTCTTCTCACCACTCTGAACCTTGAAAGGGATCAGACACTGCAGGGGGGTGGGGAGAAAAGGCTCCAGCAGATAGCTCAGAGTCAGCAGACACCCTCCCAGGCAGAAGCAACGAGGTCAACTATGGAGGCCTTGAAGGGTGAGAACCTAAGCCAGGGGGTGGGGCCTAGCTCACTTTATAAGAAGGGCCTCTTCCACTCAGAGTGACTTGGAGTGATTGTTGTATTTCAGGCTGGAGGTTCAGCAGAGCTGGCACTCATTGTGTAGCTGCACAGCTTGGAGAAGGCATTTGAAGGGGCCGCAATCTCTTTAAATGGCTTTTTCCCATCCATTGAAAAATTCAGGTTTCCCAAATGCGAATACCATACCAGCATTGGGATTCGGGAATATCAGGAAATGCTGATGTTTTTCAGGTTAAATATACCCGAACCCGAAAAATACCTTTTCCCAGCGCACCCTCAGTTGCTACTCCTCAACGGCAGCCACCACAAAAGGCTAATGTGGTGAAATGGTTAGAGTTTCAGACTACGATCTGGGAGACACAGGTTCATGTCCTCATTCTGCCCTGGAATCATGCTGGGTGACCTTGGACCTGCCTCACAAGGTTGCTGTGAAGATAAAATGGAAGATAACTATGTAAGCAGCTTTGGGTCCACATTGTGGAGAAAAGCAGGGTAAAAGTGTAGTAAAAATAATATGGTTGAAGATGGGAGAAGGGCAGATAAAATACAGGCTCCCTAAACCTGTGTAAGAAACACATGCCCCACAATGATTCACCAAATTCTGAGACATTTGGGATTTTGCTGCTGTGAACAGCAGCATCAGATTATCACTGAGTATGCTTACATTCACTAAGGCTAGCTTAGTTTATCACCACTTCTGGTTCCGCTCTACTATCTTGCTTGGGTGACTTGGGTAAAAGTCAGCAGCCTTAACATGTTGGAAGACCTGCATTCAAATATTCTCTCAGCTATGAACCCCTCTTTGGATGGCCTTGGCCCAGTCACTCTCTCTCAGCCTAGTCTGTCTCATGAGTGTTTGGTGGGAGGATTAAAAAAGGGCGGAAGAGAAAACCATGTTACCCTGACCTCCTCAGAGGAAGGGCTGGATAAAAATGTGACCAACAAATTTTACCCATCAGCCTCTTCCTACCCATATCACATCTGGAGCCAACAAAAAAAATGTCCTCTTTCATCCATATTGCAGGCTACCCATCAAGCACATATTGGGTAGCATTACTGTTCCAATACTACAGAATGTCTTTCCCCCAGAAACTGTTTTAGCTTATGTTTTGTTTTATCAAATTGTAATGGATTATAAACAACACATATGGGGAACAGTTTCCAGGGGAAAGAGGTTCTGCAGAAGCACTCTAGGCTTTTTTATCTTAATTGCTGCCTACACTGAATATTCCCTGGTCTTGAAATATTAAATAAATTAAGAGATTGCCATGATGAGTGCAATGTTTATCAGATAGTTAATGAATTTAAAATCTCAATCAATTAAGAAGTTGCCCTTATTAATCAAGCATTGCGTCTTCCTAACTTTTAAAAATATAGCTTCTTGGCAGAGTCCTGCCTCCTTTCCTCTCACACAAGAGGGAACACCTTTTCTGAGACAGTACATATATGCATAATCGAAAAACAGAAAACTACTTCTTTCTCTCAGAACAATTATTTCCTTTATATGCACAGTTTGTTTGCTTAAACACTTATTTCCAAACTTTTCTCAAAGACTCCCAAAGCCTTATAGGTTTGTCTGTTGTTTTATAATCCAGGACTACAATCAAAATAATCCGATGGATCCCATAACTCCTTTCCACTGGTCAGCGCTGCGCAGATGGAATGGTGCAAGAGAAGTAAATCTTCTTCACTGCCACAAAGTAGGTTTTAAAATGAGCTGTCATGTACGTTTGGTTAGATTCATCACAAGTCTTCCAGCACCAGCTCAAGGAAGCATTCAAGCTATCTTCCCTGTCATTTAACTGGAATATCCAAGAAGCAACTTGGCTGTTGGAGGGAAATGGTATCTACGATTAATTGTCTCAGAGACCTGGATTGTTCCCCTGTTCTAGAGGATGGCCATGATTTATTTATTATTTTTTTATTTATCTATCAGATTTATACCCCGCCCTCCCAGCTGAAGCCAGCTCAGGGCGACTTACATAAAAGAATAAAAACACATAAACAACAAATGTAAACAATCCTAAAATCTTCTGAAACAATCCAATATTATAAAGTGCTAGTAGACATTCAGTCTGATAGTAGTCATGTTGTTTAGCGCTGGCGGCAACAGTTCAGTGATCTATCCTCATAGTCAGCTCATAGATCTATTTCTTTGTGCGGCTGGCAGCTGGCAATTGATGGTAACTCCGGGGGACAGGGTTCTTTCTCTCAGCTATGAACCTCTTTTACAAGATTCCCAGCCATTTCAACAAGAAAAACACCCAGGGCTGTGAGGAAAGGGTGACCACAATGCTTCCTCTAAACTGTGGAGTCTTGTGAGCAAAAATTCTACTTTGTGAGCTACTGGCATCAGAGTTGTGAGTGAGTGATTTGGCTACTGCATAAATTAGCTTGCTCTGGAGCCATTCTTCCTGAACTAAGACAAAAATGTGTGAGCCAGGAGCTAAAAAAACTATAGCTCACACTAACTCAGCTTAAAGGGAATAGTGACAATCCCCTTAATCTCTGCTGAGTTTTGAGGTCCTTTTAGGTCTAAATCATATCAGACACCCATTTGCCCATGACAATAGTCATACAAAACTCCCACAGTTCTACACCATTCTTACACCATCAGGACAAAGCCCCAAGACTGATAACATGACCTGTAGATAATTTCCCGATTAATCAACTAAACCTCATACAATTAATCAACTAGGGTTCCTTTAATCAAGCGACAGCCCTAATCATTCTATTGCTGGGCACTGGATTGTTTCAAGAACAATATAAAATAAACAGCATAAATCTTACTTCACTAGGAAAGATTTGTAAAAGAAAGCTACACAAATGCAATACAAGATATTCCAGCATCCAAGCAGGACATATAATTCTGCGTTTTAACTTCAAAATGCTGCAAGTATTTCAGGACCTCTGGTTTTTAGCAGGATGTGGCTATCTTGACAAAAGCACTTCTGGCTCAGTCTGTTCTCTTATACTAACTATTGTTAGGAAACATTATGTTACATAAAAAAATCATTCATAAGGCCTGTGATGTGTTATGTACAGATTGTCATTATGAGGACAGGACAGGATAGGGGAAGGGCCTGAGTCACAGAGTTCCATTCACTCACAAACAAAAGCAAGAATTTGTATAAAGTAAAAAATATATAAATGTGGAGTGAGTGTGTGTGTGTATGTGTGTGTATATATATATATATAGAGAGAGAGAGAGAGAGAGAGAGAGAGAGGGAGGGAGAGAGAGAGAGAGGCCAAGATCTCTATCAGGTGTGTTTATACCTGTATCATATAACCGTCATAAAGTTAAATCAACATTGTTTAATTTTTAAGTGAACTTAAATCTAATTTCTCCCATTTCATTTGCTTCTGTATCTGCCTGTCTATTGATAGAGAGAGACATAATGTCAAAAGGGGGCTCAGACCCTTTATTCTACCCCTGCAACAGAACTGTCAAATGAGCAGACCAGCAAACCAAACACTGGTTTCAGTTCATTTTGTTCGCCCCTCCCTATATTTTATTTAGTTAGTTAGTTATTATTACTTATTTATTAAACTTATGAATCGCCCACCCTAAAGGGCAGGCTCTGGGCAATTTACAACACTATAAACAGTTAAAAATACAATTGATATACAAGTCAAATCACAAATAGTACACATGAAATTAGAACCAAGCAAGATGGTGATAAATGGTCCTCATTGCCAGCCACACCACTATCCCGCACAGCAGGGCAGGGAAGAGGGGGGGGGCATAGGGGGGGAAAGAGAGAAAGGGTGCCAGTCTCAACCTCCCGTTGCTGCCCTCAACTAAAAGCCTGATCACTTCCCTGATCACTGCACCCAGCTCCTCCTCTTCTCCACTACTGCCTTCCTCTGGGTGGGAAAAACTAACAAAGCATCCTCTCACCTGAGTGCCAGAGATGGATCCTGTCTTGGGATTGCAATTGCAAGATGTTTTGTTAGCTTTGGGCAGAAGATGTTGTGGAAGTGAACAAGGAGCAAGCACGACGGGAGAGCAGCACAAATGAGGAGCCAGAATTGGAGTTCAGTTCACTGGTACAGGGACATGCATCTCACAGTTAAATTGTGAAGGTGTTCTAAGACATTGTTTTATATTATGTTTGACTTTGGACTACAGGTACTCTCCCACTAGCCGTATAATTGGCACACAGTTATCTGTTGCATTCAGTGCTACCGGATTAGGGAAGCAGAAATCTACATGCATGGTAGACAAGAGTAGAAAGAAAACTACTCTATGGATAAAATTTCGGAAAAGGTCTCTTATTTTCAACGTGGAACAAGTCTATGTAATGCCCAAATTAGGTGGCTTCCTTTTTTACAATATACTTCTAATAAAACCTTCCCCAATAAATTTAGTGTTCCTGATAAGTATTACGATATTGTGCATCTTATGTGAATGTGTATAGCAGATTTTATTGTAACCTTTTGTTGTTGTTGTTGATTGTTGTTGCGATGTTTGCAGTTTTGTATATCTTGTAACTTGAACAAGTTGTTATCTTCTTTTTCTGGTTCATTCTTATTTTTATTATATCGTATTTTATGGTTGTATTTTTGTATTGTTGTAAAATTTGAAAACTTCAATAAAAATTTTTACCAAAAAAAAGAGTAGAAAGAGAAGAAAATTCCCACCTAAGGACCCACTTTTCTGCACTAAGAAGAAATCTAAGAGCTCCTGTAGCAAAGACTTGACTTCCAGCAGTACAAGAAACAATGGATCATTGTTTGCTTCCCCCACCCCACCCCGCCATGCCTAGGGTTGCCCCTGAATTCAGGGCTGCCCTGCAGAACAAGTAACCTTTAGTTCTACAGGTCAAGAGGAGGTAACTAATTGATGGAGTCATTCATAAAACACCAGTTGACAAATGCTGACTGTAACATATAAGTCTTGGGCTGAATAAAGTTTTCCAGTGTTGTCCCTCTCAATGGCTTCAGTTGTGTTCAGAAGTCACCAGGGTATGGCCATACCGGTCTTGCTTCGTGTTTCTCCCTGCCCCTTGCATATCTTCTTAGATTATAAGTGGAATCTTCTGCTTTTGCTGTTTAAGATGTGTCCATTTTTGGAGGGGGATATCTTGGGATTTCATATTTCAGGTTACCTCCATGCAGATCTCTTGCTAGCCCAAACAGCAGCCCAGGGGAATCATAATTCCAGCACTCGACGTTGCAATATAAATGGCAGAGGCAATTGACTGCTTATAGGTGGCCATCTCTTTTTCCGACCAGTGCCCTGTCCAAACTCTTGTTGGACTCAGCAGTTTCTATAGTTGAAGATTACTTCATTTATACCCCACCTTTTGGTCTAACAGTGGTCATTTTCACAGGCTCAGGTTTAGGAGGTTCAGAAGTGTATAGAAGAGATCCTGTGCAAACTAGCGACATCAAAGTCATAGGGGACCTCCGCCCGATACTCCTCTATATGCCCTCCAAGATCCACCCCACCCACCCACCCCGTTGCATGGAAGTTGTATAAACATAGATCAAGCAGAGAAAGTCTGTCTGGAAATGTATCCATTCACAAACTGGCACAAACCTCACTGAACAGCTTGAAAGTCTGTGGAAAGTTCATGCCGGTTGACATGCCATGAACTTCACTTTACAAACCATGAACTGGCCAAAATTCATCACAAACTTTAGTTCGTGAGCCGGTTTGTGCCCATCCCTGCTGAGCACCATGGCACCCAGCGATGGATTTCCAGGTACCCATTCACTTCTTCTTCAAAGCTTATCTTTCCCAAAGCAAAACAGCAAATTCTGGCTTTCCTCCACCTCATTGGAGCAGGAGGTATTTTAGAAGAACCCAGGAAGCATCACCTTTGTGTCTACAAGGGAACACCCATTTAGAAACAGCTGCCTCCATCGTAAAAGGATTTTGACTTACAACCTCCCAGCATTTTGTGGCAGGTCCCAGCATCCCTTGGTTGCTATTTTGTGGTGCCACCCACCCCTTGTTCTCAAAATTCCAAAGGTGCCCATAGGCTCAACAAGATTGGTTACTCCTGACCTAGAGAAAGCCCAGGGGGATGATTGACATGCAACCAGTGGTGCCCAACCTGAAGACCCTGAAGGCAGACATCCTACAGAACTTCAGTAGCAGCGTTGCCACTAATGTTAAAATCTCAGCCTAGAATTCCCCCAGGATTATCCAGTTTTAAAACAGTCAATCTGTAATGGCATCCTGGAAACTGAGTTTTTATGTTAAGAATTCAGTTTGATTCCTAGCCCCATTGGGGATTCCTTGCTTCATTAGGGAACACATCTATAAAAGTACCTTAGGGAAAGACAAGATGCTTGTATTAAAATAGAAGAGTGCCACTGAGTTGCAACTGACTAATGGAAACCCCAGGACCATGGAGTTTTCAAGGCAAAAGATGAGCAGAAGTGGTTGGCCATTCCTACCATGGCTAGTAGCCATCGATAGACTTATCCTACATTAATTTATTTAATCCCCTTTTAAAGCTGTTTATGCCTGTGGCCATCACTACATCTTTTGGCAGCAAATCCCACATATTAATCGCTCTCTCTGTGTGAAGTAGTATTTCCTTTTGTCCATCCTGAACTACTGCCCATCAGTTTCATTGGACTGACTCAATAAAGGAAGTCACGGCCCTCAGTCTACAAGACCTGAGCAAGGCTGTTAATGATAGGAGACTTGGGTAGGGGAAGTTGTCTGAACTGCTGGGAAATATTGCAAGAAGGGGATATAAAAAAAACTCCTTAACTGCCACAGTGTTTGCATGGAAAGAGAAAATGTACCAAGGTTTTAGATACCTGAGATCTATGGGGCACATCCTTTGTCTCTGGGGATTATAGAAAAGCTACTCTTACAGATCTGTGATCAGTAGTGCATTAAAATGGACCAAAAAATTTACACTGGGAGTGGGACAGAATTTTTATTCTGACTCATATCTGAACTCCCTTTCAGGCATTGCATTTCTGATACTCCAAGCCTGCATCCCAGGGAAAATGCTATGTTCAATTGTCTTGGCATGCACAATCACTTTTCGGTGTAAAGTAGGTAATGCACATATTTTCCAGCCACGGTATGTGCTGCCTGGAGATTTCTGAGCCTGTGTTTGCACATACCAAAGCAGCAAACTATGCATGTTGCTCTTTTCGCACAAAGTAGTGATCAAGCACTCTAAGAAGCTTGTGCATCGCATGAGTTCCCAGTATGGAAGACAGGAACACCGGAAGTGTAACACCTAACAAGGCTCCAAGATACTGGACTTCTACACTGCCAGTTTATGCCACTAAAGAGAATCACAACCAAGTACATTTCCATTAGCAAATAAGATGAGCAACACTGTATAATCACCGAGCTATAGGCAAGTAGCTCCCAGGGTTTCTGTGTGTATATATATATGTGTGTGTGTGTGTATATACACACATACATACGTGAGATAGACAGATAGATGTGGTGGTGGAAAATGTTATCAAGTCATAGCTGACTTATGGCAACCCCGAAGAGTTTTCAAGGCAAATGAACAGAGGTGGTTTAGCCATTGCCTGCTTCTACATAGCAACCCTGGGCTTTCTTGGTGGTCTCCCATCCAAATGCTAACCAGGGTTGACCCTGCTTAGCAGCAGAAATCTGACAAGATCGGGCTAGCCTGGACCACCCAGGTATGTAGGTTCCTGAATATGTTCTGGTATCCCAGTGCTGGGGAGGGGAACATGTGGTGGGTGGATACTCAGTGTGTAGTTGGGGCCTTGACAATCCCCGATTGAGTCAGTTATAGGACCTGATGGGTAACAGGTAGGAGCACGAAGCTGAGCTTTTGAACTGCCATCAAGACCTGTGAATTAGCCTGAGCCTGCAGCAGTAATCCCTCTGGAATCTGGTGTTAAGTACGAGAGTTTGACTTTAAGTTTTCAAGCCTGAAACAGGAGCGATACACAAGCAGCACAGCTGCTGATACAGCCACCCCTCTATTGTTCAAATCTTTCCTCACATTCGGCAAATCTCCAGAATCAGTTAATATCACTTCAAAGTAAATTTCTGCCCAGAAAGTAGAAACTTGGCATTGGGAGTCTCTTTGAAGCCTTTTGTTATTCCAGGTTGAGAACAAATCTATATATTATTAGCCACCTGTGGCCCTCAGCTGCAGACATCTCAATCCACGGATTGGGGCTACACGGAGGCTAAACAAATCATTCTCCACACTTTGGGGGACTCTCCAGGGGTACAGAAAAATCTGGAAAGTTTAAAAAAATACTCAAGGGGTTTAAACCCCCTGAAAAGTACCTCAGTGTGGTACTTCTTACCTCAGTGTGGTGGCACCTGGGAGCCGCAGTGGGCCTGGTGATGGCCATGGTGGTGGCAAAGCAGCCCAGGATTCGAATCTGGCAGCAGCTGCAAGAGACCCTGAGAGCTACAGCAGCGATGAAGCAGCCTGGGAGCCCTGCTGGGCGGTGGCTGCTGGAAAGCCCAGGTGCCGCGGCAGCAAGGAACACCCAGGAGCTGCACTGGGCTCAGTGGTGACTCTTAGAGAGCCCAGAGGCTGTGGCAGCAAAGAAACAGTCTAGGAGCTGCACTGGGCTTGGCAGTGGCTGCCGGAGACCCCAGGGACTGTGCTGGCTTGTTCCAGTGGCTGCTGCCAGAGAGCCTGGGGGCCTTAGCAGCAATGAAACAGCCTGACAGCTGTACCAGAATTGGAGAGGGGGGGAGATGGGATCTCCCCGCGAGTCTCACAGCCCCCCCATTTGTTTTCCCTAAAAGACACACATACACTCAAAGCATGCATATACCAAGTCAGTTGAATCCCTTGACTTTGGTTGTTTCCATCCTAATCATTTCAGCTGGAGTTACCACAATACATTGTTTCAGATAATTCGGGTGATATTGCTACAAAATGGCTACAGTCAGTGCTTTCCATGTTGTCCTCCAATCTTTTTCACACATGGTTTATGGTGATATTTTGGGCTTTGAGTGGAATGACAGTACTAGCCTGTTCAGTTTGGACTAGCAAAGCAGTATGGCTACATGGGATCAGACCAGGGTACGGATTGGTGACCCAGTTACTGATGTCCCACTATTTCCTCACTGCACTGATACTTTTAAAATGCCCTGCAGAGTCATCTTTTCCCCCATTATTTGTTTATAAGTAGTCCCCCATTATTTTTTAACAGCTGGGATTTCATAGAAGGAACTAAATCAAGAAATGATTCATTAAAGGGCCAGATGAGTGGGAAAGTATGAGATCATGACTTTGAGAGAACTGCTTATAAATGTGGACACTTATAAAATTATTCTCAGTTCCACTGATGCTCAACAGTAAAATAGCACAACTGACATATCCATAATTTTTTTAAAAAAATGATAAAGAGCAAATTGTGGGATCGCAACAAGAAAACAAGATCAGGAAATGACTAATTAAAGGATCTATTTCAATAGCCGTGGTAGATGGAAGGGAGCCATTTAGGTCCAAGGCACTATATAGAATTTACTCCCCCGTAAAAAAAAGTTTTAAACCCCCCCCTGAGGATTTCACAATGTGTTGATGGGGTAACTGTGGGATTTAATTGGAATTTAGGGCAAAGCTACAGCTATAATTCTGCTTCTAGCAGACAGCAAATGAACAACTCCTGCACAGAGATAAGTCACCTTAGCGTGGAAAAGGCAACAGGAGAGAAAGGATAAAGTAGATTGCATTAAAATTAGTAGCTACAGTTAAATTGTATCCAACACAATTGTATCCAACACAATCCAATACAGTTTTAAAACAAGAATACAGTACTGGGATTGTGGTTTAGTTGGACATCACCTCCTTTGCATATGGGAGGTCCAGGTTCAGTCCCTGGAATCCCCAGTTAAAAGGATCAGGTGATGTGGAAGACCTTGACCCGAGGCCTGGTGAGCCTTGGCCTGGCCTTGTGTGACAATCCTGGCCTTGTGTGACATACTCAATAAGAAGACAAGAACAGTTTCAAGGTAATCAAACTTTTATTATTATTATTATTATTACTACTACTACTACTACTACTACTACTACTACTACTACTACTAGGCATTCTGTGTAGAATAGCCAGGAGATCCTAAGGTTGTCTGGCATCCAGTAGTTCTAGCTCTTTTACTGTTATGCACCACTAGGTGGTGAACTAATAAAAAGGTTTTCCTTGCTCAAAAGCCAATTGAATCTGACTCTAGGGCAGCGGTTCTCAACCTGTGGGTCGGGACCCCTTTTGGGGTCAAACAACCATTTCACAGGGGTCACCGGCTGGTGTCCGAGCCTGCCCCTCCCCTCCCCGCTGGCAGGAAAGGGCCCCGCGGTCAATCAAGTGCGAGGTCTGGCCTCCCGGCTCTTTGCCCTCAAAGGGAGCTTTCCCTTTAAGGGCAAAGAGCAGGAGTTGGTTGGGGCTGGAGCCCTGGCCCCTGCTTCCAGCAGCCCTTCCAACAGGGGCCACGAGGAGGAAGAAGCCAGCAGGTAAGTCAATGGCCGCTTCCCCCTCCCCACTGCCACCTTTAGGGTGCTCCGCCATCACCTTCCCTGGGCTCCACGCCGAAGCACAGAGCCCAGGAAAGGTGGCAAAAGCCCCCCCACCTACCTACCTTCCTTTCCCCCTCTCTCTCTCCCCCCCACCTTTCTCTCTCTCTCTTCCCCCCCCTCTCTCTCCCTCTCCCCTCCCCACCTACCTTCGTCTTTTCATGGCATCTTCTGTTGAAGAAAAGTGGGTCTGAAGCCTGAGTGTTTGTTGTGTCTTGTTGGGACTAGCTTGCAAATATATGTGTGTCTAAAGTCTGTATTAAAGTTGTTTGGTGCTAATTGCCATGCAAGAGAAAACATCTGAAAAAGTAGCTTCATTGTTGTGTGTGTTGGCAGAATTTTTTGGTTGGGGGTCACCACAACATGAGGAACTGTATTAAAGGGTCGCGGCATTAGAAAGGTTGAGAACCACTGCTCAAGGGGGCGGTGCTCATCTCCATTTCCAAGCTGAAGAGCCAGCACTGTCTGAAGACATTTCGGTGGTCATGTGGCCGGCATGACTAAACACCGAGGCGCACAGAATGCTGTTACCTTCCCACCAAAGCAGTACCTATTTATCTACTTGCAATTTCTTGCTTTCGAACTGCTAGGTTGGCAGGAGCTGGGGCCAGAGATAGGGGCTCACTCCATCATGTGGCACTCAGGTCTCGAACTGCTGAACTACCAATCTTCCAGTCTGCAGTTCAGCATCTTAACCACCGAGCCACCGCGGGTTAATCCGCTGCTTAACAGCTGAACTAAGCAGACCTCTGCCAGTTCAAGCCCCGCGCTGGTTTGAGCAGCCAGCTTCGTCCCCAGCTCATCGTCCACCCAGCGATTCGAAAGCTTTGGCAAGTAGATAAAATTGGGAACCACTGTTAAGAAAGTGGGCACACCTAATCCTCGGATAATTAGGTGTTAGTATCTGAGTTTCATCTGTCAGCGCTGGCTAATTAAAGTTGGAAGATCTCGCACAGGAATTCATCCCGATCTCCTGCAATGAAGCAGCCTGCCAGGCGGTGGCGGTGTGGAGCTGAGAAGGAACGGAACGAACACTGAGCCCGGAACATGACTCGTCAAAAAAAAAGCCAACAGAAAGACTCAGTTATATATGTTGTCTTCCCTTCCCCCACTGAATTGTTAGTCCCTTGTCTTCAAACAAATTGTAAATCTCTGCGAGCCCGCCTGCGTGTGGGAAGCAGCAATCAATAAATCGAATGTATAAATAAATAAACAAACAAACAAACAAACAAACAAACCTCACACATTAACCTGGAGCTCTGTTAAACAAACTGAAATTTTAACATTAGAATAATCTGAAATTCCTCACTCTATGAGACAATTTGTAAACAGGCTTTTTAAGCAGTTTGGGAGATTATGAACACTAGCTGAACCAATGGGATTAAAGATTCCCTCCCGGCCTATGAATTTCCTACAGTGGCAGCTTTCAGGCCAGCAGCTGAAGATATTGTGACTCACATGTTGTTGACTATAATCACAAAACATTTACCACTGGATGATGTTGGTTTTCTTTTGTTACTCTGCAGGGTTGTTCTAGGTGTATTCCTTGATTGGTTGGTTTCATTAATTTTCAGTTGTTTATTCCGCAGTTGAGCTTTGTTCCAGCCAACAAAACAAACTGAACTAAACATAAAACTTGTACTTGCAAGAAATTAATTTACTTTTCCAACAGTGAGAAACAAACACTTTTTTTTCAGGAAGAAAAAATCCCATTTCTTAGAAAAGAAACCATTAAAATGTTTCAAACATCAAAATCTGCCAGAAACCACAAGATGCCAACAGCTAAAGAACTGGCTGGTTAGGTCAAGTAAATATTTGACATTCTCTACTCCCCATAATGCTCTTTGGCCCTTCTCAGCCCAGAAGGATGCCAAAGGCAGGTACAAAAGAAACCACAGCTGGCATTACCTTCAGGTCCAGATCTAGACTTTCAGACCTAGCAAGCCAATTTCACCTTGGCTCCTTGACACTCCCTTGCCTGCCCACTTCCTTCCTTTCCTCTGCAATCCTCCTTTCCCATTGGATCTTCCCTTATTCATTGCTATGACTACATTTTGTCACTGTTCCCCGTCCCCCAAAGTCTTGTTCAAAGGCCAATGGGAATGGAGAGCACTGGAAGCTGCTTAGTAACAACTTAAGTACATGCCAGACTGAGGGATCTGGAAATTGCTGGATGAAGAGGCACACTTCATTTTCTCAGATAACTTATGCTTGGATAAAGATTGGCGCATCCTTTTATCCTGTTCTTGGAGATGTCAAAATCAATTGGCGTGATCAGGCATAGAGGCATCTCCCCTTTTTTTTAATGTTTGGACTTGCCAAACACTTCAGTCATTTACGAGAAAATGAATCCTTTCACAATCATCTGGAGAACATGCCACAGGAGGGCTTTGCCTGCTAGAAATGTAGGCATTCATTTCTTACCTGTATTCACCCTAGAGTGCTCAGAGCAATAGACAAAGTGAATGGATACATTTAAAGATGCCAGCCTCCAGGTGGGACCTGGAGATCCCCCGGAATTACAGCTCACCTCCAGACTACAGGGACCAGTTCCCCTGGAGAAAATGGGTGCTTTGGAGGGTGGACTCCAATGCTCCCTCTAAGCTGTGGAGTCTTGTGAGCAAAAATTCTACTTTGTGAGCTACTGGCATTAAAGTTGTGAGTGAGCCATTTGGCTGCAGCATTAATTACTTTGCTCTGGAGCCATTCTTCCTGAACTAAGACAGTGACTGGGGTCACACACACTAAACAATCCACTTTTAATCCACTTTCCAGCTGGATTTTGCCAGTTCACACACTAAAATCCAGTTGGAAAGTGCACTGAAAGTGGATTGAAAGTAGATTATTTAGTGTGTGTGATCACAGCCAGTAACTCAGTTAAGAGGGAGCACTAGTGGACTCTGTGGCATTGTACCACACCAAGGCTCAGGACAGACTCGTGTTCTGCTGTGCCTCCGCAGTGCAGCAGAACACGTGGTGTTCACACGCCACCGCAAGGAAGCCGCCCGCAGCATCCAAACTGCAGGCAGCTTCCAGCGGCAGCGTGCAAACGCCGCGCGGCTTCTCTGGCTGGCGTGCGTTCACACCCTCCGGAAGCAGGTGGAACGTGCGTGCAGCAGCTGGGACACCACTTTTAAGTGGTGCCCGGCTGCTGCGGGAGGAGTGTGGCGCTGGACGCGTTGCATCCGGCCCGCCTCCTCCAGGCAGATGTGGCAGTCTGGACTGCCGCTCTGCCTCTGCTTTTAAAATGGAGGCGGAGCGGGCCAGACTGCCAGTCTGTCCTCAGCCCAAGATCCCTGTCCTCCCCAGGCTCCATCCCCAAATCCCCAGGAGTTTCCCAGCCTGGATCTGGCAACCCTACCCCTCACCCCTGCTGGCCAGGGGGAACCTAGCAACCCTAGATACATTGCAACATTAAAATAAATCACAAAATTAGGCTAAAATCCATCAAACACAAATATATTTTAGCAAGAACAAAGCCAATTCTGCCACAAGAGACAGCATCCCTCCTTTGAGTTGAGAGCCAAAATGTAATAGGGTGTTACATGCTCATTACTGACACTTGATAAGACAGTTGCCACAGGCCTCATTTCCTTGATGTGTTTCCAAAGAAAGAAATTATACTGCAGTGAACCTCCACTTAATAAAACATCCTTAACAATATTCTGTCAACTGCATTTCTTCTGTGTGCAGGGAACACCTTCTTCTAACAATCACAGATTTTTTAAAAGGAGGACTAAAATTTGAGAGAAGTTTTCCCATAAGAAAAAAAAAGAGTGGGCAATAAGTGAACAAGAGTTACTTTTCTTGTGAACTTCATGAAGTCTGTTTTGTTCATCGGTTTCTTTTAAGGATATTTTTGCAGTGTTCCCTTGACTATTAGGTTTTTGATGCGGTGAACAGTATAAATAAAATATATAAAAACAAATGCAATGAATATATGAATAAGATGGGACTTACTTCTGTGTACACCTGCTTCGATTGCCCCGTGTGTGGGAAAGTGTATGGATTGTTTTCCACAGTATCTCAGCCATCATTGTATCTTGCTCCGTGCCTTCTAAGCATGGCTACTGTGGGTGGATTGTTGCCAAGGTCACTGAGACTGCTGAGGGACTGCAGTTTCTTGAAAGAGCCTCTGCTTGGCATGCAGACGGTCCTAGGTTCAATCCCCAGCCTCTCCAGGTTATAAACATTGGGCAGTAGATGTTACGTATTGGGACTGAATCACTGAAGGACTGTGCTATTAGAGACTGGTTGAGCTTGAAGCCTAAGAACAATATCCCACCAGGACTCTGGTAGTAACCAATCAAGAAGTAATGTTATGTAAATAGCCTATCATTGGGAGTGGGGTTTGTTTGGGTGTGGCAACTGCATGGTATTTAAACAGAGCTGAGGCTCTGGAGTCTTGTCTTGCTCTTGCTGAAATCACTAATAAAGTAGAACTGTTCACTAGTAGTGAGTCTGCTGATCAATGGAACCCACTATTTAACAGTAGGTGATGTGAAAGACTTCCAGCTGAGACCCTGGAGAGCTGCTGCCAATCTGAGTAGACAAAATTGACCCTGATGGACCAATAGTCTGTTATCTGTACAAGGCAGCTCCACAGGCTCATATGTGGTTAGAATTGCCAGGGACCCTTTGGGAGTGATCATACTGTTACTATATTGATTCTTGTTTCTACTGAAATTACTGTGCATTCTACCTGGTTCCTGGGAGTGCAGAGGATAGCAGCTCTATTGTGTGACTGCAACAATAGCAGACGAGGCCACAGAATCAGCTCATTCCTCTTTCATCTCTGGGTGTAGGGTTGAGGCTAGGGGTCCTCCTCCAGGTGCACAGACTCACGTTCCACACTTGAGTTCAATAATCCAAGCAGGGTTTATTATCCAGACAAAATAGAAACAATACCAGTCAAAGAATGGATAACAAAACAAAAGAATGGCTTCCAAAAGTCCCTGGCTGGTCAGAATACAACAAACAATTAAAATCAGCTGGCCTTCACAGTTAAAATATATTAATCCAAAGGGAGGGCAAAGATAGCATCCTCCCTAAAATGACATGTGCCTCGCCCCCATAACAAGTTGCCGAGCCCTTTATCCTGTCCAGATGTTAATTAAGGTAGTTTGGCTGTCTGGCTCCCAGTGAGACGAAAGCAGCCATTCCTGTAACAACTTACAAGGTGAGGCCTCCCCCTCCACCCTTCACTTGGCTCTTCAGGATTGCAGTTTTGCAGCTGTGCTGGTCTCTTCCTTACACACATGCCCCATGCAGAAAGAGAGTGAAAGTCTATCCCGCTTTCTGCGAGCAAGAGAGAGAGAAAATATAAATTCAAAACAATGCCACATTATTATAAGATTTCTGGACTCAACTGCAATCCCTTAACCCTTTTAAAATCCCCAGCTGAACATCATTTTTCTCTTTATTCCACTTCAGCGTAGCACCTCAAAAGGGAATCAGCTAGAACATTTTCCTTTCCTTTAATGTGTCTAATGTCAAATGAGAAATCTTGTATGGGCAATGCCCATCTCAGGATTCTGGCATTGGTCTCTTTCATCATCTGGATGAAGACCAATGGGCTATGATCCGTTTCCAACTGAAAAATGTACACCCCTTAAATATGTCTTGGATTTATTTAGTCCTCGTACTACTCCCAAGGCTTCCTGCTCGATGACACTATACTTCTGTTCCCTGGGCAGTAGCTTACGGCTCAGGCATACTACTGGGTGGAGGCAATCACCTTTCCCTCTCTGAAACAGAGCTACACCCAAGCCATAATGGCTTGCATCAGTATGCACGATAAACTCTTGGAAATAATCCAGCGGTTTAAGGATTGTGGCCACTACAAGACTCTTCTTCAGTGTGTCAAAGGCTCTCTGACACTCAACTGTCCAGGGCACTCTTCTGGGTACCTTTTTCTTACATAAATTAGTAAGGGGTGCTGCATGATGTGAAAAATCAGGAATGAATCTTCTGTAAAATCCACATGCCCCCCAAAAACTCAACACCTGTTTTTTTTAGTAACCAGGATTGGCCAATTGATAATTGCATCAACTTTTACAGTCTGAGGTGCAGTTTTCCCCCTCCCAATCTGATGGCCCAAGTATACAACAGAACTATTGGCAATTTGACATTTCAAAAGCTTAATCGTTAATCCTGCTTCTTGAATTCGCCTTAATACCACTCTTAGATGGTGCAGATGTGACCAAGATGAACATGTCACTGCAATGTCATCCTGATAGCTCCCTGCAAAATCTAACCCCTGCAACACCTTATCCATTACATTTTAAGGTAGTTTTAAGTCTCATTTTATCATTTTTATGTGGCTTGCATTCCTAGCATTGTTTTTGTAGGCTGCTTTGAGGAATGGGTTAGAAACCTTAAAAATAAATAATACCTGAACAATTAAAAATATGGGGAAATGGCAACAGGTCCTTACTTGTACCAAGCATGGTCCAAAACTCCCTCTCTTGCAGAGTCAGTAGAAGTAGCAACCAGCACAAATCTAGTGGAAACAAAGAGAGATAAATGAGGAATGAAGAGCTCAAAAGCCTGACAGCTGGAAGTGCCCAGGTCAGTATTTGAGAACAGCTGCAGCAAAGGAAGCTTCAGGTGAGTTTTCAGAATGTCGCCATACTTCACAGTTAACACTGGGAACTATAGTTCTGGGAAAGAGGTTTTAGTGTTCTCTAAGAATAGCCTCACCACACTCAGTAAACTACAGCTCCTAGGATCTTTTGTGAGAAGCAACAACAGCTATGCTGCCATACAATTAATGTTTACTTGCAGCACAGGTATGTCTTTAACCCACACTTTTCCCCCTACAGGTGTGGAAATATGACATTGGAGGGGAGAGATTGCTATTCTTTCTTTGCCCTGATCTGTATGGCCCAGGCTATCCTGAGCTTGTCAGATCTCAGCTGCTAAAAAGGGTTGGTCCTGCTTAGTACTTGGATGGGAGACCACTAAGGAAGACCAGAGATGCTATGCAGAGGCAACCAACAGCAAATTTCCATTTGTCTTTTCCATCACCATTCTTTCCTCAAACCAATGTAAGCCAAATAATGACATTTTTTGCAGCTAACACTGACTGATTCTAAGCAGGTACTTCTTTATTTGACTGTTTAGGCATTTCTGGGCCACTTTTCTCCCCCAAGGGACCAAACTGGCACAAAGAAATGGCCAAAACAACCAATTTATACAATTTATAGCAAGCTAGCAGGATCTTCCCTATTTCCTCCCCCGTAAGGAATGTCACAGCCTGACCTGGATAGCCCAGGCTCACCTGATCTCAAAAGCTAAGCAAGGTCAGACCTGGTTAATATTTAGATTAGGGTTGGCATCCTCTGGGTGGAGCCTGCAGATCTCCTGCTTTTACAACTGATCTCCAGGTGAGAGAGATCAGCTCCCCTGAAGAAAATGGCTGCTTTGAAGGGTGGACTCTATGGCACTGTACCATGCTGAGGCCACTCCTCTCCCCAAACCCCACCCTATCCCAGATCCACCCCCAAAATCTCCAGGTATTTTCCAACCCAGACTTTGGATGGGAGGCCACCAGGGTCACAACACAGAGGCAGAAAATGGCAAACCACCTCTGAATGTCTCTTGCCTTGAAGGTAGGGTTGCCAGCTCCAGGTTGGGAAATACTTGGAGATTTTGGGGGTGGAGCCTGAGGAAGGTGGGGACTTCAATGGGGCATAATGCCACAGAGTCCTCCTTCCAGAGTGGCCATTTTCTTCAGGTGAACTGATCTCTGTTGCCTGGAGCTCAGGTGTAACAGCGGGAGGTCTCCAGCCACCGTGACCTGGAGGTTGGCAACTCTACTTGAAAGCCCCACGGAGTCACCATAAGTCAGCTGTGATCCAATAGTGCAAAAAAGAAAAAAATAAATGCCTCGGGCCGTGCCTAGTCTAAGTACCTGTGTGAGCAGAGGAGAAAACTTAAATCCTATTGAAACATTCACAGTACTCAGAGGGAATGTGTATGGTAGGAAACAGATGACAAAACCAGGCCCCTTGCATTCACTGGAGTGTAGGTAAAATAAATATCAAAATTTTTTGGTAAGGTTCCCAATAATGGAACAGCTAATATATGCATTTTGTGCATTTGTGGGACCTGTACACAGTCTAATATATGTGTGCTGGTTGGGAAGAGACCTGCCTCTGTGATCATGGCCTGAATCTTGTGAATGTTGTCTTTGTGTGCTTCATGCCAACTGCAGCACAGCTCATTTCCTCCACTGCTATGACTTCTGCTGGGACAAGATGAATGATTTTTAATGAGCCATTGTGCAAATGGAAGTGCTAATGGTAGAAGAAGTGAACTGCCCTGCAACATGTTCACAGGTTCTGTGCCCATGTCCCTCACACCACAAACATATATGCATTCAGTCTACATGCTACAAAGTAATTTAGAAGGCACTAAAGGAGAGAGATTGTGAAGAATGAGTCCTCTGTGATTTGGCTCTTGTTCAAAGACAGCAAGCCCAAAAAGCTGTCTCTCTCATCAGCTCATTATTCCTATTCTGAAATACAAGCACATTTTGACTGCTTGGTAGTCGCAACTGTATTTAAACATAAAGGCAGGGTTTTTAATCTAGCTTGGCACACAATATATCTAAAACTATATTTTTGGCAACACTGCTTGCCAAGCACAACATGTGATGTTGTGTGGTCTACTATTGTTGGCACTGCTGAAGCTCCAGTGGTGCTGGAAGGTACTAATTTCCCTCCGAGGTTGTTGAAATCAAAAAAGTGGTGGGAAATAAGTTGCCATGAGACTATTTACAAGATGAATTCAGTCTTGATGTATACAACATAGGGGTGGCCATTTTGAATTTTCCAAACATGCCACTATGAAGAGAAATTCAAAACGGTACATAAGAACATAAGAGAAGCCAATGTTGGATTAGGCCAATGGCCTCTCCAGTCCAACACTCTGTCAAACAGTGTCCAAAAATACCAGGTGCCATTAGGAGGTCCACCAGTGGGGCCAGGACACTAGAAGCCCTCCCACTGTGGCCCCCTCAAGCACCAAGTATACAGAGCATCACTTGGCCCAGACTAAGAGTTCCTATCTGTATCTTATAGTTAATAGCCACTGATGGACCTCTGTTCCATATGTGTATCCAATTCTAAATCCAATGAGTAAAGATTCACGTGGTATTTAGAAAGATGAATGGTTCACATATATTGCTCTGGCAACCTGTAGTGTCAAGCAGTGGCATCTATGAATCTCCCATTACAGATCAAAGGCCACAGGCTGGTACCTTGCATCACCTCATAGGCAATACTTTCCAGTGGAGACCATTCACACAATCAGCTCAGGACCATTAAATGTGGTGAAATCAACATGCAAGTAATATGCATGTGCATCAATCCCATTTCCCACCGCAGCCCCTCCTGGAAGAGAACCTATGTCTTATGTCCACTAATGAGGATAACATGGGTGAGGATAATATGGAAGGACCCAAAATTAATGCTTGTAGCGTATTGACTTCCCCATCCCCTAATAAATGAGGTGAAATCATCAGTAGGCAAATTATACATTAGCAAACAACTCTGAAACCCTCCCAATGGGGAAAGGGGCCAAACTGAACCAGCTAGATGGATAGCGTGTTATTATACCTAGATAGATTGTGTGTTATTGCCAGTGGAGTATAGTAGTTATTTTTATTTAGTTATTTAGGTTTTTAGACCACCCTTCCTGGCAAGCAAGGCTCAGGGTGGCTTACAACAGGAGAGAACATACAATAAATAATTAAAAGTTAAAACCAAGAATAAATATATAAAAACCTACAGATCCCATAATACATCAGCATAATTTGGTGGATCCGAGATGGTGGGGGGAAATTCCAAATTTCACAGCCCTCCCAGAAGGGGGCTGTGGAGAATGGAGGGTATGAGAGTTTCAGACTACACACTGTACCGTCGCTGTCCTCAACCAAATGCCTGGCGGAACATCTCTGCCTCACAAGTCCTGCGGAAAGGTAACAAATCCTGCAGGGTACGGATGTTCTCTGGCAGAGAGTTCCACCAGGTGGGGTCAGGGCCAGGTTACAGTGTTCAGCTAAGGAAACTGAGGTTCAAACTCCCACTGAGCCAAGAATCTCACTGGGCAGCCTTGGGCAAAGGATGTATGATGAGAATAGAAATGGCTCACAATGGGAGATGCAGCATTTCTTCTGTGGGTATAAAGATGGGGATCTCATCCCTGGTTTTATCAGAGTTCAACTCACGACACAATACCTTGCATTTATTCCTGGTTATAACAGCATCCGTTTATCCCGGGACAAATGTGGGGCAAAACCGGGGTGACCTCAGTGTAATGCGGAAACAAAAAACACTCCAAGATAATTACAGGGGTGAACTCGAGTGTAGTGTAGAATGTAAGTTCGGGGACAGGATTGAACCAGGATTTAAGGTCTAGTATAGAATCATCCCCTGTCCTACTACCTGCAAATGGTTGATCTTCTCAGCTAAGAGGGGACATAAAAGCCAGGTGCTCCCTTCTTTCTCACCTATTGAAAACATCCCTAAATTTATAGATTACCCCTAGCAGAACAAAATCTGAGCAGAGTTGTCAATCTCCAGGTGGTACACTATATCTGAAAAACACTGTAATTTTAAGGAATATACACAACATTCCATTTGAAATGGCAAAAAAAACTTACTAACTATTTTCAAAGATGCAGTACAAGTACAAATTGAATTTAAACACATGAAGCTAAACCATAATACATGAGCTGCAACAAAAATTACAAAAACTGAACAATCTATACTATATGATTACAGCCTGATGAAGGGTCGAAATGGAGATTTACCTGGGACATCCATTGTCGTGGTTAATACTGTGTGGTTAACCTCATCTATTATGGTTTAGCTTCATATGCTTAAATTCAATTTGTACTTGTACTGGATCTCTAAAAATAGCTAATGAGGATTTTTGTAATTTCAAATAGAATTTTGTGTATATTCCTTAAAATTAGTGTTTTTCAGATATAGTATATCACACCCACTGTATAGCCATTTTTTGTTACACAATCTCCAGGTGGTGGCTGGAGATCTCCTGAGATTACAACTCATCTCCAGGCAACAGAGATCCGTTCACCAGGAGAAACTGGCCACTTTTGGAAGGTGGACTCTATGGCATTATACCTAGTTGAGGTCCCTCCCCTCTCCAAACCCCACCCTCCTCAGGATCTACCCCCCCCCCCCAAAAAAAAAAATTCCCAACCCAGAGCTGGCAGCCCCTAGCTAGGGGACAGATCTACATGGCAGAACTTTATTTCTCTCATCTATAGGCCACCTCTCTAGAGACAAGCTTGAGGCAGCTCACAACATACAAAACCCCCCAAAAAATCATAAAAACAATAACATAAAGTGATTGAAATCAAAAGGTTTATACCAGTTTAAACTCTGTGGCTTTCTCTAAATAATCCTGGCAGCTGTAGTTTTGTGACAGTGCTGAAAATTCTCTCTTCATCCTCCTAAGAAAATTAGTTTCCAGGATCCCCTGGGGAAAAGGAATGATTACTTAAACTAGTATTTAATAACACCTGATTCTGAAATACAAAATTTCAGAGCATACTTCAACAAAATGGAAAAAGAAAAGGTGAGGAAAGGGCAGGAGTCTGTCCTTCTGTCCATCCACCTCTCCTTCTTCAGCAGTACTCCTAGAACTGTGAGAACTTATCATAAGTTAACATCCTTCTAAGTTTTGGACTTTTGCCACAGACCTGGCTATTAATGGAGCACCTCAAGTATTTCTCAGGAAGCAATGGGAAATAAATAACCTTGCACCTTTGAACTTGTGTACTTGTCTCCAAACACGTTTGTTCACTTGTTTATATTTGTCCCTGAATTGTTTTTCATGGCAGTCCAGAGGAAAGGTCTATGCCTGCCAGAAAACTCTGAAAGATAGGCCAGGTGTTCTGAAACATTATTTTGTCTGAATATGTCTGCCTATCCCTTGTTTACCTTTGGCATTCCCGTCTCCCAGCAGGGCTCTCAGCAACTGACTTTCACAAACAACAAAGGTCCACCCACACTAACAAAACTGTAATTTTTTTAAAATGCAGTTTGCCAATTAAATCAAAGTAGTGGCACAAAAACAGAGGCAGGCACCTGTAAAACAGAAGACAGGGCCTCGCTGGATCCAAAAAGACCGGGATGAGATAACTGACGTATTTTTGTACGTAAGCACAAAAAAGAAATCTTTACGTGAGTTAGCCAGATGGGAGGAGTAGTGGTAGTCAGAAGGAGAGAAACTAGCCCAATCGATATAAATTAATATTGATGTCTTAAAAGCCAGTAAATTCCAACCCTGTCCTGGCACTAGATTCTCTCTTACATGTTTTTATCCCACTTTCCTCCAAGGAGCCCAGGGCAGCATAAATGGTGTAGTAATTAGGAGTGTAGACTCTAATCTGGGAGAACTGGGTTTGATTCCCCACTCCTCCACATGCAGCTGCTGGTATGTTATCTTGGGTCAGTCATAAATTCTCTCAGAGCTGATCTCTCAAGAGCAGTCCTCAAAAGAGCTCTCTCAGCCCCACCTACCTCACTGTGTGTCTGTTGTGGGGAGGGAAAGGGAAAGGAGATGTAAGCCATTCTGAGACTCTTTCAGGTAGTGAAGGATGGGCTATAAATCCAATCTCCTCTTCTTCCTCCTCCTTCATTCTTCCCTCATAACAACTCTGTGAGGTAGGTAAGGCTGTGTGGTAGGTAATGAGCCACGGGTCATTCAAAGGGTCAATGACTAGCCCAGGGTCATTCAGGGATCTTCCAAGAGTGAAGAGTCCAGCTCTCCCAAATCCTAGTTTGAGACCCTAACCACTACACCACACTCAGTACTGGTGACTCTCACCATACTGATTCTGCAAGACTCCCAAGTTTCTCTCGTGGTTCTGCCCCGTCCCACCAAACAGCTCCCTGTCCCAAATATGCTAGGTTCTGTTTCTGCTCTAAAGAGGAAGTCAATATTTTTAAAGTATTAAATAAGTGCATCATGTTTTGAGTTTTGCTCTCCACAGCCTTTTTTTCTCCCCCTCGAAAAGGAGGGAAATAAAGCTGGCATTTTGGCAACTCATCACTTCGGGTGAGCCGGGAAGTGTTGGAAAACAAGGACATTTATCAATGTACAGTAAGGGCCGCATACTTTATCCATCTTCCAGAGGGAAATCTCTCATGTTCTAGCCATGCATCAGCCACTGCTCAGCTTGTCCACCCTGATTTATAACCAGCTTCACCTTGCAAAAATAAATGCCTGCAATTTCAGAGCTTGTGAATGACCCCAAAGATGATAACCTCAGGCTTTCTCTCATAGATTTCCAGCTAGAGTAATACACTACCAAAGTACAATGACAGGAATTAAGAGAGTAAGTAAGAGGGCCTTTATTTCCCCAGAGATGCACACTGGAATATCAAGGGAAGTACAATGACGTTCTTCTTGCTCTATTTAGAATTGCTGGGAGTCCCACCCTCATCTGCATTGTTTAAAGTGTTGTTATTCAGTTCATGTAAAATCACAGTAAATTTTAATCTGTACAGATGGCTTTCTTTCTTTCTTTCTTTCTTTCTTTCTTTCTTTCTTTCGAATCTGTGGGGAAAAGGGCTGTCCTAGTATGTGCAGGTTTTCTTTGTTTTTCAGTTTAGATTTTTAGAGGATTGCACAAATATGATATCTGAAGGATTATTTTCATTCTTATGAACAGCTATTTAACTCTGCCATTGTCCACATCCTGGAAATTGGGATTATCATTTTTTCCTTCTATTTAATCTCATGTATACCTAAAAGCAGAGCACAAGATGGTTCCTCAAGCCATCTACAGCCTCAAATTAATTTGCTGACCTTATATCCACTAAATCATGGCTCCTTCCCACACTACAAAGGTAACATAAAAAGCTCCTACCCTCTGGGAGGAGCATCTACTGTAGCTCCTCCCCATGCCATTGCCACCACACTTGCCTTATGCTGGCACAGAAAGAGTTACAACATAAGAGCATAAGAGAAGCCATGTTGGATTAGGCCAATGGCCCATCCAGTCCAACACACAGAAGGCAAAACCCAGGTGCCATCAGGAGGGCCACCAGCAGGGCCAGAACTCTAGAGGCCCTCCCACTGTTGCCCCCCAAGCACCAAGAATACAGAGCATCAATGCCCCAGTCACAGTGTTTTATCTATATGTTTTGGCTAATAGCCACCCATGGACTTCTGCTCCATATGTTTATCCAATCCTCTCTTGAAGTTGTCTGTGCTTGTAGCTGCCACCACTTCTTGCAGCCATAAATTCCATGTGTTAATTACACTTTGTGGCCTTTTATCTGTTCTATGCCTACTGCTCATTAATTCAAGTGCCCATGAGTTCTTGTATTGCAAGTAGGGATTGGCACAAACTGGCTCACAAACCAAAATTCATCATGAATTCTGGCTGGTTCATGGTTTTTGAAGCCATGTTTGTGAACTAAAGAGCTGCCACAAACGTCCACAAATTTTGATACAGTTCGTGGCAGTTCATGAAGAGCAGAAAGCAGGGGTTTAAATGGTTCCAAGACATTTAAACCCCTGCTCTTTTCTCTTTACAAAAACAGCTGAGCAGCCGGAGCTCTCTGCCACTCAGCTGTTAGGTTTAAATGGCTTGGAGTCATTTAAACCCCTGTTTTCTGGTCCCTACACATGGGGAACAGAAAGTAGGGGTTTAAATGGCTCTAAGATTGGTTCCTTCTTGGGACAAGTGGAGGCCATCTCTTTTGTACAGGTCCTGCTTGTTCTAAAAAGCTTCCCAGTGGCTAACAAACTTAAACCCTTCCTTCCTACATCATTTTCTCATCTATGCATTGAGACTCCTAATTTGTGCCTGTCTAGCAGGCTCTGTGCCTGGAACAGGCAGAACTTCTAAGAAGGTTACATTGAAGGTCCTGGCTTCAAGTCTCCTGCCTATGGGGCTGCCAAGTCAGCCCAGGGGGCGGGGGATCCCCCGCTACAGGGGTTCCTGATCCGCCGGCCAGCATTCGGCCGGCGGGGGAAACCCCCCCCCCCGAAGTCGTCCAGCCAGGACGACTTCCCAAACATAATGATGACCCTCCTGACAAAAGGAGCCGCGTTCCTCGAAAGCCGCTGCAGTGAAGTTTCTCCATCTGAGAGGTGCTCCCCCGTTTCGCAGCAGCAGCAGCAGGAGGAGGCGCTGGGAGCCCGGCCAGAAGGACAGCCTTTCAAGCCGGGGGAAGGACAGCCTTTCAAGCTCACGTGGTGAGCCTTTCAAGCTCACGCAGTGCCTCTCTCCAGAATGCCGCTGCGCGGCTGCCTCCTCCTTGCACGAGCAGCAAGTGACTCACACACACCCCATCCACCCCTTCCCCAGTCAAGGATTCAGGAGCAACCCCAAAATCTGGGCTGTCAATGAAAGCACCAGTCCTCTTGAGACCGCCCCTCTCCCCCGCGCCTCAAACTGGCCGCCCGCCAGGTGATTGCCAGAGCGTTGCCCTGGCAACGCCCCAACGTGGTGACATCACTTCCGGGTGATGTCACCGGCCAGGGGAGCTCCCGGGCAAACAAGGACTCTCCCCCGCCGGTGAGTAGAATCGACTTGGCAACCCTACCTGCCTAGCAGCTAAAAGTTTTCCTCCAGGACCAGGCAACTACATTTCTCCACACATCTGGTGCCAACATAGACCATGAACACTGGCTCCTCCTCAGCACTGTCTACCAGCCAATCTAGACTGTGCATAATGCCCACTATTTTCACACCAGACAGGCAAGTCAACATGTGGTCATGGTATGGGGGTTCACAACCCATGTGTTTACATGCCTAAGGATTGAACCACCAACTACTAAGAGTCCCCCTCCCCAGGGATAGTTCCTTGATGTGAAAGGAAAGACTAGTGCCCTGACTTCCTCATCTTGCTGCTAAACTTGCACATCTGCTAAACTCACCTGTTTATTCCTTTGTTCCGAACACTTTGGCACTGAAGTTGGGCCTGCTACTTTGCAGAGCTGAGACCTGCTGCTAGGAGGCCTCAATTAAAAGCTTAGGCCAAACCTCCACACCCCACTGAAGCCAATCACACTGATTGGGAGCTAACCAATAAAGGAATAAGAGTGAGTCAGCCTCTGGTTGATTAACAATAGGTATTGCTGAAAGGGAGCTGCTCAGACAAGAGCTCCTGTCCTTCCCAGGCTGCCTTTTCCTTTAAATGCTAATTTAAGTTCAAATGTTAATTCAGCCCTTCTAGTTTTGGATTAAAGGGAATTCTAGCTGAGTAGCCTCAGCAGTTACAGGAGGTATATAACTGCTTGTTTTCCTGTAGGAAAGAAAGGATTCTGGAAAGAATGTGAGAATTAATGTTAAATTTTTTGTTTAGTTTAAAATTGCACCCTCTTTTTAAACCCTAGCTGTGTTTAACCCATACCTGCAAGGGGGGGGGGGTTGTTGTATGTATATACATGATGCCACCAATGTTCCCTCTAAGCTGTGGAGTCTTGTGAGCAAAACTTCTACTTCGTGAGCTACTGGCATTAAAGTTGTGAGCGAGCGATTTGGCTGCTGCATTAAATTAGTTAGCTCTGGAGCCATCCTTCCTGAGCTAAGACAAAAATGTGTGAGCCGGAGGCTGAAAAACTGTGAGCTAGCTCACACTAACTCAGCTTAGAGGGAACACTGGATGCCACTTACCCTCTTCTTGCTCATCTACTAAACTTGCCAGTTTATTTTTATAAAGATCGACATTTATTGTGGTCGAAGACCAACAAAGCTCTTAAAGAGAGATGTTGGTGGGAAGGTTACAATCTTCCGTTCTGTAGTGGCGCCCTGATGTTTTATCCTTGTTGGTGATGCTGTTTTAGTTCCAAGCCATGTTCTCCATGGTTGTTTTTATTCAAAACCACTCTGAACGACATGAAAAAGTGGTTCACAACTATTAGATGCGATAAAACAATAAGAATAAATAACATTTGGCTGAAATGCAGAACAGTGGTTCCACTGAAGTCTCCGCTGGCCATGTGTTTTTCTCGGCATTGAATTTGATCCCTGGGGAAGGGAGGAAAGTAACAGGGTGCAAACGAAAGACAGGTTTCAATACTGGCCTTCCGAACTGCACTGTGTGAACCAGATGTATAAGCTCCCTCAACACAGCTGTGTTGCTGTTGTTTATGTTTCCAGTTTTCTAAACCTTTCTAAACCCTATTTGAGTTGAAACTTGCATTCCTTGATCCTGCGTCCAGTCATCATTCCAGACAACACGCAATACCTGAGACATGAAGAAAGCTCTCTGTGCTAGGATTAAGCCTTTGGGTAATTTCAAGCACAACAGCCAACAAACCTGCTAAAACAGATGTTCAGTGTATTTTCACAACATTTGTTTAATCGATATTCCTCCGTCAGGTTGTTACAAGTGAAGAATTATTTGGAAGTCATGGGGAGCTAGAACTGTTTCGAGTTAGAATCTACCCTGCATCATCTCACTGGTATAAACTGTGTTTCCATTACCTTTCTAAGCACCCGCTCATTGCATTCTAACTACATATTCTACATGCAAAAGAGGGAACGGTCATGCATGAACATAGACAAGTTTTTTTAGAGGTTCTAGAAAACTTTAGTTCAGACTCTTTTACAAAGTATTGATTTACTTTGTGGTGGTGGGCTTGTAAAATATTTGCAGCTCATCTGCTGAGTTATTGTTTTGTGTGTGTGAAGTGCTGTCAAGTCACAGCTGACTTATGGTGACCCCCACGAGGGGCTTTCAAGGCAAGTGAGAAGCAGAGGTGCTTTGCCATTGCCTTCCTCTGCAGAGCCTTCCTTGGTGGTCTCCCTTCCAAGTACTGACCCTGCTTGGCTTCTGAGATCTGACAGGATCAGGCTAATACCATGCTGCCTTCCTTCCCAATGTATTGTTTTAAGGGACTTTTTTTTTGTATTATATGTGGCAGCTGACTATTTTATATTTGTATTGTGATTATTACAAACTGTGGAGAAGTGGAGTATACATTTCTAAACAAACAAATACTTATGGATTTGCAAGTGAGCCCCACTTGCAGGATCCATAACAGCGTGTAAGCTTTGAAGTGACACAAACGATTTTAATTTCTGAAAGCCTTTGACTACAGACCGCAGTAGAATTTTCTCTCTGTGTAGGCTGTAGGACATCTTAAACTTTCCCTTCCTTCAAGAAGCTCTTGACAACAACCATGAGGTCTCCCCTCCTCCATTTCATCTTCACAACAGCCCAGCAAGGCAAGTGAGACTGAGAGAACAACTAGCTCAAAATCACCCAGCAAGCCTCATGGCTGAGGATTAGAACACAAGTCTTCCAGGTCTGGCACACTAACCGCTACACTACCCTGCCTCTCACAGCATGTGTTTTTCAGACTGCAATACATTTTTAAGAACCATTTTCTCTTCTTTTTTTGGTCAGGGAAAACGTCAGTACAGAATAGACAGGACTGGGCAAGGCAACAATTATAGTATTATTACTGCTTGCGAGAAAGGGATTAACTCGGGGAGAGGGGGTTAGAAACAGCTTAGGCCCACACGGCTGTAGGTAAGGAACATGCCTACGAGTGACTCAACATGCAGTGTTAGAAGCTATTAACGTTTTCCTTCCTTAGTATAGAAAACTATGAGGAAAACCTAAACTGCAGGTGTAAACTTTGTGTTCACAGTCAAACCTCCTCCGTCCAAGCAAGAGAGATTGACAAGTAAAAATGGGGTGCTGTTCCTGGATCTCCCACACTACAACCTGAAAGGAGGATTAGGGGAACAATTCAGGGTTGCCATTGCCAACCTTCAGGCAGTAGCTGGAGATCTCCTACTGTTATAACTGATCTCCAAGCAACTGAAATCAGTTCCCCTGGAGAAAATGGCTGCTTTGGAAGATGGACTCTATGGCATTATATACCCCACTGAAGTCCCACCCAAACCCTGCTCTCCTTAGGCTCCACCCCCAAAACCTCCAGGTATTTCTCAACCCAGAGCTGTCAACCTTAGGGAACATTCAGAGACAAAAAAGAAAAATCACATGCCCAGCCTGCCCCAATCCTTTCTCCCAACCAGCTAACACAGACAGTTCTGCTAGGAAAAGTGGGACTATAGGAAGCAGATATGACGCAAGAGACTGGATACCCTGACATACCTGAGGAACCGTCTTTCCCCACATATTCCCCAGAGAGCACTGCATTCAGGGACACAAAACCTCCTAGTTCTCCCTGGCCCTAAAGAGGCCAGACTGGCCATCACCAGGGCTAGGGCCTTTTCTGTGGCAGCTCCATGCTGGTGGGATTTGCTCCCTGAGGATACCAGGGCCCTGTAGAACTTGCTACAATTCCACAGGGCCTGCAAGATGGAGCATTTGACCACATTTAACATCTTGATACAACATCAGAGCACTCCCTGGGATTTGTTCCATCGACTATGTCTATATTAACGGATTCCTATTATGGAAAATACGGCTGATGGTTCGCCATTCCATAGGAAAATGTATAGCACTTTAGATTTTATGTGGTTTTAAACTGTTTTAAAAACGTTATGTAAGCTGCCCTGAGCCTGCCTCGGCAGGGCGGGCGGGATATAAATCTAACAAACAAGTAAAAATATTGGTTGGGGTGGTGTAGCTGATTTGGTTGAAAAAGTGATGCCAGCAGATAGGATTAATCCTTACCTCCCCACACACACACACACACACACACACACACACACACACACACACACATCAGTTCTCTGATCAAAACCTGCTACTAACTCCACTGGCCATCTGTATAGAACCACACTTGAGCTAATAGCAGCTTGGGGGAGTGGCTTCATGCCACCCCACTCCACAACATCAATTCCTCAATCACCATCATAATACCAATAGACTCTTCCCCCTTCAGTGGCTGCTCTGACACTGGGAGATCCAACCATAGATCTTCCTTAGCCCTCTGTAGATGCCCTGCTGGCATTCTGTTGACACGAAATGGGAGCCCAACAGCAGCACATTTGGGGAACATGATATTTATTTATTTACAACATCGGTATTCTGGCCCTTCTGCCCAGTCAGGGCCACCAAGGCAGCTAGCACTTAAAAAATGGACAGCATAAAACCAGAGAATAAAATCAATTAAAAGCAAAACTAAAATATATATGTAAAAACAAAACCCAGGGCAGGAAGAAAGGAGTGCAGATGGGTCTGGTCACATGAACAGAATTTAGACGCACATGGGAAATCTGCACATTGCTCAATTAACATGAGGCGACAAGTGCACTTTTTGGGTACATTATGGAGACCCTCATAGTCCTGATATGCAGTCTGGCAGGATCCCACTTCGGGTGAATGTAATGGCAACTTAACATTTCCAGAAGCCTCAAGTCATGCCTTTTTTGGACCCCCTGACTATAGTGCGCTCCCACCCCCATCCTCCCACTCAGACATTTTATCTGGGAGAATGTCTTTCGAACTGTATCACATCTGATAGGGGGTCCTTCCCCTCCTTTTCAAAGTAGTTGTTAAGGTCTGTGTCATTGAGCACCAGAAACTATTCCAAACATTGCATTCTTCTATGTTATGGTGTCCAAGCTTATCTCCTCCAGCTCGATTCTCTTGTCATCTTTGATTCCCTCCCCCCCTTCTCATAATGGAAGTATGACAGATGAGTGTCCGGTGCCATGAAAGCCTGAGAAGGGCCACATTAAAAGTGAGAGCGACAAAGATCATGGTTACTGGACTCTGCTGCATAATTTAATTAGCTGGGACATTCCCCTTGAAATGAAACATCTTGCTTTCAAGGATGTTCTTGGAAATGAAAGAGGAAACCAAGGATGTACATTCAGATCCCACGACAGTGCTACTGAATTCAGGGTCACTTACACATGGGCGGTGTGACCCGACTTGGATGCTATTGGGAAGAAGGCTTTTCCCCATTTCTTCACAACATTTGTGGTGTTTCTGTGCATCTTCTGGATTTGCCTCATCTATCCCACGATCTTTCCCAAAGTGGCTTTGCCATGATGTTTTGGGAAAGACTATAACAAAGCCAAGGTGGCATGCATTTGGGTGGAAAAGTCCAGATCTTTCCAGTTCCAATGCCTCTAGCCCTTTCACTGCCAAGATATATGATTTCCCTCTTTTTATTTTCTCATCACAATCAGCTAACTTTTTAAAAACTGAAGGCTGGAAATTCAGAAAACCTGACAGATAGAGCATTATATCATTCTAACGTTACAGTGATATGTCAATGGCTGCTGGTGGTTGTTTTTAAAGAAAAAACTAACGATGGTATAGAGGGGATGGCTGCTGCAGAGGTGGGGGAAGGGGAAATGAAAGAAAACTTGCTATACAGAAGCCCCACTGCTTCTGCGCTGTTATCAGTATGAAGAAACCACATAAGCCTATTCCTGTGTAGAATACACCCAGCATTGTGTAGTGATTAAGAGCAGAGGGCTCTAATCTGAAGATCTGGGTTTGATTCCTCACTCCTCCACATGAAGCCTGCTGGGTGACCTTGGGCCAGTCACAATTCTATTTCTATTTCAGAACATATGGCAAAGGACATATGTGCGCACTCCTTATACATAATGGAATATACATAGATTTTTGTGTGGAAGTGGTTTCTATATAAGTCACCATCATATGCAAATGGGAGAGCTGAACCATTACAGTCATTCGGAAGAAGCACAGAATCCCTGTACAATGATCCTTAAAAAACATGTTTGTAAAACTGAAGAAAAAATGTTGCCAGTGTTGGTATGGCAATAAACATGAAAGGTTTCTAAAAACCGAGGACATGAAATGAATAACATTAGTTTTCTTTGTGATGACACATTTTCATATCTATGTATAAGGTTACAATTGTTGTCAAAATGCTTTCCAACATGGATATAACTGATTCCTTTAAAATATGTCCAAAAATTTTAAATGTATATTTAATTCATTTATTTGTTTTAGAAATGTATATCTTGGATTCTACTTTGTACAAAGTGGCTTCCAAGTAGGTTATTAACTAGTGGTTTTTATGTATTTTATGGTATTTTATTATTATTTATATTGTAAACCACCTTGAATTCCTATAAGGTTGAAAGGCTGATGATAAATGTTTTAAATAAATTAACACTATTAAAATACAGAAATGAACTTTTGGGGTCGTAAGTGGGTACAGAAAGTATGGATGCCACTCCCCTTCAGGAATATCCAATGCTTCTTCCCTGAATTCCCAGCTTGCTTGCTTGTTTTTTAAGTCTGTAGCCTTTTTATCATGGAGGTAAAAGGGGAAATGTCCAAGCAGTTTTCTCCCATTCACCTAGAAAGAACTGAGTAGGAGCAGCTGCAAGACGGCTGGAACTGAGTCAGCTAACAACTTCCTAATCAAATTCATCCCTTTCTGCTCTGTTCTCTCTAGGACATTTATTTTTTTTGTTTCTGTCATTCCTAATGTGTAGAAACAAGTAAAAACATTGGGCAGAAAACCAGAGTAAGATTTATACTGTTTTGTGGCTGCCTTCTGTTTGCAGTAGGACATTTGCCTCAAGAGAAGGAGGGCATGGGAGGGGGGAGGAGCAGAAAAATTAATGCCCAGTTTCACTCAGCCTGGGCAAGTTTTACACTCAGGAACAGGAGTTCCCAACATGGTGCCCGTGGGTGGCACACAGTGCCTGCTTACACCTCCTCTAGTGCCCCCAAGTGTTTCTAGAAAGTGGATGAGGCTACAAAGGGCTTTTGCCCTACAGGGCTTCTTGACTGGCTACTGGAGATCTGATTGGCTGCGGACATTTTTTGGAATGCTGCTTTGATGGCAGCTGCTACCATAGCACAAGGATGTTCACTGTGTGATGGAAGGAAAGAAGTATGTTTTTTTTTTTTTACAAAATGACCCTTGGTTGTGCATAACTTCACCAGACATTCTGTGACTGCCTTTTGTGGCAGCCATTTTGTGGTTGGCTCTGCCTCTGGCAGCGATTTTATGACTGTGTCCACCACTCTGTGTCTGAATTCCAAAGGTGCCCACAGGCTCAAAATGGCTGGAGACCCCTGCCCTAACACCTCTTGCTACAGAAAAAGGAATACTTCATTGCAGAAGACCAAAGGTCTAAGGGGGTATAATACGCAGGCAGTCTTAAGCCTCATCTTAGTGCAATAAAACAAGATGGGGGGGGAGGTTTCCAACTATATCTCAGTTAACAATAAACCCTTCTATGAATACCAAGACTGCAAAAACTGTACATGTGCATAGTGCTTCCCCCACACACACACACATGGAAACCGCACACATCTGCCTACTTGGTAGTAGGGGATCATTTCTAGGTTGGAGGCAAGAGGAGAAGAAGAAGACGACATTGGATTTATACCCCGCCCTCCACTCCCCAAGGGAGTCTCAGAGCGGCTTACAAACTCCTTTTCCCTTCCCCTCCCCACAACAGACACCCTGTGAGGTAGGTGGGGCTGAGAGAGCTCTTTCCCAAGCTGTCCTTGAGGGAACAGCTGGTACAGAGCTATGGCTTGCCCAAGGTCATCCAGCCAGGTGCAAGTGGAGGAGTGGGGAATCAAACCCGGTTCTCCCAGATTAGAGTCCGTGCACTTAACCACTACACCAAACTGGCTCAAGTATTACTGAGGAGCAGTGTTCCCTCTAAGCTGAGTTAGTGTGAACTAGCTCACATTTTTTTAGCCTCCGGCTCATGCATTCTTGTCTTAGCTCAGGAAGGATGGCTCCAGAGCAAACTAATTTATGCAGTAGCCAAATCGCTCACTCACAATTTTAATGCCAGTAGCTCAGAAAGACTCCACAGCTTAGAGGGAGCATTGCTGAGGAGTCTCCCATTTAGTAATTAAAGCACTATTTGCTCTCTCTCCCACCCCTCAGCTTTCCCATCAGTTTTGAATTCTTAACCCCACCCCCAGCCTTATGCCTTGCAAGGTCTCACCAGAGAGAAGAACATAGGCCAATGAAGAATTACTAAGTCAACATGGGATGCCTAGTATGATCATAAGCACAGTGAGAAAGGTGGACTGTAAATACAGTAAACAAATAAACAAGCAAACAAACAAACAAACAAGTGACATGGTAATAACAGCGCACAGATACCATGTGGTCTATGGAAGTACTACCGTTAATATTTAATGATGTGCCATCACCTGATCCCACCCATAAACTTCATTTATGATGTCATCAGGCTTGTCAACCTAGATTGTGGAGACCTAGCAACCTTATTCCCCACTCATGGGTATTCACAGCCCCTCACTGTAAAATTTCTGACCACAGGACTGACTGGGTCATGCCACAATGAAATTATATGGCCACTGTTATTATGTCAGCTTCACTGGATCTAAATTTTAATCCAGGACCAACAAAAAAATGATTGTGCTGTCTCTTTAAAGCCATAACTGGATTGGGACAAAGTGCCTGGTGGATCAGCTTCAGCCCTATGAACTTCCCTGAGGCATGAGATCTGAGGTGATGGTGCCCATAAGCTTGCATTATCTGAAGTTTGGTGCAGTGGTTAGGTAGGAGCCCATTTGTGAAGTGGTTAAATGTGTGAACTCTAATCTGGGAGAACCAAATTTGATTCCCCACTCCTCCACATGCATCTGCTGGCGCAACCTTGAGGCAAGCCATAGTTCTGTCAGAGCTGTTCTTGAAAGAGAAGTCTCTCTCAGACCTCTCTCAGCCCCACCTACCTCACAGGGTGTCTGTTGTGGGGAGGGGAAAGAAGATTGTAAGCCGCTCTGAGACTCCAAGTGACGGGTGGGGTATAAATCCAATCTCCTCCTCCTCCTCTTCTTTTTCTTCTGAAATGAAGTTCTCAGCATCTGATACTCATCTGATCCTCTTTGTCTTCAGAATGTTACAATCTATTGGTTATCAAGGTTTTTTAATTTTTTAATATGGATATATTTTTTTAATTTTAGGATTACAAACTGTGTCAAACAAAAAATATAAACACAACAAATTTGAAACTACATAGATGTCGTTCAAGTACAAGGAATTTTTCTGCTAACAGTAGAGCAACTGGTAACTGTGAAGCCGTAAAGAATCATAGGTATCCTGAAGAAGGGAAGAATCAGCTAAAATGCCCCCCCCCCCCCCCACACACACACACACACACACAAACACACACAGAGCTGCAAAAGTTCTAGGCAGGATCCAAGCCATTATCTTCCTGCTTTTTGTTGTTGTTTTTTTACTTTTACTATTTTTAAGAGTCTGAATTTTATGTGTACTGCTACTTCTGCTATATGGCAGCTTCACTGGTTTTATCATTTTTGCATTTACAAGGTTTATGACTGTAGACACAGCCTTGAATGTTGAAGCCAAAGGCAAGATGTCTTTTCCCCCCAAGAAAGTAATAAATATATAATATACCCAGATTTCTTTTTAATATAAGGCCATGTTCAAGAGTGCATGTATGGTTATAATGACGTTGATTCCAGGGTAGTGGAAATGTATAGTCTCATACACACAATGTGATTTAAAAAATTAATCTTTTTTGTTTATGCATGTTATATCTGTTACATAATTTCCAAAAAAATAACAAATGTTAATAGTCATGATTTAGAGCTTGCCTTGAGGGGTCATTTTATACAAAAACATCATCTGGAGACAGAGTTCTTGGCCCAACTTGGCTCGGAGCATGTTATCCCTTTTGTACTATATATAGATTGTGTACAATACACACTTGGAGCTAGGATCTTTCCCATACAAGGGGAGAAGGAGGCGTAACACTATGACCAATTTTTCTTTCTCGATGGAACCATGATTATGTTATAAACTCTTTTAGTGCCAACAGCACTAAAGCCGCGCTTCAAATGCTAGATTCTGAGAAATCATAAAGACTCAAATGACCCTCCTATTCAAAGTATCTTCAATGGTATATACCATTTCTTCAGAAACTTGTATCCTTGATGCCAGGGATGCTCAGACCTTTCACCGACAGTCCCAGCAACTAGAAAGTAAACAGAATTTAACCCAGATTTGAAATCTGGCAAAATTTCAGAATTTGACTGCTTGAATTTAACTTGTTATAAGATTAGTTGTTGGAGGAGGGTTGTGTTGAGGGATCCACATTCTACTGTATTTCCATCTTCATGGCTTCAAAACCGCTATTTCTCTTTTGCAAAGCAGGTCTGCAACTAGGGTTGCCAAGTCTGTTTTGGAAAATACCTGGAGACTTTGGGGGTGGATCCAGGAGAGGGCGGGGTTTGGGGAGGGGAGAGGCCTCAGCATGGTACAATGCCATAGAGTCTCCCCTTCAAAGCAGCCATTTTCTGCAGGGGAGTTGATCTATGTCAGCTGGAGATCAGTTGTAAAAGCGGGAGATCCCCAGGCCTCATCTGGAGGCTGGCAGCCCTATCTGCAACAGTTCTGTTCCTTGCAGGCAGGAAGAGAGCACTTAACCCTTCTCCCATCTCCTCCCACAGCTTCCTCCATAAGCATCTCCCCCCAGTTCTGGTTCTAGAGCTTGCTTGGAATGGAAACACAGGTCTCCAATCCCTGCTGCTGGAAAAGCAGCTGCTGGAGGGGGGAAGGATCCGGTGAGGAAAAACACAAACACTCTCTTCCTGCTTTCCTCTTCTCTGCTGAAAACCATGTCCTCCAAGCCCCACTGAGCAAAGAAGAACTGATGGGCTTTGGAGGTGGGATGTGTCCTTCTGCCACGATCTCTGCCCCCTTGCTGATAATTTCAAACAATAATGATATGCATCAACATGCTAAATTCAACTATTTTACAGATACATCTCGAATTTTTAAATGGCAGCACCCAAAATGGGAGGGTTGGGAAACGCCCGGATATTTGGGAGTGGAGCTTGGGGAGGGTGAGGTTTGGGGAGGGGTAGGAGCTCGGCAGGAATGTGATGCCATGGAGTCCCCCCCCCCCCTTCAAAGTTGCCCTTTTTTCTAAGGGAACTGAACTCTGTAGTCTGGAAATCCGTTGTAATTCCAGGGCATCTCCAGCTTCCACCTGGAAGTTAGCAATCCCACCCAAAAATAGGAATGCTGGAAATAACATTTAGATTTAGGAGAACAGAAATTTAGATTTTGGACAAATTCACACTGTGACAATTTGTTAAACTCCCCCCAAAAAATTCATTTTCCCCCCAAAGAAAACTTACATATAAGTTTGGCAGACTTCATGTGGCACTGGGCAGAGAACTGGATTTATACAGAAGAGACCAGTTTTCATATTAATGTTTGTAGCCAGGATATTTAGCATTGGGAGGACTTAAACGAGTCACGAGCACTCAAGCTACCCTGTATGTTTGTACTGCAGATCAAATCATAGTTCTTAGTATTTCTATAGGGCGTTAGGCTAGCATTTAACACATTCTACATATGCATACTGGCCTTCCCTCACCTGGATAATCCAGGCTAGCCTGATCCTATCCGGTCTCAGAAACTAAGCAGGGTCAGCCCTGGTTAGTACTTGGATTGGAGACCACCGAGGAAGTCCAGGACTGCTACACAGAGGCAGGCAGGGGCAAACCACCTCTGGACGCCTCTTGCCTTGAAAACCTTATGAGGTCACCATAAGTCAGCTGCGACTTGATGGCTGGCTATATATTGGGTTGGTTTCAAGGCAATACCAAATCATGACTGACCATCATATGGAAAAGCCACAAGCTCACATCCTTTAAAACTTCAGTATGTGAAAGGAGGGATGTGATCTTTGCTCATATTCTCTCCTGCAGCAAACCTCTGACTTCCCCCAAGCTATTCTTGGGGATCATCCATCCCCCAGGAACAGCATTTCAGGGGGCACTGGGGGCTACAGCAGGAGAGAGAAGGAGGAAGTCATGCTCCATGAACAGAAATCCCTTCTGGCCACACACATTTTAGGTGGCTCGGATTGCAAACTCTGAGCTGGGAAATGCCTGGACATTTGGGGGTGGAGCCTAGGTTGGGGTTTGGAAAGGGGAGGGACCACAGTGCAAGGGCGTAGACTTTCCAATTTCCCGGGAGAGGGGCTGGAACTGGGCCAGAGACATCACAGTCCATTGTCTCTGGTGGAGGCTCAGTACCTCCTGGAAAAGTTGGGGGGGGGGCTCCAGCTCCCCAGCCCCCCTGAAGTTGATGCCTGTGCCTCAGTGGGCTATACTGGGGCTCACCCTCCAAAGCAGCCATTTTCTCCAGAGGAACTGATCTCTGTAGTCTAGGAATTAGTTTTCATTCTAGAACACATCCGAGCCCCACCAGGAGGTTAGCAGCCCTAGGCGGGATCTAGCCGTACAGCCGGCAAATCACACTGTGCCATTTTAGTCAAAAGATGACTTTTGGTTCCCCTCCAAAACAGAGTTGCAAATGGAGCTTCAGTCATTTTCCTTAGCATATTACTAATTTCATTTTCCCCATTTCCCTGGTTAATTCCATGAGAAACCTGGTAAAATAACTAGTAACTAGCAGCAGCTTGCCCATTAATTTCATGAGAAACTCTCAGTCCTAACTCCTCTTCTCCTTCCCTCTCCCCCTTTTCATATATTTGCTCCCTGTAAGATTGTTGATTCGCAATTACTGTACGACACCTAGTACTAGTAGATTCTAGATGTTTTTACAAACGGATCCTACGAATACTTGTATCTTCAAAGTAAGCGCTCTATGTGTTCAGTGGAGCTTACTGCCCAGTAAGAATCACAGGGCTGCAGACCTAGAAATATTACATTATTAGGATGACAGCAAAACATCTAGGAACTCTTATTGCACAAGGCAATGGAAACCAAAGCAGCAGTATTGGAAAGAACACTAAGAAAACCAATACCCCGTTCCCTTAATGTTTGAAAAGTGCATGCACTTGCAGCGGCATTCCCAGACATCTTTGTTTCGACTATCAATGGCCAAGGCGAATAATGAATGGCTTTTTTCCAGTTCAGCCCCTATCCTCGTGCCAACAGGGCTCCAAATCCCATCACACATATTTCCAGAGTATGTCTGGGCTTAGGCTCTCCCACAGTATCTATAAATCTCATCTCTCTGGTTCTCAGTTACAGCTTTGTCCACGTTTATGAACTAGGGATTACCATATATCTTTCCATGGATAAGTGGCTATAATAAAATAGCACCGTTATTAGTCTTAAATGAAGCCTGACACTTTGCATACTGGGTGCCAAAGGCTTAGTATAATTGCTTGCACTGTACAATGTTTTGCTGATCTCTTACAAAATGCCCATCATTGTGACGGGCAGGTCATTTTTTTCAGGGCCTCATGTTGCAAACAGAAGGTTGCAAAGTCTCCTGGCTAGCATAGTGAATGTTCAGTGCCTATCTGTACATTGATACTTAGTGTTCCCACTCCACAAAGTCCCACTTAAAAGAAGATGTATTCAGGTGGGTAGCTGTGTTGGTCTGAAGCACCAGAACGAAGTTTGAGTCCAGTGTCCCCTTTAAGACCAACAAAGTTTAATTCTGGGTATAAGCTTTCGTGTACATGCACACTTCTTCAGATATACTGAAACAGACTTCCTCAAGCATTACATATAGGTGGGGGGGCTGAGTTGCCAGGAGTTCCTGGCGATTTATCCCCCTTCTCTCTGCCTATATGTAATGGTTGAGGAAGTCTGTTTCAATATATCTGGAAAAGTGGGCATCCACACATGCTAAGTCACTCAGTTCTCACTTATACCCAGAATTAAACTTTGTTGGTCTTAAAGGGGCCACTGGACTCAAACTTTGTTCCACTCAAAAGAAGTTAGTCCACGCAGTTTCTAGTCCCAAAATATTACCATCCCCAATTGTAACTTTTTAACCCATGGGAGTAAATGGCAGCCATTTGCTCAAAGACAATCTTATCCACTGAAACCTGCTCACCATGTGCCATAAAAGAGAATGAGAGCCACTGACGACTGACATCACAATAATCTCTGCACAGTTACATATGATGTTGGAAAGTAGCCATGGTGGGGAAAACTGACCTGGGTTCAGACCAAGGCACAGGAGATGGGGAAATGTAAACCCCCCACCCCATCGTTCCCTTGACTGAACAGCCACCATTTCTACAGAGGTTATCTGCCCTGAGCCTGCATCGCAGGGAGGGCGGGGTATAACTGTGATAGATAGATAGATAAATAAATAAATAGGTCCAATACTGTTGAAAAGAAGTTCTTCCCCTGCTTCCCCTCAGCATTATGGGTTATCCATGCATCTCCTGGAGTTTCCCAGATATTCTCTGATCTTCCTGAAATGTACTTTACTCTGACGTTTTGAGAAAGATTGCGATAAAGCCTGGCCGGCTGCTGTGGGAGTGGGAAAATCTACTGACCTCCCCTCTAGCTCTGGAACATTTTCCAGACATTGCCCACATATTTTCAAACACAGTTTTTCAGCCTTAAAGATTAGGAATTTACTTTTTTGAGGAAAAAAAGAAGAGAAACCTGAGATCCAGTAAATATATTATTTTGTGATTCCCCCCCACAACTGAATGGGATATATGCAGCCTTTAAATGAGAACTTTGGTTCCCAAACTGATAGGAGAGAAGGAGCTGGGGGTGGGAGGGCAAGTTTCCACTGGCAGGGGAAGGGTTAAGCACCTCCTGGCCTCTCTGCTAAGAAGCTTCTCCTGCTGACAAGGGAACTAAAATTACATGTAGCCATAGGCGTCAACTACGGGGGGGCTCGAGGGCTCAAGCCCCCCCTGAAATTTCCCGGGGGGGACTGAGCACCCTCCGCTGCGCCTCCCCGGGCCCTTCCTAGGGCTGCCACCACCGCCGTCTCTCTCTCTCCCCCCCCCCGGCCTGGCCACTCCGTCCTCCCTCTGTCCATCCAGGGGCCACCCTGGCGGACAGAGGGAGGGACGGAAGCAGGAGTGGTCAGGTGGGGGGGAGGCAGCGGTGGGGACTTCGTGCACGTGCACAGAAGAGCCCCCGCCCGCCCGCCCCCCAGATTTTCCAAGCTCAACGCCCCTGCATGTAGCTGCATGGTAATCCATGATTTACATAATTTTATTTACTTCATTTGTATCCAGCCTATCTCCCTAATGGGGATCTAAAGCAGCTAACACTGTTTTCCTCGCCTCCATTTTATCCTTACGACAACCATCAGTGGCCATTAGCCACAAGGTATAAATGGGATACTCTGTCTGGACAGTGATGCTCTGCATTCTTGGTGCTTGGGGGGGGGACAGTGGGAGGGCTGCAAAATGTTCCCTCTAAGCTGTGGAGTCTTGTGAGCAAAAATTCAGTTTTGTGAGCAACTGCAATTAAAGTTGTGAGTGAGCAATTTGGCTGCTGCATGAATCAGTTTGCTTTGGAGCCCTCCTTCCTGAGCTAAGACAAAAACGTGTGAGCCAGAGGCTAAAAAAACTGTGAGCTAGCTCACACTTAGTTTAGAGGGAACACTGGCTGCTGGGGTTCTGGCCCTGCTGGAGAACCACCTGATGGCACCTGGGTTTTGGCCACTGTGTGACACAGAGTGTTGGGCCATCGGCGTGATCTAGCATTGGCTTCTCCTGTGTTCTTATGTTCTTAACCCCTGTGAGGTAGGTTAGGTTGTGTGCGTGCGTGACTTAGCCCAAGATCACCCAGCAGACATCTGTGGCAGAGTGGAAATTCAAATCTGGGTTCCTGATATCCTAGTCCAACACTTTAACTACGATGCCACAGTAGCTTTCCCTGCAGTTACTGATTCTAGGCATGAAAATTCTCAGCAGCTGTATTAGCTTGTTGACGCAAAACAAAACAGAAGTCCAGGGGCATCTGAAAGACTAAAAAAATCATTCCAGAAGTTTTTGTCAGTCAGATCTCCCTTCATCAGATGCATGAACTCTGCATCCATTGCAGATATATTTATATTTAAAGTATAATGATACTTGCAAAAGTTTGAGAGGGATACATTTTGTTAGCCTTTAAGGTGCCATCAGGCTTCTGTTCAGTCACAGAACGAATGAAGAGGAAAATTCAAAACTGTATCGACTGCTTAAGGTTATCTTCTTGAACGTCGAAGAGGAAAGAATTTCCTGTTTAGTTCAAAGAACTCAGCTTTAAAATTCCCCTTTCGGGTTTCATTTCAAGATTTCCCAGAGCACAGGATACGTGTGTATATGCATGAACAAAGTGGCTTCAGTAAGCAAGTCATTTTTCCTGGCTGTATACAAACTGCTCGTCATGAGATTGAGGGGAAACTGTTAATTGTAGCTACAGCCAATGAAAAACACTTGCGAATTGTTAAGAGCCATTCACATATGTTACTCAGGAGCTGTCTGATGTGGCTACTTCTTTGCTCAACACATCTGATTGCTTCCGTTGCCAGAATAGTGTAGAACAGGAATGGCCAAACTTGCTTAAGGTAAGAGCCACAGAGAATAAATGTCAAATGCTTGAGAGCCTCAAGACATGAACAGCTATTACACACACGTTTTAATTCAAAAGTATGCCAGTTTGTTTTTTATTAACATTAACTGAGACGGACAAAAATAAAAACAAAAGGGGTAAAAACAGGTATTGATAAATAGATGGGGGGAGAAGAGGAAGGAAGGAAGGAAGGGAGGAAGGGAGGAAGGGAGGAAGGAAAAGGTGGAATGAATGAAAGGTGGAAAGAAAGAAGGGGAGAGAGAAACAGAAACAAAGAAAGCAAGTAGATAGGGGAAGGGAGGGAGAGGTGGAAAGTAAGCAACTCTAACTTTAAATGTGTCATCCAAGGCCCCCCAGCCCCCATGTCAGCTGGCTTGGAGAAGGGATTTAAAGAGACAAATGCCTTCTCCAAGCCAGCCGGGGGGGGGGGGGGCTTTGAGAATGCATTTAAAGCAAAAGTTACTTTCTTTCTCTGCTCCCCCCCATGTCAAGCCTACCCACTGGATGAAGAAGGGAAGACTGACTGGGGAGGCATGCCCCCCCTTCACTTCCCCAGCCGTCCTGCCAGGAGCCACACAGTATGTGTGAAAGAGCTGCATGTGGCTCCCGAGCCAGTTTGGCCACTCCTGGTGTAGAACAACAGCCACCTAGAAGCCGCTCCCATAACTGCATGGAAGGTGTATGAATCAGCCTTTAGCAGTGGCTTACACGTTTGTTATGGAGATGCATATAGTTTTCAGATATGCCAAAATATCTATAAGCAGTTTAAAGACCATCGCTTTTCATTAGGAACTCAGTTGCAGCAGCACGAGGCTACCCCAGCTTGTCTGCTTCGGGCTGGCAGTCTCTCTCTGTGCTCGGTAGCAGGCAACTTGCATCCCCATCCAGCCAACTGCATACTCAAACACCAACGATCTCTGCTGCCCATGCTGACCACTGGGCCTGAGCAGAGCTGATGCCTGGTATACAGATTTCTGGCCTGAAAGTGATTTTTTTCTCCTGGCTGGGATTAGAAATGTATTTTCATAAGAGAAACCATGTTGGATCAGGACAATTTCTCATCCCATCCAACACTCCGTGTCACACAGTGGCCAAAGCCCAGGTGCCATCAGGTCCACCAGCGGGGCCAGAACTCCAGCAGCCTTCCCACTCTGGCCCCCCCAAGCACCAAGGATACAGAGCATCACTGCTCCAGGCAGAGTGTTCCACCTATACCTTGTGGCTGATAGCCGCTGATGGACTTCTGCTCCAGATGTTCATCCAATCCCCTCTTGAACCTGTCTATGCTTGTAGCCGCCACCACTTCTTGCTGTAGTGAATTCCACATGTTAACTTCACTGGGGGTGAAGGACTTCATTTTATCTGTTCTAAGCCTACTGCTCATTAGTTTCATTGAGTGCCTATGAGTATTGTGAGAAAGTGGAGAAAGTACTTCTTTCTCTACCTTCCCTGTCCCATGCATAATTTTGCAACATTTCCTTAGCTTGAAATCAAGTTGGCACAGTTTCCACTTTTCAGGCTTTATGCACGGAGTACAAACTAGTAGACATTGCACTGAATTGCATTACAATTATATTTAGTCAATAGGACTTAAATTATTTTCAGGTTTTGCAGTATCACATTAACTTGCTTTATTGTTAGGCTTCACCACTAACCAGTTTTTCTTCTGGCTGTAGGGGCCTGCTCCTTAGAACATATTTAATATTTTCTTGATTTATTATCACTACCATATTCTACTCATGGTCTCTTCAGTTGCCACCTCATCATCTGTCCATCCTTCCAACTCTCTTGCTGGTACCAATGTGATTTCCATAAGGAGACAGGGCCTGTGTGGGTTTCCTGTTGCTGGTGCTGCTCCAACATGCAACATTTCTTTGCATTCAATGGGAAATTTGGCTTCCATAACCTAGGGAAGTTGCAATTCTATGCTCACTTACCTGGGAGCAAGGCCCATTGAACACAGTGGGGCTTACCTCTGAGCAAAGAGGCATAGGCTCAAGCTGCTGTTGTCTTATTAGTTGTCTCTAATTCTTATTTGTTGTTGTTCAGTCACACAGTCCAGTCCGACTCTTCGCGACCCCATGGACCACATCACGCCAGGCCCTCCTGTCTTCCGTTGTGCTCTGGAGTTTGCTTAATTTCATGTTTGTTGCATCGATAACACTGTCTAGCTATCTGCCATCTCCTTCTTCTTTGACCTTCAGTCTTTCCCAGCACCAGAGTCTTCTCCAGTGAGTGCTCCCTTCTCATTTGGTGGCCAAAGTATTGGAGCTTCAGCTTCAGTATCTGGCCTTCCAGAGAACAGTCAGGGTTGATTTCTTTTAGGACTGACTGATATTCTTATAGGATGAATCAATGACTGGCAAATCCTGGCCCAGACTCCTAAGAGGTGAAGTGTGAGTCCTACCTAGTGCAGTGGCCAACCCAGAGGTGGAAGGGATGTATGGAGGTAAAGGGAGACCTGGGCCTGGAAACTCAGTAGCAGCCCATGGGACTTGGGAGAAGGAGTGAGTCCGGGTCTATTCCGTCTTCTCATGAATCCTGTTGCTGACCAGAGACCTATCACATGAACTGCATAAATGGTATATACGAGATGGTGCAGTCCTCCTTGGAGTTACACCCTTCTGAGCTGGCAGTCCTCAAACAACAAAACAAACTTCAAGGGGAGATTACAAGGTGAGATTGCAGAACTAGAGTTCATTCACAAGTTCAGAACAATGGACTCTGAAGGCTGAATAGGACACAGGATTCTTATCTCACTACAAATGCTGATTTTCTGCCCACAGGCATTTCCCCTGTGCTCTAATCAAGCAGATTACAATGTACATCCTACCTCTGCATCCTTTACAAGTGCTCTTTACAGCACCCCTCCCACCTTCCGACTGGGATATAAAGATTCAGAGGTCTCCATTCTGACTCATATCTGACGAAGGGAGCTTTGATTCTTGAAAGCTTGTACCCCCCCCCCCCAAATTTTGTTAAGTCTCTCAGGTGCTACTGAACCCTAATCTAACTGTTCTACCACAGACCAACATGGCCACCTTCTGAAATTACCTTCTGAAGCCAGTTGACTTCAACACTCAGAAGAGTGAAACTCTGCTTGGTACGGAACATTTCCTCTCCTTCTAAAACCCACACTGATGGGAAAACACCAAGCGTTCATGATCTGCGTGAATTCCTTAGCTAGGAGCAGGTTCTCTGTCCCCACGTTGCAGACCCACTTTACGTGCCTTTCCTAGCAGGAAATCTGGGGCTGACAGTCTCCAGGCGGGGAGAGGTGACAGGCATCAAGGCGGGTTGTTGCTCCGTTGGAGAGAGTGGGTGGGTGGGGCTGGGCGGTGACTGATGGGGGGAAATGCAAGTGTTTTTGAAAACCGGGGGACTGGCCTCATTTGCCGGGATTTCAGCACATACAGTAAGTGGATGCTCCAACCATAAATTCCTTCCATCAACACAGCCCCAGCCCTGCAGCGTGTGGACGGTTGACAAGAAAGGTCTTTGTGGCTGAGCCACCAGGAGTCGAATCAACCCTTTTCCAGTTTGCAAGGTAAACATCGTTTTTTAAGAAAACGGAGGTGCTTTTAAAGAAAAAACACACAAAGCGTCTCTCTTCTTTAAATTTTCATTTATTTCTGCCACTCCACCGATTTCAATCAAATGTGACTTAGGAGTAGATCTCGTTGAAATCAGTGGGGCCTCAAAATTGTGTGGAAAGCCAAAGTGATGGTATTCCCGAAAACAATGTGAGGAAAATAAATCTCAGCCAGGAAACTCTGGGAAAGCTAAGGATAATGTTTGGCAGAGGAATCTCTGAAAGTGCAGTTTCTGAAATATTCCATCGTTTTTTGCCAAGTGCAATCAGGAACTGCAAGCAGAGAAATCTGTGGGGTATTTAAGTAACCATCCCGGCAGATGGATGCCCGAGGCAGAGTTTTGCACGCGGGGCATCCCATAACTATCTCAGAGCTTTGTTAGGCAGGCTTATTTTTCCTCTCAGTGCTCTGTGGGACACTTGCACGAGTTTTCCGCGCAATCACGCTTGCTTCCCCGCCCTCTTAACTGAAAACTGTCCGTGAAAGAAAAGCAATGAGAACACGAGTGAATTAGGTAGCAGTCACAGCGTCCAATGCTCAAACGGTGTGTGACATTCTTTGCTAGAGGGAGGGGAGAGAGATATAAATGCGTGGCCCTTCCGATTCGGTATCTGCCCACGGATCCGTCACACGTGGTTTTCTCTGCTTGCTAACACCGGTCTGATCCCCTTGCTTTAATATCGGGGAAGTAACCATCGGTGCATTTACTCACGAGCAAACCACCTGGACCGCGGGGAGGGGGTGTTTCTAAAAGGCCATCTCTCGTAACCGAAGGCTCCTGCCCGGTTAAGCCATTAGTTATACTGGTGTAGTTATCGTTTTCATTTAAATGAGTACGGATAAATGCTTTGCAATGCCTTTACCGGATGGCTTGATGTGAATAGGGGTTCGCCTTGCTGGTAGAGATTTCCAGAAACGCCGCTCGCGGTTTCCTTTAATTTGCTCTTTCGGGGCGCCTTCCACCTTTCTCTGGAGCTAGCGGATGGAGTCTGGAGCGCGGCGGGGCCATCGCCGAGAGCGAGCGGAATCGTCCCCGACTGGCACGTCGCCAGGGCGGGCCGCCAAGGCGACCGTAAACGAGCCCCGGAGCTGGGCAGGGTTTCCCCCCTCGCTTTGGCCGGAGTCTCCTTCCCGCCGCCCTCTTTCGGCGCTTCCAGAGGGCGCGCAACGCGGGCCGTGCACAGACGCCGCGGCTCCCTGGCTCCGGGCGGGCGCACGTGCTTTGCCCGGGGAGGTCGCCTGATCTCGGGTCTGTCTGTCGGCTTTTCTCCCTCCAGAGCGAAGGCAGCCTTCTTCTTCTTCGACGGGCAGCGATCATGGGCGGGCGCAGCCTCGGCGCGCTCTGGAGCCTGGCGGTGTTGCTGAGCTGCAGCCGAGCCGCGGAGTGGAGCGCCGCTCCGCCCCACCTGGAAGGGGCGCTGCAGCCGAGCCTGGCTCCCCCGGGGACCAGCGCGGCCCCGGCCACGGGAGGCCTGGAGCGACGGGGAGCCAATCTGTCGCGCCCGGGTGCGCCCGGCTCGGCCCTCTCTCGCCCGTACCCGATGTGCCCCCGGCGGCCGGAGATCCGGGAGTCGTTCAAGTACGTCAACACGCTGGTGGCCTGCGTGGTCTTCGTGCTGGGCATCATCGGCAACTCCACGCTTCTGGGGATCATCTACAAGAACAAGTGCATGAGGAACGGGCCCAACATCCTCATCGCCAGCCTGGCCCTGGGGGACCTCCTCCACATCATCATCGACATCCCCATCAACTTGTACAGGGTAAGTGGCCGGCAGTGGCATTCCCGCCCCCGAGGGATCCCTTGATGCTGGGGATAGTTTTGAGCTGGGTCAGCAAAAAGAAGAATCAAGGGACACGTGCCTCTGAACGTGCACAGAGGGCTTTGCTGCAGTCCTCAGGCACGACCAGTCCTTACAGACCGAGTATTTTGCCCCTTACCATTTTATCCCCGCCCCCCCCTTTCTCAAAGAAGTTCAGAGTGGCCGATGTGGTTCCATGGTCCCCATTTAAATCTCTACAGCCTTTTTTTTGAAATAGGTTAGAATGAGAGAGGGGGACTGGCCAAATATCACCCAGCATGCTTCAGGGCACTGTACAGATTTGAACCCAGGGTTCCCATATTTAAATTTACTTCATGTATACTGCTTTTTTCTCCACAATGGGGGCTTGATGTTTCATCCAACGTTCTCTCCTCCTCTATTTTATCTTCGCAACAACCCTGTGAGCCCTGCCCTGGATCACCCAGGCTTGCCCAGTCCCATCAGAAGCTAAGCAGGATCAACCTTGGCTACTGTTTGGAATGGTGACCTCCAAGAAATATCAGGGTTATGATGCAGAGGCAGGCAATGGCAAACCACCTCTGAAATGGCTCTTGCTTTAAAAACAAGTCTAGCTCACCACCTAGTGGTGCATAATGCTATAAAAGCTAGAACTTCTGGCTGCCAGGCAATTTTGGGATCTCCTGGCTGTTCTACACACAATGCCATATGATAATTAATAATAATAACAACACTGTGAGGTAGGTTACGCTAAGAGTATGCAATTGCCTCAGGGTCACCTTGCAAAACAGTTTGGTGGAGTGGTTAGGAGTGTGGACTCTAATCTGGGAGAACCGGGCTTGATTCCCCACTCCTCCACATGCAGCTACTGGTGTGACCTTGGGTCAGTCACAAGTCCTTTCAGAGCTGTTCTCTCACAAGCAGTTCTTGAGAGAGCTCTCTCAGCCCCATCTACCTCACAGGGTGTCTGTTGAGGGGAAGGGGAAGGGATCGTAAGCCACTCTGAGAGTCCTTTGGGTAGTGAAGGGCGGGGTATAAATCCAGTCTCTTCTTCTTCTATGGCAGAGCATAGATTCAAACCTGGGTCTCCCCAAACCTTGTTTGACACTGTAACCATGCTACCACACTGATTTAGAAGGGCAGCCCTTTTGCAAAAAAGAAGAAGACATGTAAGCCCTTCAAAGACACCCAGTTGTCACACAGAACCATTGACTGTCCAAAGTGCCTACATTGAACTGGAAGGTTAGAACAACAGAGTGGCTTGAGGGGAAAATGAACAGGAAAGAGCTAATGATAAAACCTGCCCAGTGGTTTATATCCTCTGCCCTGAGAACCCTTTTTTCTAATTCCAGAGATGTCGGGACTGGCAGCTGTGAGTTACAGTCGGGGCTTTTTTTTTCCTGGAACGTCTTTGACAAAATTCTTTCAAAAAGGTTTAAAAGTTTGTGAGTTTTCAGTATACAGATTGAAAACTTCCTTTCCCACTTGAGAGTTCCGGCACCTCTTTCTTCTTCTTCTTCTTCTTCTTTTTTAAAAAAGCTCTGTCTGCAGTGATTTTGCAGGGGAGAGAGTTCTATTTGGAGGGTCCTGTGTTGCAGGGGTTGAGTTGTAGCTTATGACATTGTGGTCCCATTCAACCCTGTGAGTCTGTGAATGACTCCTAGGAGACGTGATTCTGGTGTTTCCCTCCTAGGAGACATGGTTCTGGTGTCTGGGCTTGACCCATTACAGTTTCTTTGTCTGCTCTGAAATCGCTCTTGATAACAGTTGGAACGGACTGCTTGGGCTTCCTTTGTTCACTGCACTAAGCCTCTTTCTCGACTGAATGTTTCCCGCGGAAGTCCTCCCAGCTCCCTAGATGGCCTGGGGTGGTCTGGATGACTCCTGCTAGTCTTCGATTAGCGCTTCCTCAGAGAGCGGAAAGGGAAAGGGGTATTGCTAGATGATCTCAGAATGGCCCCAGCTGCCTGCTTGGCAGGTACAAGCTGGCTCCCCTTTTCCCATTCCACAGCGATCATGAATTGTTATGCACATTCCCAAAAACTGTCAACCAGTTAATGAGCTTCTTTGTACTTCCACCATCAATTCCTACCAAATAAGTGCTTTCAAATCTGCCTCTCTTTTTTTGCAAGTGTTACATTATCAGCATTTCAAGTCTGTTTTGCTCAACATTTAAACACGATATGTCAAAGAAAATTAACATTTACATTATTGCAGATACAGCTGCATCTCTGTCTGAGCCTGTTGGGTTCCCCCAACCTTTAGTGCTGCTGCCAGGTTGAATTTCCAGTGCAAAGCAGTAGGAGCTCCGACTTGCTGAGCTCACAGTTTCTGTTCAGATTGGCTCCCCTTTGCTGCACAGCTCATACAGAGACACAGCAAACACAGCCTCCCCGTGGAAGTGTGTTGTACTCGTTCCGAACTTGAGTCAGGGAAGATGAGAGGAAAAGATTTAGAACTGTTTGCTTCCAAGGTTCTGCACCTCGCTCTGTTTTGCTGGGATGGGGAGAGACCCCTGGCCCATAGGCATAAACTACGGGGGACTCGAGGGCTCGGGCCCCCCCTGAAATTTCCCAGGGGGGACTGAGCCCCCACGGGCGAAACAGCGTCTGCCGTCACCTTCCCCCCCCCCCGCCTCCCTGGGCCCTTTCTAGGCCCGCCAGCTGGCCACTGCCACCAGAGCCTCTTTCTCCCCCCCCCCCCCGGCTCCCCTGTACCCACTCCTCCCTCCCTCCTTTCCTATCCTTCCGGGGGCTCCGGGCAAATGCCCAACGTGATAGCGTCACCCGGCTATCACATTGGACATTCGCCCCGGGAGGGAACGGAAAGGAGGGAAGAGTGGCTGGGGGGGGAGAGGCGGCGGCAGCATGGTTTCAGAGCGCACGCGCACTTTGCATGTGCACGAGCCCCCCCCCCCCCCCCCGGATTTCAAAACCTGACGCCCCTGCCCTGGCCCAAGGGGAAATTTTGGTGGTCTTGACATAAGCTCTTCTTTTCATTTTATATAGAGCCCATCATGGAAATCAAGGCAATATATATAGGATCACTAGGAAGCCTGCACAAAAAAACATCTGGCACTAACCAGACTGGAGTTGCTTGGTTGGAAGGTATATCATGTATACCTTGCGAACATACTAGAACAGGGGCCCCCAAATGGTGCTTGTGGGCACCGTGGCACCTGCTGACACCTTTTAGGAAGTAGGCGGGGGGCAGGTAGGGCTTTTGCCCAGCAAGGCTTCCCATCAACGACTGGAGATTTGATTGGTCATGCAGATTTTTTTAAATGTCACTTAAGCAGCAGCTGCCACCACAGCCCAGGGATCTGCACTGTGTTACTGAAGTTAAACTGTGGCAGTCATTTTGTAGCTGGCTCCTCCTCCTGTGGCAGCCATTTTATGGCAGCCATTTTGTTTTGCGTCCACCACACGTGTCAGAATTACAGATGTGCTCGCAGGCTCAAAAGGATCAGGAGCCCCTGTAATAGAAACATTTTTGTCTAATCTGAGATATGTAGCCAAGTGGGTCCCAACTTGGGGGCTAGGGACCCTGGGGGGGTAGAGTTATGGCAAGGAGTCTACGAATCCCTGTGGACACTAATCATTGTCATTTTGGTCTTTTTGTCTTTATGCATTCTCTCAATCAATGGATACTTAGTAGTCCAATTGCTATCACATGGGGGAGCCCTGCAAAATGTGTTGGTGTTAAAAAGGGATCCTTAAGAAGGTTGTGAACCAGTGATGTCGAGGGTAACTTTCCTTATTAGCATTTGAGTCTATACAGAAGGGGAAAGGATAGTGATGGGGGAAAGTTTAGTGTTTGAAGAATCTTGATTTGCCATGTGTTGGTTGTATATCTTAGGAAGTTCTTGTTTGCACCCAACGCTATGTATCGTTGCATGATCAAAGTATCCAGAGATCTAGAAGTAAGTTAGAGTATCAGACTAGAATCTGGGAGATCTGGATTCTTATCCCTCCTTGGTAATGGAAGCTCGCTGGGTGACCTTGGGCCAGTCACACTCTCTCAGCCTAACTTACCTCACCGGGTTATTGTGTGGATAAAATGGAGGCGAAGAGGAGGATGTAAGCCCCTCTAAGTCTTCACTGGGGAGAAAGGCAAGGTATAAATGAAATAATGTTTGATAAATCTGATTACTCTATATTTCCCCCTACCCCCTCTCCCCTTTTGTATCCCACTTTTTTTTTTGAGAAAATTAAAAAAAAAACATGAAAAAATGAAATAAATAAATCTGGTTCCTTCTAGGAAACATCATTCTGGTGGGCTGTCCTGACCATTGTCCTGACCCACTGCATATATTATGAGGACTGAGCAGCTCCATTTAGAGCAGTTGGGGCTGACTGCTCGGCCATCTTGGTTCATGTTAAAGGCAGTGTTAAACCTCAGCCAGTTCGGTTCTCCTTTCTCAGTCTCTACCACAGGACAGCGCATGAATGCTCACAGATCACCATTTTTATCAGGTTGCCATGGTGTGCCCATAGTGCATGTGATCTTGCAACGTGGTGATGGTTTTAGAGATATGGAAAATGCAGGGAAGTATTAACATCTTCCTTATCTTTTGGGCAAGTTGGCACAGAAAGCCCATACTGATGACATAAATACCCAGAGACAAACTCATACACCATGATTAAAGTACCTCTTGGCAAATGGCCACTTCTGTTCACCCAGGGGTAGGGATGTTTCCTAAACCTTGCTTTTCCCATTTAATATACCATCCAGTTGTGGGTAGGCCAACCTTTCATGATTGCAAGAAATTAGAATTCCACCCGTGGTGATCAAACCAAGAGCCGGATCTCTTATAGGGGACAGGTGTGGGGTGTGAAAGGGAGGATCAAGCTTTTTGCTTTCCGTTCCACGTCCCCAATTTCATACAATTCTTGAATGTGCAAAATATAGGTAGCTAAGTGGTTCATCCATGCACGGATGATGCTTTGGGGCAATGGAGCAGCCCATTATTTCCCAAGGGCATTTCTGAGAATAAATGCTTCTTGTTGATGCCTGTCTCCTTCCCTCTGCCCAGCCCCTGCCCAGCAAGAGACAATCATGAGTGTTTTCAGCTTAGACCTCTGTTTGGGAAAGCTCAGCACAGATATCTCTCTTCTTCCCCATTTCAGTTAGCCAAAATCTGACCACCCGTATTTTGAAGTATTACACAGTATTACAATGGGCTGACAGTTCCTTCTCTTTTTATCCCTTATTTTTGGCCATGATGCACCTTAATTTTTGGAAGGTACACACCTAAAAGAGTGTGATTAGGTATGTAATATGTGTGTGCATGAGACTGTGTGTATAAAATTTGTGTTTTGAACTACGTGTGTTAAAGGGGAGTATACGCCCGACGAGTTTGGATTGGTGGGAACAAAAAGGCATCCTTAAAGGTTAGTAGTTTTATTGTGGCCTTGCGTCATCAGATGCATGAACAGCCATCCTAAGGAGAGATACACCCTTCAGAGTCCATCTCAATGGCATAAAAAGTTGTGGGATTTATATATTATGGCAAAACTCTCGGATAATCTTATGCATATTGATACATGTCCTACCCTCTCTAACTTCACCTCTATATGGTTTCCTATTTTACAGTACCTTTCCAAACAACAGGGCATACCCCTCATAATGAACTACTTCTGGTTATGGTAAAAAATTAATTACTGACATTAAGATTAGCAAAGATTGATAAGAATATGTACTCACTGTAGTTTTTCTCAATTGTATCTCTTAAGTTATGTTTATACTTACACAATGCCTTTTACAAAACAGTTGTATGAGACTCTTTGGTCTATGCATCTATCAGTTATTCAAACATACATTCGGGTTGTTTGTTTCTATCAAATGTTTGCTAAGACAAACTCAGTAAAAATTTAGTATAGAAAAAAAGGCAATAGGATTGCACTGTGGGGTTACACTTAATTATATTAGATTGGCTGTCTCCCTTCCTGCACCTACAGACATTGGAAAGTGTGCATTTGCAGGTGCCAAATGGGTAAAGCTATCCCTGTTTAAGCTACTCTTATCCTTGTTGTTAAATCTTTCAGTATTGCTTACTCCACTACACACAAGCTTATCTGATATCAGTGTCTTCTGACTCCTCACTTTCTGGCTCCATGCCTTCTGCCCAGTGTTCCCTCTAAGCACAGGCGTCAACTATGGGGGGGCTCGGGGGCTCGAGCCTCCCCCGAAATTTCCCGGGGGGGGGGGGCTCAGCCACCCCCGGCAAAATGGAGTGCCCGCCGGTGGCCAGTCAGCCGGCCAGCTGGCTGCCGTCGCCACCTCTCCTTCCCCTCCACCCCCGGCCTGCCCTCCTGCCTCCCTGGGGTGGGGGGGGGGAGAGGCGGCGGTGACATGGTCCCGCGCTTCGCGCGCGCGGCAGTCAGCCAGCTGGCTGCTGCCGCCGCCGAGACTACGCTCATCTGTCCCCCCCCCCCCAAGGCAAGGACATGGTCCCGTGCGCGCACGCGCGCACGAAAGAGCCCCCCCCCGGGGATTTACAAAGTCTACGCCCCTGCCTCTAAGCTGAGTTAGTGTAAGCTAGCTTAGTTTATTAGCCTCCGGCTCACACATTTTTGTCTTAGCTCAGGAAAAATGGCTCCAGAGCTAACTAATTTATGCAGTAGCCAAATCACTCACTCACAAGTTTAATGTCAGTAGGTCACAAAGTAGAATTTTTGCTCACAGGACTCCACAGCTTAGAGGGAGCATTGCTTCTGCCCTGTGCCATTAGCAACAGTCTCTCTCTCTCTCCCCCTCTGTCCTTCTCCTGCTACCCAGTTCCTCTGTGTCCCGTTCTCAAAGCTGCTGCTATTTTGCATCTGCCTTCATTTCATTTCTCCAGTTCACATTAGCCCCCGGACCAAACTATTGCAGTGCATTTAGAATTAGGGTGTAAGGCATTTTCCTATGGAAAATATAGTGAGTAAACTTTGCTTCAGTAATCAAATTTGTCCCCTTTGGACAAGATCTGTGGAACTGAGCTAAATGGTCTGACGATGGCGGTTACTGACCATTTTAATGGAGCTGGTGGTCTTAAGTTATGATCATTCTGCACTTGATTTGATTTTCATAAATTATAGTGGGCTGGATCCAGCTCAAGGATCAGACAAGGACCATGAATCTTCCCACTGCCCCCTCTTCTCAACAACAGTTTCCAACCACAGTGCGGTTGACTCCTGGCATCCTGAGACTCCTGTGGAGTATTAACCACATGAGTCAAGAGGTTGCAGTAAAGAGGGGGAAGGGGCCAGCTCAGCTGATAGAAGAACCAGGGAGGAGGATTTCTTCCCCTTCCCGTGGAAACCTCCTGACCTACACAAGTCCTGTGACCCCAGGAATCAACTTTTCTGGGGTCAGGTCTGGCTGCTGCAAGGAAGGGACGGCGGGGAAGGTTGGTGACCCTCAGCACCTTTCATTGGTGGGTTTAGAAAAGGGTAACTCTGTTTAGGACGGCATGGCCAGTAGTTCAAATTATAGCTTGCAAGTAGCACATGGTAGATACTTGGTATTCCTTGCATAAATTAGTCCATGTACTGTTGACTTTTCCAGTGTAAAAGCCTTTCCTTGGAACAAAACCATAAATCGCTGAAATCAGCTCATCGCCTTAGCAACCCAGTGTTTACTTATCCCAGCCATCGGTCTTAACAAGGTGGTGGTCTTATGGAATCATTGGATGACTTGGAGTAACCTGTTACTTCTCCTCTGATGGCTGTAGAAGTAAAAACTGGGTCAAGCAAGATGCTTTTGTGCATTTCATTAGGAAGGCTGACCTTGTACTTCTTACACTCACCCTGGGGCTTTAGGGAATGTGATTTCCAGGGGTCTGTTGGGGCTGGAGCGAGGCGGAGCAAAGCTCCGCCAGCTCAGGAGTGGCCACTAGGGCAGCCAGGGGCCGAATCAGATTCTCTGATCTGATTTGGCCCACTGCCGAATTTCGGTGGCAACTTTAAAAGTGACTGGAGCGGAGGGGGTTTGAGGGAGAGGCTCCAAACTTGCAGGGTAGCTGCTGGGGCCTCTCCTCGAAATACCCACCAAGTTTCAAGAAGATTGGACCAAGGGGTCCAGTTCTACGGGCCCCCAAACAGGTTGCCCCCATTTCCTCCATTGTTCTCTATGGCAGGAAAAAAGTAACACTTTTTCCCACCATAGAGAACAATGGAGGGGATGGGACAACCTGTTTGGGGGCCCGTAGAATTGGACCCCCTGGTCCAATCTTCTTGAAACTTGGTGGGTATTTTGAGGAGAGGCCCCAGCAGCTACCCTGCAAGTTTGGAGCCTCTCCCTCAAACCCCCTCCCCTCCAGCCCCTCATATACCCTATGAGTTTTTGCCATTGATTTCAATGGCCCATAGGGTATAATGGGGCTGAAACTGACATTCCCTTTCTGACACACTTCTGGTGATGTCAGGGGACGTGGCATATGCTAATGAGTTCCTGCACCTTTTTTTCTACGAAAGGACCCCTGGTGATTTCTCATTGTTACTCTCTGTATCAGCCCATATTCTGTAACACCAGATCTTCCTACTAGAAGAAGAGATCCCATGGCAACATCTGAAGGCAAGCAATGCTGCAGCCTTCTAGAAGCTAAGCAGTTTAGGGTCTGATCAGTGCTTGGATGAATGATGGACTCAGAACTCCATGGATGCCCCCTTGAGTCCCACAGTGGAGGAGAGCTGGGCTATTAGTGTAATCAGTGCACAAAGTCCTTTGCTCAAAGTTATGGTTAGAAATGTGTATCCGGCTTCCTGTATGCATGTCTGAGAAACCATGTATGACGCACCCATCTACTTCCCTCAGTTTTTCTCTCCTCTGACTGAGCCACCCTAGTTGTGTGTTTTCTTCTTTGCTGAAGAAACTCTGGCTGTGCCACCCCGTCACAGTACGATATTTTGCTGCTGGCTCTGCCCAAGGACCTGAGGGAAGGGTTGAGGATCCCCTTTAACCATTGAAATGGCACTCAAGGCTTTTTGAAATTAATAAATAACAAAATATTTTATTCAACATACAAAGGAAAAGGTTAGATGAAATCAGGGGTAAAATCTCTGCAGTAACTCAATATAGAACTTTGATGTAAATCAGTATATGCACAGACTTTAGTTCATACGTGTCAGGCTCAGGGGTCATTTGGGGCCGGAGCGAGGCGGAGCAGTGCTCCGCCAGCCCAGGAGTGGGCACTAGGGCAGCCACAGGCCGAATCTGATTTGGCCCGCTGCCGAATTGCCACCAAAATTCAGCTGCGGCTTAAAAAGCAGCTGAAGGGGAGGGGGTTTGAGGGAGAGGTTCCAAACTTACAGGGTAGCTGCCTTTCCCCCAAATACCTACCAAGTGTCAAGAAGATTGGACCGGGGGTCCAATTCTATGGGCCTCCAAATAGGTTGCCCACATTCCCTCCATTGTTCTCTATGGTGGGGAAAAAGTAACATTTTTCCCACCATAGAGACTAATGGAGGAGATGGGGCAACCTGTTTGGGAGCCCGTAGAATTGGACCCTATGGTCCAATCTTCTTGAAACATGGTGGGTATTTTGGGGAGAGGCACCAGCAGCTACCTTGCAAGTCTGGAACCTCTTCCTCAAACCCCCTCTCCTCCAGCCTGTCATATACCCTATGAGTTTTTGCCACTGACTTCAATGGCCCATAGGGTATAATGGGGCTGAAACTGACATTCAGCTGGCCGAATGGGCTTGCATTGTCAAAACTGACATGTGGAGGTAATTCGGCAGCCGGAACAGATGTAGCCTGATTTGGCCCAATCTGAATCAGGCAAAAAAAAAAAATATTTGCACACCCCTAGCGGGCACAAATGGCAGTGGTGGCAAGCCCCTCCCCCAGCTCCCAGTAGGCCTTTGGAGGAAGCGAAGCAAGTTTAAACCCCTTCTGTTTAGAGTCATGCAGCGGCAGCAGCATGATCTTTCCATTGCATTCTATGGGGCCCTTCACGCTTTGCTCCCCCCCTGCCCTCCAGGCCAGCTGGGGAAGGGAAAGGGAAGCTTTTGAAGATGCCCCCCCCTTTTGCTTCCCTTTCTGACACACTTCCAATGATGTCAGGGGGCGTGGCATATGCTAATAAGTTATGCTAATAGGTATACTAATGAGCTCCTGCACCTCTTTTTCACGAAAAGACCCCTGCTCAGGCTACTGAGAGTTTCATAAGCTTTTAACAGTGACTTAGGATCTTTATGATGAGAGGCTTTTGTTCCATTGTTTCCCAAACACTCCGGTACACTTTCTTTGAGCATTCACTGACTCTTTTGGTTTCCAGAACGCTGGGACACTCTTTCCAGTACCCAACCCCTTCTCTTGAAACAGCAGTACTCGACCTGAGTTTTTAACTGACAAGATTTCACAAGGCAGTCTCTAACCACACCAGACCAGGGATCTCTCCACTCTTCAGAGCTATCTTCCTGTTTTGACTAGGTAGAGCAGCTCTTCTCTCATTAAAGGATGTATCTCTTTTTCTTGGCCCGAATGGGAGTCTTTGCCTAACTACCCATTCTTGCCAACCTCCACAGTACTCCATCTGTGTTAAACTGCTCTCAGTCAGGGCTGAATTCAGACACTGACAGTACTCAACTCTTCTCAGCTAGGGGTTGAAATCAGACTGAATTTCTCCTCAGCATTCAGCTCTCAAGCCTTACTCTGCTCAACTGATGCTAACCAATCAGATTCCTTGGAGCGGCCTGTTGCTCAAGGCTCTCTGTTTCTGTGAAGAATGACCCCTTCACAGTCCTTCATCTGTTTACACAGTACTTCTAAGCTTTTAAAAGTGCAGTTCATCACAGCATGGCTGACATACCTTTTGCAATTGCTCCCATAGTTCCTATGAACACACTTTTTTCCTCATGTGGTTGGCCTTCTTTCCATCTTTGTATAACATGCACACAAAAATCTCTAATAAAGCATGGGCATCTTATGGGAGAATGCATGAAAGGATCCATAAACAGAAACCTAAAAACAAAAGCTATTTTTTTAAAAGTTTCTGCCAATCATAATTGTGGAACAAATAAGGACAAAATCTTTAAAGTACATTGTTTATTCATACCACATTATTTGGTCTTGGGAATTTGCAAAACATTGTGTTGTCTTTCCCCATGTGTCCTATGCAGGGGTCCGTTGGAGCGGGAGCACACAGGAGCGCAGCTCCGGGAGGGAGGAGCCCAGGGGGTGGGCACATGACCAAGCCCCGCCCCCTCCTCGGCTTCCCCAAGCAGTGCAGAGGCACAGCGCCCCAGGGAAAGCCCTGCTAGGGTCTTTATTGTTTTTAATGTTTTGTTTTAATATTGATAATTTTATCATTGTTCCTTTTATGACTGTGTGCTGCTTTTCCAGAGACTTGCTCAAGGTGGCATATACATTTTCTAAGTATACCATTTTTTATCTGGGCACATGGCACATAAGTACTGGAGAAATTTCACCAACCCTTCAGCAGCTTCCACCCCATCAGTTTGGTGTAGTGGTCAGTAATCTGGGAGAACCAGGTTTGATTCCCCACTTCTCCACATGCACATGCTGGTGTGACCTTGGGCCAGTCACAAGTTCTCTCAGAGCTGTTCTCTCATGAGCAGTTCTCAAAAGACCTCTCTCAGCCCCACCTACCTCACAGGGTGTCTTGTTGTGGGGAGGGGAAGGGGAAGGGATGGGTGGTGCACATGTCCTGGGTATCTCAAGTCTACTTGAAACCTGGTGGTTTCAAGGGAGCAGGAAGAGAATGAGGGTGTGTTCTTTACGCTTATTTTATTGCACAAAGTATTGGATGGGGAAGGGAATGGAGGAAGAGCAGGTCAGTTTCACTCACCTGTGGAGTGGAGCCTGAGGGGTGAGTGTTGCCTTCTGACACACTTCCAGTATGTTAGGGGGTGTGGCATATGCAAATGAGTTATGCAAATGAGTTATGCTAATGAGCTCCTGCACCTCTTTTTCTACGAAATGACCCCTGGTCCTATGGTTCCCAGTTTGCCACCCACTGGATGTTCCCTTACTTAAAGTAGCCTACCTGGCATCAATTAGAGCTTTTCCTGAGGAAGTGAGGAGGGCACCATCTCTAGAAGTTTTAGGAAGCACTGCAAAGCTGTTTTGTACACTAGGACTTTTAGTGTTCAGCCATTTGGGGGGGGGTTGTTGGAAGTTTACTGTACTGTGTTTCAGATTTGGATTTATAAGCCACTTTGAGCGACAAAGGAAAGTTAGAGTATAAATTGTATTTGTGTTGAGAGCCAGCATGATGTAGTGGTTAAAGTTTCAGACTAGGATCTGGGAAATCCAGGTTTGAATCCCCACTTGTGCTATGGAAGCTTGCTGGGTGACCTTGGGCCAGTCACACACTCTTAGTTTAACCTACCTCACAGGGTTGTTGTGAGGATAAAATGGAGGAGAGGAGAATGATGTAAACTGCTTTAGGTCCCCATTGGGATGAAAGGTGGGATAAAAATAAAGTAGATTTTAATAGATAAACAGGTAATACAAATGTAACATGGAATTAGCCCTGTTTATTAAACTTGTTTCAACAGGACTTACATGTGAGTAAGTATTACTGGATCATGGCCCTTGCCTCTTGCAAAGAACTTCAGTTCAGGCTATGTATCTGACATAGCTTTTTCCACTACCAGCTATCCAGATACATTCCTCAACCGTCCCATCCTTCAACTGGGACAGTTCTTTCTGCATAATGTCAGCAAAGACCATCTTTCTCTTATCAGTCTCACAGTTAAATTCCACGTCCAGGCCATTGTCCTCTGACTGTGGGCTCCTTCAGTTCCCTTAATTAGGTCAGCTGTTGGTGTATGCTGTGCAATCCTGTGCAGAGTAATAGCCATAATGCCCTTTGGTGGAATGACAGCAATATAACTCTGCTTAGATTTGCACTGTTAATCGTCTGTGTCCCCTTTGCTCTTCAGTGCATTTCGTAGACACGCAAACAAGATCTTTTCCTCCACTCTACCAGCCTTCAACTCCAAATGTTGATTTTGTACTGGTCAATGCATTTGTGGGAGTTTTCCTCCTTAAGGTATGCTTTAATCAGTAGGTGAATTACTCTGACAGTTCAGAGTTGCACTTATTTAATGTATTGAACTTTATGAGCTTAGAAGGCTGTACCTATGCTTAGGATCGCATGGTTAGACTGCAGTCCTAAAAACACTTTCCCGGAAGTAAGTCTCACTATTCAATCTAATTCTGAGTAGACCTGCTCAAGTTTTCTGCCATAGTATGTTAAACAGCGTGAGTCAGTTAATGAGGCTGAGCTACTTTGTGCAGTTCTGGTCACCATATCTCAAAAAAAGGGCATTGCTGAGCTGGAAGAAATAGAGAAGAGGATGACCAAGATAATTCAGAGGTTAGAGTTGCCATTCTACAGTTAGGGGCGGGGGATTGCCTGGTTTTGTGGGCTCCTGCCTGCCACTGGCCAGCTGGCCGGTGGGAGGAAATTCACCTCCCAACAGCAGTGTCGCAAGATGTGCCCATGTCATCCAGAAGTAATGTGGGCACATGGGGAGTGACGCTCTGGTTTTGGGGCAAAACTCTATGGTTTGAGGGTGGTTTTACCATAGAGTTTTGCCCAAAAACCAGAGTGTTGCTCCTGATGTACCTGCGTCACTTCCGGGTGATGTAGGCACAGTGTGCAACATCACTTCCACCCCGCCCCCCTGCTGCCGCTGGCATCTCCAGGGGACCTGGCAGTCCTATTAGAGCACCTTTCCTTTGGGGAAAGGCTGAAGATTCTGGGAGTTTTTAATTGAGAAAAGATGCAACTAAGGCGGGGGGACACAGAGGTTTATAAAATTATGCACAGGTCAGAGAGAGTAGAGAGAATTTCCCCCCCTATCCGAAACTATTAGAATTTGAGGACACCCAATGAAGTTGATGGACAGTAGATTCAGACAGACAAAAGGAAACATTTCCTTACACAAGTCATTAAAATTGTGGGATTTGCTGCCAGTGGTTGTTGTGACAGACAGCTTTAAAAGGGGGATTATTGAGATTTCATGGAGCATAGGTTTGTGTCCAGTGACGGAACCTGTCCCGAACTTGCAGATGCAACTCACCTCAGTTGAGGCAAGCCATACATGGCTGTCAATCACTTCAGCCGGGCCAGGATATAGCCAGAACAGGCAGGGCAAGGTCAGACTTTGGGCCAGGTGGAGGCCATCGTATCATCAAGCCTGCGGGGGTGGGGGAGCAGCCTAGGAGGTGACTGCATCTGAGGCAAGGCTCCAGGTCACTTCCTGGTTGGATGAAAGGGTGGAGGAGAGGAGCCAGCCCTGAGAGGGGACTGGAAGAGTGGCCTACTTAAGGAGGATCTGTAGCTTACTAGGGAGGATGAAGTATCCCTACTCAGGCAGCATGTGGGAGTGAAAGATACAGAAGGGAAGAGAAATCAGGTGGTACAGCTTCTTCCCCTTTCCAGTTTGAGGTTTTTTGGGTCTTCCGCTGTGGGAAGGACAAGGACAACATGGCCTTAACAAGGAAGATGTCACAGTCCATGGCTTTTAGCCATGGTGACTAAGGGGAACTCCAAATTCAGAGGCAGTAAACCTTTGAATACCGATGTCAGGGGGCAACATCAGAGAAAGACCTCAGCCTCTGTGCCTAGGTTGTTGGCTCTCCATGGCAGATGGCTGGCCACTATGTGAGACAGGAAGCTGGACTAGGTGGACCACTGGTCTGATCCAGCAGAACTCTAACTACATTCTTAATGGCACGTCAGTTCATTTTTTAAACTGTTTTGTTTCTGGCTCATTATTGTGCTAGAGACTGGAAAATACAACAGATCGTCTTTCCTTTTCACCACATGATAGCTTTTGTTTATTCAGTTGTATATCTCGTGCTTCCCATCAGGGCCTCAAAAAGGCACTGCTGAAGGTTTGGTAATGTGCACATTTTAGCATGTAATCAGTTAGCCTGTTTAATCAACCGACAGCGCAGTCTTTTCCAGTGAAGTCACTGGGCTTAGACTGGAGTAACCTTGTGGGATTGCACTGCAAGACTCTTCAACCAGCTGACAACCCCATTTATTTATTTTAATTTACGTCATTTATAGTCCTCCTTTGTCACAGGGACTCAAGGTGGATCACACAGAATGAGCCATTACGTTCAACAAAATGGGACACGCGATAAACCAGTGCATTAGGATTTTAGAAGTCTGGGACCACCAGAAAGAACTGAAGCATGGCATAAGTATTAACGTATCAAATTACATAGTAGGATCCTACTAACAGTAAGCAATACACAACAGTGTAGGCCACAGCCCCATATCATTTATCCAAGCAAGTTTGTGAAACCATTTTGTGCAGTGCGACCGTTCCCTGTGCAGAAAAGCCCTCTTGAATGGTTTGGTTTTGCATAGTTGGCGGAAAGCCAGGAAAGCAGGAGCTGGATCCTGACCTCCTTGGGCAGACCCTAAACCATCTTCAAGTACTCAAAGGGCTGTCATCTAGAGGGTGGGGCAGAGTTGTTTTCTGTTGCCCCAGAAGGTCGGACCAGAACCAATGGGTTGAAATTAAATCAGAAGCGTGTTCGGCGAAACATTAGGAAGAACTTCCTGACGGTTAGAGCGGTTCCGCAGAGAAACAGGCTTCCTCGGGAGGTAGTAGGCTCTCCTTCTTTGGAGGATTTCAAGCAGAGGCTAGGTGGCCATCGGACAGCAATCCTGATTGTGTGAACTTAGGCAGATCATGAGAGGGAGGGCAGGAAGGGCTGCCTCAGTGCTTAGTTCTTGTGGCCCTTTCTTACATGCCCAGGGAAATGCTGATTGCCATTTTTGGGGTCAGGAAGCAATTTTTCTCCAGACCAGTTTGGCCAGGGATGCTGGAGGTTTTTTGTCATCTTCTGGGCATGGAACAGGAGTCACTGCAGGTGTGGAGGGGGAGGTATTCGTGAATTTCCCGCATTGTGCAGGGGGTTGGACTAGGTTGCCCTGGAGGTCCTTTCCAACTCTTCTAAAGTATCTGTCTTATATTCATATTCTGCCCTTCCGGCAAGGAATTCTAGGTGCCATTCATGTTATTTCCATGCTGCTGAGGTTTACTGTGCCATCCCAAACACCCTTCCAAGTCCACTGAAGTCAGTGGGCTTAGTAGGCTAGGACTCAGTTTAGGATGACACTGTTAATATCTTAGAGACAGCCTGAGTGTTAGGGTGAACGTGAAGATCACCTTCCTAGCTGATGGCTGTGGATAATCATGTCTTCCAGTCAGGAGTCTGGGCCTTTTTTCTTCTTTAAATTGCTTAGGCCAGGCATACATGGATGTGATCAATCCATACAAACATGAATCCTAGTTTAGTCACTCAGGGATGGGCCAGGTTTGTGCAGGCACTGTGTGCATGGCAGAGTACCAAGTACACCAATCATTCCATCCTATTCATATACCTGGACAGTCTGGTTTGCCAGCTGAACACATGTTACGATCAGTCCAGTCCAGCCTTCAACAAGATTTTCTGTTTGAACAACAGTCAAGCAAAAATCCTGATTGCACATGCACATTCTCATAATGTTTTCTGTTCCCCCGCCCCATCTGCCACTGCCACCTCTCCCCTGCTGTTCTTTAAGCCCATGAAACATTTTCATTTCCCAGTGAGTGGCTTACAGATGTGAAGTGTCTCCCCTTTTAACTTTTGGTTGTTTGCCTTTCAACAGCTCCATGCTGGAGGAAACTGGCCTTTTGGAGTAGAACTATGTAAGCTGGTCCCCTTCATTCAAAAGACATCAGTGGGCATCACAGTGTTAAGTTTATGTGCTCTCAGTATTGACAGGTGAGAAACCAATACTTCTTTTTTGTATACCGAATATGCACATTTGGTGTAAGCAATGTTTAAAACATTGAGTTGGATGCAGACTAAATTTTCCAATGGCAGAATGGAAATTTCCTTCCTCTTCCCCTCCCAGTGCAGCTCATTAATTAATTAACTTTTGATGGTACATCTATGGTAAGCATAAATGCTTAGATCCAATGAATATTGTGCAGCGTGCCTCTTCTTGGTCTAGCACTTCCATATGTGCAAGGGCTCATTGAAAGCTATTGATCTTGCGCAAACGAAAGTGTTTGCGCAAGAGGATGTGTGCTCCACAGCAGACACACAGAGCTCGCTCGTAGGATCCATGCCAGTTTTAGCCTTTGAGGTCCAGCAATGGGGGCGTAGAAGGAGCCTTATCACAGGCTTTCCCCACAAGACTCAGTTATTTTCACATTCCTGGTGCAAAGGGGGGGGGGGGGGAAGGACCCATATTACAGTGGCTTTTTTCCCAATAAGGATAGGAGCCTTTGTTATTTTCCAGTTTGATTCAGAGTAGGAGATCCTGTTTACCAGTTTTCAAACATGTCACCTCTCATGAAACAGAAGTTCCTGCAACGCTTACACCTGTACAGCACTGATGCAGTAATTCATGTAAACAGAGTTTACGGTCACATTAGTTGGGAAGATCAGAGTTTAGCCCTGATTCTCTGTCTAATCTGAACTAATCACTGTTAATTTCTCATATCTAGATATCGGGCAGTAGCTTCGTGGAGCCGTATCAAAGGAATTGGAGTGCCCAAGTGGACAGCTGTAGAAATTGTATTGATCTGGGCCGCGTCTCTTGTCTTAGCCATTCCTGAAGCGATAGGCTTTGATATGATTAGTACAGAATACAGAGGAGAGAACATTCGATCTTGCCTACTAAATCCCCAGCAAAAAACACCTTTCATGCAGGTAAGGTACCCTTTCTTGACCTGGCTTACTATTCCACAAGACTTCTGGAGGTTCAATATAATAAGTGCTTTTTCCGTTGTGGCAGAGGTGGCCATCTATAAATATCGGACATTATTTAGTTAGATACAAGGCAGCCTCTGTGGTAGATTTAGCATTATGGTGTTCAACTCAGAGTTCTTGTAATACAGGCCCGTGTGTAACTGTAACTTGCCTCATCACATATGGAGTAAAAACTAGGATAAACCTTATATGGATTGTGTGGAAAGCAGACCCTTGTAGCGCTCCGATTACATGGAGACCAGGGGGACAGCCCCATACCCTTATCTATTTTTGAAGGTTGTGGAGAGGCCAAGATGTCAAGGGTCAACCCTATTTAAGGGTAGGAATCAAGTGCTGGGGCTTGTGGTTTCATTAAGCCAAGAAGTCTCATCTCATGGGGTCTTCAAGGCAACAGATGGACAGAGGTGGTTTTCCTGCCTTCCTCTGTATAACAACCCCGGTCTTCCTTGGTGGTCTCCCATCCAAGTACCACTGTGCTACACAGAGAGAAAATAATGGAAGGAAGGAGTACAGGCTCTGGTTCTTCCTTCCTAACGAACACATGTATAGCGTCAGACTATAGATCAGGATTGACTGGCTCTCCAGGATTCTCAGGCAAAGAAACCTCTTTTTCAGCACCTTCTCTTGGAGTGATGCCAGGAACTGTCTACATGCCAGGAATCTGCTCTACCACTGAGCCACAGCCCATTTCATGCCTATGTGGTCCATCTGGGGCTCTAGCTCCCTTGGGAGCGCAGTATATAATAAAGATTCTGAATAGGCAGAGCTGCTGTGATTTCCGTGTGATGAGGGTTATGTGTAGCCCACTTCTTTCTTCCGGGTGACTAGGCCGCAAAGCTTCTGTTAACTGTCATTGTGCTCTCAGATGACTAACTCTTGTGGGAAGGGGGACTTGTAAAAATGAGAAGGATTGTTGACTTGTTTTTACAAGAGCAAGATAAGAGTCCAGTAGCGGCTTAAAGACCAACAAGATTTCCAGGGTATAAGCTTTTGAGAGTCGAAGCTCCCCTTGTCTTTAACATGCTTTCCCCCCTCCCTTTTTTTTTTGCCATCAAGTTACAGCTGACTTATGGTGACCTGGTAAGATTTTCAAGGGGAGGGACATTGGGGGGGGGGGGTGTTTTGCCATTGCCTGCCCCTGCATCACGACCCCGGTATTCCTTGGTGGTCTCCCCTCCAAATACTGGCCAGGGCCGACCCTGCTTAGCTTCCGAGATCTGATGAGATCCAGTTAGCCTGGGCTATCCCGGTCAGGGGCTTTAATGTACTACTGGACTCTAATCTTGCTCTTCAACCGCATACCAACGGGGCTATACACCTGAAATTGTTTTACACAGTAATTCTTAAATAAATTCTTTCATGGGGTGCTGTGAGCACTGATCGGTTTATTTGGGCATGTGATGGTAGATAGGTATGTCACTGATGCCTAAGTAGGTTTTTATCCCAACTCGTAGAAGTAAATTCTTAATGCCTTCCCCCCCCCCCATTAGTTCTACAAGCAAGCTAAAGATTGGTGGCTGTTCAGCTTTTATTTCTGTTTGCCACTGGCAACCACTGCCCTCTTCTATACCTTGATGACCTGTGAGATGCTAAGAAAGAAGAGCGGGATGCAGATAGCTTTAAACGACCACTTAAAACAGGTAAGAAGGTGCTCAAACCTTCCTGGAAGGAGACCGGGGGGTGGGGGTGTAAATTAGGCATTATCAGCACAGTGAACACCCTGTTTTAAGCAAAACAGTCCTGCTGCATAGCTTCTCTGTAGATACTTGAGGCAGATACTTGAGGTAGCAATGGAACAAGTGATGAAATCTTTCATGTGCCCCATGATGAATTGTCACAAGTAAGCTTCATGTGGGAAACAAGGGGAGAAAGACACATCTTCTAGCCGACCACCATGAATTGATGAGGTGGTGCCATAACTTCCTGGGATCTAGGGAAGCACACTAAATGCTCCAAAGCAGTTATATGGACAGGATAATAGTGATCATAGAAAAATCCTCTTGTTTGATCACTGTTATTATCTTTGGTCTCCCAGTACTAATAATTGGGGGTGGGGTGTTGTGTGTGCATATAGCCAGCCAACAAATCGAGGTGTTTGCTTACACTACTGTCATTAAGTGATGTATATGAGGATTGCATATAGTGACAGTCAAAGTTCCACACTGTTCCTAGTTTGTTGGCTGGAACATTTGAAAGGAGATCAAAGAGCAATGTCTAACAAAATGCACAGATTTTCTTTTTGGAGCGGATAAGTGATAGAAGGCTTTTTCCCCTCCTTCCCTCTCTCTCTCTCCAGCATCTCTGATCTTTTACCTAATCCCCTTGCTTTTTCATAGTGTTAATCCGGGAGCTTGGTTGGGAGGATTTTCTGATACCCGTAGGATAAACAGAATTAATCCAATCATAGAGATTATATCTCAGACTGTCAGAGATTATTTTGCAACTGGAAAATGCAGCTACTTTGGATTTCACTCAGATGTCTGTACTCTTTTTAATGTTGCTTCTTTGCTTTCAGAGACGGGAAGTGGCCAAAACTGTGTTCTGCTTAGTGCTTGTTTTCGCATTGTGCTGGCTCCCCCTTCACCTTAGCAGAATACTGAAGCTCACAGTTTACAATGACAGCGACCCCAATAGATGTGAACTCTTGAGGTAAGACAGTCATAATGGAATACCCGTAGAGCTCTTTCATGGCTCCCAGGAGACTGCTGACATTGTGATTTATTCTCCCAAAGAATGCATTTAAAATGAGGAATATGCAGCCTGTTCATTGAACCAGCAGCCTATGTGATCATCACCAAGAGTATGCTGGACTGTTTGCTGATGTACCTGCAGCCTGGGCTAGAAGAACATGGCAGTGCCACCTTTGTTATCCATTGCTGAGTGGATTGCCCTCAAGTGGAGGAACCATCCTTACATCCAATTCTGAGGAATGGTGTGGATCAAAAAAATCCGCAGAATGGGTTCATGTACAGATAGAGTCATATCTTTCTACAAACCTGGAGGATGCCCCAGGTTTGCAGAAGAATAAGAAATGTAAAATACAGATAGTGTAGGCGCACAGGTATTGCTAGGGGAGATGACAAGGAAAACCAGTTGGGATAGAGGGAATGGGGAAATGATTCCCCTCAGGAGTCTTTGTGGATCCCCCACTTGTTTACTGTAGTTGGTGCATTCCAGATAGGCTGTGAGTTTGGAGGTAGCCCCTGTCTGCTTCTAGAGGTGATTGCCTGTGGATGTCTGTCTGTACGAACCCTATTTGAGATCTTATGGCTGCACTGCTCAGTCCTGGACCTTGGAGGCATGACCACTTTTGAAGGTGGCTTTTGCCGGTGGTGTCCTGTCAGATTGGTAAAATCCAGTGTGGAGTGTAGACACAAGCCAGAGTTTAGTTAGTTGCAGTTGTAGCTACTATGATCCTTGGGAGAGCATTTCTAGGAACAGAAGTATTGAAATAATTTCTGGTATGTGATTTTGCTAGGGAGAGTGTCTGCGACCCGTGTGTAGCCATTGTCACATGGTGCTCCACCATAAGTAATCTTACAGGTGGAACACTGTATCTATATGTACTATTAGACTCGTGTGGCCTCCATCTGCAGATGCTTAAATCCGCAGATTGGGGCCACAATGAGAGTAAACAGATTTTTCTTCAAACTTGGGGGACTTCCCAGGTTTGCAGAAAAATCTGAAACCAAATATAAAATCTCCCTTCCCCAATCGTTTGCATTGTCTGTGCGTTGATGAGAGCAGAGTAATCACAACCTAGCCTGGCCACAGTGGAGGAGGACTCCTGGCAGCCATTGCAGCCCGGTTGCAATGGCGGAGGACACTTGGCAGCTCTGCCAGGCTTGGTGGAGGACACAGGCAGCCCTGCTGTCCCTGGCCACGGTGGCGGAGGATGCCTGGGATCACTGCGTTCCCGCCCCGGTGGCTGAGGACTCCTGGCAGCCGCTGTGGCCTGGCTGCAACAGTGGAGGATATCTGGCAGCCATACCAGGCCCGGCAGCAGTGGTGGAAGATGGCAGTCACCACGCTGGGCTCAGCAGCAGCAAAGGAGGATGCCAGCAGTCGGGCCATGCGGCGGGAGGAGGATGCTGGGTTCACCCTCCCTGTGAGTCCTCCCCCCCCCCCCGAGCTATAAGGGGAATCAGCAGTGATGGGGAGGGATCTCCCTCCCCCCGCGATTAGTATTGTGGGTCCCAACTTGTAGTAATATAGTATCGCTTCTGATGGGTTTTACTGTTATGTACTGCAGGTGGGGAGATCGCACCTTGGATGATATGGTGTGTTGACAGAACTGTGCTGCACACGTGGCAACTTCCCTCTTCTGTGCCAGGCATTTATACCTTCTGAAATGGTTCCCCTGAGGTCAGCAGGCCCTCAGGTATATGATGGGGTCAAAGTGAGGGCTGCAGTGAGAAAGGAGAATCAGCGTGATTGCCCTCCCCCTTTTCTATGAGTAGAAGTGCCCACCGCAAGGAGAAAGAGAGCTTTTATGATGAAATGTGCAGTACATTTTCCTGATCAAACAATCATGCTGGTGGACAGGACTTTGTAGAATGGAGCCTGAAAGAAATCTCATGGTTACTTACAGAAAGTGTTGAGATGTGGGGAATATGCCCTGTCCAACACATTGAGGACTCTTTGGACAGAAGAGGGGTGATATATGTTCTCCTGCTGGTCTCTCACAAGAGCTGGGAGTGCCCTTCTTGATGCAACTTCTGCATTCCTTCTCTCAAAGAAGCTCTGCAGGCATCCGCAGTTCTCTTCTTCCTGAGGGTTAAGACTCTGACCAGTGCTCATTCTCTGAGCCTAATAGTACTCCACAGATCGTGGCCTAGTCCACCTTAAATAGGCACAGGCTATATACTGTTTATGGGGAAACCCTACAAGATACCCAGGTCTCTGGTCCAAGGTGTTGCTGCTACCCTGTTGATGTACGAATCGGCTTTGCTGGGCAAGTCAATAACCATGGCAACTATGTTTTCCTTGATCTCTTTCGGCACCAGCATCTTTATTCTGTTTGGCCATTCTTGGCAGCTCCCTAACAACCATGCCCTGGGCTCTAAAGGATTAGGTTCAGGGTGGGGGTTATATAGTTGAAAGACTAGGAAGAGAATTTCTCCCTCTTGCTCTCTCTTTGTGTTTTTATTAACCAACATGTAAATTCCAGTTCAGTATCCTTCTTCATTTCTTCCAGGATTCCTGACTTCCAGACTTTCCTGCTGGATGGCTCCTCTTTTGTCTCCTGGTTTCTTAATTTCTTAGCAAAACCTCCCAGCTTTCAATCACCATCCCGAGTGTTTTCCCCTTGTGACTTTCTTGGAGCCTGCTGTATTCCAAAGGAACCTTCCTAATAATTGTAGAACCTGTTGCTCATTTTTTTGTAGGAAATTCTGGTTACACCTTGGAGTAATATCTCGAGTTTGTTCTGGGAAAACGAGAAAGCGATCTCTATAACGTTCTCTCAGAAGATAGTGTGATTCAAAGGCGGTGCATGTTTTAATACAAAGAATTTGAAGAGCTCGAAATAATTATAATGAGGAATACATTTATTCGCCGCTGAAGTTCAACATTTTGACCCAAATGATTGCTTGTCTAATTACTGCTGAAAGGGGCCTGGCGACAAAATGGTGAACTTTCTCTAACTGTTTTTTAAAAAATAATCAGTAACATTTCTTTTTTATTGTCTTGGCAGCTTTCTGCTGGTCATGGACTATGTTGGCATTAACATGGCATCTCTGAATTCTTGCATTAATCCCATCGCTCTCTATTTTGTAAGTAAAAGATTCAAGAACTGCTTTAAGGTAAGGAGTCCTTGTTAGCCGATTACTGTAGAAATGAAAGTAGACACCACTGGATGAAAACTTTGCACTGTAGACTTTGCCGTGTGGGGCTCGGAAGTGATCAGAATGATGGCTTTAAATTATGATTACCCCACAGAGAAAGAATAGCATGCAACTAGGACCCCTAGTTAATTACTGAAGGTGAAACCCTACAAGTAGACAACAATGAGAAAGTCCCAGCTCTGCTGGTGAAATTCACCTCCTGGGCTGAAGCGGCTGTCCGTGAGTGATATTCACTCCTGCTTAGTAAATACGCTTCACAACCATACTGAACATTAAAGCTCTTCTCAAGATGAGTAATTGCTCATTTCATAGTTCAAGAGACAGCTCGGTGGGTTTCAATTTGTACTTTATAGTTCACAGCACATTGTCCACTAATGTAGAAATAACATGATTAAACATGGAAAATAAGAACATAAGAACATAAGAGAAGCCAATGTTGGATCAGGCCAGTGGCCCATCCAGTCCAACACTCTGTCACACAGTGGCCAAAAACACCACGTGCCCTCAGAAGGTCCAGCAGTGGGGGCAGGACACTAGAAGCCCTCCCACTGTTCCCCCCCCCCCCCCCCGTCAAGCACCAAGCATACAGAGCATCACTTGCCCCAGACTGAGAGTTCCTATCTATACCTTGTGCATAATAGCCACTGATGAACCTCTGCTCCATATGTTTATCTAATTCCCTCTTCAAGCCGTCCATGCTTGTAGCCGCCACCACCTCCTGTGGCAGTGAATTCCACATGTTAATCACTCTTTGGGTGAAGAAGTACTTCCTTATATCTGTTCTAACCCGGCTGCTCAGCAATTTCATGGAGTGCCCACGAGTTCTTGTATTGTGAGAAAGGGAGAAAAGTACTTCTTTCTCTACCTGCTCTATCCCATGCATAATCTTATAAACCTCAATCATGTCACCCCTCAGCCGTTGTTTCTTCAAGCTAAAGAGCCCCAAGAGCTTCAATCTTTCTTCATAGGGAAAGTGTTCCAACCCTTTTATCATAATTCTAGTTGCCCTTTTCTGCACTTTCTCCAGTGCTATAATATTTGAGATGTGGCGACCAGAACGGTACACAGTACTCCAAATGAGATTGCACCATCAATTTATACAGGGGCATTATGACACTGGCTGATTTGTTTTCAGTTCCCTTCCTAATAACCCCCAGCATAGCGGTGGCCTTTTTCATTGCAGCTGCACACTGTCTTGGCATTTTCATTGAGCTATCCACTATGACCCCAAGATCTCTCTCTTGGTCAGTCTCTGCCAGTTCAGACCCAATCAACGTGTATTTATAGTTAGGATTTTTGGCTCCAATGTGCATTATTTTGCACTTGGCCACATTAAACCCTATTTGCCATGTTGATGCCCAGTCACCCACCCTCGACAGATCCCTTTGGAGTGCCTCACAATCCTCCCTGGTTTTCATCACCCTGAACAAGTTCGTGTCATCTGCAAATTTAGCCACTTCACTGCTTAAAATAAATTAAGTAGTGTCCCACTAAGTGGAATCCACAAGGGTTTTATTATTTCCATGCTAAAATGTAGCATTTGACATGAGGATTGAAAATGCTACGGTTCACTGGGGAGCCAGATGGCACAGGACGCTGGAGTTCCATGACAGGAACTCCAGATGTGTGGTTTTGACCTATTTAGCAGCCATATTGGACCCTGATCTGGATGAAGCAATGGTGTCCCTGCTACCATGCCAGTCAAAAATGGTCTCCTCCAACCTGCTTTTAAGCCTCAGTAGGGGAGGAAAAGGGGCCACGGTGGCTCAGAGGTTAAGATGCTGAGCTCCAGACTGGAAGGTCAGTAGCTTAGCAATTCGAGACCCAAGTACCACATGAAAGAGTGAGCTCTCGTCTCTGGTCCGCCATTCAAAAGCAAGAAAGTGCAAGTAGATAAATAGGTGCCACTTTGGTGGGAAGGTAACAATATTCCGTGTGCCTCGGCATCTAGTCATGCCAGCCACATGACCACAGAGAAGTCTTTGGACAGCGTTGGCTCTTCGGCTCGGAAACAGAGATGAACACCACCCCCTAGAGTTGGATTTGACTGGCTTTTGAGCAAGGGAAACCTTAGGGGAGGAAAAAGACAGTCACAACATAAATAACTCCCCCCACATGCACACTTTAGTGTACAGCAGTCAGGAGCCTGTTTCTGATCACAAAAATGGTACTGGGGGAAAGGTTAAATCCCATTTTTCCAGTGCTGCAGCCCTGGTCCAAATCTAGTCATGGAATACCTATGTTATATGTTCGTTGGCCCTGAGTCAACGCAACAATGTTCACGATTCCCGCAGTGTTAACTGCCTGTACTAGGAATGTAAACTGGTTTCAGGCTTGTTTCTTTGTTGTGGTTCCCTGCCTGAGAGCCTTGGAAGCTGTAGTTCTGCAAAGGAGCTAGGGATATCTAAGCGAGAATTCATTCACACCCTCACAAAAATGGGAATTCAGGGGTTCTTTGAAATAAACCACAAGGAGGAAACCAGTTTTTATTCATAGCAGAGAGAAGGAAAACAAAGACATAAAATTAGCAGCGTTCATTCCTATTATCCTGCAGTGTATGGGCTTATCTATATGTTCACCCAGACTATAGTAGAGTATCTCGTTATCCAAATAATGGGAATGCGTTTTCTGATGTTAATTGATCAAAAAATTAAATTTTTTAAAATTCAAAACCAAATATAAAATGGAACAACATTTGGTAACCTTTTGGATCTTGTCATTTAATCTGGTGCTGGCTTGTCTGCTTTAGGGGTTCATGGAAGTCAGGGGGAGGTGGAGTGAGGAGGAGAAGAAGTGAGCCAGATGATGTTGTAACTGATGGGGATATTTTCCAGTCAGCAGAGTTACTGATATTGCCATCAAAGAGGATCCCACTAATAGGTCTGTCTTTGCACCAATCAGTTTGCTGCCTTGCAGAAAACTTTGATTTCTATAAAAGCAATAGCTCCTGTTTTGCTTGAGCTATTCTGTTCTTTGGTGCTGCTTGCTAGGCACCGATGCAAATGTTGTGCTTGCATTCCCTGGACAACAGGCAGCATTGCAGACTGGCGGGGGAATAGAAGCAAATGCTACACTTCCACTCCCCCCAGATGTCAGACAGCATATATGCAACAATGTATGCATAGAATCATAAAGTTGGAAGGGTCCTCCAGGGTCATCTAGTCCAACCCCCTGCACAGTGCAGGAAATTCACAAATACCTCCCCTCCCTCACCCCCAGTGACCCCTGTTCCACACCCAGAAGATGGCAAAAAACATTGTGATCACAATGTACATTGTGACGAGTGACACACAGAGATACACACAGAGAAGATGAACACAGTCTTACAGAGCATCTGTAAGAAAACTTGTCCCAGCAAAACTGCAGTCCCAGCAGCTGCATTCAGTTAAAAAAAAGAAAAACCAATTCACAGAATTTCACATAACGTAGCAAAGGGAAAGGAATTTTGCTAGATGTAGCGTAACTCTTGTGGTGCGCCACAATTCACTGGTGAACTGTAGGCAATTATTTGGCTGAGCTGCTCCAGTTAAAACATGTGCAGTCCCCTTGGGTGCCTGCCACCCAGTTTGAGTTCCGTGGTCCCCCCAGTCTTTGAAATTCCCCTTGTGCAGTTATTCCGCTCCGTTGATTACAAGCGCCCTTTGCATATGGGTTGCGTGCAGGGTTCTTTTTCAGGCCTGTTTTCTTGCTGGCTGTCAATTTATCCTGCTTCCTTAAAGCTCCCCTGCAAGGGCTTCTGTTGTTCTTATGTTGGGCCCAGGGATAAATCCGTGGTGATCCAGAATCTCATTGGGGAGGCAGTGAAAAAGAGCCCCTTTGACTGCCTCGAGTGGGCAGACTGATTGGCTGGGACAAAACTGGGCCAGCTGACTGACTGTGGAGAGGCATGGAAGATTGTTCCTCTGGGCTGAGCTGAGCAAGGCAAAGAGGAGGGAAGAGTACCTATACTTGTGGTGTGCACGGTGTCTGTTCTCATATCTTCTTCCTTGCCTCCTGACACGGCAGCTGCAGCTCCTCTGCCCTCATCTGAATGGAGGCCAGAAGGGTCAGAGCAGCCTCTCTGTCTGTGCATGTGTTCGTAGGGAAACTGCTCACTCATCTTTGCCCTCTCCTGAATGAGCACAACCCCCAGAGAGGCTTCAGGCAGGCACGGAAGTGTTAGGCCACTCCTGTCTTTCCTCCAATTGAACTTCTCCCCACTCCTGACTCTTCCACTTGGCTCTTGTCCCACTGTCTCACACACACCTCACTTCCTCCCTCAAGCGGGCACGGGCGTTGACGCCCATGTGCGCGTGGAAAGAGACGAGGCAAGCGGTGCTGGAAGACGGGAGGAGTGGTGCACTGCCTAGCCCCAGCTGCATCCTGCCATGTGCATAACAGTCTTTTTCCTCCTCAGGGCATGCGCTGTGCTGCTGACGCTTCCCCGCCACATTCATAGTGCACTAAGATTCTGTCCCATTAACCTTCTATGCCTACTAGCTTTTCCTCTCTCAAACAGGGAGCCTGAGTTTTATTTTTTTTTCCCTTTTGCTTCTTAATAAATGCTGAATTGACACAGTCACATCGGCCTGAATCCCAGCATCTTTGATAATCATAAAAGAGTTGGGGGTCGGTGGATCTTGAGATGCATGCAGGTCCTAAGGTCATGAAGCAGCCTGCTTATGTTAAAAGGCTGTAGTAGATTAAAGTGATAATGTCTTTATAAATAGGTGCACAGTGCTAGAGGGAGGGAGGGAGGACGGACTCCAGTAATAAAAGTAGAGGGGCAGAACAACAATTGATAAGAGGGACGGGAAATGCTTCTGTCCCGATTAGGCCCTCGAAAGTTATGTAAATTTATTACGAGGCACAGGAAAAAATCCAGCAAGTCGATTGCAAACAGTAAAAAACTCTGTTGTCCTGGAGGCACCCCTGGGTCTGTGGGGCAAGGCATTAAGGCAGGTAGTAGGCTTGTGGTGCTCGGAGGTTGTCCTTTTGGCCCCTGGGCACAACTCAACCAGGCAAAACGATTTGGCTTGCTGACTAGGATGAGGGATTTGTGAACCGATCTGGAACCCAAACAACAAAAAGAACCTCCTCCAAAGAGGAGTCAAAGAGTGTGAACCACCCCCACACTTGACCATGGCTCCTCAGTAGTCCTCTCTATGAAACAAGCTGAGCCCTACAAGGTATTGAGAAATTCATCCTCTTCCCCCCCCCCCCCTTAACTGCAGCTTTCTATGCAGGGCTATTTTGGGGGAGGAACTTGGAGCTACCCTTGTTTCGGATCCGGAGTTCTGCAGCTAGTGCAGAATGCTGCGGCCAGGTTATTGATGGGCCTCCCTATGGGTGACCACATCCGGCCTGTGCTGCGGCTGCACTGGCTGCCTATAGCATACCGGGTCCGGTTCAAGGTGTTGGTGTTGACCTTTAAAGCCCTATATGGACAGGGGCCTGCCTACTTGAGGGACTGCCTTTTCCCATATGTGCCCCAGAGGGCACTGAGGTCAAGCACTCAGCATCGCTTGACTATTCCCGGTCCAAGGGATGTGCGGCTGGCCTGTACCAGGGCTAGGGCTTTCTCAGTGGCGACCCCATACTGGTGGAATGAGCTCCCGGATGACATCAGGGCCCTGCGGGATTTGTTGCAATTCCGCAGGGCCTGCAAGACGGAGCTCTTCCGCCAGGCTTTCGAATAGGAGCCGCCACCGGGGAGATGGGAGGCAACATCGCCCTGGATTCATAGGCTAAACCTTCTGTTGCCGCTGCTCTCCAGGAGCACGTAGATGCCGCCAGTACTGCTATGTGAGTTGTTTTATAATGTTGTTTATTTATGCTTTTAAATTGTAAACCACTTCAGTGGTATGTCATGTTGTGAGACGCCTTGAGCCAGTTCGCTGGAAAGGCGGGATAGAAATGCAATAAATAAATAAATGCACAGGAACTGAGTTCTGGCTGGCTTCTGAATTGGCCACGCCTACAGACTCCCCCCCCCGGGTTCCCCATGCACCTTGCAAGCCGTGGGGCACCTGGGGAAGCTGATCCAATCCAGGGAGGGAAGGCAGTTTAATCTGCCTCCCCTCATCGGGTTCCCCATGAGCCCTGCCAGCCACGGGGCACCTGGGGAAGCCGATCCTGGGAGGGAGCTGTGCTGTCAGGGGTGTGGCCTAATATGCTAATGCATTTCTGCTGTTGGGTGTGGCCTATTATGCTAATGAGTTCCTGCTGGGCTTTTGCTTCCAAAAAAGCCCTATCTCTATGTAACTTTATTTTTGTAACTCTATGTAACTTCTGAGTCTCGATGTAACTTTATTAATATTTGCTTGCAGACCTGGAGAATTCAACTTTCTGGGAAGGCCTGGTTTCACTGTTTTTGTGTCCATAACCATGGGCAGCCACTTTAGTATTAGAAGGCTTGGGAGAGCGTGACCCATGAGGACTCACAGCAAAGGGAAATCCCAATTCTCTCCCCCCTGGCCTCTTCTTCTTTTCCTTCCAATACTTTCTTGCTGGCTCCTCTCTCCCCCTTCCTTTGCAGCCCCCACAGAATCTCTTCCTCCCCCATTCTCTCCCCACTCCTGGTATCTTCCAGACTTATTTCCTCCTGTTTGCAGCAGTGGTTTGGGGTACCATTTTGGGTTGCTCTGAAAACCCTCAATGCCACCAGAGTTCTATTTATTTATTTATTTTGCAGCTTCTGCAATTTCACTGATTTGGGAGTTTCGTGGTCCCTGCTCCCAATTCCTTTTCAGCTTTGTATATTTCTCTGCAAACTGGCAGTTTCCCATGGGGTTGTGGAAATCTATATCCTAAACCCGTTGTGTAGATTCTTTTATCAGCGTGTGGGGGAAGAGGCAGGCATAGCTCTTGGATAGTGGACTTTGCTGTGGGACTGAATGAAAAATGGTTCTGAACTCTCTGTCAGAAATAGACAGCAGCAGTTCTGCGTTTTTGGTGTGTTGCGCCAGACCAAGAACCTTCTAATGGGGATTCTCTTCTGTTTCCACAGTTGTGCCTGTGTTGTTGGTGTCAGTCCAAAGATATGCTGTCCTTGGAAGAGAAACAGTCCTGCCTAAAGTTCAGAGCTAATGATCACGGATATGACAATTTCCGCTCCAGTAACAAGTACAGCTCATCTTAAACGAGGTGGCGTTACCCTCAGCTCTTGCGTGCTGTTTCCGGGACCTTCCTTTGAGGAAGGGGGGGGGGGAGTGACAAGGACTGTTAAGAATAAAAACACTTGGGTCTCTAAAACCCCTACGTTTGGCATTTGCATCGCAAAGCATATGGGTTTGTACCGCTCATAATTGTGCATGGTGTCTGTAACTATTGGAGAAACAAAAAGGCCCCTTGTTAGAGCACTTAAATTCTTCAGAAATGAGCACTTCCAGATCATCCGCAAATCCCATAAAATAAATTACTGTGTATTCATTGGAGTAGCCCTGGAAGGCTGCGTAATAATTCTTCGTATATAGCATAGCATGGTTGTTGGCAGAACAGAGCCAGCATTGTCTAGAGATCACTGTATCCTCTTTTTTTGTGTGTAAAAATACAGACGAAGTACGTCCATCTAACATAATCCTGTATTTAGTATACCTTTGCATTCTGCATCACATCTGTAGTCAAAACACAAAATTTAAAAAAATTATATAGCTGAGAGCAAAATTAAAAGGGCACTGTCAGATTGAAGACCAAATTAGTTATTTGCCCCCATTAAGTAAGGAACTATAACTATATAATTGGGAATGGAGTAGGGGCTGGGAGAAACATTGCAAAGTGTTTTGGTGGTTTTTTTAATTGCCAGAAGGGTCCTTGAACTATGAGCATGGTTTCCGTTATTAATGGAAGCTCAGCTGCATTGTTCAGAACGAAGGTTTTCAGTCAAAGCGATTGCATGTCAAAGGATCTCATCTGGCTGTGTCAGCTTCTGACCCACCAAGCAGAAGGTAGCCCATTAGTCAGGTGGCGAAACCAAGAGGTGAGGAGTTCCTGCTGGGTGGCTGGCAGGTTGCATTTGGCCAGAGAGGTTACGAAGAATTCGATTCTACTGAGATGAGGACCAAAGTGATGGAAGGGGATTGTGCCAATAGAGGAGGGCTCATTTGTAGGTCCACAGGGGAAAAGGTGTGTGTCAGCTGCACCTGAGAAGGAAAAGTATTAGTGCAGGGATGACTATCTGATGGTGCCCGGGAGCTCTGGATAACCCTGCTGGCCCCATGCTGGGGATACCCGTTCTTCTCTTCCCTGAAGGGTGAATCACCTCCTAACCATCCTACCTGCTGAGAAAGCTGTCCAGGGGTTGTGGGGACAGAGATTTCTTACTCCGCATATCCCTCCTTCCCCATTGATAGCAAGACCAGAATAAATTATATAAAATAAATTATGCATAATTAATACAGGATACAGTATTTGGTGTTTTGTGGCAGGCAGTTTGTATTGCTTACGGCTCTGATTGTACTACCTCCCAGCCTTAAGAAGTTTGCTAGCCCAAGCTAGGTTGAGCATAGCTTTTCTTCACTGCAACACAATGATACTTTCCTGCGTATGACAACACTCAGATTACTACCACACAAGGATGATTCCCTATTCTCTTCTACTTGCTGTTGTGAATGCAGTGGCATTCACAGTGGCAGTGGGGCTTCCACACCGGGGATTCCCTGTGGTGTCCCCTCATACCTGCCATTTCTGCCCACCCTCACCACTGAGGTGCTTTTTTTTGAAAAAGCAGTAGCTACAGCAACACACCTACTACCAGTTACAAAATAGCTGGCAAAAAGCACACCAGTGACAGAGGAGAAGGGTGGATAAGAGGGGAAATGGTGCCAGATGTTGGTGGGGAGGTGCAGAGATCCACACTTTCCCCAAACCCACTTTGGGTACAGTCTTTCAGGAAAGATTCAGGTAAGGTGTAACAATCTTTTAGGAAAGATTGCACCAGTACAGGTTTGGGCGAACATGCAGTGGGGCTGGAGAAAACCCAGAAGGTGGACAACTGCGCGTGATGTGGAAACTTCTGAAAGAACAGTTGTAGTAGGGGGGTGTAACAGAGCAAGAAACAACATTGGTAGTGCTATGGCAGAGAAATTACCTATATATTCATAGAAATCTGGCGGACAATTGCAGTTATCTGTATGCAAGGGTAGCAGATCATAGTCCTTGTTTTTATTCTTCTAAGGAGCCTTGTATATATTTGGGTAAGGTGTAACTAAACAGAATAGTTAGTAATAAAATGTGGGCAGGTCCCATTATTAATGCCTGTATGAATAACCAATTGAGAGGAGAATGTGTAGCAAACATGAAATGTGTTGGATGTTTTTGAATATGCCTTGCACATAGAGGATTTCCTTCTTTTTTAAAATTATGCTTGTAAACATAGGTGTAGCATTTAGCACTACAAATAATTACCAATACTAAAAGAAGAAGAGAAGAGATTGGATTTATATCCTGCCCTTCACTTGAAGTCTCAGAGTGGCTTACAAACTCCTTTCCCTTCCCCTCCCGACAACAGATACCCTGTGAGGTAGGTGGGGCTGAGAGAGCTCTTTCCCAAGCTGTCCTTGAGAGAACAGCTCTGACAGAACTGTGGCTTGCCCAAGGTCATCCAGCAGGTGCAAGTGGAGGAGTGGGGAATCAAACCTGGTTCTCCCAGATTAGAGTCCGCGCACTTAACCACTACACCAAACTGGCTCTACACCAACCACTACACCAACAAAAGCTATTAGAATGATCTGGATTATAAAGTACTTATTATAAAGTAAATTATTATAAAGTCCTTAGCAGAGTTACAGTGTTCTAAATCCAGTGAAAATGCGCTTAGAAAGTGTAACTGTGCTAAAGATTGCACTGTTAGCGTTTGATGTTTGGTCAAAAGGATTGATCCAATGGCCTCAAAAACTTCCATCAGGATTTTCCTGATCTTGTACTGTAGAATAATGTTTCTCTCTATCTCTCTTTTGGAAAGTATTAAAACTGAGCGCAAACTTGATCCTTCAGATGCTTAACTTTCACAGTTTCGCCCACTGCTTTCTCAAAGAGTCAAAGTAACCAGATATATACTGCATAAAACCAAGTGGCCAAATAAATCATCGGGTTGGATACGACAACTCCCTTCTGCTAAGTGTGATCCAGAGAAAAAGAGTTCTTCGCCTTCAGCCAGTCACTGTCATCTCATTCAGTGGAAGAGCATTGTAAGATCCAGCCTACCAGGTTGAAGGGGCTCGATATGAATGCTATAGCATTATAATACTGTGCATATATTTCTAATTCTATTTAAAATATAGTTGTCATTATAATTATGTATTGTACTGGGGGCATTCTTCTCCCCTGTTGAGTATATTGTTATGTCAGCCACTTAGGGCCATTTCACACAAATTCTTATATGAAACCTACCTGTAGATCCTGCCGTGCAATGAACCAAAACACGTTTTTTTCTACAAATTATTTCCTGTGTAGGGACGTGGTGGTTGTGAAGTGTCTTATTCAGATGTATTTTGCAGACACAGAGGGTGCGATCACACGGGCATTTAAACCCGGGTCTCTTTCAAGCGCGATGGCTCAAACGGAAGGTACTTGTTTTGAAAGGTGGTTTGAAAGGCGGGCTCGAATGCGGGGGGGGGGGGCCGCTTCAAGACGGGAGACAGATGCGGCCGTCTGGTCAGCCCCTTTAATTGCGATAAGGAACAGCCGCGAAGCCCGCAGTAAACGTCCGTGTGATCGCACCCACAGTGTATGTTTCCTAATGTTTAGGTATTTAATACGTAGTAAATATATCATTTTCACATTTTAATATTTTACAATATCACTAAGAATAATAACTTTTTTTCAGAACCTATGATTCCTGTCTAATTAATCTACACAACAGAGTTATGGGGGAAGGTGCAGTCAAGTCACAGCCAACTTAGGGCCACCCCATAGGGGTTTCTGGGTAAGAGACATTCAGAGGTGGTTTGCCATTGCCTGGCTCTGCATAGCAACCCTGGACTTCCTTGGTGGTCTCCCATCCAAATACAAACCAGGGCCAACTCTGCTTAGCTTCCGAGAGCTAATGAGGTCAGGCTAGCCTAGGCCACCATCATCTGCCTTAGCTACGGATAATGCTGTGAAAATATTTCCCTTCTGCTCTGTGCAATTCAAGCTGCCACTCAAGGCAGAAGAACAGGCCAGGCCAGTCAGTTGGCAACCTGAAAGCTGATGGGGGGGTAAAGCAATCCTGATGGATTCCAGCAGCCTTTTTAATAAATACCTGGCCAGAATAAATTCTACACTTGCTCCCTTTGTTCCCAGTCTGAAGAGTCAGATTGTCAGAGTCAAGCAGCTATTGAGAAAGGACTCTCTCTCTTTTTAACTTTGCTCCGTAAATTTCCTGAATTGGGACACAGAGTTCTGTCAGATTTCGTGAGCTTTTCTAGAAAATATCTCCTAAGAATGGAATCCAGGAAGGTACCAGCCCTGTGCAAATGACTGAAATGACAATATCTGTGGCAGGTCATGAAATGCCACCACACAGTGTCTTCAGAGGTGGTTTTTGTGTTGCATCTCCCCCGGACTCCTGGAGAACACACTGGCGGAGTGCTCCTCCAAAGTCAACTATGTATTGCATTTGCTAGAAGTGAAAAACTTTTTCAGGGGTAAGCATGAGGTGTAGCTCCAATGTTAATTGTTTAAAAAAATGTTCCTGCACTGTTGGGAGTTCAGGAAATGCTGCAAATGAATAGTCCTGTGCAGCCAAGTGTCTCTAATGCGATAAAGAACTTCCAGCGATGAAATATCAAAGTAATGAAGGATCAGTGGGGGATTCTGGAATCCTGGATTTCAGTGCCCTACACTATTCAGGGCCACATCACATTTCTCACAGCACTGTTGTTTGCGCCAGTAAACATTATCAAGGAAAATCCTGTGTGTTCAGACATTCTGGGGATACGCAAGTGACACATGCCTGAGAACTACTGGCTTTGGCTCCCTAGCATGTAATCTACTGTGTATTTGGAGATTTGCACAACTTGTGGGCAGTGTTCCCTCTAAGAAGATTTAGTGTGAGCTAGCTCTCAGTTTTTAGCCTCCAGCTCACTCATTTTTGTCTTAGCTCAAGAAGGATAGCTCCAGAGCAAACTCGTGCACAACGTCCAAATCGTGCACAGCTGTAATGCCAGTGGTTCACAAAGTAGATTTTTTGCTCACAAGATTCTACTGCTTAGAGGGAGCCCCACTGCCATGTATCAGAAATATGAGGAACATTTGTGGACACATTTGTATTAATTTTCAGAACAACAGTAGCTTCAATTTACACGTCACTCCAAGGTAGATTGATTAGTATGGGCTCTAAGTAGCTAATCCTCTTTTTTATTATTATTTTATGAATGTTTGTGTATTTTGTTGTTTTCTGTTCACTTAAAAATAACCGCTAGGGTTACCATAATGTAAGCAAATTGAGTTTCCAATAAAGATACTGTAAATTGTTCCTTTTTAGATCAAGGCCTAAGTTGTTTCTTTTTTACCCCATTTATTAAGCAGACTCATCCTGATGGCGGTATCCAAGAGAATTCAGTGTCTTAGGCAAGGAATGCTTGTTATTGAAATAAAGGATGAGAAATTTGTTATGTAACAGTCAAATAATAATTATTATCATTATAAAGGGCAACTAGCTTGTGTCAATAGGATTAATAGATTAATCAACTAAAGTTTAGTTGATTAACTGATATGGTCCAATTTTAAACAGAGTGACTTCTGATCAGTTGGACTATGAGCAAAAGGTACTTAATGTGAGTGAATGCTTTTAGGCTATTTTTCCCCCCTAATGTGTTGCTTTCATGGTGAATGGAAAAGAAAATATTAAAGATGCCTTTTTCCTGAACACGGATTAATTTACACATATGAAAAGGGGAACGGTACTGCATGCAAAGCCCTCAAGCCCACTTTTAAGCATTCAGGTGGTAGGAGGTCTGTATTTCTGTTACTGGCTGGTTCTGCATCTGGCTTCGCTTTGAGGTGCAGCTCAACATCACATTCAAATACCCCAGGCCAACACCATACTGACTGTAATGTCACCCCTGAACTGCCATAAAACAGCCATAAATCTATGCAAAAGTTGATGATCAAAGAAAGTGAAAGTGGCATGCAATGCAGAGGGTACCATAAAATCCAATGATCAAAGGAAGTGCAAGCAGTATGCAATGCAGAGGGGAATTTCTGTTCCAATGTGGGCTTGCTAAAACAACGGAGGGAAATGCCAATGCAGAATCGCCCAGTGACAGTGCAACCCTAAGGAGAGTTACACCCTTCTGTGTCTGTTGAAATCAGTGGGCTTAGAACATTGTGGCCGCGGTCACATGGCCCTTTAATGCGGGAGGAAGGGCTGTTTCCTCCCGCATTTAAAGGGACCATCTAAAAAGGCCGGGGCTAGTCCCGCGCCAAAGCGGGCTCAAATGCATTTTTCAACCCCGGGAAAATCTAGTTTTCATGGGAGGAACCCACATTTGAGCCATCTGGCCAGCCCTCTCTCACAATCATTGCAAGAGCAGGGCTGTCCAAATGGGCCCGCCCGCCATTCCACCCCCCCTTTTACACTTGGGCGCTTGGCCACTCAAGCACCCAAGTGTAAAGGGGGGGACCCCAAACTTACCAGGCAGCCGGCGGGGCTCAGGGAAGGGTGCTTCCCCCGGCCGCTGCCGGCCGCCACAGCTGAACGCCTCAAGGCCGGGCCGCCCACCACTTCTTCCACCGCCGCCACCACCTGCCACCTCCTCCTCCTTCGCCCGCTGCCGCCCGCCGCCACAGGGGTTGGGGTGTGTAAACATCCCAACACGAGGTAAAAAAAGGCAGCCCCTTTAATCTGGGAGGGCTCCCGGATTTAAAGGGGCCATGTGACCACAGCCTGTGACTGTTTAGGATTCAACTGTTGGTAGGAAAACTCTCCATGTTTATGTTACTAGATTTGATTAGCACACCATCTCAGTTATATTAGGGCTGTGATAGGCTTCTGGAGCACCGTACACAGTAAGGGTGGCTTGTTCTGTTTCGGACAGCTTTGCAATAATAGCACATTCAACACCACATCATCTTACACGTAGGTAACTTTTAACTCCAGGAAGTATTGTACATAACCATTTGAGCAATTTTTTTTTTGTATTTTTGCATCTGTGTCTGTGTTTTTGTGCCTGTGCTTGGAAGTCATGGTGATCTCTGGCGACTCCTCCTGGGGCATAGAGGACGTTCAGAGAAGTGGCTTGATTGCCTGCCTCTGCATCATGGCCCTGGTATTCCTTGGAGGTCTCCCATCCAAATACTTGCCAGGGTCAGCCCTGCTTAGCTTCCAAGTTCTGACGAGATGGGGCTTGCCTGGGCTATCCAGGTCAGGGCATCATTTGAGCATTTTTTAAGTACACTGCTGTTGCATTACAAATTCCATGGGAGTGAAGAGCCCTCCCTTCACTTCCTTCTTCAGCACATTCCCTGAAGCCATCTGCCCTGCTCTGGAACTGTCTGATGTCTTCCAGGCATTGTGATCCTTAGATAACATATCCTGTGGTACTGTTGTATGGCATTTGCGGGTATTCATTAAAAAGATAAACAGTGTCAATCTGAAAAGGAATGTGTTATCATGACTCATGATGTAGCTGGTTTGGTTTTTTTAAAAAAAAAACAAAGCTCAGTCTGGAGGCCAGAATGAGTCTGATTTCTATATCTAAAAACTGACATACAAAAAAATCTGCTTTACCTTACCAGAAAACAGCTTAAGGGATAAAGATCATTACTGAATTCCAGAGGAGAAATATAGCATAGTTGAAAATACTGTATTTTACTCTGTTGTAAACTGCTTTGGGGACTTCTTGGCTTAAACATGGTCTTTAAAGAAACTGGACTGAATGATAGCAGGAAACTTGTGTCACCTTAAAAAATTAAAAATGTCTTCCAGCATAAGTTTCTGAGGACTGAAGTCCACTTCGTCAGATGCTGTGTAGGAGATTTGGAAAACTGGGGTTGTACCCCATTAGTATGACCTAGTCAGGAAAAACATGAACACCATTCACTAGTTACACGAGGTTCATTAATGTATGTTGGGGTGTGAATGGTCTCTGTATTTTTCCTGATGCCAGTCTCTGAAGGATTATTCAGGGGTGTCGAACCCATTTGTTATGAGGGCCGGATCTGACATAAATGTCAATTTATTGGGCCAGGCTATGCGTGCCATAAAATGTAACACAAAGAGAGTACTTTGTGTTACACCCATGATCCGGCCCAACAAAGTGACATTTATGTCAGATCCGGCCCTCATAACAAATGAGTTCGACACCCCTGAATATGATCAAACTTAATGAGGAAAAGGGGGATAATACTGGGCCACCGTTCCTTTTGTCGTTCTGCTAATTGGCCATGCAATCAGAATAAGGTTCACAGGAGCACCCCCTGTCACTATAATTTAAGGCTTTTTGATCTTAATAGAAAAGATGCAAGCAAAATGTGTAGCTCCTAATATTTTGCCAAGGTAGGGTAAGCTCACACCTCAGGGTTCATAGAATCACAGAGTTGGAAGGGACCTCCAGGGTCATCTAGTCCAACCCCCTCCACAATGCAGGAAATTCAAAATACCTCCCCCTCCACACCTGCAGTGACCACTGTTCCATGCTCAGAAGACGACAAAAAACCTCCAGGATCTCCAGCCAAACTGGAGAAAAATTGCTTCCTGACCCCAAAGTGGTGATCAGCATTTCCTTGGACATGTAAGAAAGGCCCACAAGAACTAAGCACTGAGCCAACCCTTCCTGCCCTCCCTCTCATGATCTGCTTAAGTTCACACAATCAGCAGTGCTGTCAGATGACCATCTGGCCTCTGAATACCTCCAAAGAAGGAGAGCCCACCACCTCCCAAGGAAGCCTGTTGCTCTGAGGAACCGCTCTGTCAGGAAGTTCTTCCTAGCCAAAAACTCCTTTGATTTAATTTCAACCCGTTGGTTCTGGTCTTACTTTCTGGGGCAACAGAAAACAACTCCGTACCATCCTCCATATGACAGCCCTTCAAGTACTTGAAGATGGTTATCATACCACCTCTCAGTTGTTTCCTTTCATCTGCTTTTAATAATAAAGAAAACACTCGTTCTTTATCTTGCATTCCCAAAGTACTTCCACCTCCCTGCATTTTTCCTCCTGTTGTTATTGAACATAACTTCTCTGTCGCTTCATATCCAAACATCCTCTTTTGCTCATGAAGAGAAACTACAGATGGAGCCACACCTAGCTGCCGAATCCAAACATCTCATCATGATATCCGCAGGGATGCTTTTCCATCCATACCACTCCTCTTTCTCCTGCTGACACAAACTCACATTTCCTGTGATGGCAACGCTTGGGCATTCTAGGATCCATTGCCAACCAGTGTGGAGTTTATAAGAAGCAGCAGGGATCAAGCCATGCCTTTCCTTTGTTGTATCTTTGATCGCATACTTGGCCTTAAATGGGGTGTAAGTTTCTGGCAATGATTGAAGCCACTGGAGAATATGGAAGAAGCCCAAGAATTTTTTGAGGAACTTAATAGCAGAAGATTTTTAGGCAGTACTTCTCCCACCCCACCATTACCTTTCCACTGCATTATTCTTGTGTCATACTGTTGGCATTTTGTTGCAGCTGTTTTATTTTGGCACTTGCTCGTCAATGGGCATATTGATTAATGAAGGGACCAATCCAGCCCCTCACTTTTCCAGGGCAATGCAGATGCAAAGCTGGAGGCTTCTACGTGCTTTGAGCACGTGGGGCAGGGGAAGTGGTTGGCAGGAGGAAATTCCCTGTCCTCAAACTGTAAAATTGCATTAGACGTAGTTCAATGCCTCAAACTTCAGATAGCACATTCTGGAGACAGTTACATTCCTACATGAGGTGACCACACCTGTCTCAGGCTTCAGCACGAAAAGCGCTGCACCTGAACCATGCAGATTAGCTGGTTACCTGACAGCAGAAGGTTTGGGACTCGCTGTCCTTGAATGGCTTCTTTTACTTGCTCTGCAGTCAAAGTTTACCTTGGTTCATTTGGCCACGGTATTCCTATGAATGATCTTATTAATGCTTATTTTATTCAAAACACTTGTATGTTGCTTTTCCTCCAAATAAGAGGCCTTCAAGGTAGCAAATAATTAAAAAGACATGAAAAGTCAACTTTAATTTAAAGAAAAAAACAGTTCACACAGACACATATAACCAGCAATTAAAAACAAACAAGGAGGTTCTGTATGGGAACACCAGACAAAATAGAAAAGTCTACACCCTCTGGCGGAAGACAGTGGGGGAGCAGATGACTCTCCCTGGAGAAGGAATTCCATATTTATGGTGCTGCAACCGAGAAGGCCCTTTCTCAAGTTGCTGCCTATCTAACCTCAGTTGAGGGCCCCTGAAAGATGACCGAAGCAAACCCCCAGAAGATTATCGTAACAGTCTGGTAAGTTCCTATGGGAGTAGGTATTCCTTCAGGTAGTAGGTTACAATAAGCAAGATCAGTAGCAGTTGGGAAGTACAAGGAAGACAGGTTACGCTACTAAGCACCATTCAGTACTGTAGTGATGCTTTCACACACACTAAGACCGATTTCCCACAAGGCACTGCCCCGGCGTCATTCTTCCTTTCCCCCCGATTGCATGCTTCAATTTCTTACTATTTGCCGCGGGGCGCATTTTGACCCGTGGCTTCGCACGATTTTCCCCGCGGCTTCAGTGATTCTCAAAAAACAGAATCACTGAAGCTGTGGGGGAAATCGTGCGAAGCCGCGGGTCAAAATTTGCCCCATAGCAAACATTGTAAAATTGAAGCACGCAATCGGGGGAGACGAAGAACAATGCCAAGGCAACCCCTTGTGGGAAATCGGTCCATATGACACACTTTCAGTCCACTTTGCAACTGGATTTTACTGTGTGAAATAGCAGAATCCAGGGTTACTGAAGTTATTTAGCATGAGTGAGAGCACCCAAGTAAATGGAGCTTTACCCAAACCAACCTCTCACATCTTACAGGCTCAAAGGGAGTAAGACCAGGAGGAAATCACAGGTACTAAAAGCCTCAAAAGCCCAAAACTCACCAGATGAGGAGCTGAAGATGCTGTTGGGGGCCTCATTTTTGTTGTTGTTTAGTTGCACAGTTGAGTCCAACTTCGCAACCCCATGGACTACATCAGGCCAGGCCCTTCTGTCTTCCATAGTGCTCTGGAGTTTGCTTAACTTCATGTTTGCTGCATCGATAACACTGTCTAACCATCTCATCCTTTGCCGTCCCCTTCTTCTTTGACCTTCAATCTTTCCCAGCATCAGGGTCTTCTCCAGTGAGTGCTCCCGTCTCATTTGGTGGCCAAAGTATTTCAGCTTCAGCTTCAGTAGCTGGCCTTCCAGGGAACAGTCAGGGTTGGTTTCCTTTTGGATTGACTGATTTGATCTCCTTGCAGTCCAAGGGACTCTCAAGAGCCTTCTCCAGCACCATAATTCAAAAGCATCTATTATTTGGCTCTCGGCCTTCCTTACAGTCCAACTCTCGCAGCCGTACATTACTACTGGGAATACCATCACTTTGGCCATAGGGACTTTTGTTGGCAGGGTGATGTCTCTACTTTTTATTATGCCCAGAGCTCCGTTGGGGCCAGGGCGTGCCGGGGCACCGCTCCGGGAGAGAGGAGGCTGGGGGGCAGGCACATAACCAAGCCCCGCCTCCCAGCTCGCTTCCCCCGGCCCACACTTCAGTGCGGAGCCAGAGGAAAGCCTCCCCCCTGCTCATCCTTCCCGGGCCGCGACAGGCTGCCGGCCCGGGGAGAAACCCCCATCCCTCCCCACTCACCATTCCCGGGGGGGGGGAGGGAAAAGCTGGGCCCCAGTGCCCAAGCAAGAGGGGGGGAAGGGAGGGAAACACCGGGCAGCCCGAGGGGGGGGAGAGAAGCGCCTTGTCTGTCTGTCTGTTTCTTTTTCTTTCTTTCTTTCTTTCTTTCTCTTTCTTTCTTTTTTTTCTCTTTCTTCTCTCTCTCTCCCCCACCTACCTACCTACCTTCCTGTTCCTTTCCTCCCTCCCTCCTTTTCTTTCTTTCCTTCTCTCTCTCCCCCCACCTACCTACCTACCTTCCTGTTCCTTCCTTCCTTTCCTTCTTTTCTTCTCTCTCTCTCTCCCCCACCTACCTACCTACCTTCCTGTTCCTTCCTTCCTGTTCCTTCCTTCCTTTCTTTCTTTTCTTCTCTCTCTCTTCCCCACCTACCTACCTACCTACCTTCCTGTTCCTTTCCTTCCTTTCTCCCTCCCTCTCTTTCTTTCCTTCTTTCTCCCCCCCACCTACCTACCTTCCTGTTCCTTTCCTTCCTCCCTCCCTCCCTTTCTTTCTTTCCTTCTCTCTCTCCCCCCACCTACCTACCTACCTTCCTGTTCCTTCCTTCCTTTCTTTTCTTCTCTCTCTCTCTCCCCCACCTACCTACCTACCTTCCTGTTCCTTCCTTCCTTTCTTTCTTTTCTTCTCTCTCTCTCCCCCACCTACCTACCTACCTTCCTGTTCCTTCCTTCCTTTCTTTCTCTTTCTTCTCTCTCTCCCCCCACCTACCTACCTTCCTGTTCCTTCCATCCTTTCTTTTCTTCTCTCTCTCTCTCCCCCACCTACCTACCTTCCTGTTCCTTCCTTCCTTCCTGTTCCTTCCTTCCTTTCTTTCTTTTCTTCTCTCTCTCTTCCCCACCTACCTACCTACCTTCCTGTTCCTTCCTTTCTTCCTTTCCTTCTCTTTCTTTCTTTCTTTCTTTCTTTCTTTTCTCTCTCCCCCCACCTACCTACCTACCTTCCTTCCTTCCTGTTCCTTTCCTTCCTTCCCCCCTCCCTCTTTTCCTTCCTTCCTTACTTCCTTCCTTCCTTTCTTCTGACACGCTACCAGTAACGTCAGGGGTGTGTGGCATTCTGTCGCTTCCGGTGACGGCAGGGGGTGTGGCATATGCAAATAAGTTATGCTAATGAGCTCCTGCACCTCTTTTTTATGAAAGGACCCCTGATTATGCCATCTAGGTTTGCCATAGCTTTCCTCCCAAGGAGCATGCACCTTTTAATTTCATGGCTTCAGTCACCATCTGCAGTGATCTTGGATCCCAAGAATGTGAACTTTGGCTGCAAGAGTTGGGGGCCTCATTGGCACTCCATTAAGGCATATTTGCAGGGAAGAGCAAAGACTAGCTGTAGGGACCAAGCTCATACTTGAGGCTGGGGTTAAATTGTCTGAGCAAAGAAGTCAGGGAAGACATTGTTTACTAGGTTTTACCTTAGGAACAGATAACCCACTCTGATAAAAGGAGAGGGAAGTCAGAGATAATCAGGTTTTTTTACATCGCAGATAGTTTAGTTTTAAAAAGATAGTTTAATCAAGTGCAGGGTCTTTGGCCTTCATGCTGGGGCAGGTATCCCGGTCAGGAACGACCGGGCCTTCTCTCCCCCCCCCCCCCGCCGAAGCGGCCCCACACTCACCCAGCCCAGTCCGAGACACCCAGGAAGCTGAAGCCCCACGAGAACCACCCCAGGAAGACCCATGGCCACAACGCGCCTCCCGGCCCGTATCAGGCCCAGGAACGCCTACAGGCGCCATGCGGCAGAGCCGCCACAGCCGAAAACAGAGCAAGCAAGGCGCCCAGGAGCACCGCAGCCGAGCCCCACAGGCCCTCGGCCCTCACCAGGGAGGCTGGTGACCAAGGAAAGTTGGCAGAGGCAGCGGAGCCTCCTCCATGGGACTCCAGCGCGACACCCAGAAGACCCAGAAGTGGGGCGGAGCCCAGCCCAAATGCCGGGATGGCGTCTCTGCTTCTAAAGGGGGCGGGGCTCAAGAGGGAGGAGTTGGCTGGGATGCCCGGGTGGCTCTGGGGGAGTGGGGAGGGGAATAAAAGGAGGCCAGGAAGGAAGGGCCGGGGAGGATGAGCCGGGAGGTGTTTATGGCAAAGAGAAGGAGAGAGAGACGCCGGGAACTGAACACCGACGGAGGCAGAGGGGTGAAGAGGGTGCTGTAAACCCCACCCCCTGCCAATCTGAGGCCCTTCCTCGCCCCTTTCTGGCCCCAACACTGTTCAGAGCCACCCACCGCCGGTGGACGTCACGGCCACGGGAAGGGACCCCAGAGGGAAGAAGGCGGAGCGCGACAGCAGGGGAGCAATAAATTATGTTAAATCATACTGACCTCAGTGTATCATGTAGGCATAGACACACACATATTATTCCATATAGGATGTTACAGGAAGGGACTCTAATTCAAGACAGAGCCTCCTTGGGCTAAGCACAGGAACCTAATTTCAATTACAAGATTATTTCTTGCAAGCCTTGAAGAGAGTGCCTCTGAGTGTATGCAGAATAATCACTAGGAAACCACAGTATGCATCCATGCATCTGGCATGAAAGATAGGGCTGGCATGAAAAGACAGAGCTTTCAGACAGCCTTATAGCTTGGGCTCTCTTTTTAGAAATGTAAACACTCGTATATTGCTTGCCATAAACCTAATCTATGAAGAAGAGTCTGTTACGACGCGTTGAACGTTATTTCTTTATTGGAAAATAGTTTACTGGAAACAGCATTTGAAGAGCTGTTAAAAGAGGGCAGCCTTTTTCTGCTTTTTGTGGTGTTTCTAAACACAGGCCTGGCCTTTATGGTGGACACTGTTTATTACTATATAGGTTTAGAGATTCCCAGAATGGTGAGTACCTCTGGTGTCCTCATTAGAGGACACACCCAGATTCCTTCCCTTTCCTTACCCTCCTGTTGGGAACCCAAGGGCATATTTGCATCACAAAATGCAAATGGATTCTATGACAGGCCTTTTCTACCAGCTGAGGAGACTCACACAGCCTCCCATGATTTGGGGGAGGCAGGTTTGACTTAAACTATAAACCTTCCCCTCCAAGTTATGGAGTCTTGTGAGCAAAAATCCTGCTTTGTGAGCTACTGGCATTAAAGTTGTGAGCGAGCGATTTGGCTGCTGCATAAATTAGTTTGCTCTGGAGCCATCCTCCCTGTGCTAAGACAAAAATGTGCGAGCTGGAGGCTAAAAAACTGTGAGCTAGCTCACACGAACTCAGCTTGGAGGGAACATTGGTTACCGGGTATTCTTAAGTCAGCAAGCGTATAGGGATGGGTTCATGGTAGGTTTTGTGGTACACAAGCAGAACACGGAGATCACTGTGGCAGGAGTTGCATGTGAATAACAAAGAAGATTTGTTTATTTACAGGTTGCTTTTTTAAAGAACAGATTGGCAAAGGAAGAAACCTGGGTGGGGCACATAAATATAAGCTAGTTATGGCTTCAGAGAGTGGTCTAAATTTTCTTCAACACTTTCAGGCACAAAACAGGCTTTTACTGACTAGGCTGGGTCCTCTCAGATACACAGGATTCCACCCACACCAGCCTGCTGTTTCCCAATAGTCAGATTAAATGATCAGATTAATAGTCAGATTATCAGAGACAGGCCTAACAATCTTTCTCTTCTCTCCTGGAGATAGAGTTAAACCACTTTCCCAGACTACCAAGCAGAGCTACCCTTCACGCTCTCTGCTGTTCTCTTGAGCCACAACAGAGCTCTCACTGCTCTCTCCCTGAGGCAGAACTCAACTAATCCATCTCCTCCTGTGCTTCCCTTCCAATATGGTATCCCTCTTCTGAAAAGTGACTGGATGCTGAAGAAGAGAGGAGAAGGAGGAGGAGGAGGAGATGGATTTATGCCCTCCCTTCACTCAGAGTCTCAGAGCAGCTTACAATCTCCTTCCCTTCCTTTCCCCACAACAGACGCCCTGTGAGGTAGGTGGGGCTGAGAGAGCTCTGAGATAACTGCTCTTGAAAGAACAGCTCTGAGAGAGCTGTGACTGACCCAAGGTCACCCAGATGCCTTCAGGTGGAGAAGTGGGAAATCAAACCCAGTTCTCCAGATTAGCGGCAAGAATGAAAATGGAAAAATCAAACAATTTCTATCTTCATACAAAGAGCTAGTTTGACGAGGACTGCAGGAAGGCCAAAAATCAACTTAAATGGAACTATAAATTTTTTAGACATAACAATACAATGCATGGGCTAACAGTTGATCCAGAAAATGGGGACAAGGGCCATTCTGCATCTAGCATTCGCTCCAAATTTTCTCAACTGGGAGGGAAAAGTGCAGCTCAAAACCACATTCACATACCTCGCAGTACTGACTGCAACGTCACCTCTGAATGGCCATAAAATAGCCATAAATCTTTGCAGAAGGTACAATAAGATCCACTGATCAAAGAAAGCGAAAGCGGCATGGAGTGTGGAGGCTACCATAAAATCCGATGATCAAAGGAAGTGAAAGCAGCATGCAATGCAGAGAGGAATTTCTGTTCCAATGTGGATTTGGTAAAACAGCAGACGGAAAAGCCAATGCAGAATCAGCCTTAAACACATAAGAATGCCAACTGTGAGAGAAGGGCTGAAAAGGGTTATAAAGTAACCTGTGTTGCCGCAGCACAAAAACCAACAGCAGCACCCTCAAGCAGTGGTCTTGCTTATTCTAAAAGTCAGGGCTGGCGTCAGCATACCTTGAGATGGGACAGCTGCTGGGGCCCAGGGGCTCTGCTGGGGCCCTCTACCACTGGACTCCCCTGCTGCCCATCTGCCCTTTCTCCACCCACTTGCTTGCGAGCACTCTGTCATCCCTGCCCCCAGCCATACGCACTGCCCAGTATTGTCTAGGTATGGGCATGTGGGTGGCGCATCTGTGAGTACAGGTGATGAGAGAGAGCGCCTGAGTGGGTGGAGGAAGGATGCCCAGGCATGTGGGTGAGAAAATGGAAAGGAAGACATGAGAGGAAGGCCTGGTAGTAGGCAGAGGAGACGAGGGAGCCCTGGGCATTCCAGGGCGCCCCAAAATCTGAAACTGTCCCTGCTATGAATGCTCAGTGCACCGACATAGTGCTAGATGTCAGACTGCATGAGACATGCCTTAAATGTTGTCATGACAATGCTTCCTTTTGTGCAATGCCCATAAATGTTTGACAGTCATTAAAAAGACAGTCCAAGAAAAGACTTCCCTTCTGTGCATGAGAAATCCTCGTGATGCACGTAACACTGGGCTCCCTCACAAATGCAGTATGCAAGGACTCCAGAATGGTTCCTTTCAAGCCACATCCCTCCCGGCTCTTTTATCAAAGAACACTGGAGCCTTTGTGTGATTCAGCTCTTCACACATTATTAACTGAGGGTTACTAGAGAGTAGATGGTCTATTGTCCCCGCTGTTTGTCGTTTATCTCCCATCCCCACCACCACCACAGTTCATTCGGATCTTTGTTTAATTCAGCCAGAAGACTCATAAATTAAAATACTGAAAGCAGAGACATGATTATTTCTTCATTTGGAAATTAATTAATTTAGGAATGGTAAGTGCCTGTTACTCCTTGCCATAGTCAATTCATACTTTGGCAGCAATCCTAACAACACATTTCTGTTACCTCCATGGAATAAAATGGGACATTTCTGAGCAGGCTTGCTTTGAATTGGCCCCACACATTGAGATCCAGTGCCGAGGTATTTCAGTTTTAGGGCTTAGAGTGGAGTGACTCTGCAAAGGATTGTGCTGTGGAGACCTCGACAATGTGATCTTCAGAATGTCCTGTGGCGAGCCTTCCTGTGGCAGAATAAATATATTAAAAAGCCTGGATCAACCAGGCTTTTCAATAACGGCAGCAGGAGCAGGGAGGATTACAGTTATGAAAGGTTTGGTCTTGTTTTCTATTTCAGCACGTCAAAGACAAAGAGAAAACAAGTTAATAAGTATCCACAACATAGGGTTGCCAGCTTTGGGTTGGGAAATTCCTGGAGATTTAAGGGCGGAGCCTGGGGAGGGGACTGTTTGGAGAGGGGAGGGACCTCATTGGATGTAATATCATGGAACTCCGCCTACAAGGTAGCCATTTTCTCCAGGGGAATTGGTCTCTTTCATCTGGAAATCAGCAGCAATGACAGGAGATACCCAGGCCTCACCCAGAGGTTGGCAACCCCAACACAACGTGCTTTAATGAACCAGAGAGAGAGACAAAATGGAAAGGCAAAGTTTGAAAACAACACAGGGCACCCTGACCTGGATAGCCCAGGCAAACCTGATCTCATCAGATCTCGGAAGCTAAGTAGGGCCGACTCTGGCGAGTACTTGGATGGGAGAACTCCAAAGGAAGAAGATGAAGAAGAAGAGATTGGGTTTATACCCCTCCCTTCACTACCCAGTGGAGTCTCAGAATGGCTTACAATCTCCTTTCCCTTCCCCTCCTCACAACAGACACCTTGTGAGATAGGTGGGGCTGAGAGAGCTCTTTCGAGGACTGCTCTTGAGAAAACAGCTCTGAGGGAACTTGTGACTGACCCAAGGTCACACCAGCAGCTGCATGTGGAGGAGTGGGGACTCAAACCCGGTTCTCCCAAATTAGAGTCCGTGCTCCTAACCACTGCACCAAGCTGGAATACCAGGGCTGGGACATATAGGCAGGCAATAGCAAGCCACCTCTCTGAAAAACGTCCTAGCCCCAGTAGGGGTCGCCAGAAGTCACCATAACTTCCAGGCATGCAAGCACTCACACACAAATACTTTTATAAAAGAAAATAAAAAGACAAGAGGGCTACCATATCAACTCCTTCCAATTGCCTTCACATCCCAACACTGCACTGTAGGGGCTGAGACCTACTGTTCTCAGCGTGGACAGGATGGGAGCAGGGTGGGCGTTTCCCCACACCACTTTGGCAAGTGCCTTGAAGCAGGAACCATGTGAGCGAGGCCAATTGTCACGTTCCTTCTAAATGAGGATTTTTCTAAATCTGTTAAGGTTTTTTCCCTCTAAACGCTATAAATACGTTCTGTGAGTGACAACCATATCAGCTCAAAAGAAATTACAGTCTATGAATCCTACAAACAGAGAAGCAAAGGGAAGAATGATGTTTGTGTTTCATGCTCTGCAACTGAGCAATGGTAAATGCTAACAAATCTAACAATTCCAAATGAAAATTCTAATTGAGCCATGGGTTAATACAAGAAATATGCTGAATTTGGGGAACCAAGGACAAACGTCTTGTTAGCACTTAATTAGTGTGATCGGTGGATCCCTGGTTCCCCCACAGGCCTCATCCTGGAGTTCTCAGTTCTAAATGTGATCTTATTATCTATATTCTGTTACCTTCAGGTTTCCTTTCCCCATATAACTTAATTACAATATTTCAGAAATGAGAACTTTAACTCCGTGAGAGGTTTAAGTGCCCCCAGGGGGATGTACGTAAGGGTAAAACAGAAAAGCTCACAGGCAAGCTGCTGCTTCCAGCCAGCTGGCCTGTATATCATGTCACACAAAGACTCACCTCTTTATGTTTGTAAATGAATTGAAAAGGCCTCTTTTGCAGCCTCGGTTTCTTGCAAGCCTTTCGTCAGCACTAGCCTTGTCAATGGGAAGAAGAAGACATGTGCCCTTCTGAAGCCATGCACCCTTTGGTGTTTATTCGTCAAGAGGTAGTCAATGGACTAGAACAGGGGTGGCCAAACTGTGGCTCAGGAGCCACATGTGGCTCTTTCACACATATTGTGCAGCTCCCGGCAGACCAACTAGGGAAGCAAAGGGGAGGCATGCCCCCCTGATCGGTCTTCCCTTCTCTAGCCAGTGTTCCCCTCCCTGGATAGGCTTGTGGGGGGGAGCAGAAAAAGAAAGCTTGGAGAAGGCAAATTAATATCATTATCAATAACTGTTTTTACCCCTTTTGTTTTTATTTTTGGCAGGCTCATTTAATGTTAATAAAAAGCAAATTTGCATATTTTTCAATAAAAACATGTGGGTAATATTTGTTCATCTCTTGTGGCTCTCAAACATCTGATGTATATTCTGTTGGGCTCTTACATTAAGCAAGTTTGGCCACCTCTGGACTAGAACATCCTTTGCGTGGAATTGCCATCCTTGGACTAGAACATCCTTTGCATGGAATTGCCATCTCTGGACTAGAACATCCTTTGCATGGAAAACTAAACAACTATCTGCTGAGATGCCCTGACTCTTGGCGGGGGGGGGGGGTTGTTGGTGAGGAACTGCACACTGTTTGCCAACTACTGAATAGCCCACACTTTCTTTTTATATACATAAACTTTTTATTTATGGGTATTTGTAGGGCTCGATTTCAGCAGGAACGCACAGGAATGCCGTTCCGGCTGGCATCCGAGCCTGCCCCGCCCCCTCCCTGCCCAGCTTGAGCTGTTTACACTTAAAGGGAAAGTTCCTGCAGAGAGCTGGCAGGAAAAAGCTCCACCAAGTGCTTTCCCTTTAAGAGCAAACAGCCAGCAGGAGAAAGCCACGCCCAGAGATTAAGCACAGGGTTTCTGCATTTGGCTTGCCGAGGTCGCGTGGCTTTCCCTGCTCCAGTAAGTGCCTCCCCATCTCTTTTCCTTCTCTCTCTCTCTCTCCCCCCACCTTTCTGTCTTTCTCTCTCTCTCTGTCCCCACCTTTCTTTCTTCCTTTCTCTTTCTCTCTCTCCCTCCCCCCTTCCTTTCTCTCTCTCTCTCTCCTCCACCTACCTACCTACCTTCCTTCCTTCCTCTGTCTGTCTACCTTCCTTCCTTCTTCCTTCCTTTTTCTCTCTCTCTCCCCCCACATACCTCTCTCTTTCTTTCTTTCTTTCCTTTCTTTCCTTCCTTCCTTCTGTTCTTTCTGTTTTTATAAAAAAAAATTATTGAAAAGGGGGGGGATGTAAAAAAGCAGAGAGCCCAGGAAATGCTGGTTTTGACAATATCTTTAATTTTTGAGCATCTCTTTAGTTCTCATGGCATCTTCTGCTTAAGAAAAATAAGTTTGAAGCCTGAGTTCATTGTTGTGTCTTGTTGGGAATGGCTTGCAAATATATGTGTGTCTAAAGTCTGTATTAAAGTGGTTTGGTGCTTATTGCCATGTAAGAGAAGAATCTGAAAAAGTAGCTTCATTGTTGTGCGTGTTGGCAGAACACTTGACTGTTGCATGGGGCACTTTGGGAAACATCTGCAGAGAAACAGAGTTGTAACTAAAAATGAGCATGGTCAGCTGCACTTTGGAGATTGCCTGTTTTGTGACATTTTAAAAAGTGGGCAGAGTTTCTGAACAAGATGATTGTCCCTCTTCTCCTACCAATGGATTGACATCTGCCTTTAATGGGCCAGCAAAGTTGATGTTCTTAAACCTCTTAATAAGAGAGATTTCCGCTTCTGAGGAGTTCCAACGATTGGTGATCTTGTGATGGTAGTGATACTTTTATGTGGCAAAGACCCCCTGTTCACAGGATAATTTTACCTGTGGGACAGACTCTGCATCGTAACCACTCCACTGGTACATAATTGCTTGTGAAAAGTATTATAGTGTAATAATTCAGGTGGGTAGCCGTGTTGGTCTGAAGCAGCAGAACAAAGTTGGAGTCCAAAGTTTCATCCAAGGTATAAGCTTTTGTGTGCATGCACACGTCTTCCATCTGAAGAAGTGTGGGTGGCACATGAAATCTTATACCTTGAATAAAAGTTTGTACCTTGAATAAAATAGTCCACAAACTACTCCCATCCAGTGCATCCACAAACCTAGAAGAAGAAGAGATTGGATTTATACCCCACCCTTCACTACCCAAGGGAGTCTCAGAGCATCTTTCAAACTCCTTTCCCTTCCCCTCCCCACAGCAGACACCCTATGAGGTAGGTGGGGCTGAGAGAGCTCTGAGACAACAGCTGGAACAGAGCTATGGCTTGCCCAAGGTCATCCAGCATGTTCAAGGGGGGAGTGGGGAATCAAACCCAGTTCTCCCAGATTAGAGTCCGCGCACTTAACCACTACACCAAACTGGCTCCTGGCGTTGTTCTGCCAGTAAACTAGGGCTGCCAACTCCAGGTTGAGGAAATCCCTGGAGATTTGGGAGTGGAGGGTGCAGTTTAGGGGAAGGAGGGACCCAAGCAAGGCATAATGCCATGGACTCTACTTTCCAAAGCAGCCATTGACCTGATCTCTGTAGTTTGGAGCTCAGTTGTAATTCCAGGAAATCTCCAGACCCCACCTGTAGGTTGGCAACCCTAAAGAATCATATTCAGCGTACTAGTTCTGCAGGAAGGCAACCTGATTTCCATGGGAACCTAACCCTTAGGAATTGATTCCAATCCAGTGAGGGAATAATTGTTGATGGACATAAGATATTGGTTCAGGCAAGGTTTTGTATAGATGGGGCAGAAAATGTTTTTATTGGTTTTGTCAAAACTGTTTTGACAACAATGTAAACAGAATAAGAAGCAAAAGGTGGATGTGGCTGGATGACCACACTTCTGGGAACATTGTGTGTGGCCTAATATGTTAATGAGCTGTGCTGTCAGGGGTGTGGCCTAATATGCTAATGAGTTCTTGCTGGGCTTTTGCTACAAGAAGAGCCCTGGGTATTTGGTTTAAAAATTGAAACACGTGTTGTTATCAGTATACCGGCAAGGAGAAGAGAGACATAGATGACATAGGAAGCCCTTTTTAACTCTTTATTTCTAAATCATTTATGTCATTTGATTTTTTTGCTGCCTTTGTATTTATGGCCTATAAATTCAATTTCAGAATTAATTAGAGAAGTTCTGATTAGGATACAAAAGCTCTACATCTACCTGTAGTAGGAAGTAAAAACTGGAACGTTGATCAGAATATATCTTAGAGAAATGTTCAAAAAACCTCAGGGATTACCCTGAGGATTCCTGTTTGACTGGTAAACCTATTTTGTTAGCATCTGATAAAGTTGTTTAAACTCTGAAAGCCTAATGCTGGAAAATTCATCCGATGAATTCTTTGGACATGTCATTTGAAGCAATCAAAGATATATATTTTATAGCTTATGTGCTCTGAAAAATTATGTTTCCTGCTGAGGTTATGTAGGCCTGTTTACATGTTACAGTGAATGCATGTAGGATCTGCATGTACACACGTATACCTGTTTGTAAGGAAGAGCCAGGGCTATTTTTGGGCAGGAACGCACAGGAACAGAGTTCCAGCTGGCTTTCGAGTTGGCCACACCTACAGCCTCTCCCCTCAGGTTCCCCAGGCACCTTGCAAGCTGCGGGGCACCTGGGGAAGCCAGGCCAATCCAGGGAGGGAAGGCAGTTTAAACTGCTCCAGAAACTACTTTCCTTCCCTCGGGTTCCCCATGCACCCCGCAAGCCACAGAACACCTGGGGAAGCCGATCCTGGGAGGGAGCTGCGATATCAGGGGTGTGGCCTAGTATGCTAATGAATTCTGCTGTTGGGTGTGGCCTATAATGCTAATGAGTCCCTGCTGAGCTTTTTCTACAAAAAAAGCCCTGGGAAGGGTCAACATATGTTCCCTTTACAAGTGAAACCAGGGGCCAGTACCTGGATAAATGTGGGGTTTTACGCATACTTTTAGCTGTACACAGCTTCAGTGTAAAATGAGAAATACTCAACACAGGTATAAAGAACAACGAAGTGTACACAGCACACAAATCGCATGTGCATTCATCGTAATTTGTGAACAGGGCTTCTGCGAATGACATTTGGACAGACCTAAGCATTTTAAACATCATTCTGTCCCAAGGAATCCTGGGAACTCAAGAGAAGGAACTAGGATTCTCTAAGAAAGGCTGCTGAGAACTGTTGCCAAACTACAATTCCCAAGACTTTAGGAAGGAAGTCTTCATGACAGTAAAGGTTAGGAGGCACTTGGAAAAGCTAAACAGGTTTGTGTGAGGGGGGCAGCGAAATAGTTACTTCCAGGGCTCCGTTGCGGCCGGGGTGCGCCGGAGCGCCACTCCGGGAGAGAAGGGGCCGGGGGGCAGGCACATAACAAAGCCCCGCCCCCCGGCAGAAAGCCTCCCCCACTCACCATTCCCGGGGCCGCGGCTGGCTGCTGGCCCCAGGAACAACCCCCTCCCTTCCCCAGTCACCATTTCCGGGGCCGCGGCTGGCTGCCGGCCCCAGGAACAACCCCCTCCCTCCCCCTGTCACCATTCCCGGGGCCGCGGCTGGCCACCGGCCCCTGGGAACAACCCTCTCCCTCCCCCAGTCACCATTCCCGGGGCCACGACTGGCCACCGGCCCCTGGGAAAAAAACCTTCCCTCCCCCTGTCACCATTCCCGGGGCCGCAGCTGGCTGCCAGCCCCGGAAACAACCCCCTCCCTCCCCCTGTCACCATTCCCGGGGCCGCGGCTGGCCACCGGCCCCGGGAACAACCCCCTCCCTTCCCCTGTCACCATTCCCGGGGCCGCGGCTAGCCGCCAACCCCGGGAAGAACCCCCCTCCCTCCCCCACTCAACAGTTCCCAGGCGCAAAGGAGGGAGAAGCCGGGCCTGAGTGGCTTAACGCCACTCAGGCCCAAGCAAGGGGGGGAGGGAAATGCCAGCTCCAGTGGGGGGAGAAGCGCCCCTTCCTTCCTTCCTTCCTTCCTTCCCTCTCTCCCCCCACCTACCTACGTACCTTCCTGTTCCTTCCTTTCCCCCTTCCTTCCCCTCTCCCCCCTTCCTTCCTTTTTTCCTTTCTTCTCTCTCTCCCCCCACCTACCTACCTACCTTCCTGTTCCTTCCTTCCCCCCTTCCTCCCTCTCTCCCCCCTTCCTTCCTTCCTTCCTTCTCTCTCTCTCCCCCAACTACCTACCTACCTTACTGTTCCTTTCTTTCTTTCTTCCTTCCCCCCTCCTTCCTTCCTTTCTTCCTTCCTTCCCCCCTCCCTCCCTCTTTCTTTCTTTCTTCTCTCTCTTTCCCCCACCTACCTACCTATCTTCCTTCCTGTTCTTTTCCTTCCTTCCTTCCCCCTCCCTCCCTCCCTCCCTTCTTGCCTTCTGCCACACTGCCCATGACGTCAGGGATGTGTGGCCTTTTGACACTTCCGGTGACGTCAGGGGGTGTGGCATATGCAAATAAGTTATGCTAATGAGCTCCTGCACCTCTTTTTTTACGAAAGGACCCCTGGTTATTTCCAGTCCCTTTTTGCAAAAAGTCCCATGACTAGGGCTTTTGATATGTGGTGTTTTGATGGATTGTATTTTACACATTTTTATGGTGCCATTCCAACAAGCATATGTTCAAAAGCTTATTTCTGAATTTCTTTTAGAAATGTCTTTTCTAGCATGGATCAAATCATGCTCCCAGAGCGGAGGCCCAAACTATTATGTTTCTCTCAATGAAAACCAAACAATGTAATATCTACAGTGCAAAAGAAGATATTGTATGGCTTTTGTTTTGGATTTTTCTTCTGACTAATCTCAGATAAAAGACACTAACCAGCCATAAACACCTGAGTTAATGATATATTTACCCAATTAGACATTTATTGGAGTGATTGCCATAGCTGGTTACCCACAACATCAAATACACTGTCTACTTCTTGGTACTTCAAAAGGTGTAGTACAGTTTGGGCAAGTCTGTACATTCACATGCCTACAAATGTTATGAAAACAAAAACATTTATGCAGGTGGTTTGGTCCACTGATTCATATATTTAATGATGACAAATACCCAAGCAAGGTAACTTTGAATGACATTGTCACATGAGGCAAACCAGTTTGCATTATTTGCGTGAAATTTCTGTTTTTAATCACCACTGTTGACAAGGAAGGGACGGGACGAGGGCACAATCCAGTCAAATGTAAGCACTTGTAAATGCAGTTGATTTTAGTGTGAGAAAATTGTGCATGTGCTTAACTCTCCCACTAAAATTCATGAGACGTTAAATATTTTATGGTGGCAGGATTCAATATTACCTCTCTTTAAAATTAAAATAATTACGTGAAAGATTTGTTGTTGTTCTTGGTAGAAATGCTCCTAACTGATAACACCAAAGTTATGCTAGTTGGTCTCTCATTGTATTACCACCCCGCAGTGTATATAAAATTAGGCCTAGTTATTCCAAGTTTCATGCACCTGAAGAAGTGAACTCTAACAAATGCTTATGCTGGTGGGGGGGGGGGGCGGAATTAGTCTTTAAGGTGCTCTTTGATTCCTGAATCTTTCTGCTACAGCAGACTAACCTGACTACTACCCCTTTGGAATTAAAATCTATGTTCTATTTTAATTTTTCTCCATTTAAATTATACTACCACTTAATTTCAAACAACTGCAACTGTATTACATCACCTTCTGTCCTTGAGATCTCAATATATTGTTTAAATATCTGGATTAAGAATATACGTAACATTACCCCATGATTCCTATATCCCAATGTTGGACGAGTTTATTATTTATTATACCAGTTTAACTCATATTTTAGTCTGCAAATTCAATTTTATTCTTTGTATTATAAGGTGGCGAAAGCCGTTAAATAAACTTTTGATTTGATTTGATTTATTTAACATTATATTCCTATTTTTTTTACCTGTTTTACTATGCAGCTTTTTAGGAAGGGCAAAAATAATCCTTAAAACAAACACACAATAAGTGTATGTAAAATAATGAGACAGAATGCCTATTACTGCCCATCTTCCTTTGGAATATTCAGCCACTGCAAAAAAAATTAAGTATGTTATAAGCAATTAGGGCACTTAGGGGAAAAAATGTGTGGAAAAGGAGATGTATGTAACCCTGATGTAAATAAGCCTGATTTTAAAAGTATCCTAGGATTATGGTGTATCCAAGCACTGAAATTAGGGCTACCATCCTATAAACACTTGGTTTTTTTAACAAGTATTTATGGATTGTAGTGCTAATTATAATGCTTGGATACACCATAATCCTAAAATCCCTCAGAATCTCGGTTTCTTTCTGAGAAAATTAGTAGTGGTGGACAAAACAGCGATCCCTGAAAGACAGGTTTCCACAACAATACATATTTCCCCTGGGATGCACAGCCAGTAGAGAATGTTAGGCATGTTCAGGGTAGGACACACAGAGCAATGGTTAGATCCAGCAGACCAAACTACCACCCCACATGAACACTGTGTGCACTGTAAAATACTTCCCAGAATCCTTTGGAAAGTGCAGGTGTTCCATGGCAGACATGTTGAAAAGTCCATAAAAGATGGAATGTTTGAGAAGGCCTGCCTTAAAAGACAATCCAAAATTCTTTGCAACACACAAGGGTTCTATAGAAGATGCACATTGGTTTCTCAGCGGAAAGAGTGATGTGAAAATTTGAACCCAGTGATCTAGGGAGAAAAAAACAGAACTAACAAGTAATTGCTCTGTTTTTCAAATGTCTAATCTAAGTATCCAACAGGATGATTGCTTTCGCTTCTTTGTCAAAATAGATATACATGCTGTTTGTTTCCAGTTTCACAGCCCCTAGAACGGCTGCTAAAGTTTGTTAAAGCACACAAAGGGTGCCACCTAGTGCTCCGTATTGGCATGAAAACATACCAGAAAATGGAATTAATGACTTTCCTTTTAATAAGTAATAGAGGAAAATCACATTGAAACTGAACTATTATTTTTATTATTTCTCTCAGTGAAATAAGAGTAACTGTGGGCTCTAGAGCAACAAGTACCCATGTATTTGTCTGATGTGTGATGGATTAATACAAAAAGCAAAGGCAAAACCACTAACTGATGTTCAAAAGTAGTCACTTTTTAAGACTTAAATAAATAATCGCGTGTAAATTGTTTGAAATGGAAGCAGAAATAATAATCATCAGTTTATTGTTTTGCTGTACAAGATAAAAAATAGTGGTGCAAAAACAGACAACGAATCATTCAGATAAATTTGCCACTTCTGCAATTTAGCATCTTATTGATGGTACATCAATAAGCCCTATATGGCCAGGGTACATCATACCTTAGGGACCGCCTTTCTCCGTACATACCCCAGAGAGCACTACGGTCGGGGTCAGAACACAGATTATGTGTTCCTGGCCCTAGAGATGCCAGGCTGGCCAGAACAAGGACCAGGGCCTTCTCGGTGGCGGCTCCTGTCTGGTGGAATGAGCTCCTGGAGGAGATCAGGGCCCTGCGGGACCTAATGCAGTTCCGCAGGGCCTGCAAGACGGAGCTCTTCCGCCAGGCCTTTGAATAGGAGCCGCCACCGATGACTTTATGGAAACCATCTACCATCTATCATGTTGCCCTGGTCCAATACGGCCTCGGCTATGGCTGCGGGGGGGGGAGGGGCTCAGACCTACCACTTGGTTGCCATCAAACGCTGTATTATGGAAGCTTTCATGGGTAATTTATATGTTTTAATGATATTTATTAGAATGTTTTAAGTGATTTTATAGGTTATTGTATTGAATTGGCCTTGGGCCCATGTGAGCCGCCCTGAGCCCGCTTGCGGGGAGGGTGGGATATAAATGTGAAATAATAAATAATAAATAAATAATAAATACATTGAAGCCAAACCCATAGAGGTACAAACCACATATAAAGCACCTTTTTATGTTAACAATATGTCTACATCTAGCAACAGATAAGCAAGTTTAAATTACGATGGTCAATCATGTTTTTTGACCCCAAAAGGTCTCCCCAAAGATCTGTGCAAGAAAAACAAATACATATAATGGCTAACGTTCCCAACCTTGCAAGGGCAACATCTTTCTTCATATGGCTTTCGGGAGCATATTTTGTCTCTTCTGAGCTCCCTTTACTGGCTGCCAATTTGTTTCCTGGACTGAACTCAATGTGAGGGTGCTTGCCTTTAAAACCCTACATGATGTGGAATCCAAATACTTCATGCCTCCTCCTGTATACCCATGTGACTTCACTAAACCCAACAAGACCTTCAGTCTGCCCCATCTCTCTGCATCTGTCCCAACCATGCCAACACCAGTGCCCGCCTACCTCTTCTCTCCTCACTGGGGGCAGTTGGGGAGGGTACTAACCCAGGGGGAAGCCCCAACTATTGGCACTCTCCAGGGCAAGGCAGTGGCACAAGCTTGTCAGGGGCCAACACAGTTATCCTTCAGCATCTTCCTAAATGTGCCAGCCCTGAGACTCGGATCTTATTTTTTACATAGTGTGGATTTCCCCACCCCCCAAAATTCACTTTTTAAAAGATATAACCACTGGTTCTTCTCATTTTAAGAAGAGAGGAACATAAGAGCCATGCTGGACCAGACCAAGTGCCCATTAAGTCCAGCATTCTGTGCACACAGTGGCTGACCAGTTGCCTCTAAGAAACCCACAAGCTGGATGGTTGCAACAATGTCTTCTAGCCTGTGCTCCCCATCAACTGATATAAAGAGGCATATTCCCCCTGGTACTGTCAGCTGTTGTGACTAGTAGCCAGTTATAGCCCCATTCTCCATGAATTTGTCCAATCCCCTTTAAAGCCTTCCGAGTTGGCAGCCATCACCACATCATGCGGCAAAGAGTCTCACAGTTTAACCATGTGTTGTGTGAGAAGTACTTCCTTTTGTCTGTCCTAAATCTCTCACCCACCCCAGCTTTAACGGAGGACCTCAAGATCTAGTATTATGAGAGAAGGGAGAAAACCTTCACTCCGCAAGCAGGACAGGAAAGCTTGGGAAGACATTGCCTGTTTCTGAGCATCTGCGGATGGAAAATCTGAAATTTTGCAGAACCTCCCTTCCTGTCCCCTATCTTCAGATTTCTCTTTGAACAAAGCGGAAGTGATTAGAAACAGACTATAAATTCATAAAAAGAGTTGAAGAAATGGCTGCTGAGTTTCAGAGAGAAACTGGTTAAAGAGGAATTAAGAGAATTTCTTTTAACAATAGTAGTTTGAAGCCACAAATAACCTAAAAATTCTGCTACTGAATATATGGTATCTGCCACTAGGTGGAGATGGCATACACATTTGTAGTTTGTGCAGGGCTTTTTTTGTAGAAAAAGCCCAACAGGAACTCATTAGCATAATAGGCCACACCCAACAGCAAAAACGCATTAGCATATTAGGCCACACCTCTGACAGCAGTTTATTAGCATATTAGGCCACACCCCCATGATACCAGAAGAGTGGTCATCCAGCCACACCCACCTTTTGCTTCTTATTGTTGACCTTGTTTGTTGTCAAAATCCAGGGCATTTTTTGTAGCAGGAACAATGCATGTTAGGCCACATACCCCTAATGTAGACAGTCCTAATGAGTTTCTGCTGTTGGGTGTGGCCTATTATGCTAATGTGTTCCTGCTGGGTGTGGCCAACTCTGGAGCCAGCCGGAACTCCATTCCTGTGCGTTCCTGCCCAAAAATAGCCCTGGTTTGTTGCATCAGAGTCCAAAGTCCATATTAAAATAGGGTGCAGTTTCACAATAGCAGCTTCCAAAACATGCTACCCAAGTATAATTATTGAAAAATGTATCTTTGTGAGGTGATGGGGTTTGTATCATGTAAACTGAGAATACCTATTTGTGGTGTGGATTAGATCACTGTGCGTGAGAGGTTAGGTACATCATTTCCCTCAGTGATCCTCCCCAGAAGTCTGTGGAATAGGCTAGATACCCCACCACATAGCAGAGGCTTGTGGGGTGGGAAGCAGGAAGTATAACCACCCCGTAACCAGAAATAAGATCTGCTGACAACAACACCCTTCCTCTTTTACAGGGGCTAATAAAGGTAAACCAGTTTACCAGAGTTGCAAGCCAAAGGTCAACAGGAGCAGGGTCTGAGGTCTAGAAGCCCAGGAGCAGACCCAAGTAGCTTCCATTTCCCATCCACAAACAGGACTGCCTAGGCAGACTCTACTTCCCTGCTACCCACCTGTGGTTGTGGGTTGCTGGTGGTGGGATTTTGCAAGATTATATGCCCTGGGGTGTTGTGTATGATGGGGGAAGGGGGCAGAGGTGCTGCCACTGAGGTATTGCGAAGCCAAAGGTGGTACAGGCTGGGTGAGAGGAAGAAAGGGTCATCAAGTCATGACAAATTCTTCTTCCAGTAATGACCAATTTTTCTTCTGGACCCTAGTAATTTGCTGATTGCCCATTGTGCTGCTAAATGCCAGGCTAGTTTACAATAAAGCATATTAATACTGGGTAAAGAGGCTGACCTGGTATTTTAAAAAAGGCAGTGGTAAAAAAGGCAGTGGTAGCTTTCTCAGCTCTGCCTCCTGGTTTCCTGGTACTGTCAGCCTAGGCTTGGTGGGTGGGAAGTGGGGTAAACTTGGTCTGTTGGGCCTCTATGGCACTCAACAAGTGCTTTGTTAATTAAAGTCCCAATTTTAAATGTATGAACCTGATGCTGGAGACTTAAAATAGGGATGCGGTTGTATTACCCATACTGCTGCCTAATGGTCTTTCATCCTGAGCTGATGGAGGCAGTCTTCAATTTGGAGCCGAGGACCCTAAAGCTTATGGTGGTGGTGGAAAGGGCCATCAAGGGTTTTCAAGGCAAGAGACGTTCAGAGGTGGATTTGTCTCCACATCATGACCGTGGCAGTCCGTTGAAGGTCTCCTATACAAATACTAACCAGGGCCAACGCTACTCAGCTTCCAAGAACCCGGGCTACCCTGGGCTACCCAGGCCAGGGTCTAAAGCCTATAATCCTTTCCAAAGTTCCATCTGGCTTGTATCTATTCCAAGGAAGGGAACCACAAGGTAAGACTAGCACCTGTACAACTTAGTATCATGTTTTATTTCTTTGTTCCGTAACACCCTGAAATGGTTTGAGATAGTTTGCTGCAGTGGTTAAGTGTGCGGACTCTAATCTGGGAGAACCGGTTTGATTCCCCACTCCTCCACTTCCTGGATGATCTTGGGCAAGCCAGTCTGTCAGAGCTGTCCTTGAAAGAGCAATTTCTGTCAGAGCTCTCTCAGCCCCACCTACCTCACAGGGTGTCTGTTGAGGGGAGGGGAAGGGAAAGGAGTTTGTAAGCCGCTCTGAGACTCCAAGTGAAGGGCGGGGTCAATGCTCCCTCTAAGCTGCGGAGTATTGTGAGCAAAAATTCTTCTTTGTGAGTTACTGGCATTAAAGTTGTGAACGAACTATTTGGCTACTGAATAAATTAGTTTGCTCTGGAGCCATCCTTCCTGAGCTAGCTCACACTAACTCAGCTTAGAGGGAACCCTGGGCGGGGTATAAATCCAGTCTCTTCTTTTTCTTCCACTGCACTTGTGCTCTAGTGAATTGAGAACGTGTTTCAGTAGAGATTGTTTCCTTTTAAACATTTCAGACTTTGGTCAATGATCTCACCAACAGCACCTGACTGTTCACCCACACAATAGACCACAAATTCCTGACTGGGCTACAGGCAGTTAGCTGGCCAGGAAGGAGGGTGGGTATAAAGCATCTCAAACTGCAGGTAGAGCAAGAAAGGGCAGAGCCTCAGTGGGAGTGCGGTGCCCACCATTCCAGGAGAGTTTGAAAGGAAAGCAAAAAACTCTACAAATTATTTTATGTTCTGGATGTTACACTGGCCTGACTCTCATGGCCCTCTTACTTGTTTTTATTGTCCCAAATTAGCTGTCATACCTAATGCAATGACTATGGCAAGTGTGTGGCATGAAGCTTTGGTACACACTGGTGTACCATCTGGAGACAAAGGGCTTGCTGGAGAGATTCCGTTTTATCTTAAATCTCATGATGAGTACCTACATCAAATCGTGCATCCAAGAGACTGGGATGTAAACTCCAGTACCTTCTCTTTGCATATAGGGAAGTGCCTCAACGAAGTACAGATTTTATTCCTTTTGAACTCTTGAATGGCAGAAGAATTTGAGGGCTGCTAGACCTCATCGAGAATTGGGAGGATTCTACACAAAATGACCCTATGAACACTGTGGCGCTCATGCAGTAGTTGAACAAAGTAGTTGCAATGTGCTCAAAATGTGAATTTGCAATGCACACAAAGTAGACAGAAACTCTGGTACTAAGCCAAGGTGAGCAAGATCATCTACACTCCTGGAAACAAGGTGCTAGTCCTGGATCCAAAGACAGAACACAAGTTATGCAATGTAGTTAGTATACAAGGTTGTGATCAACCCCAAGGACGGCTTGAGGTGGAAGATCTACCATTCCGACTTGCGCAAACCTTACCTTGACAGGGACAAACTCATATGTGTATAAGGAAGAGACTGAGTATCTGGAAAGGTGGGGAAATAGTAAAGGAGATACCAGTGTAAATGACATTGTGATTTCAACTAACCTAACTGAAAACCAGTTGAGAGCTGACACAAATAGTACAAGGGTATAACTATGTCTTTTCTGATGTGCCAAAGAACTTCAAACTGGCAATACATTTAATTGACACAGGTGATGACTCTCCCACAGCCATTCCTATGGAGTGGACAGATAGCAAATGCACTCAACAGCAAACTGAAAGGAATGCTGAAACTGGGAGTCATAGCACCCTCAGAGTGTCACTGGGCTGCACCTCTGGTTCTTGAGAAAAATCCAGACTAGTCAATCAGGTTCTGCATTGACCACAGGAAGCTGAACTAGGTTGTTACCAAAGTTCCCTCTAAGCTGTGCTAGGGGGTGCTGGCACACAAAATTTTAGATGCCAGCTCAGAGGTTTCTGCTTCTGCACAGAAATTTCCCCCCTCCATTGGAAACAATGGAGGATGGGGGCACCTCCTTCTGAGGCCCATAGAATAGGACCTCCTGGTCCAACCTTTTTTTAACTTGGAGGGATTTTTGAGGAGAGGCACCAGCAGCTATGCTGTAAATCTGGTGCCTCTACCTCAAAGGGGGGGGGGCAGAACCCCAGATCGATTCTCCATTATAGCCTATGGGGCCAATTGACTATAACGGTCCCCATAGGCTAAAGTGGAGCTGGGAAAAATGTTTTGTTGTTTTTTGCACAATCCTATCAGACTTCTCAGTATGATTTGTAAGCTGCCTTGAGCCACAGGGAAATGTGGGATATAAATGTTTGAATAAATAAGTAGTTTGGGCAGGCTGAAAACATTTAAGCAACTTCCTATTTGTTAGGTTAGGCAGGGTTCTGGCAGTGATTGTTCCACCTCTGTTATACTTAACCTGTAATGCTGGCTGTCATTTCACTAAAAAAAACCGAAAACCCAAAGTAGACTGCAGGAGTTTTTTTCACATGTGCTGGTATGTTTTCTAAGGCACAGCACAAAGCAATAGTCCAAGGCCAAGTCTACCAGTATAGTGGACTGGGGTGGGAAGACCTGTTCTCTGAAGGACAGGTCTACCAATATACTGGAAACAGATGAGTGAAATTTGACTTGTTTTCTTATGTTTATTCTTAAAATATACTTTTACTATAAAATAATTTATTCTGAGATTTTTACAAGGTTATGGAAGTAATCTTCTAAAAAACTAATTTACAGGATTGTCCAATGTAGACTCACAACTTTAATGCTACTAGATTTTTTTGCTCATGAGGTAGAATTTCTGCTCACAACACTGTGGAGCTTAGAGGGAACATTGGTCCCACGGCAGTAGTAAGGTTTGCTTGTTCCAAAAGAGAGGAGTACAGCAGGCAGCCTCTGAGCCAGCAGAGAGGCGAGATGAGGCAATTTTGGCTGACAGAACAGCTAGTTACAGAAGCCTATACAAATCAATATCAAAGAAATAATGGTAAAGTCCAGGAATTCAAGAGTGAGTCCAGGATGAGAATGTGTGGATAACCCTAACTTTCACTGAGTGGGGGAGGGCTTCCTAGAAAGGTAACAAGTGAATGCATCGAGGCTGAGTGGACAAAATGGCTGGCAGTGGAAGCTTTACCCATGTTTGTGGCAAGTTGGTACAACACATTCAGGCAAAGTCAGTAAAAGCAATTAAGCCCACCTGGCTGCTTGATTGTAATTAGATTTTGTACTTAGCAAGACTCATCCTTACTGATGAAATTACATTGATAGATGTAGGTGGGTGACTGGCTTTGCAGACACCTGTGGCAATGGGTAGGCATGCAGATGTCCTATCAAGTTAATCTGTCTCCCCCCAGAAATAGGCATAGCCTGAGAGTTATGGCCTCACCTTCTCTAAAGCATGGTATTGCCGGCTCCTATAATGCTGCCAAAGCAAATTTAGCCAGGATGGGGCCAGAACACATCTGGGAAGATGGTCCTTGGTGATAAGGTGAATGTGTCAGACATAAACCCAAAGCTCAGAGTGAATGAATTAACTGAGGTGTTAGGGACAGGCTGATTTTCTAACGGTCTTTGATCTGACCAAGGTTACTGGGAAGTCTCTATGCTGGAGAAATATCATGCCAAAATTACATTTATTACTAAGGTGAGGTTTGTGAGCTTACTCAAGGGCATAAACTTTCCAATTTGGGGGGGGGGGGGGGAGACAACAGACAATCCTGAGCCAGAGGCATTGCTATGCCAGGTCCTTAAAAGAACCAGGCCCCTGTGACATCATGAGGAGCCAGAAAAATCACAGGGAGAGGCCTACATTGCCACTATCTATGGAGGCAAAGCCATGGGGGATTTAGGAAGGTGCTCCCCAGAAATTTAGGGGGTCCCAGGAACCCCCCTAACATATGCTCCAAGGCTAGGTCAAACACAGGAAAAGGTGGGAGCTGGCCAGTGGTTATCTCAGTGATCTCCTGCTGTGTCCTGTTTTTGAAATTCACTTTTAAGACAGTCACTTTAAGATCTGCAAATATGCATACCATATGCATAGAACAAACTAATGGTCACAAATTGGACACTAAGAAAAGCAACACAGAAAAGCCTGTAGGGGAACATTTTTCAAGTTTTCCTGGATATTTATTTACAAGAGTCTTATTTCTGCTGTATTCATAAGGGTGACTTGGTACTGAAATTTACTAAATTATGGCATCACAGATGCCTTCAGTTGCTAAATGCATGGTTGGAAGTCTCTGAGCCAGGGCAGAATATAAAACAGTTGCTGTGCACTCAATTTCTGAGTAATGTACAGTGTTCATAGTAGCAATCTTCTTCTCACTTCAAACTCCCATTGAGTACAAGCACATTTTGAGGTAATTCAGAATAGTGCCCACAGCCATGACCCTAAAGAAAACTCAGTTATGCCACCTAGGATTTTATATACTTGCTTTCTTAGCATACTGCTTAGAACTCCACCCTAAAAACATTTATGGGAAATAACTACATTTCTGTGCATAGTTAATTTCTGCTCTTTTGTAAAACACATTTGGCTTCAACAAATGATCTTCAGACAACTGACACAACTCTAACTTTTTTTTTACAATGAAATTTTTATTGAATTTAAAGTTAGCACAGTAAAATTTGAACAAAATACAGAATAATAATAAGAGCAACAACTTTAACTTTTAATTAACAAAGTGTTTATTTGCATTTTCAAAATTACAATAAAATCAAATATTCTCCTAATCCCTTATTACCCTTTCTCCAGCTCCTGCCAAATCCCACCTATCCTTCCCAATTTCCCTTCACTTCCTCACCCCAATAGTTGGCATGCATTGGTATTGTAGCAAACTTATACATATCGCCTCATCTCAGTATAACCCACTTGTTAAGATGTAACAATTAAAAAAAAAACCCTGTACTTATATGACACTGAATGTGCTTGTCCTAACAGCTGTTCTCTGAATGAACTCATTAGCTACAATGTTAAGATCAATTTCCTGAGATATCTGTTTATGTCCATAAAGAAGAGCCCTGTGATTGAGTCCTGCCTGACTCGTGTTGGACTGTAGAAAGGACTTTATTCTAGAAAGGCATGAGAGTGACTTTTCTGAGGTGCAGGAAGAAACAGGTATGGTAAGGGCTATTCTGATAAGTTTAGCGAATTCTGATAATAGGTGATGCAGACTTTCCCCATGTTCTCCACGGAATAGATCTATCACATCACAAAGAGCTAAAAGTTTAACATTCCGCTCCCTTGCAATATCCAAAACCATATCCCGATGAAGCTGTAGTCTAGCACAATCCAAGTCAGTTTTGTAAAAATTTAGAATGTATGTACTATCTTCCTCTCCTATGGCAAACTTTTCAATTTTGCTCATGTGTTCGGACACATCTGAGGAAAAGCAACTGTCTAGACTGCTGCAGATAATATCAATGATTTCATAAAAGTTTTTCCTGTAGAAATCTTTAGGAGATTGAAACTGGTGAAGATCACAGCCGGTATCAACACATCGTGCAGGATTCCTGCACTCAGGAACAGTAGGACTCTCTAAATCTAAGTCTTTTGCTGTCGTGACTGTCTGTGACCAGAACTGTTCAAAGGTGTTCTGCAGTTGCTTTGTACTCACCTTTGCAGAAGCAAAAAGAAGTTCCGCTTGATGGAACTGTAGATTACTTTTTTGAAGAGCTGTGTTTAACATATCCAAACGACCAAACACAAGTAGAAATAATTGTAGCATGAAGAAAGAAGCAAATGTCAACAAGCTTTGTACATATCCATCTGCTTTTACGCCAGGATCTCCACTGTCCTCAGAAGATACATTCTCAAAGAACTGAATCAACTCCCTATAATTTGAAGCCACTGACTGTAAGGAAGCTGCTTTAACAGTCCACCCAGTAGGGCAAAATTGTCTTAGATTTATGTTCTCTGCCTGCTGAAAGTCTTTAGACAAAGCAAGACATTTTGATGAAGTTTTCACAAAGGTGATCATATCAGACAACTCACTCAAAAAACTTCTACACATAGTAACATTTTCTAACACATCTCGTACCACTAAGTTCACAACATTTGCAAAACAATGAACATATAGTGCTCTTGGCTCCTCAGCCTTCACAAGAGCCTGTACTCCACTAAGACATCCAACCTTCAATGCTCCATCATAGCACTGGCCACGACATCTATCAAGAGAAAGATCAACGTGACAGAGTACATCATTCAAAACAGATAAGAAAGTTTCAGTTTCATAAAATCCCAAAAATAATTCCTCCACAAACATATCCTCTGTAGCAATGCGGAAGCGAAATGAAACCTGTTCTTGTGTGGTGATATCTGTAATTTCATCAGCGATTACACTGTAATAAACAGCTGCTTTAATCTCTCTTGCCAGTGTACGCAGAACATTGTGAGCCATGATCTCAAGCAGTTCATCCACAATGGTAGGTGAAATCCATTTATAGTTTGTATAGTTCAACCATGATTTCAGCTGTGGAATATCTTCAGCACGCAGCAGCAAAAGCTGTTTCAGATTTGACTCTTCCTCATCATGGCTGTATAACGCATTGCCCTCACAGACAAGGTATCTTACTGATGATAAAATTGTCAGCAGTGCCTTTCTAGCATCTTGCATTTGCTTCTGCTGGCCTTCTGAAAACTTGCTATGTACATTTAACCCTGCTTTAACAAGGGCTATAGCTTCGGCAGCTGCACGGTGCAAGTTAGAATTCTGATGGCTGTGAAACCTGAACGGTGCCTTCTCCCAGTCTGAGAAGCCATTCTGAACAAAAACTTCATGTTCATCCTTGTCTCTTGATGTGTTTGGAAGAGGAACATTCATATCATTTGCTGCTTGACGACAGATGTCACAATATGTTTCTTCCATTGCCACATCATAAGAAAGCCATTCATAGGTTCTTTTCCAAGTATCTTGGTACTGTTGTCCTGGCTTTTGCTTCACGTTACGGCTGGACGTAGGTGTACAAGAGGAACCTTCAGAATCAGAAAGGCCTTTTCTCTTTGTAATTTCAAATCTATCCATGGTAACTTGAATGGAATGGTAGACTGAAAACAATTCAAAGGAAAAATATCAGGATTCTGAAGGAGAAATTACTTATAACATATAGGAGAAGGAGTAGCCATGTTAATCATAAGATCAGAGAACAGAAATTTATAACCTGACCCTGAAGGGGGTCAAGGTTTCAAAAAATACAAAAACAAACCTACCTAAAATTAAAAAAGAATCTTGGACAGTCTGAATATTCTGCACTGTATATATGAAATGTTATGTGTGCAAATATCTGAGACAGGCTTGCCTGGGTTGTGCAGGCAGCAGGGCCAGATTTAGATGAAGAGAGGCCTTAGGCTACTCCACTTGTGAGGCCTCTCCCAATCCCTCACCCTCACGACTAGAAGAAAATGGAAGAGTGTTATAAACAAAATTGAGTGAAGCCAAGGATGATGGGCATTTAAAATTCTACAGTTCACAATTTCTCCTCTGAAGGACGTAAGATGTTCTTGTTAAATATCACAGTGATTGAAAAAAAATGCATTAATGTTAAAATTAACACTGAAAAACTTTTGCAATAACTGAACTTTGTAAACCTTTTGTGGAATAAGCATTAATTTTTAGGAAGATGAAGTTGTGATGTTATTCTTTAAAAAAAAACAACCTTGAATTTACAACTTATATTGCCTGGGAAGTGTAAATATGATCATGATTACCTGACAGTGTGGCATTTTTAGAATCTACTTTATGTTGTCATTAAACAGTCAGTTTTAAAATACATATTAAGAAGTAAGCTACAACCATCCAATACAGTAAGACTAAAAACCTAGGGGGGCTCCACAGCCCTGCCCCCCCCCCACAAGCCAGCAGTCTCCCCTCTCCCAAAATTGCAAGCCTAAGACTTCATGCAAGAGCAGGGCAACTCGGGCCCAGTACCTATGAGACTCAGGACCAACCAGTGGGGCCCAATTTGAAACTCTGGGGCCCCACTGGAAAAAATTTTGTGGGGCCCCAGTTCACAGCCAAAGTCTGCAGAATCTTAGAGATATAAATAAAATCCATCTAGATTGCCCTGGTGTGGGGGCCCCTTTAGGAGCAGCTCGCAGGGCCCAATTTGGTCAAAATTCTCCGACTGCCTTCAGGCTAGCCCTGATGAGACTGTGCAGGGGTTGGACTGACAAGGGAAGGCTGCCCCTTCTAGGTCCCTGGTACGTGCTGCACTTTAATCAGTGGGAGAGTGCGAGTGGGGGGCCAGCTGGGGGAGATAGACCAGGCAAGCAAGCTCTCCCAAGTCTCTTCCATTCCTTCCCTCCTCCTTGGCTTGAACAGGGCAAACACATGTGACTGGGACTAGCCTCACCCCCTCCCAGGCAGAGAAGTCTATCTTTCACACTTCACAGAGCCCTGTCGGTGCCCGCAGCATGCAGTTGCAACCCCTTTCTCAGAACTTCTTGGGTATGAGAAGAAATATTGATGTGTCAATTGTCATACCAGTAAATCCAAACCATACTGTTTCATACATTAACAGTAGATTAATTGTTCCAAAGCCATTGCAGAATCTAACTTTGACATATTTATTTTATATAACATTTTTTGGCAGTTGGCTCTTTTAAATGGCTAATATTGATTGTTGGATAGAAGCCTGGTGTTAGCTGCTGCTGGAATTATTAGATGAGAAATTATAGTTAATGCTTATTCCACAAAAGGTTTACAAAGTTCAGTTATTGCAAAAGTTTTTCAATGTTAATTTTAACATATATGTATTTTTTCAATCACTACGGTATTTAACAATAACATATTATGTCCTTCAGAGGAGAAATTGTGAATTGCAGAATTTTAAATACCCATCATCATCCTTGGCTTCACTCAATTTTGTTTATAACACTCTGCCATTTTCTTCTAGTTGTCAGTTGCCCAGCCCTCACATGAAGTCTTGGGTTTGCAATTTTGGGAGAAGGGAGATTGTCTGCTGGGGGGGAGAGGGGCAGGGCTGTGGAGGCCCCTAAGATTCAGAGCCACTAGGCTTCAGCCTACTTAGCCTATACATAAATCTGGCACAGGCAGACAGGGTTTAATCCCTGTAGCTTCTAACTTTTTGTAAAAGCATTTCAAATTTGCCAAAGTGTTCTACAGCTTTTTATCCAAACAACCACCATGCAAAGTAAGCCACAGTGAAATAATACTATTATATGCTTGAAACCAGTTAATGTTAGCTATAGCTGCCTAGGTGGTGACCAACTGTCAATACATACCTACTTGATCAACTATGTAGATATTTTTAAAAGAATGCTTAACAGGCTTGCTGGGGCCATTAATTAACTTAAAAAGGGAACGAGTTCAGCTTCCACTTCAGCAAACTTAGAAAAACACAGGCTGTAGTTTTAAGCGCTACTCAACTGTGTTTTTTTTCAATTTCTTCTCTAAGCATTAGCTAGGTAGTGTAATGCACTAACTAACTTTGAAACTGTAACACACCATTTTAGGTAACAGCAAAATGAAGAGCATGAACATGTATAGAGTGTACCCACATCCTATTTGGGTTCCCTGCAGTTCATTCCCTCCCGCCCCACTGAAACTTATGAAGATGCTAACATTTCTATTAGAGGTAGGGAAGGGTGCACACAAACTCTTGCTGCTCTGGGCACAGGTTTGGGTTTACAAACCACCTGAGGGGTGCTCTGCAAACCCAGGCCATGTGAAGGCGGCTGGGAGAGAAGAGTGAAAAATGCTTTCTTGAACCAGTCCTTCTCCTCACCTTAATGGCGCAGAGAGTTACATACTAAGACTCCCAGGAAAAGCACAACTTGTCCTTCTTTCCTGCTGCGGCAAAGAACCAGGTGCGTGCAAGGCACATTTGCGGTGATGGCAAAAGTTACAATCCCGGGTCTCCGTACTTGCACACCCCCAGTCTCTGGTTCAGGGGGTCCCCATACCAACCTTCCACCTACCTCTCTTCCCCCTCCCCCAGCAGCTGCCACCTGTCTCCTCTTTTCTCTTTCGCGTGTGTTCCTCCCACTGGGCTGGGCTCAACTGCTGCTACGCTTCCTCTTCAGGGTGCTGTGGCGTACAGATCCTGGGAGCCTTTGCACTAAGGCACATTCCCTTGATTGACAGGACGTCAGCCTCGGGTCAGGAGGAGTCGAAGACGTTCTCATGAGTTCTGGAAAAAAAAAAGCCCTGATGTAACTGAAAAGTAAATTAAAATAGAAACTCACTTTTCCACTAAATGTAAATTGGAGCCCAGCAATTATGTTGGGTTCAACAGAGGCCTTGCAGTCTGACTGCTGCTACACTGAAGTGGGTGGAGCCAGCCAGGATCACGGAAGATCGTTATCTCTTTTTCTCGAAAATCTAAAATGGATTGGAAAACATTGCTCTAATTTTTTTCTCTTGCATTGTTTGTGGCATACATTGTTGCTCGTATGTAAACCTTGCCTTTAGAGCCTGATTTTTAAAATCATATATCTTCTTAATTCTTGTGTAACATTTACTTGTAAATTGTTTATATAATCCACAACTCTTTTTATTATAATTTCTTAATAAACACACAAATACACACTAGCAAAAAGGAACAAAGCCCCAAAGAATCATAGAAACTGTAATATGATACAACCGGAAGGGTGGGCCGTCCTGTGTTTCCAAAGCCATGTGAGTTTGTCAATATTGCCTAGCACTAGTTACCTGGGGGAAGCTTCAGGCCCTCCAACCAAATTAGGGGGGGGGGGGGGGATTTGAGCCCCTCATTCCCCCCCCCCCCGTGTAAACCTATGCTTAACATTGCTTGCTCCAACGGAGTACACATGCTAAAGGCCTCATTCCAGTCAAAAGACTGAAAAATGTAGAAGCCATTTAAAGAAAATCTTAGTTTCCTTTTTAAGGCAAACATTTTCCAACAAAATTTCCCGGAAATAATTATCAGGCCTGTGGCTAACGCGGAGCCCGGCCGCCTCGTGTTTCTTCTGCGCCCACTCCCTCCCAGGCTGGCCCCAAACTGAATTAATGTAATTAATTTTGTCCCGTCCCCGGGAGGTCCCCTCCCCCCCAAAAAAATCCCTAGCTACGGGGCTGATTACGACGCTTCCTTCTTGACCCCAAACGGTTCTGGATTAAGATACCACAGTTTCTCCAACCAAAAACTACACGCATATTTGGAATTGATCGCGCACAGGCTGAAAAGGCGATCCATAAGGGGACACATGCTCTCCCTCACCCCACCCAACCTACTTACCTCGCCTCGAAAGATTTTATTCAGCGGTCACGGCCCTCAGTCTGGAGGAATGGCTGCAGAAGAAGCAGGACAATGCGAGGGGGGCGGTGAGACGCCAGAAAGGCCCTTTCCCTCAGTCAGTCGAGAGGGGCAGGGAGGAACAACAAGGCCCAGCCTCCTGCTCGCGCGCTTTCTCTTCCAGCCTCTCCGACAAAGAATCGGCGCACAAACTCCCGCGCTTTCTCGCCTCTCTTCCCCCCGCCCCCTGGATTTTCCCGCCCAGTCAAAGAGCAGCTGCGAGCGCCTCCCGCCAATGGCCGCTCAGCTCGGCAAAACCAAGTCCCACCCGCCAGACAGAGGCCCGGGTAACCCGGGCAAGCATGGCGGGAAATGACTTCACAATGGCTTCCCCCTGCCCTATCACAAAAGCGGTAAGAGGGCCGTCCAATGAGAGGGGAGCCTCGTCTGGCCCCGCAGCCAATGTCAGCGCCGCAGCTTGGCGACCGAGAGGTGGGGTTTGTCCGGCCGAGGAGAGGGCGGGGAGAAATCGCCCAAGAGCTGGGCTGTGGCAGCTCCGCCTACGTCGGGTCGGTGCGCGGCCTGGAGCGCCCGCCTCCCTCCTTCTCCCGCTGCCCGGCTGGCCTCCCTCACTTTGGCAACCATGGCGGCGGCAGCGGAGCAAGAGCAGCAGCAGTTCTACCTTCTTCTCAGCAACCTGCTCAGCCCGGACAACGTGATCCGGAAGCAGGCCGAGGTGAGCCGCGCGGTGTTTTCTCCTTCCCCGGAGCATCGCCGGCCTTGCCCTGTCAGCGGCTGTTGCTGCTGCTGCGCGTGGGTGCGGGGCCCAAGTGGAGGCCCACGTGCTCCGGATGGGATCTCTGCGCGAGCGGCCGTTAAAAACCGTTGGCTGGGGAGGATCGCTTCCTCGCTGGGTGGCCCAACCGCTGTTTCCTCCCCACGAAGCCTTGGCCCCGGCTCGGATCTGCCTCCCTTTCGGCCTCTTCCCCCTTCTCTTTCTCCCCCCCCCCTTACCTCAGCCATTCCCCTGCCTGACCCATCGCTTCCTCCCGCCCTCCGCTCTTCACCCCCCGCCCGGGTCCCTTCGGACGTGGGCCTTTCAAGGGATGAAGCCCGTACCTGAGCCTTCTTTAGTCTTACTGTTTTCTGCTTTCCTTTTTTTTCTCGTCCTGATTCTCCCCCTCCCCGCGTACATCTTTCTTTCTTTCTTTCTTTCTTTCTTTCTTTCTTTCTTTCTTTCTTGTTTTTTGGGTTTGTTTGTTTTTTAATACTCATTTCTCACTGTCTAACTATGATCCACTCCCTGGGAGGTAGACAAGACTCTTTCTGCAGTAGTGATATTCCCCGTGTTGAAGTTTTTAAAACTGCATATTATGTGACATTTTCCACAGTAGATTTTTCCTCACCAGGCGCAAACCTGAAGTTTTCTCCTCCCTACCCCACGTTTTCGGAACTCTCTAAAACCAGGGGTTCAAAAAATGCGGGGTAAAACTTTGGATTTGTGCCTGGTGAGGAAAAAATCTACTGTGGAAAATGTCACAGAATGCACAGTTTTAAGAACGTCAATGTGTGCAATTTTCACTGCTGCAAAAATGGTTGAGGTCTTGCAAAGTGTGCACCGCTCATTGGGATACTCCATCAGGTTTTCCGAGTGCAAGGGGGAGGGTCCTCTTTTGGGTGGTGTGACTCAGTATTGAGGTACTGAAGTATTGTCCCTTGGGTGTGTTTGGGACCCCTCTTCCTAACCCTATGGCAGCGGAGCTCAGCCTTTTCTGGTGACCTACTTTAAAAGAACAGAACATACACAGATCAGTGGAGCTGTAAAAAACCTGAAGGCTGCTTTCAGGTCAAGACTGGTCAGTTGGGAAATGCTGACCTATGAGATGGGACAGCATGAATGAAGAGGGGTGTACCATGGAGGTTATTTGTCTACAGTTTGACTGGTTGATAGAAAAAAAATCGATCAGTGGCATAATAAATTGTCTGATCTATACAATGCTAATGCAGAAGCTGCACATGGAAATGTTAAGGCTCTTGAAGAAGTGGCTGTTGTGATTGCCCGCTCCTCTCAGGAGACCCCAGATTGAATTTGCAAAAGCAGAGAACAAGCCTGAAGAAGAATGGGTGTTATGAATGGTGCCTCAGTGCAGATAATTTGCTGCACGAAAAGCACTGGGATGTGTTTCAAGTCAATAGGCTGTGCATATGTTCTTTCCTCTCTCTCATTGCTGGGTATAGTTAGAATGATCCAGATCTTTCTTTTTGTAAATTTGTGAGAGAGTCTCTATTGGTGTCTGAATTGTAGGATGGTGATTCTGCCTCCTTAATGTAGTATTTCCTAATCTGAGAAGCGTCTTCCCCAATGTATGTGGTACTGTTTGAAGTTTTTTCCCATTGTATACTTCACATTACTAGCTAACTCTCAGAACTACAGAATTGCTTTATAATTAGTAAATTAGAATAATGCTTTCCTCCCACCCGCAGGAGCGCTTTAGATTCTTTATTGTAAAAACCTAGTGGGGAATCTCTATTCCGTTGAAATAACTGCCAGTGTCTGACTTGGCATTGTTTTCCATTGGATGGTTGTGCTGGGGCTTTTATCATTTGCATCACTTCAGCGGTCAGCAGAGTTCAGTGCATTCTTTCATAATGAACAATTGTATAAAAATCTTCTTAGTACTGTAATATAAAGCAGTGCAGTGATTATTTTTCTTCACATGATCCCTAGAATCCATACTCACAGTCAGTGTACAGAACAGCAGCATGTAAGGGGCTTGACTATTTTTTTTCATTTCAACAAAATGCCCAGGATCTGAAGGCTTTTATAAAAAAAAAAAAAGCTCCAGTGAGTTGTCATGTATAATGAGCATAACATCGCTTGCAAATAAGAGAGTGACTTGGGGACATTTTGTCCATCTGTGAGTCTGTAGGAGTTTGGGTGTTCTGTTGATCCACCTGTGTATAGCTTCATGCTCAGAGGCAGTATACATTTGAATGCTAGATGCTGATGGCAGGAGGAGGGATGTTGCCTTTATGAACTCCCTGAAAGCATCTGGGGGAGCCGATCCTGATAAATTATGTCTCCAAGATTATCTGGTTTGAAGAAAGCTGTTTTAAGCAGAATGGAATCTAGAAAATCTAGATTGGTAGAGGTCTAGGAGACACCATCAGAATGGAAAATTATCATAAGTGTGCCAAATAATAGAAAATGTCAGTCCTTTTTTTAGGGGCTGTGGAGGCTCAGAGGTTAAGACGCTGAGCTGCAGACTGGAAGGTCGGTAACTCAGCAGTTCAAGACCCGAGTGCCGCATGACGGAGTGAGCTCCCGTCTCTGGCCCCAGCTCCTGCCAACCTAGCAGTTTGAAAGCAAGAAATTGCAAGTAGGTAAAGAGGTACCACTCTGGTGGGAAGGTAACAGTGTTCTGTGTGCCTCAGCATTTAGTCATGCCTGCCACATGACCATGGAAATGTCTTCGGACAGTGCTGGTTTTTTGGCTTGGAAACTGTGATGAGCGCTGCTCCCTAGAGTCGGATTCAACTGGCTTTCGAGCAAGGGAAACCTTTACCTTTAAGTTATATAGGTTAAAGCAGTACTTAGTTTTGATTACACTTAAGTCTGTCAGATACTCATATCTTGGTGTTTTAACCTTGAAAGTTTATACACTGCTATGTTAACAGTGGGTAGTCAAACAAGCTTATTTTACGTTATCTGGCATCGTATTAGTTTTATTTACTTAACTGATTAAATTTTATTCAGGGCTTTTATACCAAAGGTGGCTCACATAAAAATAATAAATAAATGTGGGAAATGTGCAGTGCATCATTGCTCTGCAGGAGCATCACACCCAGATTCTAACTCTTTATTTTGGTTTTTATCCCATTTCACTCTCTGGATGTCTCCTTTCTTTGTCCCCTGAAGTGTGCAAATTTTTTCACTGTCCAAGGCCAGAGAGGGAGGAGCCGCTATATCAGCTGACGTGCCTAGTGTTGACTGTGCCAATCCTAATCAGATCTACTCAGATTAGACCTATGCAGTTCAATGTGGCTTGTGCCCAGGGGAGTGTGTTTAGGATTGCAGCTTTGATCAATTGCCTACAAATAACTGTTAAAGGAGAAGAGGCTAACTTATTATTTAGTGAAACTGAGAAACGTTAGAATTTTCATTCTCTATTTCTGATCCTTATGTTGTTGTCTATATGATCCCATTTCTCAGTCATTCTAATGTGAAGGGAGATACAGAAATGGGAGACTTTGCCTTGGGGAGAATCAAGATATAGTAGTGAATGTCACTTACCTCAGAAGAGTGGGAAGTACAGTATAATTAAGTATAAGTATAATAAAGTGGTGGTTCTGAGACTGTGGGTTAGGACCCCAGAATGGGTCATGATGATTCTTGCAAGCGAGTTTCAAGGCTAGAAGAAAGGGAGTAGAACAAAATCAGTAGGGAGAGGAGGCTTAATGGCCAATTTGGATTTGTCCATGATACATGAGATATGGTGCCTTGTACAATAGCACGGAATATTTCTAAATACTAAAAGTGAAAAAACATAAACCTGTTCAGTATGTTTTAAGTTGCAGGAGAGGAAAGGAAGCATAGTTACTCTGGCACGTGAGCCCCAAAAACTGGAGCAAGTTTAGAATTTTATCTTGCTTTAAAAAGTTTGAGGATTGCTGTTTATGATGGGAATAGGGTACCACTTTTATATGAAAGTCGAAACTAGCTGTTGAGATTTGTTTGTAATTGCTTCTAAATCAGAAACTTGATTTGATATTGCAAAGAAATAAAAATTGGTCTGTTCTTGTGCAAATTGCTACACATTTGCATGTTTGTAAGTAATTTGTTCGGGCCGTGGTGGCTTAGAGGTTAAGACGCTGAGCTGCAGACCGGAAGGTCGGTAGCTCGGCAGTTCGAGACCCGAGTGCCGCGTGACAGAGTCTCTGGCCCCAGCTCCTGCCAACCCAGCAGTTCGAAAGCAAGGAATTGCAAGTAGATAAATAGGTACCACGTTGGTGGGAAGGTAACAGCATTCTGTATACCTCAGCATTTAGTCATGCCTGCCACATGACCACGGAAACATCTTCAGACAGCGCTGGCTCTTTGGCTTGGAAACTGTGATGAGCACCGCTCCCTAGAGTCGGATTCAACTGGCTTTCGAGCAAGGGAAACCTTTACCTTTAAGTTATATTGGTAAATGCAGTACTTAGTTTTGATTACACTTAACTGTCAGATACTTGTATCTTGGTGTTTTAACCTTGAAAGTTTATACATTTGGAATGTGCTTGGAAACGCAGATGAGCACCACCCCCTAGAGTCAGATTTGACTGGCTTTCGAGCAAGGGAAACCTTTACTTTTTAGTGATTTGTTAAAAATTCAGGGTGGGGGAGGAGGATGGGATAACATTTTTCAAAATTTTCTTTAAATATTTGAGGTAGAAGGAAATCCATGGTTGTTTCACTTCTATGCTTCACAGATTTTAAAAACTTCTTTTGGTTGGAAATTTCATAATTTGCTTTCATTACAGCAGGCTTTTTGCAAAATTACAATTGATGTTACAACAATATGATTTATCTTCTGAAGAGCAGGACATTTATCTTGTTTTAACAAAGTTGTAGCAGTCTAATCTTCATATGAATACCAAGGTGTCGTGCTTTCTAGGAAATTTACAATACATATATTTAGAGTATAGGGAACTGGCTCAGTCTTGGTACTTTATTGCTGACTTGTTTCTGATCTCTTCCTTTGTAGGAAACATATGAGAACATACCAGGCCAGTCTAAGATTACATTCCTTTTGCAAGCTGTCCGAAATACTACTGTTGCTGAAGAGGTAACTGCTTTTTGAAGGCACTCCAAAAAATCATGAAGAACTTACAAGGGAGAGGACAATGTCAGGGTTACAGAATAGTTTCATATTGCAGTGTAGTAATGAGAGGGGATATATGGCTGGTATGCTGTAGCAATAGTCTTCAACGTTTTTCAGACCTGGGACCCAACTGTAGCCCAAGTTCTAAAGCTGATATCATATATGTGTGCATTGTCCTAGTGCTGCTGGGGTGATCCATCTTATGTAAGGGTGTGACCCAGTTATGACCCAGTTAATCCAACAGGTGAGGATCAGTGACAGCAAGTTATTGGGGAATTGCTTCTAGGTTGCACCCACTGGCTCCATTCACGAGTAATGCGAAACCATGGCTTGGTGGTATGAGAATGAGGTTTAGGCTTACATGCTCCTTCCTGCTTCTGCGTCAGATCCTGCACTCTGATTTATTTCTTCCTGCTTTTCTTCACTGATTTGCAACAAAACAGTAGTTGGCCTAGCCGTACTGGGAACACCATGGGGTGTGCAAAAGGTTTCTGGTTCTGATTTATAAGCAAACCATAGTTTTTCCATTTCACTTGCAGTGGAAAACTGACATGCTGTGAAGCAGGGAGGAAAAGAATAGGTAATGCAAAAGGGGAGGAGGAAGTACCCAAGACTCATTCACGTTATACCAAACCATGGTTTTATGGCTTCTGAACCAAGCCATCATATTTTCGTGAGCTGCTTTGTTATTAGTTCTTCTGACAATCACCAAAATACGTCTCTAAACTTGTGAAAAGTCAAAATGCAGCAATGGATAAGAGTAGATAACTATAAGAGTTGCTGATGGGTAGCACTCCAAAATAACCGGTGTGCATCTTTGATTCATGGTGCCTTGAAATAACCTTGTTGTCACATGTAATAGCATTAAGAGATTTTTGCCAGTCCGACCTCCTTGTCTTTTGTTGATTGAGCATTGAGGCATAATTTTACCTGAGGAAATGACCAAACGTTGGTAAAGTGTAAAAAATTATGTCTTGTTAACTTCAGGTGTTCTGTAAACGATTATGCATGTTGCTATATTATGCAGATTTCAATTCAGTTTTGTAATAAACCTATAATCACTTTGACATTTGTGCATTGGTGAAGCTGTCATTTCTGTCAGACAGCAGCTGCTTCTGTTGCAACAATGTAGCCATCTCTGTGTTCCTTGATAGTGTTAGTCCCCCTTGCAGCACAGTGAAATGATGGCTTCATTGTCCTCACATTTCCTGTGTTTGGGATACTAGTCATTCATATTTTGGTTGCTCATTTAGCAGAACTGCGTATTAGCCATCTTTTCTCTCTATTACTTACTACAAATATTTAATTAATAATTTAGCATGTAACCAATATTAATTCAAACACCTCATTCTAATTTCCCTGGAAGCACCAAAAGCTTAATTGTGCTTAATCATAACAGAACTCTCTAATTGGTATCTGATCATTCATATTGATGTAGTTGTAAATGGTAAATTTCCATTTATTCCTTTTCAGGTGATTAGAGAAGTCAATTTGTTCTAATTTGAAGTTTGCTTTTTAAAGCTTAGGGGTGTCAAACTCATTTGCTATGAGGGCCAGATCTGACATAAATGAGACCTTGTCGGGCCGGGCCATGTGTGTCATGAAATGTAATGCCAGGTAGCTAAGATATAAACTTTATAAAGTACACAAACCGCAAAGGTTTTTTTATAACTTAAAATAAAAAACATGCTTAAAACATTAGCACTCTTGCAATATTTTGTTTATTTAACAGTCTCTGATAACTGACACCTCTTGCTCTGAATTATTGCATCAAAATGTCTGTGCTGTTGCAATCTTGAGTATGCTGTTCAGGTGTGTACCTGTAAGCCGCAAACATACTTTTGGTTTATTGACATTCACCACAGAAATCTCATGCTTAGAGTTCTGAGTCTAGGATCCAGGGGAAAACATGAAATGGCTGAACAATTGAGAGAGTCTGGTGAAGCAAGCTATGATGCAAGCAGTAGCAACAGAACTGGAAGCAGGAGATGGTCAGTCCTAGTGCGGACCTGATAGAAGCCCTCCAGGGGCCTGATCTGGCTCCCGGGCCACGTGTTTGACACCCCTGGCTTAGATTATATGAACAAGTTCTGTGTATGCAAGATAGGCTGAGGACAGTCTCAGGAAGTGTAGCAGGGGAAGGAAGCCCGTTCAAACAGCTGCAGCTGTTCTCCGGCTCCCTTTCGTACTTACCCGCTTCCCTGCCGCTTCAGAAGGACACCGGCAGAAACCGGTGTCTAGGGGCCATCTGCCGCTTGTCTCCTGCTTCCTGGCAGTGTGGACCAGAAGAAGCAGGAGTCAAGCGGAGGCGGCAGTGTGAACGCGCCATCGCGAAGATATGCACATGAGCGTTCATACACCCATACGCACCCATGCCCCAATACAGGAGGTGAGGAGATTTTAAATTTCTAGACTGCTGATGCAGCCGTGTGCATAGGCGCACATATGCATATTGCCGAAACGGCCCCGTAACGAGCTGTGGAGACCGGTCCAACCAGGGCTGCTCCGCAGCAGTCTGAACACTTCCTAATGGCATGCTCCTGCAATACATTGGCCAGTGTGAATGGCCAGCCCCAGAGCACTTTTCTCCCGCAGCTTTTGGCCCCGGTTTCCTCTCATTCCAGATTGCCAGCCTGTCCTCAGCCATAGTCTCTACCATGCAGTCCATTTCCTCTTCCAAAGGTTAATGTATAGCTCAATTGTACTTCTTCATCTTCCTCCTTAATATTAATGTGAGGAAAGTTAGGAACTGTTTACAAATGATGTTTCATTATACACAATCCTGAATTGCAAAAAAACCCTCTGCATTAATTCAGTGAAGCTCTTTAACAAATGATTCCAGGCTTACAGTTCTTCTGTTGTACAGTCAGTTGTCTTGTGTTGTACTTATACCAACTGTAGAGTGAAATAGTTGAGGGAAAATAGCAGGATGACTAAAGATGCCAAAAATAGGTGTGGCATAGTTAGCCCTTTGGCTCAACTGCTTGGTTTTTGTGCACAGCTATGTAGGAAAATAACATTGCAAAGAACTGAAATGGAATATGTGTTTGATTGCTGTGGAAGAGAATTCATTCTAACTTCTCTCTGTCTTAATAGGCTAGACAAATGGCTGCTGTCCTTCTACGGAGACTTTTGTCAGCTTCTTTTGAAGAAGTTTATCCAACTCTACCCCCGGAGGTTCAGGCTGCCATCAAAAGTGAACTGCTCTTGATTATTCAAATGGAAACACAGTCTAGTATGAGGAGAAAAATTTGTGACATTGTAGCTGAACTTGCCAGGAATCTAATAGGTAAAGTTTATTTGCACTGTAAAAGAAGAGTTTGTCAAGAAGACTGACATTTTAAAAACAGTAGTAATTTTCAGTGATAAACTGCTATCTTGTGGTCATATCACCCATTTAGCTTTCCTAAGAAAGAAAGCTTTCCTCAGTAGAATCATGGGTCATTGACAAATAGAGAAATGGGGGTGGAAGTGGCAAAGCAGATCACTTTCAGAACTATTCCACAGTGTGCTTGCCATTACAGAGAAGAACCTTTTCTATAACCTGGGTAATTTTCTTTTCCTAAAGAATGGGACACAAAATCAAACTTTTCTTTGAAGGTGTAGGACAGTATATTCACTTTATTTCTTAATTCTGATGACTTTGTAGTCTGCTAAATCCCTCGCTCTGGTTCAGCTAACTCCCTTTAGAGCCTAAGGCACAACTGAGAGAAAATAAAGTTAGTTGAAATATGCATAGAGAATATTAGGGAAATTATATTTGTAGTGGTTGCCCAGACCTAGACGTATGCTGTGGGTACATTATATGGTGTTCGTGGGTAGGATATCTTTACACAAATCCCTTTGCGTGGATAGAGTTACCTTATCTGCAATAAGGTAGGCAGGTCTTTGCCCTGAGTTGGTGTCTGTTTCTTTTTTTAAAATAGCTTTGCATTAGAGTGAGAGTTTGTAACTGTTGCAGCTCCTAGTCCTTTACTATAGCAAGCGATACTTGAGGTTTGTCCGACAGCAGATAGAGCCACTGAAGTACTGGTGCATTTAGTGCAACAGCTGCAGATTTTCTCTGTGTTGTGGAGTTTTTGAAAAGATTTCTGAAAGATATGGGAGGTCGCGGCCAGAAGGAAAACTTGCTTTTCTCCATCAGTTCACAGGCCTCACAAGGCATTTCTGTACAAATGCAAGTTTTCCTTTGAAGACATTTTTTTTCTGCTATTACTTTTATCATGAAAAGTTTGCTGTGGTCCTGTTCTGTCTAAGTACAGTAACTTGGTTTATTTTTAATTTAGCAAAGAATTATTTTAATGTTCAAAATCTGTCTCTTCTAGATGAGGATGGGAATAACCAGTGGCCAGAAGGTCTGAAGTTCTTGTTTGACTCCGTCAGCTCTCAAAATGTGGGACTGCGTGAAGCTGCTCTACATATCTTCTGGTATACTACCAAACAAGTGCTTCCTAAGTGCCTTTGAGTTTTATTTAACAATAAAACATGGATTTTTGTTTTAAGTAATGGGATCTTTAGAATTGTCTCAAAACAGTGGCTTTCAAGCTGGGTTCAAAAGGGAACTTTCCACAGAACTTTCGAAAGCTTATCTCAGGATTCTCAGTTGAAGAGAATAATTATTTTATTTATTTTATTTATTTATTCCCCACCAGGGCAGGTTCAGGGCGGCTTACGTAAAAGTTTGTAAACGGATAAAAACAAGCAGTACAAATATAAATAAAAGTTAGAACACAGCATAGACAAAACATAAGATGCTAGTATATGGCAGTGGTGGAACATTGGAAGTATTAGGAGTACAGTCAGCAATTTAATTAATTTTAAGACTAATCTCATGGTCAGCGATGCTCAGGCTGCCGAGGACAGGGATTGATAGTATTGATAGTGTTGGGGCTAGGGCCTTAGCTTATTAAGTGCGGCTTCTTAGTTGAAGGCCTGGTAGAAGAGCTCCGTGTTACAGGCCCTGCAGAACTGTAAAAGGTCCTGCAGGGCCCTGAGATCTTCGGGAGTTTGTTCCCCTGTCGTAGCCAGCCTAGCATCTCTGGGGCCTGGAAGGGCTAGGCTGTTTTGGGATCCTGATCGTAGTGCTCTCTGGGGAACATATGGGGAGAGGCGGTCCCTCAGATAGGTAGGCCACTGACCATAAAGGCCTTTAAAGGTAAGAACCAGCACCTTGAAGTGAATTCAGAACGCTATGGGCAGCCAGTGCAATGCTTTTAGTGCAGGCTGAATGAGCTCCCGCATAGGGAGACCCAACAACAGTCTGGCTGCTGCATTCTGTACCAGCTGCAGTTTCCGAATTTGGGACAAGGGCAGCTCCATGTAGAGAGCATTACAGTAATCCAATCTCGAGGTGACCATCACGTGGATCACTGTTGCTGCCAAGCCGGCTATGCCAGTCCTTGACAAGTTCATCCAACAAGCCGCCAGGGGGCATCAGATCCTTCAGGGCCATCTGAAGCCGCATTTGGGTCCATTTGGCTCCACGGGAGAGCTAAAATACTCTTGCCACCCAAACAGGGTTGGGGTGGAACATTTACGCGGGCCTCAGGGCATAGTGGTGCGACCATGGTACTGCAATAGCAGTAATCCGGTTCACAGTAGCTCCCGCTGCAAAGATTAAATCAAGCGTGTGCCCCACTCGGGTGGGAGCCATTACATATTGGGAAAGTCCTAGCGTTGCCATAGACGACACCAGGCCATCATCGCCTGTGTGGAGGCCGTGTCATCAGCATGGACATTGAAGGTGCTCCAGTGGCCAATCAGACATGACCTCCATCAGGGATGACAGGCCATTGGTCAAGTGTGTTGGGCGAACAGTACACCAAATAGCCAAACTCTTGCCGGCTTCCGACACAAAGCCAGTGCACTCCTTGCCTGTGAGCTTCAGTGGCGGAAGCTCCCTGAAGGAGTAAGCCTCCTGAATGAACAGAGCCACTCCCCCCCTCCCCTTAGTCTGTGATTGGTGAAGGACAAGCAGCCATAGGGAAATGTTGCATATGTTCTAGGCTATGTTCTTGTTCACCTGGGTCACGTTCAGTAAGTCCTCATATTCACACAGGCGATCAATTCCTGCATGTACATCGTGTGACAGAATCCTCTAACTCACAGTGGTTCTGTGACTGACAAGTTGATGTAGCTTGAAAACTGCTATCTTAAATGATAGCACTTTGCAATCAATGCCTTGTGAACACATCATTTACATTTGTTTCACCTTTTTGTGATTGCTGAGCATGGAGATTTTGAGATTTGAAAGATGCATAAATGTGCATGTTCTTTTCCTTCTCCTTAAGGAATTTTCCCGGTATTTTTGGAAATCAGCAGCAGCACTATTTGGAGGTCATCAAACGGATGTTGGTACAGTGTATGCAGGATCAGGAGAATCCAACGGTAATTTGGAACCTGTTTAATTTTGCTTGAGGACATGGTCAATTTGAGTCTACACAAGGATATTTTGTCACAATCTTAAATCTTTATTCTTAATTTGAAATACCAAATACCTGATATAAAGAAGTGTTCCTCTTAGCTGAATGATACATATGTGCAGGTTTCAGATAGTGAGAATGGGCTCTGCAGTTGGGCTCTCAAATCTGGGGTTTGTTGTGTATAGAGTTTCTCAAAGAGCCTGGTTGTCCTCTCCAAACCACATAAAATTAGGTGGGTTAAATACTCCTGTTGGAAGGCTTGTACATTGGAATTGTGTGTATGTGGTGGGAAAATAATTCTCACCACAATGCCCCATTGCAGCCTGATGTATTTGTGGGAGGGGAGTGATCATATATTTTAATGTTACTGTTTTTAATATTGGAACTGTGCTGGAATCTTTGTATGCTGGATGTTTGTTTGGGGGAGGCGTACATAAATAAGAACTGTGTAATCCCACTCTAGGAAAAGTGTAAGAAACGTTATGTTAAGGTGACATATTTAATCTCTTCTTCTAGATCAGGACGCTGTCTGCTAGGGCTGCGGCTGCATTTGTTCTTGCTAATGATCAAAATCTTCCACTTCTTAAACATTTTGCAGACTTGCTGCCTGGTATCTTGCAGGTAAGAACTCTGCCAGAAATAGATTTTCAAATATTTCACTTCCTCTAGTTTAGTCTTAATGTCTGAAATGTTTGGCGCATTAGTCATGTACAAATCTATATGAATTTCTTGAATGAGTATCAGTGGCTGTCACTGTTAGTAATACACTTATTGACTCCTTTATAAATATAACATTTTGTCTAATCAAGAATATACAGTTAACTCATAATATTCCAGTTCTTGTGCTATTGACTATTGTATTGTATTGTATTCTTGTGCATGACTATTGTAAAATAATATTCTTCTTTCTTACAACTTAAGTTATTAATTCAAAACAAACCCAACTCTACACAGGGCGAGATGTACATTATTATTCACTGTAGTTCATTATTTTACACTTGGTATCTTGCGTACTTTCTCTAGAAGGAGCTCTGTTTGCAAACCGCAGTTGCAGACAGCAATTGGGGGCTAACCATGACGAGCCGAAATCTCTAGTGCGCAGTGTGGTTAGGTCTGAAAACAGAGCAGGGGCTTTGTGTATGCTAGAGCAGAGGAGGGAAGGAGCTTGCAGTGCTGCATGGCATTCCCAGTTTCTTTTCGCCTTACATGAGGCAGTTTTGGGAGGAAGATGAGAAGCCTAAGGAAGAGGAATAAGCACAGGTGAGCGAGGGCCTCCTGAAATTATTTTTAAGAAGGTTGCAATTATTTTTGAGCATTTGAATTCTTCAGCCAATGGGGTCTTTTTGTCATAGGCCAGTTGTAAATGTCAGAAATATTAAACAGAGTGTTCATATGGTTGATTATGAATTTTGACTGAGGTTCTATATTCAAAGGTATTAATTGATATCTCTTGCAGGCAGTAAATGAATCTTGTTATCAAAATGATGATTCAGTCCTGAAGTCCCTTGTAGAGATTGCAGATACAGTTCCAAAATATTTACGTCCCCACTTAGAAGCTACATTACAGCTAAGCTTGAAGGTAAGTTTGATTGGTTATTGTTATATTTTCTGCATTTCTCCCTGAGACTCCAGGTGGATTATACACTGTAAGCCAATGAAGTTATTAGGATGAGACCATCTAGCAAACAATGTAATAGGATTAGAATTACAGCAGTCTGGAAAAAAGACAGAAAACGGCACTAGATAAGTATGGAAAAGCCATGAGAGTAGGATAATACACGCAGCAAACAAATAATACATACTATGTGCAGTGGGTATAGTTCACAGCCCTGCTCTTTTTACCAAAAGACATTCCTGCAGTTAATAAATGTACTTCTCTCCTTCCCCCACCCTCCCTTAGCCTGGGGTTTTGATTTGTTGGATAGCTGATCTGGTCTTAATGTGCTCAACCACTTCTCTGTTTCAGTTATGCGCAGACACTAATCTCAGTAATATGCAACGTCAACTGGCCCTTGAAGTAATAGTCACATTGTCTGAGACTGCGGCTGCTATGCTGAGGAAACATATCAACATCGTTGCACAAGCTAGTAAGTAAACTCTTGGATCGTTTTAACTATAAGGTATAAACAAAATTAAAATGGAAGTTCTAGACATCTTCGGCAGAATTGTAAAATAACTAAAAGATGGTGTGTCTGATCTACCGTTCACGTGGAGCTATTTTATAAGCACAGTCTTGCTGGTCAGCAAAAGGGGGGAAGATAAATTAGAAAGGAGTGAAATTTATTAGTTAACTTCATTTATACCACACTTTTCTTCTCCTTGGGGATCCAAAGTAGCTCACCGCATTTTCGCCTTCTCTATTTATCCTCATAATGCCATGAGATTAGGCTAAGAGTTTGTGGCCGGCCCTAGGTCACCCTGCAAACTACAGTGGCAGAGTGGAGATTGGAACTTGGACCTCCCAGATCCCAGTCCAACACTGTCCCACGTTGGCTCTCAGACAGCCAAGTGGGATTTTATGTTCCGAAAAGAAAAAAAGTGTGTAACTTTGTGGATTGGGATAGGGAGCTGCACACAGTTTCTCAAACTGCTTTACAGTTGTCTGCTTTCATGCACAAACATCCCTGTTTCCATTTTTGTATTATTTCGTTATTGAATTTGCCATCTCTCCAGAAACCTGCTTTAGGCAGATTACAAGGTAAAAATAAGCTGTAAACAACACACAGCATCTTAAAATGCCTAAAAATAAACGAGTCTCCAGGAGGAGAAGCAGACTATAAAAGAGAATTTTAAAAGATGGAACCCTTACTTGAAAGCCTAGATAAGAAAAATGTTTGGCACCTAAAAGAAAGTAAGCTCTAAGGGGGCAGACATTATGAAGGCCAGGTGCCTCCACTGAGAGAGGCCCCATCTCTTGTTATATCTACTGGGTAAAAAGAAAATCTTGTTGACTAAAGTAATATACATAAAGAATAAAGGAAAACATCTTGTTTGTCAGTGTGGATATGCTGAACAAGAAATACATTACAAAGATTATGGGAGATCACTGTGATGCTTAAAGTGGGCATTTCTAGTAGTGGGGGGAGCTAAAATATGCACATTATGTTTTGTATGATTTTGTATGGAAAAAACAAGGGGAGGAGCGAGCAACAGTGAGCTGCGCAGTCGCACCCAATACAGCCTCTGCATTGGGCTCCTACAGAAGGATTAAAATTACAGGCTGCAATTTAAATATCACAGCTTTACTAAAACAATGGGGAAGAATAGAGGAGCAAAAAGTGGCAAGAATCCCTCCAAAACAATGCCTAGACCATTGCAAGAAAGCCAAAACTCTTTGGACAAAGACTCTCCTCCCCCAATGGAAATGGAGGAAGCTCGTGTACGTAAAAGGAAAAGAGAAAACTCTTTAACCAAAAAGCAGTTGCAGGAGATGTTAACAGATTTAAAACAAGACTTAAAAGAAGAGATAAGAAACAGCATTACTCCTGTTACAAATAAGTTGGACGGTCAATAAAAAGCTACAGGATGTAAAGGAGAAGGCGGAGTCAGCAGCTGCTGGCACCCAAAAGAACCCTATAAAGAAATAGCTAAACTGAAAACTTTTGAAGGATGGGTGAAAAGTAAGCTAATGTTGTTGGAATGCAAAATCACGGGAAACCAAAGTAAAATTTCGTGGAATTTCTTTGAACTTTGAGCTAAACAAGAACCTTGCTGTAGCTTTAAATAAATGGTTAGAAGGAATTATACAGCTTCCGGGGCCAGTGGTAAACAATGCTTTCTGCTTAAAAACCCCCTCCCGAATGGGCTCACCAGCATTAATACCTAACATTGTGGCAGATCTTAAGGATGTAAAGACTAAGCGGAACCTCTTGGAAATTGCCAGCAAGAGCAGCGGTTTGAAGCTTGAAGACACTTTGGTCCAACTGTACCCCGATATTCCTTTTGATATATTAAATGCTGGGAAGAATATGCGCCCAATTGCACAAAAGCTTGCAGAGAAGAACTACAGGTACCGTTGGCTTGCACTTGGACATATATCGGTCATACACCAAGGACATATATTCACAGCCCATGATTTAGCATCTGGTGAATCTACCTAGTTTAATGCTAACTTTGGTGGAGTTATAACAGTAACCAAAGTTGGTGCAGGGAAAGAAGAAAAAAATGTATGTGGAAGAGGGTGTAAAGTGCAGACTCAGAAAGTATTCCTAATTAGGAGATTTTGTATGTTGATAGAGAGAAATGGTTAATCTAGTCTAGGTTTAGGTATTAGTTAGAATTGTACTGCTTCACTGATCTTTGTTTACCTGTTTGAAATATTTATATCCTGTCTTCTTAGACTCAAGGCAGCTAATAATTAGAAAGCAACTTAAAACATTGCTTTGTGAAATTCTTTTTAAGAATAGGGGTGGGTTTGAATCATTAAATAAGTGAGTCAGAAAAGTACTTAACTTTGGATTTCAAACAGATTTCTAAAAATGAAAACTGAAGTCCTTTGGATTATAGCAGCCTTTGGATTGTAGAAAAACTAGTAACGGGCTAATTGCTCCAGTTGTTTTTCTTTTAAGAGCATCAATTAATCTATCATCTGTAAAAGTTATGTGTATATATTAGCACTTGGGGCTATGGCTTTATCAGAGTCCATCAGAATTGTTAGAGGGAAACTCATTACTTATTCAGAGCTCTGTAGCAACTTGTGGTGGGTGGGCCTAAGTCACATTGGGAAGGGGGCATATTTTAAGGCAAATAAAATGTAAATATAGCTATTTCAATATTTAATTAAATAAAATTAATGTGCCAGTGCTTTTGCGCTCTCTTGTTACAACCTTGAATGCTGGGAGCAGGTTTACTTGAATAAAAGACTTTCTGCATATTTTTCCTGCCATCATTAAAAGTTTTCACATATCCCTTACTATTTTTTAACCATAGAGCAAAGTTTGAGTCTAGTGGCACCTTTAGGACCAATAAAGTTTTATTCAAAGTGTAAGCTTTCGTGTGCAAAGCACACTTCTTTGGGCACGAAAGCTTACATTTTGAATAAAACTTCATTGGTCTTAAAGGTGCCACTGGACTCAAACTTTGTTCTGCTGCTTCAGACCAACAACGCTACCCAACCTGTACTTCTTAACAATGTTTTTGACAAACAGTAGTCCTAGATGCCCCTGCTCCAGGCTCCTGATAGTATGAGAGCCAGCATATCATGGAGGCTGAACTCAGAAGATTCTGATTCAGTCTAGTCTGCCATGAATTCATTAAGTACCCCTTGGGCAGATGATTAACTCTCAGACCACTGTCTGTTATATAAGAGTTATACTGACCTACATTGTGGGGGTGGGTTTTTGTAAAGGTTACTGAACTGAGTTAAGGTATTCAAAGTAGTTTGAGTACTCTGGATCCTAATGATAAATAACAATATTAAACACATGTCTAATTCTGAAGTGGGCCTTAGAGTGTATATTAAAAAATCCATGCAGAGGGGCCAGAGTGGATGATGGGAGCTTTTCTACAAACCTGACGGAAGCCTGAAGTTTGCAGAAGAATTTGAAATCTCAATATATACAGTGTGTCTAACCCCCCCCCCCAAGAAACCATGTCTGTAGCTTTAATAGATAAATGCTCACTGAGATCTCACTAGGCAGCATTCAGAAGTCTTTGATGGCCATTGTCAGGTTTGTTCAGCCAACACAATATTGCCGAGCCTTCCAAGAGTTGGTTTGTGTCAGTGAGGTGATTGAAAGGAAGCAAGAAAAGGAAGAGTCTGTGGTGGCCACCAGAGTAAGGGAAGGAGGAAATAATGTGGGGAGGGGTTGTCCACTGTGAGTCCCTGTGAGTCCCCTACTTGTTACAGATAATTCAATCTCATATCGGAAACTAGGGCTAATTTTCACCTGGTTTTTCTTTTAATATAGTATAGGATTAACTATGTGCATCGTTAGTTTTTTATGCCTTTGGATTCAGTGGTATTTTTGTTAAAAGTAATTGGCTGAAAATTGCATGGTCATAACATTCCCTTACATTTATGTTGTTATTAGTCTTAGTTCATATGTAGTGGTATTTGCTAGTGCATATGAGAAATTATGGCTGAGGACAGACTGGCAATCTGGAGTGGGAGGAATCCGGTGGCAAAAGCTGCAGGGGGAAAATTCCCCGGGGCTGGCCATTCACACTGGCCAGTGTATTGCACAAGGATGCTGTTACAGAGCATTCAGACTGCTGCGGAGCGCCCCTGGGTGGGCCGGCCTCCACAGCTTGTGGCAGGGCTGTTTTCGGCTATGTGCGCATGAGCACTCATGCGCAAATTGCCAAAATGGCACGTTCACACAGTTGCCTCTGCTTGAATCCCGCCTTCTTCCCGTTCACATTGCCTGAAAGCAGGAGGCATGCGGAAGACGGCCCCTGGACACCAGTTTCTCCCAGTGTCTTCCTAAAGCGAAAGGAAACCGGCTGCAAAACGCGTAAGTGCGGAAGGGAGCTGAGGGACAGCTGTGGATGTCTGAACAGGCTCCCTTCCCCTGCTTCCCAAGCGGAGCTCTCCCGCTCCAGATTGCCAGTCTGTCCTCAGCCTATGAGAAACAGTCCATCAAAATCTTGACAAGACTATGCCAACAAATATGGGAAACAAAACAGTGGTTCACAGACTAAATCTGCATTCCAGTTCCAAAAAAAGGAGACACCAAAGCCTACAGCAACTATTGGACCATCACATTAATTTATCATGTTGAGAAAAGTGATGCTCAAAAATCTTACAACAAAGACTGCTACCATATATGGAACAAGAAATGCCTGACGTTTAATCTGGATTCAGAAGTGGAAGAGGCACTAGGATTGCATTGCAAATTTTTATTGGTTACTGGAGCATACAAGAGAATTTCAGAAGAAAATCAGCTTGGGTTTCATAGACTACAGCAAAGGTTTTGAATATGTGGATCATGAAAAGCTATGGTTAGTTTAAAAAGAAATGGATGTGCCACAGCATCTGATTGTTTTGATGCTCAACCTGTACTCAGGACAAGAATAGGACAGAATATAGAGAAACAGAACTATTCCCAGTTGGCAAAGGTGTCAGACAAGGATGTATTTTATTGGTCTGTCTCTTCAATCTATATGCAGAGCATATCATAGGAAAACTGGATTAGGTTTAGGTGAAGGTGGAGTGAAAATTGATGGAAGGAGCATTAACAATTTGAGATATGCAGATGACGCCACGTTACTGGCAGTAAATAGTGAAGACTTGAAACAACTACTGATGAAGGTTGAAGCAGAAAGTACCAAAGTAGGATTACAGCTGAATATCAAGAAGTCAAAAGTGCTCTGACCTGGATATCCCAGGCAAGCCTGATCTCAGAAGCTAAGCCAGGCGAACCTTGGAAAGTACTTGGAAGGGCAATCTCCGAGGATTACCAGGGCTGGGACGCGAGAGGCAGGTAATATCAAAGCCACGTTCTGAAATGCCCTAGCCCCACTAAGGGGTGCCAGAAATCACCATGACTTCCAGGCTTGCAATCACGCACAAATACAAAAAAAAGAAGACAAGTGATGACTGCTGAGGCATTACACAACTTTAAGTTTGACAGTGAAAAAAATAGAAATTGTTCAAAATTCTCTGTTCCTTAGCTCCAATACCAACCAAAAGGGGTACTGCAACCAAGAAATCAAAAAGAGATTGAGATTGGGAAAGGCAGCCATAAAAAAGCTAGAAAAGATTCTTAAGTGAAAGGATGGTATAGTGAGGTCGACCCCTCACCTATTCACCAACCAGTCCCCTAACTCTGACCAACAGCAAGCGAGCGGATCTCCTGTCTTACTTTGGGTGACCGGGTCCCTGAGGTAACCTGGATCAGCCCCTCTCTAAATAATAATAAACCCGCAGACCAGTTTCCTCCAATTAAAGTAGATACAGTTTTACAATATAGTTTCTTCGGGGTTTGTTGATATTTGGTCTCTGCGTTTTGTATCTGAGGTAAATATTTGGGACCCTGTGTACTTTGGTCTGAAATCCCTTTTCAAAAGGCACCACAGCTTTTCTTTCACTGAATACAACTTTATTGGTACAATTGAGTATAAGTGGAGGGATATTGCGGAGATTGCTTATATTGTCACAATGTTACTGTTTCTGATGTCACATTACGCTTTACTCTTTTACAGACTCATTGTTACAGATGGTATGTTTTGATACACTTTGCACACACTCGCTAAACACTCAGACTTCACCCTCCTGCCCTGCTGAGTGGAGATGTACAGTTTCTTGGCTTGGCACCCCGGTCTCACACTAGCCCCAGTTGGCTCTTGACTGTCCTGCCCCTCAGCCTCACTAATCTCCCTTTCAGTCAGGTTCCTTTGGTTGACAGTACTGAATAGCGTTTGTGTGTATTCTTAAGTTCACTTGTCTGCTCCCACTCTGGCGAGTCAGACACCTTAGCTCTTCTCACTGAGCTTTCACACGCTGTTCGCTCCGACAGAGCACCGAGGGACACAGACTGCCCTTCTGCTCTCCCTGACGTCCCAGGCTGGACTCTCTCCAACTCGCAGTTCTCTGACTGTCCGTTCCTAACTGACCACCCTGACAGTTATCTGTCTATCAACAGTGGGTTCCGAGCCCTTGGGCCCCCACCTTTTCAAGTCATGTGACTTTCCAGGCATTCTACCCTGCCCCTTTAAGTTCCATTTCGTCACAGATGGCCACCAAGATAAAAATAATTCATACCATAGTATCTCTCATTACTTTGTATGGGTATGAAAGTTGGACAATGAAGAAAACTGACAGGAAGAAAGTTGATAAGTTTGAAGTGTAGTGTTGGAGGAGAGTTTTACGGATACCATGGACTGCCAGAAAGACAAATAAGTGGGGGTTGTAGATCAAGTCAAGCTTAAACTCTCCCTAGAAGCTAAAATGACCAGATCGAAGCTATCATAATTTGGTCATATTATAAGAACACAAGAATCACTGGAAAAGAAGAAGAGAAGAAGAAGAGATTGGATTTATACCCCGCCCTACACTACCCACGGGAGTCTCAGAGCGGCTTACAAACTCCTTTCCCTTCCCCTCCCTGCAACAGACACCCTGTGAAGTAGGTGGGGCTGAGAGAGCTTTGACAAAACTGCTCTTTTTCAAGAACAGCTGTGCTAGAGCTATGGCTTGCCCAAGGTCATCCAGCAGGTACAAGTGGAGGAGTGGGGAATCAAACCCAGTTCTCCCAGATTGGAGTCCGTGCACTTAACCACTACACCAGACTGGCTCTCAGAAAAGGCAATAATGCTATGAAAAGTTGACGGCAATGGAAAAAAGAGAAAAACCCAGCATGAGATGGATTGACTCAATCAAGGAAGCCACAGCCATCAGTTTGCAAGACATGAGCAACGCTGTTAACCATAGGACCTTGTGGAGGTCATTAATTCATAGAGTCACCATATGTCAGAGGTGACGTGACGGCACTTAACACACACACACAAGAACATACAAGGCATCATATTGTCACAAAGTATTTGTTCATTCAGCATAGTATGGTGTTGGCTTTCCATAGCATTGACTAATTTTTCAGGGCTGAATTTAAACAAAAATTAGGTAGAGATGCCAAGGAGTGAACTATGGATCTTCTGCATTCAGAACACATGCTTTACTACTGAGCACTGGCATTTCCTCTATGGAATTATTTATATGTCCCTGCAAATCATAACATTTGGCCATACTGTTTTACAACCCAAAATTCTTGTGTTAGTCCATGTTGTGGCAGGATTGAATATGTGTGGTGTCCTGTGACTTCCAGCATTCTTCTGGGATCTAAGTTTGTTGGGACTGGATAACTTTATGAATCACTGCTGTCCAATAGATTATAGGTAACATTGGTAATTTTTTTAGTTCCTCAGATGTTAGCAATGATGGTTGACCTAGAAGAGGATGAAGACTGGGCGAATTCTGATGAGCTGGAAGATGATGATTTTGATAGGTAAACAAATAGCTTTACAAAAAAGAAAATGTTAATGTTGCTCATCTCTCTGAAGGGTTCAGTTCACTTCAAACTTTGTCTTGGTGGTTCATGTGTTAGAGCAGTGTTGGGCTGGTCACCAAACTACTAATGGAGTTCACAGAAATCTCTTAAGAATACTAGAGGATAGGTGTATATCTGAAAGATGGCTCTAGTTTGTACCACATAGTTATTTACAATCTTCCAAAAGCACCTCACTATATTTAGTGTACATCTTTGTTCTCCTGGTAAGTTCTTAGTAAAGATTTAAATATTCTTCATGCAAGAAAACAGAAATGAATAGCGTAGTTACTAGATAATTTGTTTATGCTTAAATGTGTTTCATTTTTGTAGTGGACTAGAGTAATAGGGTGACTTGAAATTCTAGCTTCTAGAATCCGTTTAGGTAGAATGTATAGATTAGGAGCAGGACACTGAATAAAAGTTGGCTTCCTGGGACTGGCATATTTATGATTATAGTTGTACATGGCTAGAAATCTTAAATACAGTGTGTGGTCTGTTAACAGACTTCCTAGATTCAGCATTTTAAAGGTGAAGTGTTTTGAGAAGCACAATCTAGGAACAAGTTTAACATCAAATCTATGCAAATGGATTTTTAATAGTTTTTAATATCGGTATATGTTCAAAGACCACTGTCTACTGACATTAAATATTCATATAATTTTCTGTGTGACACAAAACACCAAGAAACGTGCTTGAATGAATGAAACTAATTGCTGTCCTTATTTAGTATTATGAATGTTGGCTCACGGATTTTTTCTTCTTTTTCTAATTAATAAATTAACTCCAGCAATGCTGTTGCTGGTGAAAGTGCCCTGGACAGAATGGCTTGTGGCCTTGGTGGGAAACTTGTTCTGCCTATGATAAAAGAGCATATCATGCAAATGCTTCAAAATCGTAAGTCATTTAATTCTGGACTTGTAAACATCTGCTCCCACTTTGTAAATGATGGAAATGGTTCTGATCCTGTGGTTGTGATCAGTGAAAACGTGCTCTCAAAGATGTATTTAAGTGACCGCAGCCTGGCTGGGATTTAGAGAGGCGGATGTGGTGCAGAACTTCCTCCTGTGTCATCTCTTTGGACCAAAGCACCGAACTGACATTCTGGCCAATTAATTTTTCTTGTCCAAGATCTAAGAAGTCCTAGAAACAGAGATTCATTACCTTCTACTGTATTGTGCAAGCAGAAAGGTGATTCCTCCCCATAACTGGAAACCTGCCTCCCTAGTTCAGAACTTGTTCAGTGTGTGAAGGGCGAAACTTTTCAGCCACATACCATTTTCTGAGTTACTTTGTCGAAGCACACAGTGGGGCAATAGGACTGTTATCTGCTTGTGCTGTCCCAGCTTTTGTTGTAATGTGGACGTGGACTCTACCTGATGATGTGCCGTCTTTGCTTTCCAAAACTGGAAACCTTAAACATGTTCAGATAGAAATGTAGTAAACACAAATTTTCATTTTATGGAAGCTGGGAGGAAGGCAGGCACAGTCCCACTGTGAATTTACATAAATACATGAATGTGAATATTCAGCTTTAGTGCATTGGAAAATAAACCTCTGGTCGTTCTTCTCCATCAGTATTACTTCAGTAACAGTGTGACTTTTTCCTAATAGCATCCTGAATGGGACAAGTTAGTCCTGGGTTTATTTTGGTTCATGGAGCCCATCTTTTTGTATAGAACTGGGTTTTCTCAAAAGTTGCCCAGTGCCTAACAGTCTAAACCTTTCCTCTTAGCACACATTCTTATAACTGCATCGAGACACCTAATTGCTGCCTGTTTAGCTCAGACAGCATTTTTGAGAGTGGTCCTTTGAGGCTGTGAATTTAACTTTCTGCCCAATAACTACTCTTCTCAACAATGCTGTTGCCAGGGTGCATCACAACCCACGGACTCCTGCCTCACACTACCAGTCTGTCCACAGCAGTCCACAGCTTTCACTGTTCAGTCTAAATGCCTGTTTCAGAATCTATCTTTTATGTTCCTAAGGTTTGATCCAAGTCACACACACCCCGCCCAAGAATGCATGACTCCTGTACATAAAGCAGTTGAAGACTTTTTCTTTAAAATAACCCCTCTTTGAAGGAGTGCAAGCATTTGGGTCATAGGTTTAAGAGACAAAATGTTTAACCACAGGTTTACTCATTAATTTTTTAGTGAATCAGAGGATGGTAAACAGCACATCTGTTGCCTGTCCTCCTCCTCCTTGAGTAGGTTACTGGGTTAAGTTTCTGACTGGAGGTTCTGTTCACTTTACAGCTTGGTCCTAGTCGTTGGAGAGAGGGGCAAATAGGTGCATATTTGAACTAGTCATTTTCAGTATCCATTACATGGACTCTTAAGATGCAAACATTAAAATGCAATAAAATGTATTTATTTATTTACGTTATTTAAAATCAGTCCAACATTCTTAAAGTGCCTTAGATTTGGCTTTCACAGTCAGTCATCTTTAGCCAAATTGAGTAAATCAGTAGATTCCAACACCAGCATAAGCAGATTTGAGAGCCTTTGTGAACAAAACTGTTATTTTAGTTAGTGGTTTAAAAGTGACTGAGAAACTCTTTCCTTGGTGTGTAGGGGGGGTTTGAAAAAAGAAAGTAGAAAGCATGGTCCTTGTCTTTGTGGCCTGTTAAAATTCTGGCTAAAATTATTCGCTAGTTTTTGTTTGTTGTTTACTGGCTAATATTGTTTTCATTTTAATATCTTTCAATGCAGATGACTGGAAGTACAGGCACGCTGGCTTAATGGCTCTGTCAGCTATTGGCGAAGGCTGCCATCAACAGATGGAGGGGATTCTGAATGAAATAGTTAATTTAGTTTTGCTTTTCCTCCAGGATCCTGTAAGTTTAAAACATTTAACTTCCTTGTAATCCATGCCTGATTTCTGACATGATTTTACTAATTGAAGCTATATATTTCAGCACCCAAGAGTGAGATATGCAGCTTGTAATGCAATTGGTCAGATGGCTACAGACTTTGCACCAGGCTTCCAGAAAAAATTCCACGAAAAGGCAAGCAGAACATACATATGCAATGTATATGGGCTCTGATTGTTTTGAAACGTTTCTTTCATGGTAGCTATCTGTGTTGCAGGTAATTGCCGCTCTTCTGCAGACCATGGAAGATCAAGGCAACCAACGTGTTCAGGCTCATGCAGCCGCTGCACTGATCAACTTCACTGAAGATTGTCCAAAATCACTACTAATTCCTTATCTAGATAACTTAGTGAAACATCTGCATTCTACTATGGTATTAAAAATTCAGGAGGTAAGGCTCTAAGTTGGTAGTGTATGTTTAAAATATTTGTGTTCAGCAGTTTATACAAGTTTTTTTATGGTCTTCAGATGTTGTTCTGTACTACATGTTGAAATGGCCTTAGTAATGCTAATACAGACTTTCCCCATGAGTTCCAGGTTTTTTAAGGCATCCTAAATGATAATATTTACAAGCAGTAGTTCTGAACTACTTTATTTTTGATGTTCAAAAAAGTTTTTAAAACTTGTTTTTCTTTATTTCCCCCCCCCCCCCCCCCCCCAGCTGATAGAAAAAGGCACTAAACTGGTTTTGGAGCAAGTTGTTACATCCATTGCATCTGTTGCTGATACAGCAGAAGAGAAATTTGTTCCGTACTATGATTTATTTATGCCTTCCCTTAAGCACATTGTAGAGAATGCTGTGCAGAAGGAGCTTAGACTCTTAAGAGGAAAAACTATAGAATGTATCAGCTTGATTGGCCTTGCTGTCGGTAAAGAGAAGGTAAGTATAAATTTGAATGTTGGCTGTCTTGGACTTGGTAGCCAAAGGTTCTTCTTCCAGAGTTGTCTTCATTTAGATGTTGAGTTTTTTAAGTAGAATTGAAGAATCACTATAATAAAACTGCATAGACAAAATAATGAACTTTCCATTACGTTTATCCTGATTGGTGGGGTAAAAACAGAAAATCACTCATTTTATTATCTAGGTTTCGTTGGAAGGGGGGGGGGGGGTCCCCGAAATCAGATATTGTGCTCTGCTACGTGATGAAATGGCCCCTAGTAATGCTACTATGAATTTTCTCCATGAGTTCCAGGTTTTTTAAGGCATTATAAAACAGAGATTGCATGCTAAATGAAACAAGATTGCACTTGAGGAACTATAAAATGTTGAAAGCTAACTGGATTTTGTGTTTATGCTTGGTGCCCGATTACTGTATTTGATCAGGAAGTAATGTTTCCAGCAACACCACTCTGTACATATTTACAAATTGGTAAAGGAAATTAGCTGATTGGATGTAAGGGCAATCTGGCTGCGACATCTGTCACCCCATTGATCGCCAGGGTTGGTTCAGCTGATCTGGCTGGCTAGGCGGGTGTCCCCTACCTCCCTCACTGCTCCATGTGCGTCCCTCCTGAAGCTGCATGCTTTGTTTTTAAAAAGCCAAGGGGCCATCCCTCTTGTTTTTGGTAAGTTCTCACCAACTGAGAGTTCTCTCACTTGATAAACTCTTGGATTACCAGATTAAGTTATCTGGTACTTAGGTCATTTTACAAGAGAGGGATGAGGTGATCATAACCTTAGCAGGTTGTGTAACCTTATTTACTACATTCTTCTTAAATTGCTCTTTTGGATGAACTCTTCGCTTTTCCATTTCATTTTTTGGTATGGATAGATCAATATTCAGCCCTTTTCTACATAGGTTAGTAGGGATTTACTATGCTTAAATTATGTTACAGTCACTGGAGCTTAAATGTTCTTCACTACAGAGGATCATTATTATGGTTGTTGATGAAGACCATTTTTCTTTTTTGCTTTAGCTGTAGAACTTCTAATAATTCAGGCACAGGTATGTAATCAACACACCCTGACCTGGATAGCCCAGGCTAGCCTGATCTTGTCAGGTCTCAGAAGCTAAGCAGGGTTGACCCTGGCTAGTATTTGTTAGGGAGACCTCCAAGGAAGACCAGGGTCGTGAAAAGAGGCAGGCAGTAGCAATCTACCACTGAATTTTTCCTGCCTTGAAAACCTATGGGGGTCCCCATAAGTCATCTGTGACTTGACAGCAAATCTATATATATGCACACACACTGCCAGAGATGTCAATATGAAGATGAAAAAAATATGTAAAATATTGTCTGCTATTACCTGATTTGTTGTGTTCTTTTTCTAGTTCATGCAAGATGCATCGGACGTGATGCAGCTGTTGCTGAAAACACAAACAGACTTCAATGAATTGGAAGATGATGATCCTCAGGTATGTTGGAAACTTTTAGTACTTCTAGTGATGAAAGCATCCACTGTCATCCTTAGGTTGCATGTGATAATGTAGTAACCAGTCAGTGCGCTGGTTATTTAGACAGTAAGCCTGTACCTTGACCAAAACGTTTGTGAGGATATAGACATTGAATAGGATCTGCAGAAGAATGAGTTACTGTATGGAGTGACTTCTTCAAATAATAACAAGTTGGAATCCAAGATTCCATATGCATGTTGCACATAGTCTTCATTATTCCAGATGACTGTCTTTTTACTGCAAGCAGCTATAATGGGGGATGGGAGGATAGTTCTGTTACTAGTTCAGATATCAGACAAATTAATACTTCATCAAATATGGCAGATGAAAGTGGGATGGTGAGCCCAAAATTGTTTTTCTAGTTCCACAAGTTACAAGTCTTCATTATTTGATGGCGTTTTCACTTGTCCTATTGCTTTCTGAAGCTAAGCCATGTTCATGTCCAATAGAATAATGTAATTATATAGGCAATCCACTTCCTGGAGCGTGGCAGAAGAAGAGTATGCTTTGTCCAATAGGTGTGTGTGCAGTCTACTCCGTGCCTCTGTACATTAAGCACAGTACCCAAAACCCATTCAAAGAATGGGGTAAAAAAGTTGACTTTTGTGACTTGTTAAACTCTAACTGAGAGCTGATGTAGAATAATCACAAATAGTGAGCTGTAAATGCAGAGGTATTGATTTTTGACTCACCCATATAATGAAATCACTAGGATGAGCATAGGCAAGCTGTTGTCTGTCCCTCCCCCCAATCTGTAATATGAGAATAAACATGATGTATCATATTTTGTTAAAAAGACTGCATCAATTGCATGTTTAAAGCTGTATATAAGTGCAAAATAATTTTGTTAAACTATTTCTGGTAATAAGAGGGACTTCAGTGTACCGCCTGAGTAAGTCTTAATTGTAAAAGTAGATTTAACTTCAGTGCTTGTGTATGGGGGTATCACAGTTTTGCAGTCAGTATTCTTGAAAGTAAAGTGAGTGAACAAAAACTGTTAATTTACAGATATCCTACATGATTTCTGCATGGGCTAGAATGTGCAAAATACTTGGGAAAGAATTCCAGCAATACCTTCCTGTTGTTATGGGCCCCCTAATGAAAACAGCATCAATTAAGCCTGAAGTGGCTCTTCTAGACAGTAAGTTCTGTCATTTATTCTAAACTTGCTTTGTAAGGAATGGCACAATATTTCTAAAATTATTTTTTCCTCACTAGCACAAGATATGGAGAACATGAGTGATGATGATGGCTGGGAATTCGTAAATCTAGGAGATCAGCAGAGCTTTGGTATTAAGACTGCAGGCCTTGAGGAAAAAGCAACTGCATGCCAGATGCTGGTGAGTACTTGAGTCTTCTATTTTGATGGCACACTTTGGAAAGAAATCATTACTAATCAAATAAAAAAAAATAAAGGTGGGTAGACAGCAGCTTGTAAGCTGAATGTAGCTCATAGACCATGAAAATGCTTTGCCAGAAGGGACTGTGCAGCTTCTTTTGCGGACAGGTGAGGGTAAATCTTTGAGGCATCACTGAGAATGCAGAAATGTTTCAGCCTTGGGAGAGCAGAAAGAAGGATAAAATTGGCTGGCTCAGCAGTCTTAACCTCATGCCAGAAAAAGTTGGGAGCCTCTGTTGCTCAGAGAGGAAGGAGGGAGAGGGGACCAAACTCATTTGAAGAGAGGCTGTCATTAGAACAGACCTTATTTTTGAGGAATGTCAAGCCAAATCTTTTAAAAATAAGGAAAAATATGTTCAAAGGTACTTGGTAATTTATGAACTATGTACATGCTTTTGGTAGTCTAGTTTCTTGTAAGCAACATGGGAGAATGTTTGTATTATTTGAGGTTTATAGGTATCATTTGCCAATGCCTGCTGTCATGTATGCTAGTTGCCCGTTAAACAATTGTAACCACAGAATTTCTTTGAAATAATTTTGTGTTTTAGGTTTGCTATGCCAAAGAACTAAAAGAAGGGTTTGTGGAGTACACAGAGCAAGTTGTGAAATTGATGGTTCCTCTGCTGAAATTCTACTTCCATGATGATATCCTTTATTAACCTTGTTTCCATGATGTCCCATTACAATGGCTATTCCTTGAGCACCAAGCACTTCTGCTCATATATCCATGAGGCAGAAAGCTGCTGCCAATGGAGGAATGCACTTCAGCAGCAGAGGACCACATCCACATGGATGAGCACAGTGAAAGCAAGGCACAAGATCCAAGCCTTTACAAATACTTGGTAGCACAGTGGGATCTCACTACTGAGTCAAGGCACAACTAATATAGTGATGGTAACTTGGTCAGGATCTTGAGGGGCTGTTCAAATGACTCCCAGTTGGTTGAACCATGCAGGATGTTACTTTAATTGCTGTGTAGTGGAAAGGCTGAAGCAGACTTGTAGGATCAGGCCGCCAGCTATGAAAATAAAACATGGAAACACCCCAGCAGTTTGTACTCTGAAGTTGAATCGTGTATATGTCTTTGTGGAATGCCATAAAGTACACTATGGACTCTAAATTAAATCTTTCCAAATGGTCCAAAACTTAGTCTGAGGGATAAGTACTGTTTATATCTGGGGGGGGGGGGGGGGGGGTTAAAAAAGCAACTGGTTTCACATGCTGATTTGGTGTGGCTTTGTTTCAGTAACAAAAACTGCCATCCACACATCATTGGTTATTGTGCTCTTGTGCTAAAACAGTCATTTGTAAATGGATTATCCTGTCCACATGGGAGTATTCATTTGCAAAAGATTGCTAGAGAACAACAATTATGAAAGTGGCAGAAGGCTGCACCAATGCAGAGTCACAGCAAAGAGAAAACAATGGTGCAGTGGGGGGAATTATATTCCATGGGATGTTATTATTTATTATTTAATATTTATTGTATGGCAGAGTTACACACAGGAAGCATATAATAATATAAAATATATAACCAAGTGGGATGCAATGGGTATGCAGACCGATTGGGCAGTCCCCCTAAATACTACTATATAAAGTTTCAGTCCGCTCAATCACAGCTGGGGAGAGTTCAGAGAGCTCCATCTCATCTTCGAAAGCACCATGCTCACAGTCCTATGACAGATGGAAAATAGTTTGGTGGGCTGTACCACGGTCACATTCGGGTCCTGGTATTTTGCCCCATTTAAACAACAGATCTGCATAACTGCCAAAGTCTGTTTGTATTCTATTAGCTGTCTTCCATACTTTGCATGGCATCAGATCCTGCAGGCCTCTCCATGTTTATCAGGTTGGATATCGGGTGGACCTGATTGCATCCATGTTTGCAACCATTCATTCTCGAGATCAAAATTTTGTGATTGCATTATTTGTACAGATTATATTGCTTTATTTATTATCTTTGAGTGGGATATAATAAAACATTTTCCCACTGCACCTTTGTTTTTTCTTCTCTGCTGGGGAACAATATCGCACAATATCCAACTATACATGGAGGCGGCCAAAACTGTTAACGAGCACAGGCTTTTGATGCTTAATTGTAAAACTTCTAGTGCTAGATTTCTAAGGTGGAACACAGTGAGACTTCAATCATAATTTCAGAAGGAAATTTGTAATTTCTGCTCTTGACACTCTAGAAACACTGGTTTTCCTTAATAAATTTAACGGGTGCGTGTGGCTGCTGCAGAATCAATGCCTTTGCTCTTGGAATGTGCAAGAGTTCGTGGCCCAGATTACCTCACTCAGATGTGGCATTTTATGTGTGATGCCCTCATCAAGGCCATCGGTACAGAACCAGACGCCGATGTCCTCTCAGAGATAATGCATTCTTTTGCCAAGGTAATGTTTTACTTTGTTCAAACCATGTCTTCTATTACTGTTGATTTTTGCAAGACCTGTACAAAAGGAGGAATGTATTGGAAACAGTAACTTCCATCTCATGTTGTTTGTGTTTGCTTAATGTGTATGCTCTGACTTAGCATGATGTTGTCAGGGAATCTTTTGTAAGGGCAGAGCAGTGGTATCATTCGGAGCAGAGAGCACATGTAGCAAACAGGCTGGGTTTGCCATTCAAACTCACTGCAGTGTCTGTAATTCCACAGTTTAGCAGGTTTCAGATGGAATTGCTGGATTCATACAGACATGCCAGTTCTCCTGCAAAACAGATGGATCAGTTAAATGTTTGAGATAAACTGGTTATTGTCTTACTCCAGAATTGTATACCTTCTTACCAAACAAGATGTTCTAAAAATACGACCCTGTTTTCAAAAAAATCCTGTTCAGATTTATACTGAAGATTGATTATTAGCTCAGAAAAACAGAGCTTGATAGTAGTAAACCTCTTATGAAATCATCTCTGTAGAAATTTCAAATTTGAGTCTGGATTACTGGCATAAGGCATGCCTTTATAGAAATGCTTTATTTGTGTTTCATACAACTCAGTAGCATTAACATGTATTGTGCCTTTCTGCTAATGAAAACACAGTTCATTCCAACACCAAGAAGAGAAGATTGTACAGTTCCTGACAAAACAAAAGGCTCTGATATTGCAAGCTCAACTGTTTTTCATTACAGTGCTTAGCTTCCGAAGTGTAAAGTGATACATTTTCAGTGCTGTGTACCTTTACAGATAGACACAGAGTTCACAAAATTGGTCTCTACAGAACTGATGTCCTGGGACTGGCTGGTGTGGAAGTAGTTTGAACATTAAACTTCAGGTTGACTATAAACTTTTTTTTAATAGTGTATTGAAGTGATGGGAGATGGATGCCTTAACAATGAACATTTTGAAGAACTTGGAGGAATATTGAAAGGAAAACTAGAAGAGCACTTTAAAAATCAAGAGCTAAGACAAGGTAAACTCATCCACTCAGTACTTAAAATTGATTACGTAGTATCGGGTTTTTGAGAATAACCCCTCAAGTAATCAAGATCAGATGGGCTAAAAATCTAAAGCCTATGGACAGGCAAAAGTGCATCTATAAAATATTAAAATATTTTTTTAATGTTGGGCAAATCACAGGACACACTGTGATGAAATATTGGTCCCCAGATTGCTTCTGGAAATGTCTTGTACAAAACCCTTTTGAAAACTACAATATTTTTTGCAGGAGACGCTAAGTGCAGCGTTTTCTTATCTGAACACTTTATTTCAGATTAAGTTGTCACTCATTTTGCACTAGCACCGTACATTCTTTTTTCCTAGCCCCCCCCCCCCATTTAGTTCACCAAAGAAGTCTCTTAAGGTTCTTTTCTGCAGGTCTTCTTGCAGCAGACCTGAACTATTGTGAAAACAGCTGTACTAATACTGCAGTAACTATTTACTTTTAAACAGTGAAAAGGCAAGATGAAGACTATGATGAGCAAGTTGAAGAGTCCCTGCAAGATGAAGTAAGTATGTTATTTAGACTTGCTTTATCTCAGCTTAAAATATTCCTTAAACTTTTTCATATTGTATGAGATGATACTGAATTGAAAGGGCTGTAGAATTGCTCATTTCTCATGTGTCCTTCTGGAGAGGTGCTCCTGTATCATGTGTTTCAGGAAGCAGCTTACAGACATCTCGTGATCCAGGTGCAGCTGTCCAGTGTCTCTTGTATGTTTGCCTCCCTAGATAGGCAAGCACTTGTGCAGGAAATGGGCAGACTTTCAGATCATGCTGTATTTTTATGCCTGGCAGACAGGTTTACAAAGGAGGTGGTTACTTAGTTATGACTGAACTTGGATAGATTTGATATTGCAACCATGTATCAAGTCATCTGTTTTGAAAAAGCAGAGTTGTGCTTATCAGATGCATCATGATGAGCTGATGTTAGCCAATTGGCATCAGATCATTGACATGCGTGAGAACAAAGCAAATTTGTCCTACTTCCTGTTAAAGCAAGTAATGTTCCAAAATTAAGGCTGAAGACCCTACAAAGTAATGCTTGTCAGGGATTCGTGGTGCAGAAGTTTGTCCAGAAGACATGTGATACGATTTCAATGAGACCGCGAGGAATGAGACACTAGGCTAATATTTCATGGCGTTGATGCTGTCTGTGTGGTTTCAGATGATGGGTAGCTGTAAGCTAACGCATATAGATGTCCTCATATTTTTTATCCACTCTGCTTCAGTTTTCAAAAGAAATTTGGATAAATACTAGCATATTGATTCAGTGCTGTTATATTGCAGCCAACAGCATCGCAATGCTAGATGTCTGAAAAAAACATAGTTGCTTTCTGTGCAATCACTGACCATTATCCAGTTTTATCAGATCAGCAGGAGGGGCTCCTGGAATCTCATTTAGTAAGCGCCCTGATTTCAGTAGCATAGGAAAAAGTAGGAGAAGAATTGGTGTCTTGTTTGTATCTAACCTGATTAGAATCTACTATTACAGAAAGTTTCAGTTTGTTGGGTTCACTACTGAGTATTGGCCTGGTAGCCCTCACATTATACTACTTCTAAAACTGCCACCTACAATAGAAGTTATTATCTAGAAAATGTAGTGAAATGGCACATTACCCCCAAAGTACCAGCCAGAGAAAGAACAGAATGGACTCTCACGAACATCCTGCATCTGGCAGAGAAAGGTGGGAATTGGTGGAAATCGGTGCAACCTTAGATATGAGTACTGGCATTTTTATTTCATTTACAAAAAAAGCACTGTCTGTAGGTAATGTGTAAAATGGACAACCTTGGAAGAAGAATATTTAATTGGCACTCTTCTAACAAGTTTTTGTAGTTTTTGTAGTTTTTCTTTGAGTATTCTTAAATGAAACTTATTCTGGCCTTGTGAGAGTTCTCTGCTTTGGTAAGACTTGTATTCTGGAGTGACATCTGAGGAAGGCCTGGAAGATTGCTAGCTTTAGTTATTATAGAAAAAAATGAGCTCACCAAAGAAAATCACTCTTCTATAACTTCAACACACTTAGTTATACTTATAATGCAAATTTCCCATATTTTAAGTATAACTAAGTGTGTTAAAGTTATAGAAGAGTGATTTTCTTTGGTGAGCTCATTTTTTTCTATTGTATTCACACCAAACCTGTCTTGTTTTTGATACATTAGCTTTAGTTATTGGTTGTCAGCTGTCCTTCTCAGATGCCACTCCATCCCGTTCATCTGCAAAAACATCTAGATAGGAAACAAATTCACTGGGCCATGGAGTTTGCAAATTTTGCTTACCCTGAGAATAGTACTTGGATTTCAAACTGCAGGGTTATGATTATTTTTTGCTCTGCCTTTTGAGGAGAGAGATGGACCTGGAATCATACTAAGGGAGTTGTCTAGTTACAGTGTAATTAGTTCCTTCCTTCATACTTTTTTGCCTTAAATTGGTTGAGGAAAAGTGCATGTATTTGGGAATCTCCATGTTTACTCAAAAGGAAGATGAACCTGCATGTAAGACCTCCCATGTTATAAGCCCTGATCTGGATAGTCTAGGCGAGTCCGATCTTGTCAGATCTCAGAAGCTATGCAGGGCCAACCCTGGCAAGTATTTGGATGGGAAACCTCCAAAGAATATCAGAGCCAGGAGGCAGGCTATAAAACCACTTCTTTGAACATCCTCCATGCCCCAGTAGGAGTCACCAGAGGTCGCCATGACTTCTAGACGTGGGCACACATACATGCACAAATGCAAAAATACCCCCCAAAAAGTTATAAACAAAAAATGATTGAGCATGACTATAACTTGATTGCAAATATGAGATGGTTCCTTCTTTTTTTTTTTTTTTTTTGTAAAGAAATTTTTATTTTTAAAAAAAAAAAAACATCGAAAATAATACATTTAACCTTATACAAATCCCTTTTTCCATATTAGATAACATTTTGTTCTATTTGTACATTCTATTTTTATCTTGTTTTGGTGGTTTCCCACCACATCTGAAGCATAACACATTTTCCATTTTATTCAAAATAGTAATACTTATATCTATGTTTCGTTTCTGGTAACGGTTATATAGCTTTAAAATACTTATACTTATACACCAATTCTTATTTTCTATACTCTTATGTATTTCTAAATAAAAACAGTTTCATTGTCTAATTTTAACTAAAACATTCATATAATATATTTCTATTCCTTTATGCTATTATAACCATGTATAGATATAGTTTTTCATATCCCAATACTTTTCAACATATTCTTTCAAATCTTTCCAGTCTTCCAGAAAGGTCTCTGAGTAGAGATTATTCAATTTTCTAGTCCACTTATCCATTTCAGCCATATATAACAGTTTTTTCAACCATTCCCACACCTCTGGTATTTTTTCATTTTTCCAGTTTTGTGCATACACCATTCTTGCTGTTGTAATCATATACCATATTATTGTCCTTTTCTTTACATTTATCTCTTCTAGTTTAAGTCCTAGCAATAACATTTCAGGCAACTTCTTAAATGTACATTTCAAGATTTTTTCCATTTCTGCATGTATTTTTGACCAATAAGTCTTTGCTTTATCACAAGTCCACCACATATGATAAAAAGACCCTTCTTTCTTTTTACACTTCCAACATTTGTTAGACATATTTTGACCAATATTTGCAATTTTTTTTGGTGTCATATACCATCTATACATCATTTTAAAACAATTTTCTTTTAAGTTATAACACGTAGATATACTCATAGCATTTTTCCATAAAAATTCCCAAGATTCCATTTCAATGTCTTTGTTAAAGTTTATCGCCCATTTTACCATTTGTTCTTTTACCATTTCATCAGCATTAAACCATTTTAGCAAGACTTTATACATTTTAGAAATTATTTTTTTCCCACCTTCCTCCCAAACTTGTTCTATTTCATTATTTTTTTCCCTGAAACCGTGTTTTTTATCACTTCTATACAAGTCATATATTTGTCTATATCTTAACCAACCATAATCAAAATCAATCTGATGCTGCTCCTTCAGTTTGAAATCCTTGCCATGTCTTATTAATAAGTCTCTATACTTCAGCCAATCTTGTCCTTTATATCTTGATATTGGATGTAAGACTTCTGCGGGTACAATCCACATGGGTATCTCTTCTGAAAAAAAGTTTTTATATCTTGTCCACGTATCCATTAGTGTTCTTCTCAAATAATGATGTTTAAACATATTGTCCATTTTTGTTTTGCCATAATACAAATATGCATGCCACCCAAATCTACAATCATGACCTTCCAGGGACAATAACATTCTATCTTGTAACATAGTCCATGCCCCTACCCAGGTCAAACATATTGCATCATGGTATAACCTTAGATTTGGTAGTTGAAACCCTCCTCTTTCTTTGGCATCACACATTATTTTCATCTTAATTCTTGGTTTTTTCCCTCCCCACACAAATTTAGACAGCTCCTTCTGCCAACATTTGAATGTTTTTACATCTTTCACAATTGGAATAGTTTGAAACAAAAACATTAATCGTGGTAACACATTCATCTTGACCACCGCAATTCTACCCAGCAATGACAAATTCAATACATTCCACTTTTTAATATCCTGCATAATTTGCAACCATAATTTTTCATAATTATTTTTATAAAGATCAATATTTTTCATAGTTAGGTTTACACCCAGATATTTTGTCTTTTTCACCACCTCACATTCTGTAAGTTTTTGTAACTCGTTTTGTTTCTTATTTGACATATTTTTGCACATTACTTTCGATTTGTTTTTATTTACATAAAATCCTGCTAAGTCACCAAACTCTTTTACTCTCTGTAACAAATGTGGTAATGTGGATAAGGGGTCTTCCACTATAAACATCACATCATCTGCAAAGGCCCTATATTTGAAAGAAAAACCTTTAGTTGTTAAGCCTTTAATATCTTTGTCTTCCTTCACATTTAACAGTAGAACTTCTAAAATCCAAATAAATAGCAGCGGCGAAAGCGGGCATCCTTGTCTTGTTCCTTTTTCAACTTTAAAATCGTCTGTCTTTTCAGTATTAATTATTATTGAGGATTTCTGTTCTTTATATATTGCTTTAATGAAGTTAAGCATATATTCACCGATCTCAAGATGTTCTAAAACTTCAAACATAAAATCCCAGTTTAAATTATCAAACGCTTTCTCCGCATCTAAAAAGAAAAAGCCCACTTCCTTTTCAGGATGTTTGTCGTAATATTCTATAGCGTCCACTACTACTCTTAGATTGTCCCTTATTTGTCAATTAGGTAAGAACCCTGCTTGTTCTGTTTGTATAGTCTCTTTAAGGTGCTCTTTTAGTCTATCCGCTATAATCTTAGCAAAAATCTTATAATCATTATTCAGTAAAGAGATCGGTCTATAGTTCTTAACATTGGTCAAATCCTGATTTTCTTTCGGGATCAGTGAGATGGATGCATCTTTCCAGGTTTCTGGTACCTCTCCAGTAACTCTTATATTGTTCATCAATAGCAGTAACACCGGTGAAACTGACTCCTGTAACGTTTTGTAGAACTTCGCTGTAAATCCATCCGGTCCAGGTGCTTTACCTAATTTTGAGTCATTTATTGCATTTTTGATCTCTTGTAATGATACTGGATTATTAAATAGTTCTTTAATTTTCTCTGTTGGTTTTGGTAGCTTTAATGTTTGCAGGTATTCTTTAATCTTTCTTCTGTCTTTGTTTTCCTTCTTAAAAAGTTTTGCGTAGTATTTAAAAAATTCTCTTTTTATTCCTTTGTTATCTATTATCTCAATATTATCTCTTATCACTTTAGTGATAAATTTATTTTCACGTTTTTTCTTTAATTGCCATGCTAAGTATTTTCCGGGTTTATTTGCACCTTCAAATGCTTTTTGTTGAAGTTTTTTTAAGTTCCAGTACATCTCCTGGTTCAAAATGGCTTTTGCTTGGTCTTGTAGCATCCAAATTTCCTTTTGCAGTTTCTTTTTCCCTGGTTTCTTCTTCAGTTCTTCTTCCTTTGTTTTAATGGCTTGTAAAATATTTTCATATTGCTCTTTTTTCTTTTTATTATCTTTAGCATTTAACGATATCAATAGTCCTCTCATCACTGCTTTATATGCATCCCATACGGTTTGAATTTTAACTTCTTTCTGCATGTTTACTTGGAAGTATAGGTCTGTTTCTTCAAGTAATTTTTTAATTATTTCTTGATTATCTAATAAGTCCTCGTTTATTCTCCATCTCTTTTGTTTTTTAATCTGCCCAGCTGTCCATAAACACGGATTGTGATCTGAGATTATTCTGGGTAAAATTTCCACTTTTCTTGTCTTAAAGGTTAGGTTAGTAGTCATCCAAATCATGTCAATTCTTGAATGTGAGTCATGTCTGTTAGAGTAAAAGGTAAAGTCTTTTCCTTGTGGGTTAGCTTTCCTCCAAATATCTTCCAACTTTTCTTGTTTTATCAGTTCAAAAAAGTTTTTTGGAAGCTTCCCTAACGTCTCATCCTTTCTTTTAGAGCGCCTGTCTAGTTTATTATCTACAGTTCCGTTGAAATCTCCTAACATCATAATTTGATCATAGTTTACATTGTCCAATTCCATTTGCAGTTCTTTAAAAAAAATTTCTTTAGCTCCATTCGGAGCATAAATGTTCACAATCAAAGTTTTCACTCCTTGCAGTAAAATTTCAATAGCTAAATATCTTCCATCTTTGTCTTTGAATATTACTTTGGGTTCCAAATCTTTTTTGACATATGTTACAACACCATTTTTTTTATTGCTTGCTAAAGAATAAAATTCTTCTCCCAATTTTTTCCTTATTAAATATTTATGGTCTTGGTTTTTAAGATGAGCTTCTTGCAAGCAAATTATATTACATTTTTGTTTTTCCAACCAGTGACCTACCATTCTACGTTTTTGGGGTGAATTTAGTCCATTTACATTCCATGTAAGTATTTTGTAATCCATTTTGATATATTCTTAAATATCTCCAAAATCGTCTTTATTCTCTCCCAGGAATGCATACATTTCTTCTGTGCTTTTAATCACCACTCTGGAGCTGCCATAATAAAAACTTAGTCCTTGAGGTATTTCCCAACGAAATCTGATTTTTTTCTCCTTCAGTTTATCCGTCAGACGCTTGAATTTTTTCCTTTCTTGCAGTATTGCTCTAGGCAATTCTTTCATTACTATGATTTTCTTTCCATCTATTACAAAGGGGTCAGTAAAGCACTTCCTGTAGATTTGTTCTTTTGTTCTTTTCATTGTAAATTGGACAACCACGTCTCTTGGTATGTTTTTGTCTCTTGCATATGTAGAATTAACTCTATAAACAAGATCCATGTGTTCTTTAACAACTTCTTCCTGTTCTTGTAAAAAATCTGCTATTGCTTCTTGCATTCTTGTAAAAATATCCTCATTCAATTTTTCCTCAATCCCTCGAAATCTCAAGTGGTTTTGCATATCTTTATAATGCATCATCTTTTCCATCCTCTCGTTCTCTCTCATTGTCTTATGGGTGTTTTCTTCCAGTTCTTTTACTTTAGTTTCTATATCTTGTGTTCTTGTGGATAATTTTTGAAATTCTGCTTTTAATTCCATGCAATTTTTATCTGCTTGAGCCGCTATATTATTCATTTTAACATTTACCTCTCCTATAGCATCTAACATTTTCTTTTCCATTGCTTCCATAACAGCTAGTAGCTCTTTTTCTTTTTTTGCTGCCATTGTAGGAGAGGACCATGTGGCTGCTCTCGATCTTAGTCCTCGGTCCGTTTTGCCTCTTTAAAAGGATCGATTTTATCTTGTCTTCCAAATCAAACACCAATTAGTGCATTCAAACAAGCTAATCTTGCCAAGTCAAATTATGTTGGTTTCAGCCTTCTACGTTATATAATCTTTGAGATATTGCAGTTTAAAAATTTTATAAATCCAAAATGGTGGCCGCGACTTCTCTATGGTTAATGTCAAAGGTTATAGTCTTTTTACCTTGCTTCTGGCTTGCCGTAGTTTCCTTTTGTCCCTTCCTTTTCTTTACTTGTCTGCTCTCTGCACGTCACTTCCTGTTATGGTCTTTCTGGTCCGGCAGTATTTAGAGTCCCCTTTCTGGTCCGGCAGTATTTAGAGTCCCCTTTCTGGTCCGGCAGTATTTAGAGTCCCCTTTACCTTCTTCCGGTTCTTCTCCTTTTTCCTTCTTGTCTGCTCTTCTAGCCGTCACTTCCTGATTCAGTCCTCACGTCTTAATCTCGCGATGCTTGGTTCCCTTCTCCCTCTTTGTCTCGCGATGCTTGGCTTCCCCTCCCGACTCCTTTTAACCGCAGGAATGTTAAACAACTTGTTTTTTTGGCTTTTTAAGTTCAAATTCGGTTTTTTGGCACTTCAAAACTGCTCTCATCCAATCAACATCAGTCTATTGCTTCACCCGATCTGTTTTTCATCTTTCAAAACGCGGCAATGGTAAGGCAAAAAACTTTTTTCCGTTACCTTTTGTTGTTACTTCGCTTCAGATGTGGTCCCAACGTTTAAACTTTGTCTTCTTTGTTAAGGAATCAGGGGAATTGGAGGTTTTATGCTGAATTTTTCAGCTCAGCTCGGCTCCTTAGAGATACTCGCAAGAATCCTCTTCGGCTGCAGTGCTCAAGGTGTCGGAAAAGTCTCCTCCGAGACTTTCCCTTCACCGAGGTTGCTCAAACCTGGATTATATTGCTTGCTGGTCCTCACACTACCTGTGTGAGGTTGCGTCGGGTGGATTAACCCACCCAAGCTGTCAGGAAGAGCCGCTGTCCGCCTTGCGCATTTGCAAAGCGTGTCAGACCTCCATTCTCCCAACTGGAAACCGGTTCCTTCTTTTTTATGGTGTATCTAAAGAGGGAACTTAGTCTTACATACGACTAACTAGTGTAATAGTTTTAATGATGTTTGTTGCTTTAGAATAACCAAGCTAGGGTGGCTGTAAAAAGGAGTTTAGTTGAAATCAGTTTTTGGTATTAAGTCTGCCTCCTTCTGGCCTGCAATTTTGCAGAATGGGCCTGGAGAAATTTGAAAGGGATTGGTTGCAGGTGCATATCCATTAGTTGTCTTTAGCAGCCTTTTCATTTTGTGGATACAACGAAAATCCAGTAGTTCCTGTTTTTTCATTACTTTAACAAGCATCAGGATTGGGGTAGCAAACCATAAAAACTGCAGCAAGTGTTATCTGCCTTCCTTGATAGTGTTGAGTGTTTGGTGATATGCTCCAAACTAGCTTTAGTGATACTTTCAGAACCTTAGCACAGTTGGCACTTTTAGGATTTCATTTTTGTCAGACAATGATCCAGTCACACTTTTAAATACCCTCAAGGTTGCAAGTTTAGTTAGAGGATTTTCTGGCGTAGAGATGAGCCCCCCCCTCCCCCGCATACTGTTGGAGATCTATTGAGAACTTGGTGTTAAACTGTGCCTCATCGTTGTGTTTTGTGCTGCAGTCAACACAAATGGCCTGCACAATCTGTAGCATTGTAGCTTGGCTACATATTGGGCACACAGTCTGCACTGCAGATGGACGAGTGATTATATAATTTCAGAATTTTTGCAATCTGTCAGAAGCAACAGTGGTGCTCAGTTGCTCTGTACCACATAGTTATTTTTAAACAGGTACGTTCTGTTTGCAGGATGGTTTGAGATTGCATAGACAGGTATAGTCACAACACACCAGAAAATAAACTGTTGCTTACACTGCAGCCAGATTGCTCCAGCTATGCATGTTGGATTTAAACTGTCCATCACATTTTGACTGCTTTATGTGAGATCACAGCGGCTGTTCTCTCCTCATTTGATTGGCCTACAGAGTGTGGCACTAATCTCCATTGCTGATGAGACAAATGAACCACACCAAAGCAAATACAGGATATTTGTCAAAGCTTTCACTTTATAAAATATTCAGTAGAACTGCTGTATCAACAGTAACTGAATGTCAACTGCAGGCCAGTCCAAGAACATATAAAAGTTAAAGCCTGTATTTATGATACCTTTGCTCCCCCCAGCCCCTTCTCCAACCACAATGGGACTGAAGAAGGTTTTGAAATGGTATAGATCTGAGATTTATTTATTATTTATTTAAATTTATATCCCACCTGTCCAGCAGAGATGTCGAACTCATTTGTTATGAGGGCCGGATCTAACATAAATGTCAATTTGTTGAGGCGGGCCATGTGTGCCATAAAATGTAACACAAGGTACCAGAGATACAAACTTTATAAAGATTATTTTAGATGCCAAATGGCAATAGTAGGTATAATTGGATTAGGTGTGATATGAAGAGGGGTAGTAGGCGTGGAGATGTCAGCATTCATAATGAGCCAGGAAATCTAGGTCTCAATTTGGTACAGGAGGATTCAGTCCAGTAGGATGCAAAGAATAAATGGAAGTAAATCTGAAGAAATGAGCAGTGACTAACCATCATCAATTTACCTTATTTTTTTCCTTAAAATATTTGGGCTGAAGGCCTGGTATTCTAAGCTTTGTTTGAATGTCATTAATGATATAGAATGACTCCCTTAGGAAGCTCTTGATGACAGCACTTCAAAGTCAATTGCTGAAGGAGCAGGCTATTTATGACACTAAAAGAAATATTTAATATGCTGTGATCCATTCATATGTGCCTTATATCTCAAAATCTGCAAAAGGTATCCTCCTTTCTCACGCTTCAGTTTCCCACTGTGATCCCAGAGCACTTTTAAGCAGTGACAACTTGTGTCTCACTGCATTGAATGATGATTAAACAAAATTAGCATCATATTCTAAACAGCATAAAATGCACCTATTAGAATGACTGGTCCCATGGCTGCATTATTTGTACCAAATTAAATGTCACTGTTGCCAGTTAAAAAAAGAAGTGAGCAGTGACTAACAAAAGCACAGATTCTACCACAAATTTTGTTAGTCTAAGGTGCTACTGGACTCTTACTCTTTCTACTGCTTTAGAAACCACAACATTCCAAAACCAGTGGTAGAACATTTTAACTTTCCAGGACATTGAGTTGCTGACCTAAGAGTAGCATTTTTCTTACAGGAATTTCAAAGGGACATTAGAAAGAGAGACTGCTGAATTGCAACTGATAATGAAGCTCAAGGCAATGCATCCTCCTGGACTGAATTGAGATCTAGGTTTCTTCTCTCATTACCAATGCCTGTTATTGTCATTTGGCATCTAAAATCACTTCACTCTCCAAGATATAAAGACAGATGGACTCACATTCTAGCTGTATCTGAAGAAGTGAGTTGTGACTCATGAAAGCTCATGCCCTGCCACAAATTTTCTTAGTCATTAAGGTGCTACTGGACTCTAGCTCCCTTCCACTAATAAAGAATGCAAACTATACTGTTAGGTGTCCCCCCCTCCCCCCAGTCTTGAGAACTCTTGGAAGTGGGGTAGGGTGAGAAGAGAAAAGGAGAAATGCAGGCGACTGGTCCCAGGAGGATGTGTGTGAGCTGGACAGAAACTGAAAACTGTTGGACAGGTGTTGCTATGAGGTTTGCTGTGGATGGGGTAGAAAGAACTAACACTGTCGTAAGCATTTGTAAACAGACTCTAATCTAAAACACTCAGTCCTTTCCCCATGCACTATAATGAAGAGTTGTAAAATATCTTATTGCTAGAAAAAGGCAAAAGCTGTTTTGTCTGCTAATACAGAAATATAAGATCTATTACTTCACAGATCTTTTTTATTGATTTTACTAATCCTGTTGCTCTTTCCTCTTTACCAGCACGATAGTGATGTCTATATTCTGACTAAAGTGTCAGATATTTTGCACTCTATATTCAGTAGCTACAAGGCAAAGGTGTTACCGTGGTTTGAACAGCTGCTACCACAAATTGTCAACTTAATTGTAAGTATCCTGGGCTGCTTTAAGTTAAACTCACTTGGAATCAAACAGCGAGTTTTCTTATTAATATTGTCAGCACTGGGAATGTGAATGCCATATACAATAATTTTAGGCACAACATTCATAGGAACAACTGCAATTTATCATACAGATACCCTTTTCTTGTTATAATTTTACTGCAAGTACGTTTAGAGGAATATGTTTTGAGAAAGATTAAAAATAGCCAAAAAAAGAAGAAAATTCTTTTCTCTGTAAATGCTAGAACCTTCATGCTGACATGGTATCATACACCATAAAAGGGTGATGCGGTCTTTAATTTGGGGCATCACTATATGTACGTGAAGCATTTTGAACACAGTAAAGCTAGAGTAGACCTGACTAGGGCTGGGCAGGAACCAGGAAAATGGAGGTTCGTGGTTCATGGTTTTCATGAACCCCGAACCACAAACCTCCCAACAAATCCCTCCATTTGCAGAATCGGTTCGTGGAGTTAGGGAGGTTCAGCCCACCCAGAAGTGGGCCAGGCTGCCCAACCAAAACTGGGTCAGGCTGCCCGACCAGAACTGCATTCCAAAGGCATTTAAATGTCTTCAGAGCTCACTCAGGTGGGGCCCCTGACTGGTGGTGGGCTCCAACAGCATTTAAATGCCTTCAGAGCCCAAGAACGTGTCCTCCATGAACCTCACGAACCTCCATGAAAAACATGGAGGTTCTTGGGCAGATTGTGGGAGACATGTTCTCCCAAACTCCTGGTTCGTGCTCGAAGCGGTCTGGTTCGTTTGTCTTTTGTGCCCATCCGTAGATGCGACAATCTAGGATTCTGAAGAACATTAGGATATAGGCAATGGCGCTTCAGCCAGTGTGCTACCTACTCTTCATGTGATATGTTGGGAAGAAGAGAGCTTGCTTCAAATGAACATTGCAAAAGTTACAGATACATTTTTTCTCTGATTTTCTTTACAGTGTCCACATAGGCCGTGGCCAGATAGGCAGTGGGGTTTATGCATGTTTGATGATGTCATAGAGCACTGTAGCCCCTCATCATTTAAATATGCCGAGTACTTCCTGAGACCAATGCTACAGTCAATATGTGATAACAGCCCAGAGGTTCGTCAAGCTGCTGCATATGGAGTTGGAGTTATGGCACAATTTGGTGGGGACAATTACCGGCCTTTCTGCACAGGTGTGTGCACTCAGAATATCTTCCAGATGTGATCTTTCTCACTCTGAATATAGCAGAATTTAAGGATCTTTTAAAAGAGACTAGTCTCTTTTATTGATGCTAATTTTTAACTATTGTATTTTGACTTTTATGCTTGTGACTCATGATGAATATTTATTAAATGGGAAAGCAGCATACACATTAACTAAAATTAAAATACGCTTTGTCTCCAGGGTAACTGGATTTCTGATAGTGGGCATGTTTGGAGGAGCTCCATATTTTAGTGACGAATGCAGCTGAATGTAGGAAAAACTGAATTTGTAAGATGGATCTTTAATGGTCTGAATCAGGGATGTCAAACTCATTTGTTATGAGGGCCAGATCTGACAAATGAGACCTTGTTGGGCTGGATTGTGTGTGTCATAAAATTAAATGCCAGGTAGCCAAGATATAAACTTTATAAAAGACACAAACACAAAAGATTTTTTTTACTTAAAATGAAAACATGCTTAAAATATTAGCACTCTTGCAACATTTTTTTAATTTAACAGTATCTGATAACTGACACCTCTTGCTCTGAATTATTGCATCAAAATGCCTGTGCTGTTGCAATCTTGAGTATGCTGTTCAGGTGTGTATCTGTAAGCTGCAAACCTACTTTTGATTTATTGACATTCACCACAGAAATCTCATGCTCAGAGCTCTGAGTCTAAGACCCAGGATAAAACATGAAATGGCTGAGTGATTAAGAGAGTCTAGCGAAGCAAGCTATGATGCAGCAGCAGCAACGGAACTGGAAGTTCCAGTGTGGGCCTGCTAGAAGCCATCCGGGGGCCTAATCTGGCCCTCAGGCCACATGTTTGACACCCCTGGTCTAAACTGTAATTTCATTATTTTAATTTCATCCCTAGGTAGCCTTTACTTTCAGAGGTCACTACCACTAGTAACACAGACGCTTGTTGATTGGCAGATATTAAGTTGCTTTGCTGGCGTTCTTTTTGCTTCTTGGTTCAGTCAAGGTGCTGGTTCTCAGCTTTAACGCATTTCATGATCTGAGGCCCACACACCAGCTTAGATCCCCACAATATCTCCTCTTAGTGTTTGTCTTCTGTGAAGAAATGTATTTTTTTCCTTGGAGGTTTACAATAAGCAAGATTTCCACTGAGTATGTTAAAAGTTTTTTTTCCCCTCTGGGCAGAAAACAGGCAGGAGGGGGGAAGTTGGTGCAATTGCTTTCCAGATGTACTTCTGCCCATCTTCATACAAATGCTAATAGATCTGATAGGAGAGATAATAGGTAGGTCAAGCTCTCCCCCCTTCAAGCAAGGTATAGAAATTTGGAGGTGTTAAATGCTAGAGAGTTCAGGAAGGAGATTCCTGGAGATCTCCAGGAAAAGCCTTTTTAACCTGGTCAGGGAGTGGGGACAAGAGAGGCGATAAAAACTCCTTGCAGCAGGAAGGTTTCTTTCCTTGGGTGCTGAGTCCATGAGAGCACACAGACCTCTCCACTGGAGGGCAGCCATTGACCATGTGCTTGCCTGAGGAGCTGGAGCAAGCTTCAAGGTAATGGAGCTCTGCAGCTTTAGGAGCCTGTCCTATTTTAACATTTGATAGGGCATGTATAGAGAGAGCAGGGGTCATTTCATAGAAAAAGAGGTGCAGGAGCTCATTAGCATAACTCATTTGCATATGCCACACCACCTAACATACCAGAAGTGTGTCAGAAGGCAACACCCACCCCTCAGGCTCCACTCCACAGGTGAGTGAAACTGACCTGCTCTTCCTCCGTTCCCTTCCCCATCCAATACTTTGTGCAATAAAAATAAGCATAAAGAACACACCCTCATTCTCTCCCTTCTCCCTTGAAACCACGAGGTTTCAAGTAGACTTGAGATACCCAGGACATGTGCAGCACCCATCCCTTTCCCTTCCCCTCCCCACAACAAGACACCCTGTGAGGTAGGTGGGGCTGAGAGAGGTCTTTGGAGAACTGCTCATGAGAAAACAGCTCTGAGAGAACTTGTGACTGGCCCAAGGTCACACCAGCAGCTGCATGTGGAGGAGTGGGGAATCAAACCTGGTTCTCCCAGATTAGAGTACAACTCCTGACCACTACATCAAACTGATGGGGTGGAAGCTGCTGGAGGGTTGGAGAAATTTCTCCAGTACTTATGTGCCATGTGCCCAGATAAAAAATGGTATACTTAGAAAATTTATATGCCACCTTGAGCAAGTCTCTGGAAAAGCAGCACACAGTCATAAAAGGAACAATGATGACATTATCAATATTAAAACAAAACATTAAAACAATAAAGACCCTAGCAGGGCTTTCCCCGGGGCGCTGCGCCTCTGCACTGCTCAGGAAAGCTGAGGAGGGGGTGGGGCTTGGTCATGTCCCCGCCCCCTGGGCTCTTCACTCCCAGAGCTGCACTCTTGTGTGCTCCCGCTCCAACGGACCCCTGAGAGAGAGGGACAGAGGATTTGCATTTTACCAAGTTCTTTTGAATCCCTTGATCAATCTGGTGCTGTGCTAAAAGTATGCTTGTGGACTTTTTCTTTTAAATTAATACTTTATAACATAAGATGCTGGCAGTGGTTCTCTGTACTACATAGATCTTCGACGTGGTCTCTGTGCTTCACACTCATGGGTTTAGTGCGCCTGCACTGAAGCCATCGGTATCGTAGAAAGCTCAACGGATTTTCGCACCCATCCCCTACCACGCATGCCCAGAGGGGTGGGGCACAGACATCCCGCCAGTTCTCTTCTGACCGCAGCGCTGTTAGCAGCTCTCCGTCGGTTGGCTTGATCTTTCTGTGGAAAGCTCTTCTTTCAAAAGTTTCTTTATTTTCTTCGTTTCTTTCCTTTTGTTTTCTTCTTATACCAAAAAAAAAGTTTAGTTTGAGGGGGGCTTTGTTTAGTCTTCCCGCCTTTTGGGCACCACCACCCTCACCTGTTATGCTTTTGCCAGCTCTGTTGTATGGCGAAAAAGTGGGGATATTTCAAGAGGTGCACTAGATGTGGCAGCAAGCTTGTCCTGCCTGACGGACATTCCCTGTGCATTCTCTGCCTTGGCAAAGCCCATCATCTGGAGTCCTGCATGCACTGTTCCAAATTTTCGATCCAAACACGCAAGAACAGGGCGGCGCATCTCCGAGTGGCTCCCTTGGAATCAGCTCTGTGCTCAGTTGTTGTCCCGTTGTCCAAACCCATGGACTCTGACCATCCACCTAAGTCCTCGACATCGACCGTTGCTGTTGTGTTGATGTCGAAAGCCAGTACTACAGGGGCATCGATGTCGAAAGTGGGTTCCAGTATTGTCCCCACGAGATCGAAACATTTGGTGCCGACTCAGTCCGTGTTCTCCACTCCTATTAAAGAGAAGGACAAGAGCACGGCTTTGGCTGCCAGTAAGCCCCTGAAGAAGGGCTCGGCGTCTGGGTCTGCAGCCTCTGTGCTACCTTCTGCCACTGCCACGCTGCCCACCCTCAAGGCTCCGGCATCAGATGTGCCCAGGATGGCCGCTGCGCCACCTACCATACACCTGCTGGATTTGCCAATCAGGCAACTGGATCCCCTGATGCCGGACCAGATCTTGGATACCCCCAGACTTTTCCGAGGTCAAGCGCACAGAGGTTTTTACTCACTCTCCTCGCCATGACTGCTCCCTATAAAAATCACTGCCTTACTCTGACTGCTCTTACTCGCCTATCGGCACTGAGCTCCACCGTCCTCGACCCATCAATATTGACGAACCTCCAATGTATCATGTGCCCCTGGACAGGGGTAGGCGCCCTGATCGTCGCAGTCAGTCTCCCCATCAGGACAGGTCGCCAGTTCGTTCCCATTGGAACTATCCGCCGCCCCTACATTCAATGGTGCCATGGGACCAATGACACCTCCAGTACCCTTATGGCGCTTATCCTCTCTCTGCGTCTATGCCCTGGCTGATTCCTGCAGGACATTCGGACTGGGACCATTTTTCCACACATCGGTCTCACTCGCCAGGGTTGTCCCGTGTTCCTCCTTCGGCTTCCCTTTCCAAGCCTCCTAACTCCAGCCCTGTGGACCATCAGCATCAGTCGCCACCTCCATCGTTACTGCCCGCTTTCATACCGATGGCTGCCCCAATCCCAACAGGTGCTCGACATCAACCGGCTACTCCACCGATTACCAAGCAACCGATATTGGCGCCCCCACCACCACAACAGGGACAGGCTATGGGGACTACTATTTCACCCCCTCCCCCACTGTCCGCCTCTTTTGATTCATCTGATCAAGAATCTGAGGGAGAGGCTTCTGAGGTACATAGTTCCCCAGATGGCCCTTCACCGAAGCCCAGGGTCTCCAATGATCAGCCCATCTCACCCTCCGAGGACCTTACTTCCTACGGGGACATGATAAAAAGGATGGCACATTCGCTTGGTCTTTCTGTGATGCAACCAAAACCAGTCATCACTGATGCTGTTTTTGACGTGATTCTGCTTGACGTGTCCACCTTTAATCACCTTGCCCATGTCTTCAGTGCTTCTCCAGGCAGCCAAGGCACCTTGGGACAAATCTTCCTCCGTGCCCATCTCCTCCCATCACATAGATCACATGTATTGAGTCCAGAAGTTGGGTTCTGAATTCCTCATGAACCACCCAAAACCTAATTCAATGGCTGTCATTTCCTCCTCGAAGTCAAAAAAGACATATTCTTCCCCCTCTGACAAGAGCAGAAAATTGGATGTCTTTGGCAGACGATTCTACTCAGCTAGGGCGTTAGGTCTAAAGACCACAAATTATTTAGCCTGCATGAGCCACTACCAGTATGCCCTCTGGGAGCAACTTACGGAAGTTTTTGCCTCCCTTCCTGAGGAGAAACATCAGGTAGCCCGCAAAATCCAAAAGGAGGGACTTGTCTTAGCCAAGCATGCTTTAGATACCTTCTCGAAGACCATTGCACTACGTCAGCATTCCTGGCTTCATACAACTAATCTACAGCTGGATACCAGGGCCTACATTGAGGACCTCCCCTTTGACGGCCTAGGCCTTTTTCTTTCCACCACCGACAATGTCCTGCAAGACATGGACAAGAGTATAAAGGCTTCCCGCACCCTGGGAGTTTCCTCTTCCGTGAAACCCTTCAAGCATCGCTCTTGGTCCAGACCTTGGCCCAGAAGGTCTTCTAGCAGAAGTTCCCCTGACTGGTCTTGGTGTTCTCGAACATCACTGGGCTTTCAAAGACCTGCCTATGCTTCCAAGCAGAAATACTCTCCTGCATGCATGCTCCAAGGCTCCCAGGCCCTCCAAACAGAGCCTTTGCCTTCCTTTTACCAGCTATGATTCCCACTCGCTTGAGCCCCTATCTTCACACTTGGCAAGTGATCACCACAGATTCTTGGGTCCTTTCCATCGTCTCTTGAGGGTATTTTATAGAATTCGTCGAGCCTCCTTTCCCTTCAGTGTTTGTCACCACCCCACCATCCGACATCCTCCTTCAAGAGGTTACTACTCTCCTTTGCAAGGATGCAATAGTCCCCATCCGACACCAAGGGATGGGCTTCTACTCCCACTACTTCATGGTGCCCAAGAGGGATGGTGGCACTAGACTTATTCTGGACTTATGGGGGTGAACCACTTTATAGAATACCGTCACTTTTGCATGGTCACGATACACTCCATCCTTCCTCTTCTTCACAAGAATGCCTGGATGGCTACTCTCAACCTCCAGGACGCCTACTTTCATTTGAACATCTGTCCTTCCCACTGCAGGTTCCTGTGCTTCACGATTGCAGGTTCCTGTGCCAAAGTCACTACCAGTACAAAGTGCTCCCGTTTGGCCTCTCCACGCCTCCCGGGTATTTACGAAGACCATGGTAGTTGTCGCAGCCTTTCTTCGCCTTCAAGGACTTATCGTCTTCCCTACATAGACGATTGGTTGCTAGTAGCAAACTCACAGGAAAACTTGCTCAAAAATATAGCATACACCCGATCTTTGCTTCATGACCTAGGCCTCCAGATAAACGAAAAATGTTAACTTTTTTCCTCCCATAGAGAACAATGGAGGGAATGGGGGCAACCTGTTTGGGGGCCCATAGAATTGGACCCCCTGGTCCAATCTTCTTGAAACTTGGTGGGTATTTCGAGAAGAGGCCCCAGCAGCTACCCTGCAAGTTTGGAGCCTCTCCCTCAAACCCCCTCCCCTCCAGTTGCTTTTAAAGTTGCTGCCAAATTTCGGCAGCAGGCTGAATCAGATTAGAGAATCTAATTCAGCCCGTGGCTGCCCTAGTGGCCAGTCCTGAGCTGGCGGAGCTTTGCTCCGCCTCGCTCCGGCCCCAACGGACCCCTGATCATAGGATACTGTAGGGTTTTTTACCCAAATTGTATAGCGTTCCATTGGGAACATTGCCAGCGTGGTGTAGTGGTTAAGAGCAGCAGCATCTAATCTGGAGAACTGGGTTTGATTGCGCACTCCTCCACATGAAGCCTGCTGGGTGACCTTGGGCCAGTCACAGTTCTCTCAGAACTCTCTTAACCCCACCTACCTTGTGGGGAGAGAAAGGGAAGGTGATTGTAATCTGCTTTGAGACTCCTTGAAGTAGAGAAAAGTGAGGTATAAAAACCAACTCTTCTCTTTCTTCCAATCTGGGGGACCACTGAAAAAAAAACAACTGGGGAGGGAATTCAAATGAGTGAAATGCTTTTTAAGATGAGCTTATTCACAGAAAATGTACAGCATGAAAAAGTCTAAAGCCTTCTTTTTCAGTTTTCCATTGGAAAAACAGGGAAATTTGGGAGAGCTCTGAAACTCTTATGAAACATTATTTCCCTTTTTTAGAATAAATGACATTCCTTAGACAGGAAGCACCAGTTTGCCTCTTGCTTTCTCTTTACTATCGGGTACATTAGGAATTTTGCTTCTAGAAAACAAAGATATTTCTATTCTTAAATTCTATAAAATTGTATTAACATGTTAACTAAGCCCCATGTGTGGGGAGGGCGGGATATAAATCCAATTAAATAAATAAATAGAAATCAAAAATTTTAAAATGTATTTAAAGCAGAAAAATAGATTTAAGTTGGTTAGGAAGGTTAGTATTTATTTTTCATCTTCAGTGCAGCCCCACATTGGGACTGCGCCTGCACACAGGCCAGCCACAAATAGAATTTTCCTACCTTATAGCGACCTAAGGGGGGTGCCTTTCCCCTCCAGAGCCAAGGTGATGGCATTTCCCCACCTGTAGGCACAGTCCCAGTGTGTATCTGCACAGAAGATATTGACAAACAACAGTTACACAAAACAGAGTTGCACTTCCTTGTATCTTTCCATTTTCCCCCAAACTTCCATTTTTTTTCTCAGAAGAAACACCGTTCCTCTCCTCTATGACTTCAAAATTTCTGGAAATTTTGATCTCTAGACACACTGAAGCTTTTTACTGAACTCTCATTTGTCATTAGGAGATATCTCCCTATGTGACCCCAAACCTATAATCCAAGTTACTAGAGCCCAAAAGCACTTTGTTATTAGGAACTAAGTGCTTTTCTGCCATACAGACGCAACCATGAGTACTTCAACATTCAATATAATGTCATGTTTAACTTATTGACATTTGGTTGGATCTCGACTACATAGGCAATTTCCAGCAGTTCCCATTTCATATAGTTCCTCAGGGTTTCTTATCCTCCAGGATCAGGACTGTGGAGATTAGTGTGCTGCAGTGGGAAGGGCAAGGCAGATAAATATTTCACTGATGGAAAATTTACTCTAGAACCAAGCCATTAGCTTTACCAACAGTGTCATTTCAGACTTACTTTGCCAGTAAAGATGCTTGCTATGTTTTTTGTCAGTACTTAGGCTTTCCAAAAGTTAATGTAACTGAATACATCTAAAATTAAACTCATTAATATCCTAGTAATTTAGCATTTTGTACAGTTTTACGAACCTAACATTCTTTTGTAGTCTATGCATATATCTCTTTTTTACAGCATGTTTTATAATCAGTTATCTTCAAACATTTCAGTATTTGTGTATGAATTTTTCAAATATTGCATTATTAGAGGCACTTCCGTTGCTGGTGAGAGTTATTCAGTCAACAGATGCCAAAACCAAAGAGAATATCAATGCAACAGAGAACTGCATTTCAGCAGTTGGGAAGATAATGAAATTCAAGCCTGACTGTATAAATGTTGAGGAAGTACTGCCACATTGGTTATCATGGCTTCCATTGCATGAAGACAAGGAAGAGGCTGTCCATACATTCAATTACTTGTGTGACTTAATAGAGAGGTAAGGAAAAGTTGTTGCTAGACTTTTTGCCTGGTTGCCTGCCTTATCTGTCCAATTTTTAGTACAATGTGATGCATTTTTAGTTTACTTTTTTGTCAACATAAGAAATCGACATAGATTTATTCATTCATTCATTCACTCTTTCAATTTATATCTCACTCTCTCCTCAAGCAGGCTCAGGGCGGCTTACAGTAGTCAGTACAAAATACCATAAAATCCACATAAAATCATTTAAAACAGTCAGATAAATCATAAAGTGCTAGTAATAGTTCCTTCATTAGTTAAGATGGCATGCTATAGGATGTAAACAAGCAGACTGTTTCCAATTCAGTGATCTTCTTACATCACATGATGGTATGGCTCGATCTCAGAGCTGGGGCCAGGCCCATACCACGGTTGTTGGTGGTAGTGGTGAGGGCAGCTCCTTAGTTGAAAGCCTGGTAGAAGAGCTCCATCTTGCAGGCCCTGCGGAACTGTAAAAGATCAGTTGAACATAGAAATTTAAACACTATTCTGTCTTAGCCCATTGTGTATTTAAGGCCATGTGTAATGCAGGATATGTGAATATTCCATGTATTCTGTATTTCATCACCATCCCATTTTTCACTCTGTGTTAAGGGGAACTAATAAAGAAGCTAATAGGTTCAGGTGAAATCCTGAGGGAGCCATGACTGAATCTTCCACTTCAAAGAAATAGTTCATAGTAACTACGGTGGTGGAAGTGGTGTTTGGGGAGAAGGGGCTCAACTTTTCCCCACTACAGTGTTTTACTTATCTAGAGATTAAAAGGCCTGGGGAGGGGGACTGGGGAAAATCAGGAAAAAAGTTTCCCCCCTTTTTTTCTGAGGCCTTTTTTCCATTTTTTTCTGATGGAAAACTTGGAAATTTTGGGAAGAACTGGAAAAAGATTCCTATGAAATATTTTGTCTGTTAGAATGAATGGAATGAGGGAAATTTTTTTAAAGACAAGATGGGCATGCTGTAAGTGTATATGGCCTTTAAATACAAGATGCATTTCTGAGCCTAAAAGGATACCTGATCTTCATGAAGGCAGCATGCAGGGCTTTCATTCTTCTGTGGTTCTTTTGACCTGACTCATCTCTTGTGGTTGACCTTTTCGCCGCTGCCTCAAACCACTATGACAAATATATTCACAGATTGGGTATCAAGTAGTTTATTGTCCTACCTTTCTGGAGGGGGGAGGAAGGATCAGAAGGAGTTAGGGCCAGAAAACTCTGCAAGTTTCATTGAGAACTGAGCTCTTTAACCAGTAGCTACAGAAGGAAGAAGACAGCATTTAGCTGTACCTACATTTAGCTGTGCAGATATTGTCACTGACCCTTCGTGTGACTTTTTTTTCTGATTCAGTCATATATTTTATGTTATTTAATACAAAGCCTGTGTTTTCTGTTTAACTTCTTTCCCCCCTAATTTTTGGACAGCAAAAATTAAGGTATATGGGCTTAAGGTAGCATAGGGTGCATCAGCTTGTGGTTTTCTCTTGAGAATTGGGTATATTGTTGTTGTTGCTTATAGAAAACTAAGGCATATATCACTTAAATTCCATAAATATTTCAAATATTGCAATTTTATATGCTGTAAGTTTTGTTGTTAAAGCAGTAAAATCTGTATACTATTAGCCATATGTGGCCCCCATCTGCAGATATCTAAATCCATGGATTGTGGCAACACTGAGGCTAAAGAGATTTTTTCAAACTTGAGGGGGACCTCCTAGGTTTGCAGAAAAATCTGAAAATTAAAAAAAAATACACTGAGAGGTTTAAATCCCCCCCCCATTTTTTAAAAAAAACATCTGCACAAGCACTGAGAACACACTTAACCTCCAGTGGCACAGGAACCATGCTGTGCTCAGCGGCAGAGGAGGAGGCCGTTAGGCTCAGGAGCTTCACCAGACTTGGCGCTGGAGGAGATATGGGATTACCCCCAGGTCACAGTAGCGGAGGATGTCCAGTAGCCAGCAGTGGCAGAAGAGAACACTGGGCTCAGGAGCCACGCCGGGATCCCCCATGCAAGTCCCCCCCCCCAAGCTGTAAGGGCAGTCACTGGCAGTGGGGGGAAGGATTCCCTCCCCACAAGAATCACAGGTCCCCACTTGTTACTTTAGGTTTGATAAGACGACAAGTATTGCATATATTTTAATTTTCCCAAAATTTCCATGAAGGCTACTGAAGTTGCTATTTGAAACACCTGGGGAAAAATAAGGAGTACAGGTACCTGAATGGTTTTCTCTGGGGCAAAACCAACATATGCAAGGGGCTATTTAGGCTGGGGAAGAGGCACAAGGAGGAGTGTAGGATTAAACAACAATGTGCTCTAATTATTTTTTTTTAAGTGGGGTCTCAACACAGATTGTGCATTTTGTCTGCTTTGGCTTTCAAATTATAATGAAGGAGGAAGAATGAACAATTCATAATCAGGTATTGGAGGTACAAATGGTACCCAAAACCTTTAATAAAAGGAACATTCCTGTATTATACACTATTTCGTGCTGATATGCCTGTCAGTACCTTTCAGTGCTGTCTTGTCTGTTTGTTACCCTTTCAGTTTACAGACTTAATTTGTATTCTAAATCAGGCAATTACAAATTTTATCAGCAGTGGTGTTTAAACTGGGAACACCAGGAAGCTCACCTGTTAGGCAGTCCTTAAATGACAATACAGTGTTAAATACCATACTCTTAGATCTTTATTTAAAATATTTATAAGTAATATGTTTTCTGGTGAGGGTTCCTGTATTTATTGTACACTTCATGTGAAAAGTTACGGGAAATCCTTTTCAATTAACTATTGGATAAGGCAAAACTGTCAGACAGGATGTATTTTTTCTCCCTGCCTCTTCAGTCTATATGCAGAACATATAATAAGGCAAGCTGGGTTAGATTTAGATGGAGGTAGGGTGAAAATTGGTGGAAGGAACATTAACAATATAAGATACTTTGATGACACCACGTTAACTGCCAGAAAATATTGAAGACTTGAAATGACTGCTGATTAAGGTTAAAACAGAAAATGCTAAAGCAGGATTACAGCTGAACATAAAGAAGGCAAAAGAAATGACTACAGAGGAATTACACAACTTAAGGTCGATGGTGAAAAATGGAAATGGTTAAAGATTTTCTATTCCTGGCTCCATTATCAACCAAAATGGAGACTGCAACCAAGAATTCAGAAGGAGATTGAGACTGGGAAGGGCAGCCACGAAGGAGCTAGAAAAGATCCTTAAGTGTAGGAATGTGTCACTGGCGACCAAACTGAAGATAATTTATACCATAGTATTCCCCATTACTATTTATGGGAGTGAAAGTTTGGCAATGAAGAAAGTTGAACAAATTTAAAGTGCAATGGCACCTTTAAGACCAACAAAGGTTTATTCAAGGAAGAAAGTTGAGTCATTTGAAATGTGGTATTGGAAGAGTGTTTTATGGCTCCTGTGGACATCCAGAAAGACAAAAAAGTGGGTTCTACATCAAATCAAGCCTGAGCTCTCCCTATAAGCTAAAATGCCTAAGTTGAAACTATTGTACTTTGGTCACATGATGAGAAGGCAAGAGTCACTGGGAAAGACAGTAGCGCTAGGAAAAGTTGAAGGCAGCAGGAGGAGAGGAAGACCCAATGTGAGATGGATTGACTCAATCAAGGAAGTCACGGCCCTTAGTTTGAAAGACTTGAGCAGTGCTGTTAATGATAAAAGAAGAAGAAGAGATTGGATTTATATCCCACCCTTTACTCACTTGGAGTCTCAGAGCAGCTTACAAATTCCTTTCCCTTCACCTCCCCACCAATGTTCCCTCTAAGCTGTGGAGTCTTGTGAGCAGAAATTCTACTTGGTGAGCTACTGGCATTAAAGTTGCGAGCGAGCCGTTTGGCTGCTGCATAAATTAGTTGGCTGTGGAGCCATCCTTCCTGAGCGAAGACAAAAATGCATGAGCTAGAGGCTAAAAAACTGTGAGCTAACTCAACACTAACTCAGCTTAGAGGGAACACTGCTCCCCACAACAGACACCCTGTCAGGTAGGCGGGACTGAGAGAGCTCTTTCCAGAGCTGTCCATGAGAGAACAGCTGGTACAGAGCTATGGCTTGCCCAGGGTCAACCAGCAGGTGCAAGTGGAGGAGTGGGGAATCAAACCCGGTTCTCCCAGATTAGAGTCCACGCACTTAACTACTACACCAAACTGGCTCTCACCAAACATTTTGGAGGTCATTAATTCATAGGGTTGCTGTAGGCTGGAAGTGACTTAACAACACTTAATACACACACAGATTGGGTAGGATAGAATAATAATAATAATCAGGGGTCCGTTGGGGCCGGAGCGAGGAGTGGCCACTAGGGCAGCCATGGGCCAAATCAGATTCTCTGATCTGATTCAGCCTGCTGCCGAAATTGCCACTGAAATTCGGTGGCAATTTTAAAAGCAACTGGAGGGGAGGGGGTTTGAGGGAGAGGCTCCAAACTTGCAGGGTAGCTGCAGGGGCCTCTTCTCGAAATACCCACCAAGTTTCAAGAAGATTGGACCAGGGGGTCCAATTCTACGGGCCCCCAAACAGGTTGTCCCATTCCCTCCATTGTTCTCTATGGGAGGGGAAAAGTTAACATTTTTTCCCACCATAGAAACCATCTTCTTGAAACTTCTTGAAATACCCACCATCTTCTTGAAACTTGGTGGGTATTTCGAGGAGAGGCCCCAGCAGCTACCCTGCAAGTTTGGAGCCTCTCCCTCAAACCCCCTTTCCTCCAGCCCCTCATATACCCTATGAGTTTTTGCCATTGATTTCAATGGCCCATAGGGTATGATGGGGCTGAAACTGACATTCCCTTTCTGACACACTTCTGGTGATGTCAGGGGACATGGCATATGCTAATGAGGTATGCTAATGAGCTCCTGCACCCCTTTTTCTACTAAAGGACCCCTAATAATAATAATAATAATAATAATAATAATAATAATAATAAATTGTGTGCCATCAAATCTCAAGTGACTCCTGGTGACCTGGGACTGTGGGGTTTTCAGCGGTGGTTTGTCATTGCCTTTTTCTGTAGTTTTTCTTGGTCTCCCATCCAAGTACTAACAGTGGATGACCCTGCTTAGATTGCAGGCTCTGATGAGGTTAGGCTATTCAGGCTGCTCTGATTATTAATACCTTATTCTAAAAGTGGTTTACACAGGGGTACACATTAAGTTTATGGCAAGTTGGGGCTGAATCCAAGGTCTTTATTAAAGCTAACAGCTTATGTTAGTTATCTTACAAATCTTGATTAAAGTAGACTAACAATTCTTTTGTTCTTCTCTTCCCAACAGTAATAATCCGATTGTCCTGGGCCCCAACAACTCTAACCTGCCCAAAATATTCAGTATAATTGCAGATGGTGAAATAAATGAAGCAATCAAGCATGAAGATCCATGCACCAAACGACTGGCTAATGTAATTCGGCAAGTGCAGGTGAATGCAGATATTTTTGTGTACAAAGATTATTTTATCCCTGTAACCCCCACCGCACCCCAGGTAACAATGTGATTGAGCAGAAAGATTAGATAGTAAGCAGTTTTTAAAGTGTTCTTTACAGTAATGGAAATAGCCCAGTGGGTTACTTAACGCAGAGCTTTCTGTGACGTGAGCAGCACATAACTGGGAGAAAGAAGGAGCGTATTTTGGTGGCGGTTGCGAAGTTATCAAGTATTTCAAATATCTGTGCCAATGGAAGATTGGCAAGTCAGTGAAATCCACATTTCTACGTTTAACAGAAGCCAGAAGAAAGGAAGTTTCCTTGTAGCAGGGACAAAGGGATTAGTGGGGTTATCGTTTAAATCCCACTTCTGCCTGGTTTATCTCTTCCCACTCATGTATTCTAGAAGATAACAAATCTCTGCAAGAATGTTGAGAGTGCTAAAATACTTCGGTCTTCTCAGTGACTAGCTCTTTAAGCCTTTTACCTCTCGTTTGGACTTCTGAACCCTGATCATCCTTAATTAGATGAGTTTTAAGTATGTTTTGAGACAGACAGGTTTTTGTGTATCTAAGGGCTGAATTTGTTTTTTCTAATGTTTCAAAAGGGTATGCATGTATTGGTCTTGTATGTATCTTTCAGCTTAACCACTCTCTTTTCCCCCTTTCATTCTCTAGACATCTGGAGGACTATGGACAGAATGCGTATCTCAGCTCAGTGCAGAACAGAAGGCAGCCATCCAGGAGCTCCTGACTTCTGCATAAAGGCCCTTAACGATCATCTGCAAGAAAACTCCAAATAAACGTTTACCCTTTGGTTTAGATTTCTTTGTTTGGTTTTTAAGAGAGAAAACTGTAGTGCACGTAGGCCATTCTGCAACCTACAGGCAAGTGGCAACAGGAAGAAACACTTTGCAAAGGGTGTTGACATGAATCTCTACCCCTCAGCACTGAAGGAGCTCCCTGTAAACCCTGCAGTAGCACTGAAGAGTATTTTTCTAATGGTATGAACCAACCACATGATGGTGAAAGGGAAACAAGTTGGATTTTCATTAAGTATAAACAAATTAAGACAGCTTTAAGACCAGGTATTCAGTAGACTCCCATTATAACAGATTACAGGCATTTTTACCCTCTAGTGTTAACATGTATTGGAGTGTGAGTATTTTTGTAGGGTAGAGAACACCCTTCTGCCCATCAAACCAGTAGATTAAGAGATGATAAACTGATGGCAACATCGAGCATGAAGACTTCATCGATATCGCATTCAGTTTTCTCAACAGGCTTGTGTAGTGACTCAGTGAAGAAAGCCATTGAGCACCCAGCCCTTGAATGTGAAGTGTCTTTGGCATGTCTGACAGTATCTCATCCACTCCTCAATAAATGACATTGAAATACAATACGAAGCTTGTGTAAAAGTGCAGTGCTGTGTTGTTTGCTTTCAGTGAAAATTGTATGTTTTCCGGATTTTAATTTTGCATATCTTAGAACTCAACATTCGAATTGTAACTCATGTTTTAGCAGTCTTCCTATTGGATTGTTTAGAGATTTCATGAGCCCACTTCTTACAATAAGGCTGTGTTCTCCATGTGCCAGTTTTGAAAGTTTTGACTTAAAGGCATGCATCTGATTTCTGAAAGGTATAAAATATTTCATCTGCAGAATGGTTTTGTGATCACTGGATGGAATTTTCCAGTATTTAACACTGAGCACATGCAGTACTTAGATTTTGATGGAATTGGTGGTGCTTTTTGAGCAATGGGGTATATAATACTCTCTTATCCCATGTAAGCTTTACTGGACTTGTCTTCAGTATATGTTTTTCTGCTGTGAGATTTTCAGTGTGAGCATTATATTTATGTCAAGAGTATACCAAGCAACAAGATTTGACTCCAGTTATTGAAGTAGGAGTTCAAAACAAATGAGGAGTATATCAGTTATCTCCATGGATTACTAAAAGAATGCCAAGAAGAGATGAGTCTGTTGGCCTTGATAGTTCCACCAGTCTGTCAGAGGCAGCCAATGCATGTTCACTATTCCTTACAATAAAGGTGGGGATGTTTTGCTCCTGTGGTAACAGTGGAATAGCTCAACGTGGTATAGCTGGCCTTTGGAACCCCAAAATTATTGTGCCATCTATGTTTCTAGAAATTAACCTTCCAGATGCCACAGTTTCTTAGGTATTTTTGAATGGTCTGTTCTGTCCATTCCATGAGGGGGAGCTAGAATTGCATCTAAAATAGGAACAGTGATGGAGGAGGAAAGGGTTCTGTCAGTCCTTATGAACTTCAGTGATAGCTCAACCATCAGTTCTATCCAAGCATACGTACAATTTCTGGAAATTGGTCTGTGGGGCAGAAACTGTTTTTTTCCAGGAAAAGAAACACATTGTTTATGTTATAATTTGTCTTTTTGTGGTGTGTTTTTGAGGAAATAATGAGAACTCCTGACTACAGGAATTACCTTTTTCATCTGTTCTGTTTGGATTATATTTTTCACTGCTTACATGGAATGTGAATTTTCTCTGCATAGTTTCTTCATGTTCTTAAGGCTTTATTAATGTGATGGGGTTTTGTTTCGGTGGTATGATTTGAAAAGTTCCATTTTGGAAGGTTCAAAGTTTCTCCCAGGTCTATTTGAATGTGTATGAATAGTCTTGGATGGTCCCAATCTACTTAGCCTTTACAACAAATTTAGAGTCCAGTGACACCTTTAAGACCAACAAAGGTTTATTCAAGGTATGAGCTTTCATGTGCACGCACACTTTATCAAATACATTAGAATGGCAGTAAAAGTTCAAACAGCCAGAGAATGAATAGCAAATTAACATGCAACATGTGATGATCAAGATATGCAAAGTGATACTAAATAACAAGGTTATAAGGTCAACAGTTGTAAAGCAATAAATACGTCAGACTAGCAGAGAAATGTCTAAAGGTGCCTTTTCTAATTGTGGGAAGTGACTGGGAATCTTCATTCTTTCCAGTTAGGCGTGGAGGGCACTTAATACTACATCCTCCTCCAAAAAAAGCTGTTATGTCAGCAGACATCCTAATATCCCTTGCATACATTCAATATTCTAATATATCGTTCTAAAAAAGAAATACACTAAAATACATTAAAATATAGAGGATTTATAGTCTTGTTGAGAATATGTGAGGACTGAAGGAGTTAGCATATGTAATAAGATTTTAAAAAACCAATATCCCTGTTGAGTCCTGGGGAGGTTTTTGTTCTAAGTGTTGTAATGACTTGTAATTCAGCAATTTCCCTTTCCATTCTATTTCTGAAGTTCCTTTGTAATAAAACAGCTACCCATTGAATGTCAACAATGCCCTTTGGTTCTCAACATCAGACAAATAGGACAAACCCTACACCAGAGGATAAATGGACACAAATCTGACATCAGGAATCACAAGTTTGAGAAACCTGTAGGAGAACACTTCAACCTTCCAGGACATTCAATGGGTGACCTCAAAGTAGCTGTTTTACAACTGTTGACCGTATAACCTTAACTTGTTATTTAGTGTCACTTTGCGTATCTTCATCATCATCACCATGTTGCATGTTAATTTGCTGTTCATTCCCTGGCTGTAAGTTTGAACCTTGCTTGCCATTCTAATGTATTTGATAAAGTATGCGTGCACACAAAGCTCATACCTTGAATAAACCTTTGTTGGTCCTAAAGGTGCCATTGGACTCTAAATCTGTTGTATTGCTTCAGACCAACATGGCTGACCAACTGGATCCACTTAGCCTTTGTTATACATGGGACTACTAGACAGTGTTGCTAGTCTCTGTTCTTTAAAAGTTGATGGCCTCATCAAAGAGGCTTGCCACAGCTTGAATGCAGGCAAACTTTACTAACTGGAGCTGCACAGAGTAGTTTATTTCAAACCATTCCTTTGAATAGTTTGGCAGATCTTCGATGTGGTCTCTGTGCTTCACACCATGGGTTGCCTGCGCCAAAACTCATCGGTATCTGTAAAGCTCAACGGATTTTCGCGCCCAGGGCCTCCGGGCATGCGCGGGGCTCCTCCGCGCATGCCCAGAGGGGCCGGGCGCGGACATCCCGCCAGTTCTCTTCTGACCGCCGCGCAGCTAACAGCTCTTTCTCGTCGGTCCTCCTAAAAGTCTCTTCGGAAAGCCTTATTTCTATCGACTACGGACTGTAAATTTGACTATTCTCACGGACATCCTTTGGATTTGGCTGAACAGGAAAGTTTCCCCTCTCCCCCCCCCAGACCCCTCAGTTATTTCATTTATGAGGCGTTGGGGTTGTTTTAAACGCTGCTTGTCTTGCGGGAGCAAGCTAGCCACTGCAGACGGCCACTCGTTGTGCATCTTATGCTTGGGGGAATCCCACCGTCCGGAAACGTGTGCCCACTGTGCCCGCTTCTCCAACCAAACACGTAAAAACAGAGCGGCTCGTCTAAAGGTCGCTCTATTAGAATCTGCTCTCCGCCCAGAGACAGCGACTCCGACCAAAATCATGGAAACTTTACCTTCTGCATCGGCGACGGCGTCGACATCGACCAAACCTCCCATACCGAGGGCGGCCTCCGACACCGGACCCCCGGCATCGAAACGACCAGCCCCGCCACAATCTTCTTCTTCATCACCTGTAAAAAAGAAGAAGAAAGATAAGTCAGATAAACGACCTAAAAAATCGGTAACTGATAAGTCCCGCACTAAGGGCACGGCCCATACTGCTCCAGCGCAAGTGGCACAACAGGATCAATCTCTGAATCCTCCGCTGCCCACGCAACCTACGATCATCCATCTGCTGGACTCTCCGATACGACAGCCTGATCCCAAACACCCACATGACATCTTGGACACTCAAGTATTCTCGGGACCGAGATACCCTGAGGACATTCCGAGTCGGGATCGGTCCAGACGAGGCTCTCCAGCCTCATCTCGTTCGGGGTTGACGCTCGACAGGGAACCTCAACACCACCCTATCGACCAGAGGCACCATAGACCCCACGCCGACCTCGACAGATACCGGGATCGACAGACTGCATCCCCACACAGCCGGAGGGCGTACGCATCACCCCCTCATTGGGATCTAGTCCACCATCGATATGGTAACTACCCAGCCCGACCGACACCATGGCAATCTTCCTACGATCGACCTTGGGACAGACCCAGATCGCATCGATCCCGATCACCCAGGTTAGTTTCCCACTCAGCCACACTAGCGAGACACCAGGAAGACTTCTATGTCGGACGCCAGGATTACCATCGATCCAGATCCCCGATACCGGACCAGCCTCAATATCGACACTCGCGGCCTCCGTCACCGAGACAGACAGTATCGACACCGGCCCCAGAGCCTCTTCCAGACCCGATAGCGCCTCCGTTGTCCCATCATACATTGGAAGCGTCAGAAGGTGAATCAGAAGAAGATGACTCCTCTGAGCATAGCTCTCCTGATCTCCCTTCCCAACCAATTGCTCCGAATCTACCGATTTCACCATCGGAAGATGTTCCAACTTATGGTGACCTTATAAAGCGCATGGCACATACACTGGGTATTGCCATAGCACAACCGGCACCGGAGATCACAGACCCAGTCTTCGATGTGGTTCATGGCGACACCTATGGTGGTCTCATCGTCCACTAGGACCAAGAAATCACAATCCATCCCTCCCGATAGGGAAAGCAGGAAACTCGATGCTTTCGGCCGTCGCCTTTATTCTACAGGAGTTCTTGGAATAAAGACTACCAACTACTTGGCTTGTATGGGCCGATACCAATACGCTCTCTAGGAGCAGATGTCCGAATTCATCAATGGTCTACCGGAAGAAAAATGCTTAATGGCCCGTAAACTCCAAAAGGAGGGCCTGCTCCTAGGGAAGCAGCAAATAAACTCCTCAAAACACGCTCTGGACGCAGCGTCAAAGACCATGTCATCGGCCATTGCCTTAAGGCGTCATTCTTGGCTAAGAACAACCACCCTCCAGCAGGACACCAGGGCACTCATTGAGGACCTCCCCTTTGACGGCCAAGGGCTCTTCCACTCCTCCACAGATTCGGTCTTACAAGACCTTGATAAAAGCATCAAGGCATCTTGTACCCTAGGAGTATCCCTCCCACCATCCAGACAATTCAAGCAACGCTCCTGGCCAAAACAATGGTCACGCAGACCTTCCTCTCGCTCCTCTCCAGAACGAACCTGGCGCCCAAGAGCCTCCCCAAATGGAGGCAGACAACAATTTTCGGGCAAGCAAAAAATGGCCTCAGGTCAACCAGCAGTTCGCCACAAATTCCAGCGTCAGCAGAAACAGAGCCTTTGACTCCCCCCGGTCCCCGGCCTACGTCACTTGCCTAACACCGTTCCTCCCCTCTTGGCAACTAATTACCACAGACACATGGGTACTCTCCATCATCAACCATGGATACTTCATAGAATTCTCACACCAACCTCCACGAGTGGCATTTGTCAGCATGCCACCATCTCCACCCCTCCTAGAGGAGGTATCCTCACTCCTCCAAAAGAGGGCTATAGAACCAGTCCCTTTACATCAACGGGGAAAGGGGTTCTTTTCACGTTATTTCACCATCCCCAAGAGGGATGGCGGGACCCGACCTATTTTGGACCTGAGACGTCTCAACCGCTTCATCAAGTACAAAAAATTCCACATGGTCACCCTACGCTCTATACTCCCCCTCCTCAAGAGGGATGCCTGGATGGCCACACTCGATCTAAAAGATGCATACTTTCACGTCTCAATTGCACCTCCTCACCGCAGATTTCTCAGGTTCACAATCGGCTCCACCCAATACCAGTACAAAGTCCTACCATTCGGATTGTCCACCGCTCCAAGGGTCTTTACAAAGGTGATGGTGGTAGTGGTTGCCCGTCTCCGCCTCAGCGGCATTCAAATATTTCCGTATCTGGACGACTGGCTCCTGGTAGCGGCTTCCAGAGACCTCTTAGAACTCCACGTTTGCACGACCCTGACCCTCCTAGAACAACTAGGCCTTCTCATCAATACAGAAAAATCCCACCTTCAACCGTCTCAAAGAGTTCAGTTTATAGGAGCAATCTTAGACTCCACCCGACTCACAGCATACCTCCCGGAGGACATATCGTTCCCCATCTCCAACCTTGCGAAGGAGGTCAGTCTCCACCCCACATCCACTGCCCATACTATCCAACGGCTCCTAGGCCTCATGGCGGCTACCACCACGGTTTTGCCCTTCGCACGGCTCAGAATGCGCGTACTGCAGTCCTGGTTCATACGGACGTTCCGCCCGCTGGACCACGTACAATCCATCGATCTCACCCCTCCTCCCAAGGTCCGCAATTCCCTACACTGGTGGATGCAACAAGACAACCTGCTCCAAGGAGCTCCCTTCCACCTACCCAACCCCAAGTGGACCCTCACCACAGACGCTTCACACTGGGGATGGGGCGCTCACCTATGCGACCACACAGCAGGAGGCCTCTGGGATCCGAACCTCCGCTCCAAGCACATCAACGTCTTGGAGATGTGGGCAGTGATTTATGCCCTTCGATCCTTCCTCCCATTGGTGAAAGGGGACTGTGTTTCAATCCTTTCAGACAATACCACGGTCGTGGCATATATCAACCGGCAAGGCGGGACAGTCTCTCGGTCAATGTGCAATCTCGCCATACGTCTATGGGACTGGTGCCTCAAAGAGGACATATTTCTTCGAGCAACCCATATCCCAGGAATCCACAACACGACGGCAGATCTCCTCAGCAGAGGAGGCGCACGCCCACACGACTGGGAACTATCTCGCCATTATCTCCGCCCAATCTTCCACCTATGGGGTTTCCCGGAGATAGACGTTTTTGCGAACAGACACAATGCAAAATGCCCACTATTCTGTACCCGAGGAGGGATCGACCCCTTGTCCCTAGGGGACGGCCTTCTCCTCCCATGGAACCGAGGATTCCCCATCCTACTAACGCTCTGCCGAGGTCAGTACCTTCACCTTCCCCCCGAAGCCGACCTCCTATCGCTTCCCGACTCTGCACTCCTGTACCACGACGTCCCCCACCTCAAGTTGTCGGTGTGGAGGATTTTACCACAGGGTTCTCTAGCAAGGTAGCCAATGTTCTCTTGAACTCTAGAAAACTTTCCACTAGAAAATCCTATTCCTATAAATGGTCTCGCTTTGCGGCCTCCCTCACAGGATCATCAGTTTCACCCACGGCAGCAGGCCTCCCCCGTATATTCGATTTCCTCCTTGCTCTTCAAGAGTCAGGCCTGTCTCACTCCTCAATTCGGGTATACCTGGCGGCCATCTCGGCCTTCCATAACAGGGTGGATGGTTTTTCGGTCTTCACGCATCCACTCTCTAAACGTTTTCTCCGGGGGCTTCTCCATCTATACCCCCCATCCAAAACCCCAGTACCTGTATGGGACCTACCTCTAGTATTAAGTCAGCTTACCAGGGCTCTGTTTGAACCCCTGTCAACCTGCGCCCTCAACCTACTGTCATGGAAGACGGCCTTTCTGATCGCAATTACGTCAGCCAGGAGAGTTGGAGAGATGCTTGCGTTCAGGCACGACGCACCATACCTCTCATTCCTCCCTAATGCTATTCGCCTACTACCAGACATCTCCTTTTTACCTAAGGTGCTCTCAGAGTTCCATTTACACTCGGAAGTAGTACTCCCGGATTTTTTCCCGAACTACACTTCGGAACAAGAGAGGCTACTACATTCCCTTGATGTCAAAAGAGCGGTTCTTTTCTACTTACACCGCACCAAGACAACCAGACGGACGCCGCGGCTCTTCGTTTCATACGCGCCCTCCCGTCTCGGATCACAAATCACATCCAGACGCCTCTCCAGATGGATAGTAGAACTGATAACGTTATGCTATAAGCTAGCCCGCACGCCCCTTCCAGGACCCCTTCGGGCGCACTCCACTAGGGCCATTTCTACGTCCACGGCGTTTTTAAAGGGCGCAGCTCTATCTGACATATGCAGAGCTGCCACCTGGAACACTCCCAATACGTTCATCAAACATTACGCCCTAGATACCAGGGCGGCTGAACACTCCTCCTTGGGACGACTCATCCTTTCGACTATGACACAGTGACAGCCTGCCTGCACCCTCCTCCAGGTATGTCACTGCTCGCTAGTCTCCCATGGTGTGAAGCACAGAGACCACGTCGAAGATAAACAGGTTTCCTACCTGTAACTGATGATCTTCGAGTGGTCATCTGTGCATTCACACAACCCGCCCTTCCTTCCCTCTACTGCCAGGCTGTCTTTCGGTCGTGGTGGCGGCCAGAAGGAACTGGCGGGATGTCCGCGCCCGGCCCCTCTGGGCATGCATGGAGGAGCCCCGCGCATGCCCGGAGGCCCTGGGCGCGAAAATCCGTTGAGCTTTACAGATACCGATGAGTTTTGGCGCAGGCGCAGAAAACCCATGGTGTGAATGCACAGATGACCACTCAAAGATCATCAGTTACAGGTAGGAAACCTGTTTTTCTTTACCTATTAGTAGGAGAATGGAGTGGGGCACCCACAGACAAGGGTTGCAGACCTTGCTTGCACAGTTGCTGTGATGAACTGTGTGCATAGATTTGCAGAACAACGTTAAGGGTGGAAGAAATTACTCTCTTCCTCCAAGCAAGTTTGCATGGTGAGCACAGTACAGTGACATAGTGCATTGGGGGATACATCTAATGGCCATAGATAAAGTTTGGAAGTTGAAATAATTTGTGGTGTGGTATCTGCAAACAAGATAAAATGAAGGTGTGTCAAATGTTTCAGTGTGGTCAGGGTTGGTGTCAGCATTCCAGGTCTTCCAGTGGAGCCCACTGCCACCCCCTACCTTCTCACTGTCCCTGTTGCCTATCTGCTTGTTTGTGAGCCCTCCTACCAACCGCCCCTCTGTCTACACACACTACCAAGTACTGCTGGGGTAAGAGAGTGGGAAGTGAGCAGCAGTGACATTTCCCAGCGGTGGGGCTCCCAGCTGCACTCACGGCCCAGTAGTGTCAGAGAGGGGCATGTAGGCACTGGAAGGGTTGGCAGATTAGCAAGTGGGTGAGGGAAGGATGCATGGATGGGCAGTGGCAGAAGAGATCACAGGCAGGGAGGTGGAAGGGGGCAGGCAGAGGAGGGGAGAGGACCGCCAAGCACTCCCTGCCTAGGGCTAAGCAAAACCCAGAACTACTTTGTTTTCAGGATTCAGCTGCTGCGGGTCTGTTCACTCCCCTCCATTTAGTTGCCACCAGTGTTACCTCTAAGCTGAGTTAGTGTGAGCTAGCTCACAGTTTTTTAGCCTCCAGCTCACACATTTTTGTCTTAGCTCAGGAAGGATGGCTCCAGAGCCAACTAATTTATGCAGTAGCCAAATCACCTGTTCACAACTTGAATGCCAGTAGCTCACAAAGCAGAATTTTTGCTCACAAGACTCCACAGCTTAGAGGGAGCATTGGTCGCCACCCATCCAAAACTCATAAGGGGAAATGTTACACTACAACTACATGAAGCAGTGACAATAGACAAATATTTGCCATTTCTCATTAAATGGACATGTCTGTTGAATCACTTTCTGTTTAAACATGACACCTGCTAATTTTGCTGTTTATTCCCTCTACACAATGACTGCCCACACTTTCTCATTTTTCCTTAGTCTTGATTTCTGCCTTTCAAATCCTAAATCGTTCCACCTTTTTACCAGTTCTTCTCATCTTCTTCATAGCCTTTCCTATCTTGTTTTATTTTATCACTGCCTGCAGTCTTTGCTCCTTGATGGAATGTGAGACTGCCAGAGAAATGAAGCTTTCTCTGGCTGTCTCACATTCCAGAGACTTTTTGTGTGTGTCATGCATCAACATTTGGGTTATGCAAAAACCTTCCTTTTAGCATGCATAATGCATCCATCTAAAATTAGCAGTCTTATATACTGCTATGATCTTTTCACCCATATCTCTGCAAATGTCTTATGAGGAAGAAAAGAATTTTGCTTTTAGTAAGTCCCTTAAATAAGAGCTGTAGCCTTCTATAAAGGTAAAGTGCTACATAGACTAATATTGGTGATCTTGTAAAATTCAGATGTCCCAATGTACACTTGAGGAAGACCCTCCACACTTGTTTTGGGTAAAAATTTCATGGAATTTCTAGGAAAATCTGGAAGTGACTAGAATTATAAGGAAAACTTCCTGCAGTGGTTATATTTTATTTTTCTCCACCAGATGGCGACATGACTTTAGCATAGCAGACATTAATGGGAGCATGCTGTTCAACCACATTGCTTTGTAGGGAAGACACAAAAGACAGTAAAACGAATTACTTGTTTGTGGATATTCTTTCTACAAGATATTGTGTCTAAGAATTCTGGATTGGATAGCTGGGACACTTGAGCACCTCTTATCCTGAATTAGTCCCTTGGTCCATCAGGGTCAATATTGTCTACTCAGACTGGCAGCAGTTCCTTAGGGTCTCAGGGTCTTGCTCTCCTTTTACTCAGGGATGCTGCAGATTTTGCTGTGAACACATTCAGCAGTGGAACATACCACGTTCAAAGGTGATGATCAGATATGAGCTGATCACCCAACCTAGTCTTGCTCATCCTGAACAGCCACAAATGACCGCCAATCAGGTTTGCATCAGGTTTTTGCCAAATGAGTGTGTGCAGAGATGCTATCAATTCAAACCAACAGGCAGCCATGGGCAGCCACTCTGAACTACTTATATCAGGAGTCCTCTCCTCAACATGGTGCCCATGAGCATGGTGGTGCCTGCTGACACCTTTCCCGGTGCCCACCAAGTGGCTTTTAAATGGGCGGATGATGCATGACCATGTGCCCTGATGTTCTGAAGCTGACATGGCCTTTTGTAGCAGTGATTTGGTGGTTGCACCCACCACCTTCTGTCAGAAATTGCAGGTGCCTGCAGACTAGCATCAATGGGTAAGGCTTTGTTAAAATACAGTATTGATTTGTGACTGTAATTGTCTTAACTGCCAGCAAAGCAGAGCAGGGGAAGGGGCATATTCTGGAGCTCTCTCCCAGGAGATTTTTCTGCCCCCTTCTGTTGCCACCTTCCACCAGAAGGTAAAGGCTTTTTCTACCTTGTCAGGTGGTCCCTCAGTGATCCCTACTTCTTGCCCTGTGTTTTAATTGTTTTTATGTTTATGCATATTACCTCTTAATTATATGTTTTTGTTTGGTTTTAATGATTTTTAATCTGTTATCCACCTCGGTGGCTCTGATGGTAGCAGGAAGACAGGGTATACATTTTTAAAATGAATTGTAGAACACATCAGGAGGACTCCCTTGTAGTGGTAAGCTAGAGTTAGCCTGGTCTGCCACCGCCATGAAGCTGCCTCATACTAAAGCAGCCCACTGGTCCATCAAGGTCTACTCAGACTGTCACTGGCTCTCCAAGTTCTCGAGGTAGAGGTCTTAAAGACAGGAGCAATTTCCCTCTGTTCTCTTCTGAAGGCTCCTCTAGAAGCATTCCTCACTCTCAGCGGATGGAGGCCCTATCTAGACTGATGAAGAGGAGGACAATATCAGGGTTTTGATATTACATAATGAAGTGGTTAAGAAATCCCTGGGATTGGGAGGGGGAATCTGGTGAATTTCCCTCCTGTTGTCAGTTCCAACCTTAGCAATATTGGGCTACCTCTTTTGAAAACCAGATTCCCTTAGCATTGAAGGGACACCATGCATCTGGAGTTGCCTACTTTGTGAAAAGTGGGTCTTGCAATTGGAGTGGGCTGCCTGACCTAGCTGCTAGTTTCATGCTGCAGCTGAGATTCTCATGTGTCTTCTGGATATGGCTTGGGAAAGAGTCTTCTTTAAAAGCGTCATGAGCACATTTATTTGTAAGTATGTCTTTTCATCGCCTTTTAAAAAAACAATGATACAATCCTTAAACTGAGAAGATGCTCATAGTATTAGGAGGTTTCCCCTTTTAAGATTAAAAATGCCTCCAAAAAGTAGACTTGACTATTCTACACTTTGCTTCACAATAAGTAAATGTGCCTTCCTTGAAAGAGCCGCACAGGTGCTACTGAATGGCCTCCATGCAACTTGCCATCTGTATTTCCCCTAATATATCAAAAATCCCTTTATGCTGGTAGCATTACCTTGTGGTGCATTATGTGAAGATGGCTTTCCTTTTGTCAGTTCTGAACCCTACCACTGCTCAGTTTAGTTGGATAATCTGAAAATCCATGAAGTGGGAAAGAGAATGTCCTCTACAATATAATTTTGTGAACTCATATTGTATAGCCTCTTGTCCTTCCCCCCGCTGCCCCCCCCTCCAAACAGTCTATGTAGTCTTAATTGGGTTCAATAAGACTTGTTCCAAAGTGGGGCTTACTTCTGAAGCCAGGGACTGAGTTGTGTACCAGCGGATGTCCCTGCATCCTGTGTTTTATTAAAAACAAACACAAAGCTTCAACTACTGTTTCAGCCCTGATGGCTATTGTTCCTCACCAATGATGTTACTGAAGTTGTGAAACATGATCTAATAATAGCCATATGTGTGAAGGGGCTTTCCAAACAGCACCAAAAAGCTCCCTTATTCAGCTAATACAGTACAGATGGTACATTGGTTCAGTGTTACTTGTGCAAAATGTAGGCTCTCGAAGGGACAAGAAGATGACTCATGTTGAATAATGGTTGGGGTATATTAACTGTGTAGGATATGTCTTCATCTCAGATCTCCAGAATACAATAAGTTCATTGTTGTAGCTTCTGTGCAGTCCCACATGGGACTCTGCAGTCACAGGCCAGCCACGGAAAAGATTTCCAAGCTTTCTAATAAGACTAGGAGCGCCCCTCCTCCCTCTGGCACTTTCCCGCCAAAATGCTCACATGACCAGGAGGAGGGGCGCTACTCCCTCAGTTCTCTTTTTGCAGCCGCGGAGAGATCTCCACTGCTGTTCTCTGTGTTTGTTTCCTCACCTCAGTTTTGAGACAGATTTTTTTTCTCTTAACAGTTTTTACTCTAGTGAACAATGAAATACATCTAAAGAAGAAATGTTTTGTGGATTTCCACTGTGTCATTGTGACTAAAAGTGGTGCTGTTAAATGGCCATTCTCTGTGCCTTGGCTGCCTAGGGGTTCATACAGCAGAGCTGCCTGCTCTTGCTGTCACCAGTTTCCCCTGAAGGCCTGTGTGGAAAGAGCTGGACTCAGAAGAGCGCTAGTCAAAGGCTTCTCCCTCCCTGGTCAGGAGGGGTGGACAAAGAGCCTGGCCTGAATGGCCTTCTGTGGAGGTCGCCTGTGTGTCCAGAGAGCCTGATAAGGCATATTCCCCCCACGGTTGAGATGGGGTGGACAACGAGCCTGGCATTAAAGGCCCTCTGTGGAGGTTGCCTGTGTGCCCAGAAAGCCTGATAAGGCATATTCCCCCCATGGCTGAGGTGGGGTGGACAACAAGACTGGTGTTACATGCCCTCTGCGGAGGTCGCCTGTGTGCCCAGAAAGCCTAATAAGGCATATTCCCCCCATGGCTGTGGTGGGATGGACAATGAGCCTGGGGTTAAAGACCCTCTGCGGAGGTCGCCTGTGTGCCCAGAGAGCCTGATAAGGCATATTCCCCCCATGGCTGAGGTGGGGTGGACAGCAAGCCTGGCCTGAATGGCCTTCAGAGATTTTGCCTGTGTGGCAGCAGTCTGAATGGAGGCATACCCCCCAGTGCTGAACTGTTATAAACACAGCCTCAGAATAACTGGCTCTTTTCATGGGCTTTGGCTGTGTGCCTTGAAATCACAACCCCTTGACGTCAAAGCCTTTCTGCCTAGCCATTCCCTTAGGGCAGGGGTGGGCAATTGTTTTGGCTCGGGGGCCACTTTGTGGGAGCGGAGGTAAGCAGAGGGCCGCACCTTTTAAAATGATTGCATTCATTAGTTAACTTTGCATTTCAGAAAAGGTATAAATTGTATCATAAAAATCAATAAATATAAATTAAATAAAATAGTGGTAGTTTTATTCAATTTATTTATTGTGCGGTTGCAAGGACCGGCAGACAGAGCGATGTGCACACCCGCCAGGCTGGGGCTCTCCATGGCTAGCCTGGCCCTGCTCCAACGCCCAGCATGTGGGGGCGCCTGGGGATCCCTGCGCTGCGCAGCTGCAGCGGCACCACCAAGTTTCGGGGTGGGGAGGAGGGGAATAAGCCCCAATGAGAGACACACAGGGGAACATAGGGACAGAGAGAGGGGAAGACACACACAGAGACGGTCAGAGAGAGAGACACAGGGAACATAGGGAGAGAGAGAGGCAGACACACAGACAGAGAGAGAGAGACAGACAGACTCAGAGGGACAGAGAGAGACACACGGGAACATAGGGACAGAGAGAGACACACACAGAGGGACACAGAGACACACACATGCAGAGGGACTCAGACAGAGTCAGAGAGAGAGCGACTGCTGCACCTCTGTGCAACCCGGGGAAGGCGAGGGTGGGGGCGGGCAGGGCTTCCCCGGAGTGCTGCACTTTGGCGCGGCCCGGGGAAGGCGAGGGTGGGGGCGGGCAGGGCTTCTCCGGAGCGCTGCGGCCCCGGGAAGTGGAGGATGGGGGAGGGAAGGTAACTTACCTTCCTTCTTCTGCCTTCTTGTCGCCCAACAGGGCTGCTGGGAGCAGGGGGTGGGGCTTGGTAATGTGCCCGCCCCCTGGACACTTCACTCCCAGAGTGCCACTTCTCTGCGCTCCGGGCCCAACGGAGGCCTGACTGAAACCACGTGGCTGACTGTCTTGGGCTGCAAAAAACTCTGTGCCAGGCCGCATGTGGCCCACGGGCTGCAATTTGCCCACCCCTGCCTTAGGGGTCTCTGGCCTCTATGCCTTCGACGTCGACTTAGAAGCCCTTCCCTCCCCTCTCCCTTCACTCAGTGCCGAGAGAACTGGCCCCTCCCTTCGCTTTGAATGAAGAAGCTTGGAGGTGCCACCTGGCAGAGACTGTCTGCCTGAAGGGTCCCCTGGCCACTCCCATCGCTTCCAGTGAAGCAGCTTGAAGTCATGACTGTCTGACACGCCGGGGGGGGGGGGGGCACTTGGGAATTAGATATAGAGATGTTTAAGTCCTTCTGTGGTTATTGACTACTCACTCTCTTGGGGCTGCCTGGATTCCAAGGTCAGAACTTGTTCTCTGCTGAGCTCTGCTCCAAGCCCTATTCCTAAGGTCTAGTTTTTAAGGCTGACACAGCGGCCTCAAACCACCACCCTGCTGCAGTCTCTCAACACTGATATTTGACCCTATAGGGCTTTTCAGTGCAGGTGTTATTTCACGCACAGGCAGTCTGAGTGTTTCCATCTTCATGAGGAACTCAGAATTAATCAGCAAATATGCTTGGCAGGCAAGCCTAAGTAGTTTGCCACTCCTCTCGGTTCCATGGTATCCTTCGGAACTGTCAATGAATTGGGGGATTCCTTAGCCTGAGCAAGTTACTCTTAGGTGACATCATTCACAGCAAGACCCAGTGTCATATGTGGATTCAGTGTTGGTCTGGCACTAGGAGACCAGGTTCAAATATCAAACTGTGTTACAATTTCCTGACCTTGTACCTTCACAGCTTCTCGTGGTGCAGGGTTCTAGTGAGGATTAAAAAGAAAGAAGAGGTGTTATAAGACTCTTTGAGTCCAGGGTAGGATCAACTCCTCACCTCTCTTTTTAAAAGGCAGCATATGTTTTTTCCTTCTCAAAGCAGCTGCCCTAATAGATAAGGGTCCAATGGGCAAACTATAATTAAAGTCTCTTGTTGCATCCTCTGCTACAATCAATGATTGTATTCTTGATTCCATGGGTCATTCTATATTGTCCCTGTTGGCCTACAGGTCAAATACCACTTACTCTTTATTTAACCAGTGCAGAGTATTAATGATCTAAATGAACTCGGTTGGGATGCAGTTTGTTTCTTTTTCTGTCTCTACTGCACTTTCCCATTAGTTTATAAATCAACAGGTCACTGTAACCTTTATACTATTCTGTTTGAACATGTCTTAATGCACTGTGGCTCATGGCCTATGCTGGTGATCTGCATGATAAATCTGTTCCTTTAATTCAGATCACTCACGTTACCCTACCCTAGTCCATGCTAGGAGTTAATATGAACATTAAAGTAAATGACCTCCTCACAGATGCTGTGAAATCTGCTGTCCGGTCAGACAACATTCTGGGAGCAATAACAGGCTTGTTGTCGGATCCCTGAGTCACGTTTCTTTCCCGCTTTCACTTAACGAGATGTCTCAGGGCTCTGCATACCTTTTGTCCATGTACAAGAGGCCAAGTTCCATCCTTAGCATCTCCTACTGACAAAGTCTCTGGTGATCGAGATCCTTTCACCTCTGCTGTTTTGTCTTGTCAGGCTTCCTGCAATTCTGTGTGCACCTATTTCACTTGGTGAACTCTGGCTGCGGACAGACTTAAGTTCTGCCGCGCCTCCGCGGTGTGGCAGAACAAGGCAGGGGGAATTGCCCCCGCCGCGTGGCGTGCGAACACCGCGCAGCTCCCCCGGCTGGCATGTGTTCACACCCACCAGAAGCAGGTGGAACGCATGCCACAGTAGCCGGGACACCACTTTTAAGTGGTGCCTGGCTGCTGCGGGAGGAGCGCGGCGCTGGACGCATTGCGTCCGGGCTGCCTCCTCCAGGCATATGTGGCAGTCTGGACTGCCGCTCTGCCTCTGCTTTTAAAGCGGAGGCAGAGCGGGCCAGATTGCCAGTCTATCCTCAGCCTTAGATCCAACAATTTGCCTTCCTCTCCTCTATATGAGGGCTACTGGTCTCCAATTGATTATATCATTCCATTTAGTGATAAATGGGGAGGATCTGTAGCTCAGTGGAAGAGCGTCTGCTTGGCATGCTAAGGTCCTAGGCCCTCCAGTTAATGGTCTGGCAGTAGGTGATGTGAAGGACCTTTCTCTGCCTGACACCTTGGAGAGCTGCTGCCAGTCTGAGTGGGCAATACTGACCTTGGTGGACCAATGGTCTGATCCACTATAAGGCAGATTTGAGGTGCTCTGTTATACACACACCCCTCCTGGGACAGGAAAAATGATGTGATTTCAAATGTCTTCAGTGCAGCACCTGAAGAGAAGCCTATGATAGGCCCAGATCCGGTGACGCACAATACATGTCTTTTGCTGGGCGGTTCTGTGTCTTGACTGCTCTACTGTTCCCGCAGACAGTAGAAGAGGGGAGCTTCCAATGGTAGAATTCCAATGTTCCCTTTCATTGGGTTTATACTTAGCTGCCTCTCAATGTGCGCAGAGATTAGCATGGCCTATGTGAAGCTTCTATATTAAATTTTCCCTGCTACTTTGACAGATCTTTATTGATCCTTTTCAAAGCAACCTGCCTGAATCCCCCCCCCCCCCTCCTTGTTTAATTAAGATTGTCGGCTCTGTTCAGCTTTCACTGCTGTGTTTCCTGGCACTTGTACATATCTATATGTGACACCATAAACAAAACTGTTGTCTTGCTGTGTCTTACCCTTCACAGGATGCCCGGACTTCGTTTTCTTCTTTCTGAGACAGACCTACTATGCATCATGCATGTGGTCTCAACACAAACCTTTCTCTCACAGCATTTCTTTTGTCTATGATCTGCTGGAAGTAGTGCCATCTCCGATGGCTCCTTCGCTATGCGGGGGAACCTTTCCCAGTAACTCCTGGCGTTCTGCGATATTAATTGTCTTGACATTACTTTACCGTGACATGATGGGCATATTTACTTTGTCTCTGGTTTTAGTGCAAACTCTGCAGAGTTAAAGGAGGCATTGTAATCATGTTTTAACTGATTAGCAGACACCAGTTCCCTAGTATTCTGATTGGAGGTCTGGGCTACTTGGCATGGCCCCATAATATAACATTCCAGGCCCTGGTCTTTATGCGTTATTCCTGAGGGTAACCTTGTCATTGAGGAATGTACTTCTAATCCCTGACAAGGACAACCTGCCTCTATGCCCTTTTTTTCTCTGTCTATATTGCTGCACAGATTGCTCTGCAGACTACACAAGCCCCCCTCCTTTGTGGCGCATTATGTCCACCCTTTCTTTAGCCACATCTCACCTCTTTTCACTGCCTTCATTACCATTGTGCAGATCTTATTCTCACTCCTGCTGACAAATCAATACACTGAGCGTCTCCTTTCCTGCACTGTAGCAGTAGCCACCCACTTTTCTGAGTGGCAAACACCACTCTTGTAGTAACAGACCTTGCACCTCTAAGTGGGGAGGAGAGTCTCTATAGAAACTGCAGCAAAGCTTGGACCCTGCTTCTTGTGCTGTTGAATGTTTTTGGCAACTGATTTGGGGGGGGGGGAACCTCTCTGGTTTTTTTCTTGTTGGATTACTAAGCATGCTACAAAACAGGGGTATAACCCCTTGTTTTATTTTTGGCACTTACATGGTGCTTCATTTATGATAGGGTTCTAACTTATACCCTGTCCATGCATGAAGTTTCAAAGGGTGATGACCTGCTGGAATCCCCTACCAAGGGTTGTCTCTCAATCCTCATGTAATGCATGGTCAGTGTCCTCACATAACCATTCTTGTGGGTCGGTTGATGCTGTCACACTGTTTTGAGTGCACAGCCCTTCATTACCACTCTATGTACGATGTGTGTTTTTTCCCCAAAAAGAGATCTCTTTTTTCTTTACCACATTCCCACATATATTTTGCTGGGGACACTTGCACAGAGCTCACTGCTCTGGTATAAGAGAGTTCTGGGTGAAGGTCAATTTGTGCTGTTGATAAAGCAGTCCTCTGTGGTCTCCTTTTGAGAGCTTCACACCCACCTCCTTCACTCAGTGATCTTGCTAATCTTTCCATGTGGGACTGCACAGAAGCCACAATGATGAAAACAAGGTTGCACTTACCTGTAACCGTTGTTCATCGAGTGGTCTTCTATGCAGGCACACATCCCTCCCTCCTGCCCCACTGTGAACTCTCTGGAACTTTAGTTTTCTAGGGGTCTCCGGTGGCGGCATGGAGAGAACTGAGGGAGTAGCACCCCTCCTCCTGGTCATGGGAGCATTTTGGCAGGAAAGCGCCAGAGGGAGGAGGGGCTCTCCTAGTCTATTAGAAAGCTTGGAAATCTTTTCTGTGGCTGGCCTGTGACTGCGCAGTCCCATGTCTGCCTGCACAGAAGACCACTCGATGAACAATGGTTACAGGCAAGTGCAACCTCGTTTTCTCATGGGCTTCAACAGGATAATTCCCCCTCCCTCTTCTTTCTCCCCTATGTTTTTCTTTGTTCAACTGCTCTCAACATCTCATGGCTCCTGGAGGTAAATGAGCATCTCATAAGGCCATTGAGGGTTTAAAAAAAAACAACAGGTATATTTCTGAGTGCCTGGGGAGTCAGTGCAGAGTTGCAGAAACCCCAGCTTGTCTGGCTGGCCTGTTTGCTACCTTCATATTATGCACTTAACCAGGGGTCATTTCAAGCAGGAGTGCACAGGAGGGCCGATCTTCTTCGTGGTCACTGTGCAGAACACACATTGGGTTCAGTGCTCGTGCTGGATCCCGCCGGGAAGCTTCAACAGCTTTCTAGACAAGCCTCTTGTGGGCGTGGCTTGCTCCCATCTCGCGCACGCTGCCCCGTCACCTGCCTATAATAGGAGCAAGCCCCGCCCTCCCTCCTAGTTCCTTTTTAACCGCCTAAACAAATCAAACGTTAATTTTCTGACAGCCTCATACGGAAACAATCACCTCTCAAACAGCAGGCAGGCCAGTCGGCATATGGATGCCCCATTCTTCAAACACTGTATTGTTTGTCACACAAAAATCCCACACACAGACGGCCATGATCGTTGTGTTCTCTGCCTGGGAGAGACTCACGTTTCTGATGCCTGCCAGTTCGGCCTGAAGTTTACCAGACAGGCAAGGAAAAATAGAGTGGCTTGCCTCAGGTCCTACCTGCTAGAACGGGCGTTAGTTCCGCAAATGGCACAAGCAGCTCTAACCCTCATGTCGCCGCCTCCCCCTGCTATACAGAGGGGAGATTCGGCCACCTGCGATGCTGCTACCGCAGCCCCTAAGAAAAGCAAAACAAACAAACGGACGCTACATACAGCCTCGACCTCTGCGAAGCCCAAAAGAGCAAAAGCCGATCAGCTTGCCAAAGCCAGCTCCATATCGAAACCGACACAGCGGTCTCATTCAACTACAGAGACTGCTGCATCAGGACAGCTGATGCCCTCCCACTCAGCAGGAATCACGGGACCGTCTCTCGAATCCCAGCGATCACAGGCAAATGTGCAGCAGGGGAAAGAGTTAACTCTTGCCATTCAGACACAGCCGATTTCTTCAGCTCCCCCTCTCCACATTCTCGCAGATGATGACTGCAACTCTCTGTGCTCCTTTGCTGCCCCCCAGAGGGAAGAGGCTAGAGGTGACAGAAATAATAGATCACCATCTAACTCCTGCTATTCGAACAGTGATTGCTCTAGATGGTACCCAAGCAACAGTGACAGTGAAGGCTGCTATGCAGGGGAGAGCTGCCACACTAGATATGCCCAAGATAACGAACACTTCCGATTGAGACGATTACACTCAAGATCCCCAGACCACAGTTATCGTCGTGACAGAGCTGCTAGGCACCAAAGGTTATCTCCAAATCCAGGCAGACATACTGAACAGTCCCACGGGTTGGACCAGCACCAACAGGATACCAGGTCACAAACCTGGATGCTGAGTCCAGGAACGCTCAGACCAGACGACCAACCATATTCAGTGCGCTCTGAGTCTACTCAATGCAATACGAGATTCCACCCAGAATCAGATAATTCCATGGAGAGGAATGAAAATGATAGTGTAACTCACACTGAACCTGAAGAGGGTAAAGGACAATATCTGAGCCTCTCTGAACCCAACAAGGGATTCATAGACCTGATCCAATGCATGGCCACTGCATTAGGCATCACACTTACATCGGTTGCTCCTCCTGTATCAGACCTGGTCCACGATATTCTGCAGGCAGAGACAACCCCCACCAGCTCTCTCTTACCACTGTTGCCTGTACATGTAGCAACGCTTCAGGAAGCGTGGAATAGACCATCATCCACTCCTGCAGTACCAAAGAGATATGAGATGATATATAAGGTACAGGATAAGGACACTAGCTTCCTCCACACTCACCCTGAACCAAATTCTGTGGTTGTTCATTCATCTACCAAAGTCAAACACGGATGATACCTGGCTCCCCCAGACAGGGAGGGGCGAAAGATTGACATGATGGCAAGGAAGGTCTACTCTGCAACCTCACTTGCTTCAAAGATGCAGACATACCTATCATATTTCTCTGCTTACAATTATTACATCTCTAATAAAATAGAAACCTTGATGCCTGCAACAGAAAACAGTAACTGTGCAGAGATCCTCTCCTTACTTCAAGAATCTTGACGAACTACAAGACAACAGATAACAACAGTTTGTCACACCATATCCTGCATGTCCCGTATTATAGCAACATCTATGGCACTACGAAGGCATGCCTGGCTAAGATCTACCTCCTTGCAACCTGATGTAAAGCAGAGGATTGAGGACCTCCCCTTCGATGGAAAAGGTCTTTTCCATGAGTCCACTGATGAGGAGCTAAAGGTGGTTGATGAGAGCCGTAGACGCACAAGAAACTTGGGTGTAACTCCTATACAATCCCAACGTTTCTCTAGACAAAGACAATGGAAACCATCATACGCCCGCCGTCCACAATCTCCACCCCCCTCTGACTTGTGGAAGCGTCGACAGCCATATACAAAACAGGCTTACCAGTCGAAAACAAAGCAGACCCAACCAAGGAGGCAAGGCCACCAAACAAAACAGTCTCTTTGACTACAGGGCAATACAGCATGCAACAGATACCACCGACACCATCGACACTTCATTTACGCCATCGGTGGGAACAAGACTGCTTCCCTTCATCAATGCTTGGGAAAGTATTACAATGGACCATTGGGTCCTGACTATCCTAAGGGCTGGATATGCCATAGAGTTCTGCACACTACCTCAGACCCCATCTTCAACACTGCAGGAGGAAATTCAAAACCTGCTAAAAAAGGGAGCCATCGAGCCATTCCCATTTCACAACACCATCAGGGATTTTACTCGAAGTACTTCATAGTGCCAAAACAAGATGGAGGAAGAAGACCCATCCTCGATCTCAGAAAACTGAACAGACACATAAGGAAGTCAAAATTCCATATGGTAACTTTACATTCCATCCTTCCTCTCCTTCCCAAAGGGGCTTGGATGGCCACAATAGATTTAAAAGACGCTTATTTTCACATAACGATTCAACCACAACATCATCGTTACTTACGGTTCACAATGGGACACTCACATTGCTAGTACAGGGCACTGCCCTTTGGACTAGCAACGGCCCCCCGCACGTTCACAAAATGTATGATAGTGGTGACCGCATATCTACGGACCAAAGGACTTACAGTCTATCCCTATTTAGACGACTGGCTCCTCATGGCCCGTTCACAAGACATGCTCCGACAACACATAGCCGCAACCCTATCCCTTCTGGAGTCACTGGGACTATGTGTAAACCAAGAAAAATCCTCTCTAGAGCCAACACAGAGGATAAGATACATAGGCGCGGTCCTAGGTTCTATATCAACAAGGGCCTTCCTGCCGATGGACAGAGCTTCCACAATACAGACAACCGCAGAAAACTGCATTGCAAAACCGCTTCAAAAGGCCGCCGTAGTTCAGAGACTGCTGGGCCTCATGGCATTGACCACAGTGGTGGTCCCAACAGCGAGGCTCAGAATGAGAATTCTTCAGCTGTGGTTCCTCCGAAATCACGATCCCACTTTAGTGTCTACCCACATTATGACTCGTATTCCAGACACGGTACTGGAATCCCTGCGTTGGTGGACTATTATAGACAACCTATTGGCCGGGATGCCATTCCGGGAGAAAGCACCACAGACAACAGTGTACACAGATGCCTCCCTTTGGGGATGGGGGGCACACTGTGGGGATGTGTCGATACAGGGACAATGGTCAGAAAACCAACGTCTATCCCACATAAACACACTGGAATTGTTGGCAGTGAAGAATGCACTTTGATCATTCCTGCTGATACTACACAACAAATCAGTACAAGTAGCCACGGACAATGTGGCAACTATGTACTACATACGCAAGGAGGGAGGTACTGCCTCCAAAACCCTCTGTCATGTCACAATAGCTCTATGGGAATGGTGCATAACCAACAGAATACACTTGACTGCCATACATGTGCCAGGAGTGCAAAACTCACAGTCAGATATGTTGAGCAGATCACCACTACAGCAGCACGAGTGGTCCCTGAATCCCTTATACCTACAGGAAGTCTTTCGACTATTTGGCCACCCAACCTTGGACGCGTTTGCTACAGCAGAAAACACAAAATGCCCTCTGTTCTTCACCAGAGGACACCCTTCTCGGGGATCATTAGGCAATGCATTCCTCCATCAATGGAAATAACACCTCTTCTATATGTTCCCACCGTTCCCATAATACAACGTGTCCTACAAAAGATAATAGCAGATCGGACATCTGCTACATTAATTGCACCACGATGGCCAAGACAACCCTGGTACCCAACTCTGCTGGAGCTGGCGGGAGAAAGATACATCCAGCTTCCCAACAAACCAGACCTCATGTCTCAGAAGGAAGGCCAGATCATCCATCACAACCCAGAGTTCTACCAGCTAACCGCATGGAGAGTCCAACCTTGACTTTTACCAATGAAGTTGCCAACATATTGAATAATGCGAGGAAGCCTTCGACTCGCAAATCCTATCAGAGTTAATGGGCAAGATTTGTGGATTATGCAAAAACAAGAAAATTTGAACCTTGCACAGCACCATTACCAACTATCTTGTCATACCTAACTGAGTTGCATATCTCAGGACTGAGCTTCTCCTCAATTAAGGTACACCTGGCCGCCATTGCTGCTTACCATACACCTCTGAAGGGTAGAACTGTGTTCTCACACCCTACCACAAGGACCTTTCTCAGAGGCCTGCTGAACACCAGACCGCCCATAAGAGCATGGGCACCACCATGGAGTTTATCGCTCGTGCTGACACACCTAACAGGAAAGCCATTTGAACCAGTGGCCACAGCCAGTCTACAATTGGCCACTTGGAAGACAGCTATGTTGGTGGCCATTACATCAGCACGCAGAGCTAGCGAACTATGTGCACTAAGAACAGACCCACCATACACGATCTTCCATCATGACAAAGTGGTGCTCAGACCAGATCCATCCTTTTTACCAAAGGTAGTTTCAGCATTTCATATGGGACAAACTATAGTACTGCCATCTTTCTTCCCAACACCAAAAGATGAGGGACAGAGAGTACTACACAGGTTGGATGTGCGTCGTGCTCTGGCATTCTACCTTTCAAGAACACAACCTATTCGAACAACTAACAGACTATTTGTATGCTACGCAAATCCCAAAAAGGGGTCCCCAGTGTCTACACAACGCTTCTCCAAGTGGGTGTCATCAGCAATAGAGATGTACTACCAACTAGCAGGGAGGGAGTTGCCCCTTAGACCTAAAGCACACTCGGTCAGGGCAATGGCGACTTCTTCTGCTTTTATGGCGGGAATTTCCCGCACTGACATTTGTGCGGCGGCAACTTGGTCTTCGCCCTCAACATTCATACGGCACTATGCTTTGGATGTGAAGGCTCAAGAGGACGCTCAATTCGGCCAAACTGTCCTTAAGTTGATATTCCATTAGAGGTCCAGTAGTAAGGACTGAGCAGTATTGCCCTAGGGGACTATGACAAAGCTTCAAGCATTACCCAGTGCACAGTAGTTAATGTTGATGTTCAGTTATTTCTCTTATTCTTTATGTTATACAAGTTGGGTTAACAGCAAGATAAGAGCCCCTTTGGAATTCAAGGGAGAGTTCAATGTTATACAATAAAGTTGGACCTTCATTGAATATTCATGTGTTGGGTGCCTAATGCACTTACAGTAATACTTATGCAGAGATGTGAGTTGCCATCACCCTCCATCCTTCATATATAGCTTGCTAGTCACCCAATGTGTGTTCTGCACAGTGACCACAAAGAAGATAAGCAGGTTGCTTACCTGTAACATATGATCTTCGAGTGCTCACCTGTGCAGTCACACATACCCACCCTACCTTCCCCACTGATGGTATCTCAGAATTCTTCTGTAAGCTGAAAGGCTGATGAGATGGGAAAGAAAGGGAAGGAACTGGGAGGGAGGGCGGGGCTTGCTCCTATTATAGGCAGGTGATGGGGCAGCGTGTGTGAGATGGGAGCAAGCCACGCCCACAAGAGGCTTGTCTAGTAAGCTGTTGAAGCTTCCCGGCGGGATCCAGCGCGAGCACTGAACCCAATGTGTGACTGCACAGGTGACCACTCGAAGATCATATGTTACAGGTAAGCAACCTGCTTTTCCAGGAGTAACAAGCCAGGAGTGGGCACATATGGTGATGCGCTGTGGAAAAAAGCAAAAGCATACTAACTGGATCTGTATTTTCATGCTTGTTGTAGAGTAGCTTCCCTACAAGAGCAAAGGAAACCTAAAGTGTCTTTAGTCAAAGTGTAAAGCTGGCTCGCGAGCTCTGAGTTGGGAAATACCTGGAGATTTTTGGGGTAGAGCCTGAGCGTTGGGTGTTGCCTTCTGACACACTTCCGGTGATGTCACAGGGTGTGGCATATGCAAATAAGTTATGCTAATGAGCTCCTGCACCTCTTTTTCTACGAAATTACCCCTGCACTTAATAATGCAGCTTGCTATGAGGAGGGGCACGTGGAGACCCACAGCACAGTTTTGTGAAGTGTTGCACATTATTGCCCCAGACCTGCTGAGTTTGAGCGAAGGTAATAAGCCCACTCACCAAGCCATATAGGGCTACAAGTCTGAGTTTTTTGCCCATAAGCACCGTCCATAAAGGCACAAAACTCAGAATGCAGCCAGAGAGGGAAATTGCCTACCATCCGATCCAGCCTCTAGAGACCAATTTAGTTCTAGGACTGTAATTCTGACAGGCAATTCTTCTGTTTACTCAGCAGTAATCCATTGTGTTCAGTGGGGGCTTACTCTCCTGTAGATGTGTATTTAGGATTGGGGTCTCCAGCTGGGTGGCAGGCCACGTGATCCCTGCCGATCAGCTGAAGCCCTTTAAATTGGGCAGGAGGGGAGGGAGAGGGGTGGCTGGGTTGGTGGTTGCTCTTGGGGGTGGGGCTTGGGGTGGGTCGGGGTGAATTGAAACCCCTGGAAACAGGGAAACCCCTGCCTGGACCTGGGGGCTAGCAACCCTACTAAGCAGAGTCGACTCTGGCAAGTACTTGGATGGGAGACCTCCTTGAAATACCAGCAGTCGGGAGGGCAGGGGCAGGCTTCTCCAGGCCCCAAGTAGGGGTCAGTCACCAGAGGTTACCATGACTTCCAGGTGCACACAGTCACCAGAGGTCACCATGACTTCCAGATGCATGCGTGCACACACACTCAGGGCCAGTGCCAGGGTTTTTTGCACACTAGGCGAGGCTACCTTCTGCCCCCCACCCCGCTGGGCACCCACCAATTTTCAAAAATAAATGCATTTTAGGAAGAATGAAAAACACAAAAATTGAAATTGCTCATTTCTTTTATTAAGAACAAGTAATACAATTTCTGGTTTTCTCTCTCAAACAAAAACACACAAATCACAAAGCATTTTGAAAAATCCAGTTAATTGTGATGTTGAAATTTAAGTCTCTTTAATGTTTCATGTGCAGTGAGATAAGAACCTGACACCACTGTTAATCAGAAAGCAGCTGATCTATAGTATCACAACTCAAAAAGCCCTGACCCAAGTTCTAACCAATCTTATCCTTTAATTAGAGGTTATAGACATCTAATAATTAATTAATTAATTAAATGAAATTATTCCCTACCAGGCAAAAACAGCTAGTTCTTGGCATTACTCGAGCCACTAGTGCAAGAGGAAATATTTTCCATTGCAGAGACTATCTGCAGCTGTCTTCCAACTTGTTTATAGGATCCAAACCAGAGTTGTTGGTGGCTGTTCCAAAATCTTTCGCTCTTACTGTCCTTGTCATTGTAAGAATTTCATGAATGATTAAAACTTTGTAATTTAAAGGCTGTTGGAGACATTTTTTTTTGGTTTCTCTTCTAAGCTTCTTTCTAGTGCACATTGCAGCCATTGATACTTTTTAGAGCTCTGTGGGCCGTATGGGCTGCAGGGACAACTTAAGGAAAGGAAAATGTAAGTTTCTAACCACCGGTAGAATTAATGAGAGTATTAACCTCCTTGTCTTTCCTTCTTTTCTTTCTTTCTGTTTAAGGAATGATTGAATGGAGATGCATCCCCTTCTAGTCCTTATCTGCTCGTGCTTGAGGTGGTACATGAGTACATCCTGCTGTTCAGTGGTAAACCTTATTAGGAAATGTGAGGAACAAAATAAATTTGTGGTGGTCCTTGAAGTCCTGTTACTTAATGTATGTAGTGATGTACTGTTCAATTACTAGGTGGTAGTGGGGATTGTGATGAATCCTCTGGCAGTGATGGATTATTGTACGGCAGTGGGCGTAGTATAGCCAGGAATTCCTAAGACTGTCTGGCAGCCTGAAACTCTGGCTTTTCCAGTGTTCCCTCTAAGGTGAGTTAGTGTGAGCTAGCTCACAGTTTTTTAGCCTCTGGCTCACACATTTTTTGTCTTCGCTCAGGAAGGATGGCTCCAAAGCAAACTGATTTATCCAGTAGCCAAATCACTTGCTCACAACTTTAATGCCAGTAGCTCACAAAGTTGAATTTTTGCCCACAAGACTCCATATGTTAGAGGGAACTGGCTTCAAGTGGAGGAGTGGGGGATCGAACCCAGTTCTCCCAGATTAGAGTCCGTCGCACTTAACCGCTACACCAAACTGGCTCTCTGGCAGTGATGTCCTAATGGCACAGAACTTATGAAGCTGTTGTACACTGAATTAGACCATTGGTCCATCAAGATCAGTATTGTCTATTCGGACTGGTAGATGTTCTCCAGATTTCAGGCAGAAATCACATCACATACTATTTGATCAATTTCTCTAGAGACATTGAGGACTGAACCTGGGACCTTCACCATGCCAAGCAGAAGCTTCACCACTGAACCACAGCACCTCCCATAAAGGGTGAGATACAGGCAGAAAGTTCTCAGGCTGCCATCTGGTGGGCTACTGTGATATTTTAGAAGGGAAAGGAAGGGAGGGCAGACTAGGGAAGGAAGGAAAGCAGTAAAGGCAATTTACGAAGGAAGGATTATGATGTAAAGTCCATAAAAGGGGGGAGGCCAAATAAATGAAGGCAAGAAGAGAGAGCACTCCATAGCATTGTTTGGCAAGCTTTTACTATTAAAGAGTGAAACTCTTGTCAACATTCAGAGCAAGAGAACAACAAAGAGCCAAACAGAAAGCTGATTTGTATACCTGAAAATATATAACCTAGTATAATTGACATGCTGATAAAGTTCTGCATTCCAACACTAATTCTTGCCACACAAAGCCGAACAAATTAGGTTTCACATTAAGTAAATCACTGAGGAAATATGCACAATATGCACATCTCTCATGCAAACAGCTGTTGAAGGGAAGGAGCAGGGAAATGTTTAGTGAACAGTTGGGGAAAGGTACAGGGAAAGATTTTGACAAAGGTGACACACATTGGGGTACCATGTTCCCTCTGCCCCCCCCCCCCGAGTGAAACAGTTCACATCCTAAGTAGACTATAGCTGCTGTAATCTGAAAATGGGCAATGGGTAGTGCAAGACCCTGTGCGGCTCCAGATTGCCACTGAACGGGACTTCCTGCATTGATGAGTGGCTGTTTACACGCACAGCTTAAAGGGAACACTGGTATCAAATCATTCTCCAGGGATCTGGTGTAGAGTAATAAATCTGTTGCCTTGCATGAGTGACTCCAATTTCCCACGGATTATTCTGCTTTACGAATAATGCAAATAACTTCAGATTCACTAAAACATCCAAAGAAACCAAATCTGATAATGCTGCTCTTGGCATGTCCTATTGTTTGAAGAAGTGGAAGGACTAGGGCTGCCAAGTCCCCTGGGAGGGCGGGGGAAACACCGATTTTTAATGCTTACCCCCGCTTTTTCAAAATTGGCCACCGGGGGAGGCAATGGCTGCCAGCAGGAACGCAGGGAAACGTCGGAGCCTGCCCTGCCCTCTCCCTGCCAGGCCTGAACTCTTAAAAGGGAAATGTCTGCAGAGAGCCTGCCCTGCAGTAAAAAGCCTCACCAGACAATTCCCCTTCAAGAGCAGAGCAAGCAAGAGAGCCCCACCCAGAGATTAAGGAGGGACTACGCTCTTTGTACTGAGGTTGCTGGGGTAAGTGCCTCTGCTAGCTCTTTTCCTTCTCTCTCTCTCTCCCCCTCCCCCTTTCTTTCTTTCTTTTTTCTGTCTGTCTGTCTGTCTGTCTGTCTCTCTCTCTGTCCCCATCCAGCAGAGGTCTATCAGTGGCTATTATTAGCCACAAGGTCTAAATGGAACACTTTGTCTGGGGCAGTGATGCTCTGCATTCTTGGTGCTTGGGGGGCAACAGTGGGAGGGCTTCTGGAGTTCTGGCCCCGCTGCTGGACCTCCTGAGGGCACCTGGTATTTTTGGCCACTGTGTGACACAGAGTGTTGTGCTGGATGGGCTGTTGGCCCGATCCACTGTGGCTTCTCTCCTGTTCTTATGATATGAAAATCATATTTAGCACTTGTGTAGCACTTAGTGCTTCATATTCTGCTGAGATGAGGAAGGATTCAGTAGGGCCGTTGCTCAGTGATAGAGCATCTGCTTGACATGCAGGAGGTATCAGCCTCTTCAGCTAAAAAAGGATCAGGTAATAGGTGACATTAAAGATCTCAGCCTGAGACCCTGGAGAGCCACTACCAGTCTGAGTAGTCAATACTGACCTTGATGGACCAATGGCCTGATTCAGTATTAGGAAACTTCATGAGTTCATGTGTCAGCATGTGGAAGCAACATCACAGGATGTGACATCACAAAATGATGTCACTTCCTTTCTCCTGGCTCCACCTCCAAAGTCTCCTGGCTCCACCCCCAGAGTTCTCAGATATTTCCCAAGTTGGACTTGGCAGACCTAAGAAGGACATAATATTTGTTTGAAATGACCATTCATGTAATTTAGTTAATAGTCTAGAAGTATTGTCATTTTAAAGGAAAAGAATATAACAGGAGAAAAACAGACGTGGAATTGTTTTTTTTCCTCAGAGAATTCTTTACTTGCATGTAAAGGATAGTTGTAGAGAACTAGCACATATAATAAATCCTAACAAGACTGTAGAAACCAGAGGTAGCAGGCCTTGGGGCCTAGGCAAGATAACAATCTCAAATCTAAATGTGCTTCATCCTCCCCAATCACTCAGGTTCATTTCATTGGGGGTTTCTTGGACCTTTTGCTGCTGAGTTTTAAAATCCAGGTCTTAATGATTCCCCCCCTCCCATTTTGTGTGTGTGTGTGTGTGTGTGTGTGCCCATGCCTGGAAGTCATGGCGACCTCTGGTGACTCCTACTGGGGCATGGATGATGCTCTCAGATAAGTAGCTTGATAGCCTGCCTCTGCCTCCTGGCCGTGGTATTCTTTGGAGGTTTCCCATCCAAATACTTGCCAGGGTGAGCCCTGCTTAGCTTCTGAGATCTGACGAGATCGGGTTTCCCTGGACTATCCAGGTCAGGGTGGGTTTAAATGGTATTTAAGAACACTTTTCCCCACCTTCCCATGGTGGAAGGCCATGGGCTTGATTCATATGTACTGCCTTGTGCCTGTTCACTCTTGAGGCTAAATGAACATAAGATACTACATAGGAGACTTCCCATTAATAACTCTTGGCTTCAGAGAGTAGCTTGCCTTCTTACGGACAGAAACCATAACACATCAGTTCCAGTATGCTTTCCCCATAGCTTTATTAATCCTCAAGATGTTGAGTTTTCCTTAGAAATTTCTTTAAAGGCTAATGTGACTCTTCTTGTCTGCTCACACAGAGTACCTCCCACCCTCTACAACCTCTCTTATTCAGGTTATGGGTTATAGGTAGATCAGTCATGCTCACTAAGCTACCTTTCTTGTCTCTTTTAAAATCTACAGAGAGTCATGACCATCTCACACCTCAGGTCATAAGAACATAAGAAAAGCCAATGTTGGATCAGGCCAATGGCCCATCCAGTCCAACACTCTGTCACACAGTGGCCAAAAACACCAGGTGCCCTCAGGAGGTCCAGCAGTGGGGCCAAGACACTAGAAGCCCTCCCACTGTTCCCAGCTACCTCAAGCATCTGTCTCTGGGCTCTTCTGCATTGTCATTTTTGTCAGTCATTTGTCCTTATTGCTTTGGGTCCCCCCCCCCATTGCTTTGGGTTCCCCTGGGACTACTAGAGAGAGCAGAACACATTGGGGGGGGGGGGAAACCTGAAGCAATAGGACACACAAGTGATGAAGATCAGAATGCAAAAGAGCCCTCTCACTCCCAGAGACATCCACAGACAGGGTAGCCCAGTCCCCTTTAATAATCAGCCCTTGCATGGAGATGTCGGGGGCGGGCTCAAACACCGTTCCAATCACTGGCTGCCACCATTCATTCATATCCCCTAATATATACCAAGGTATTAAAGTTTGTGTGTGTGTGGTTCTTTCCCTTAGTCAAAACAAGAAAGCTTTTATTTATGATATGAACCAAACACTGAGGAAAAAGTACACGTAAAAATATTTCACTTCCATTGAACTTTTGAACTGAAATCCTTCTGTTACAATTTGACTGTTTTCAGCCCACTCTAAGCAGCTCTTCTGCACAGTTCCACTCTGTCAGAAATCCTTCTCCCCCCCCCCCTTCACCTCTGCTCCTAAGCTGTCCACTTCTGTATTTACTAACACCTAACTGTTGTTTTCAACTGCTGTTTTTTTCCATCCCCCACTCTCAGCATATCATTCTCATTGGCTGCTCTTAGAAAGCCAGTTTGGTGTGGTGGCTAAGAGCAGCAGACTCTAATCTGGAGAACTGGGTTTGATTTCCCGCTCCTTCGCATGCAGCCAGCTAGGTGACCTTGGGCCAGTCACAGTTCTCTCAGAGCTCTCTCAGCCCCATTCACCTCACAGGATGTCTGTTGTGGGGAGAGGAAGGGAAGGAGATTGTAAACCACTCTGAGACCCCGAGTGAAGGGTGGGGTAAAAATCCAACTCTTCTTCTTAGGAAGGGGCTGAACCTAGCCTGTCCACCACAGCTAGGTTCAACACACTTTCTGTTCTCAAAAGCCCGATGTACACATTACCTGAGAAGTTTCACACGTTGCTGGAACCGTCTGGGAACAACTACACTACAGTCAGGCTCATCCATAAATATCTTCCTTGGAAACCTGCCATTCACATGACCTTTTTCTCTGAAGTTCACGCAGTATTTGCTTCATGTTGCACATATCACTTGGAAGTGCTTGAGACCTTTTTCTTTGAGCTGGCTTTCGTAGTTGGGATTCACATAAGCTGAAGTTTTTATGCCTCGTTTTGCTTTGATATTTTGTCTTTGCGTTTAAGTACTGTTATCAGTCTTAAACCTCAAGATGACACCGGCTAGAAAGTATTTGTTTTAAAACATGCCTCTCCTTCAGGAAGGAAGCCTAAAATGCCTTTTGTGGTTTTGCATGGTGTTTGAATTGGGTTTGCTGTGAGCCATCACATAGATTCACAATTGATAACTGCTGTTCCTGTTGCTTAACCTGGCCTAGATGCGTAAAGCAGGACTGAATTTTGGTTGCCGACCTCCAGGTGGGACCTGGATCTTTTCTAGAATTACAATTTAGCTCTAGTCTATGAAGATTGGTGACACAGGGAAAAATGGCTTTGAAAGATGGACTCTATAGCCTGCTAAGGTCCTTCCACTCCCCAAACTCCACATCCAAATCTCCAGGAATTTCCCAACCTGGAGCTGGCAGCCCAGAGATTTAACCCATAAAGGACAAACCGTTCCTGCACCTACAAGAGCACCTGTTTCACATCCTCAGGCAACATAAAACTGAATCAACTGTGAAGAGAAAATTACGGAAGACCCTGGATGGGAATCTTTTCATGACCGCCCAGCGTACTTAACAAATGACTCAGCAGCAGCAGCGGCCCCTGGCTGAGCGCAATAAGGGTGTAATAGTTCATTAAACACCAATAGTAGTTCTACTCAGCAGCGCTGAAGTTTTTCATTAAGAAGAAAATGAGAGGTGTTCTTAATTATATTTTGGGTAGGGAGAAAAACATTGTTGGTGATCAAGTTTCTCCTTCAAGAGAGAGACTAAACTGCTCTTGGACTTGAGTATACAGGTCTGTGTTCTCATCTCAGCTTCATCTGCTAACCAGAAGCAGGGCTGAGAAGTGTAATGTCCAGCCAGTTGTTCCTATTTGCAGTACAAATATTACAACTGACACCAGTGTGGTGTAGTGGTTAAGAACGACAGACTCCAATCTGGAGAACCAGGTCTGATTCCCCACACTTCCACGTGAGGCCTGCTGAGCGACCTTGGGCCACTCACAGTTCTCTCAGAACTCTCTCAGCCCCACCTGCCTCACAAGGTGTCTGTTGTGGGAAGAGGAAGGCAATTGTAAGCCGCTTTGAGACTCCTTAGCGTTGAAAAGTGGGGTATAAAAACTAACTCTTCTTCTTATGCTTTAATGATGCTGGGAATTCCTTCCCAAAGGGAGTAACTTTACTCTGGTTCTACTCAGACATTTGTAGGGTCACAATTTGTGGAATATGATGGTAGACCGGCAGAGCAGATGGGCTTTGTTTGTATTTTCCACAGCAGCATTTAGGTCACATTTCCTCCTCCACTAGATTATATTCTAAACTGCTCTGGTGAATTTCCATTCTGTTCATCTGTGAAACTTTCTCTTCAATACGCAGGACTTTTTAAAGAGGACAGTAAGACACTGATGACGCTACATGGAAATGAAGTGTAGTGTAAACCAAACTCTTCTGAGCTGGAGCATTTAAAAATGTGTTGATCTGCAGTAGACCTGCTTGAGTCCATTAGTACCTTAGAGACCAACAAGATTTTTTTGGGGGGGGGGGGATGAGTTTTCAAACCTCAAGGCTTCCTTCGTCAAATACCCAACAAAGGAAGTTTGGCTCTCAGAAGGGTATTATACTCTGACCTGGATAGCCCAGGCTAGCCCAGCCTCGTCAGATCTCAGAAGCTAAGCAGGGTTGGCCTTGGCTAGTATTTGGATGGGTAACCTCCAAGGAATACCAGGGTCATGACACAGCGGCAGGCAATGCCAAACCACATCTGAAATGTCTCTTGCCTCAAAAACAAGTGACCTAGTGGGCATAACTCTACAAGAGCTAGAACTTCTGGCTGCCAGACAATCTCAGGATCTCCTGGCCCACATACTACCCTGAAACACTACCTATACACACTACCCTGAAAATCTAGTTGGTCTCTTAAGGTGCTATGTGGACTCAAGTGTAGCTGTTAAAAACAGCAGAACACAATAAATATATTTTCGTTAAGGGTAACAATGCCTTTGTCTTTAGCAGGTAAGAATGAACCCCATGTTTAGTTCCTAATTGGCCAAGAACAGTTTCCTGCTTGCCATCTTTGAGGGTCGAAGACTGTTTTCCTTAGTAGAAAAGAAGAAATACAAATGTAGTGGAGACCGTGAAGTAGGTGTCTTTTAACCCTCAAAACACAAAGCTATGGGACATATGCAGGTAAAGTTGATTGGTTGTAGGGTATGGTTGGAAAAATAGAAAAAAAATCCCCTACTTAATGTATATTGTTAATGTTCAGAGACTATATTCTTCTGAAAGCCAATTTCTGGGACCAAAGAAGAGAGAGAATGCTATTGCCTTTTGGTAAACTGCATGCAATCTGTGCCTGATCTTGATTGCTTCTGGCTATGAGACAGATTTGGTTTGCTATCAGTCTCCATGCCGGGTGACACCAACACACTGGCAGTACTTGCTATGGACAAGATGGAAGAAAAAGACTAATGAATAGCTGACATACTGGGGTGTGGATGCCCACCCTAAAACACACACACACACACACCCCGGTGAGTTTCTATGTGGGCAAAAACAAATAATCGGAATCATGGGCAAAGGGTTGTGATGCAGACCATATGGAATTGCTGTATTATCTATGTGTTTTTGTGTTATCTGTGTTACGCTTTAATGTTGTTATCCTCTCCCTCCCTGAGGACTTTGGAGAAGTGTAGCACAGAAATAGCAGAGAGGTACACATGGCGTATAATACAACAGCAGTGCCTGGAGTCCTATGAAGGTAGGTTATAAATGTAACCAATGAAATATGTCATAAGAACATAAGAAGAGCCCTGCTGGATCAGACCAGGGTCCAACATCCTGTCTGGGTTTGATTCCCCAGTCCTCCCCTTGCACCAGCTGGTTGACCTTGGGCAAGCTGTAGTTCTGGCACAGCTGCTCTTGAAAAAGAGCAGTTTCTGTCAGAGCTCCCTCAGCCCCACCTACCTCACAGGGGGTCTGTTGTGGGGAGGGGAAGGGAAAGGAGTTTGTAAGCCGCTCTGAGACTACACGTGAGTGAAGGGCGGGGTATAAATCCAATCTCTTCTCTCTCTCTCCTGTTTCACACAGTTGCCAACCAGTTCCTATGGAGGGCCAACAACAGGGCATCAAGGTGGAGGCCTTCCCCTAATGTTGCCTCCTGCCTCTGGGGTTCAGAGGATTAGTGCCTCTGAACGTGGAGGTTCCTCTCAGTCACCATGGCTAGTAGCCACTGACAGACCTCTCCTCCATGAATCCGCCTAATCCTCCATTAAAGCTGTCAATGCCCGTGGCCATCACTACATCCTCTGGCAGCAAATTCTACATTTTAATCACTCTGTGTGTCAAGGAGTATTTCCTTTTGTCCCTCCTGCCTCTCAGCTTCATTGGATGCCCTCGAGTTCTAGTTCTTTGTCAACTCTCTGCCCCCCCCCCCCCCCCCGGTGCATAACTGTATAAACCTCAACCATGTCCCTCTTTAGTCGTCTCTTTTCTAAACGGAGAAGCCCCTGACTCTTCAGCCTTTCCTCACAGGGAAGGTGCTCCAATCCCTTTTTGTTGTTGTTCAATCGCACAGTCGAGTCCAACTCTTCGCGACCCCATGGACCACATCACGCCAGGCCCTCCTGTCTTCCGTCGTGCTCCGGAGTTTGCTCAACTTCATGTTCGTTGCATCGATAAACACTGTCTAGCCATCTCATCCTTTGCCGTCCCCATCTTCTTTGACCTTCAGTCCTTCCCAGCATCAGGGTCTTCTCCAGTGAGTGCTCCCTTCTCATTTGGTGGCCAAAGTATTGGAGCTTCAGCATCTGGCCTTCCAGGGAACAGTCAGGGTTGATTTCTTTTAGGATTGACGGGTTTGATCTCCTTGCAGTCCACGGGACTCTCAAGTCTTCTCCAGCACCATAATTCAAAAGCATCTATTCTTTGGCGCTCGGCCTTCCTTATAGTCCAGCTCTCGCAGCTGTACATTACTACCATTGCTTTGGCCATAGGGACTTTTGTTGTTAGGGTGATGCATCTCCTTTTTATTATGCGGTTTATCATGCTTTACTGTTTCTTATGCCCCAGTCCCTTCGAGGTCTTAAATGAAGTGTTCTGCGAAGCCTAAGCAAACGCCCACGGACAGAAAAGGAATTGGGCTCCAGCAGACAGCCTAACCCCTTAAATCAAAAAAGTTGCTTCGCCTCCCCCCCAGTGTCGCTTTCCCGGCGAGCCGATTGTGCAGGAAATCTGGAAGGGGTGTGTGTCGTTCTTTGTTCCCCCTTGGCGTTCTCCCCTCAACGGCGGGGGGGGGGGGGTCGTCCACCACTCGGGGCCTCTTCCTTCGCGCAGGATCCCGCGTCCCCGGAGGCTTCCCAATTGCCCACGCGGCCTGACCCGGCCAGAAGCCGAGGGGCCAGCCAGCACTGCTGCTCCTCCTCCTCCTCCGGCGGCCCCGTTTCCCATTCCCTTCTCTGTGCGGAGAGAGGGGCCTCGCCCGGCCGCGTCTGCGCCGTGTTCCTTCACTAGAGGAAGGGGGGGGGGGGGAGACTGTGCAGCAGAAGGCAGGAGGCGAGTGCGGACGCTGGAGGGGGCTCTTCACCGCGGCGGCGGCTGCCTTCTCCGCCTCCCCTCCAGGCGGGGGCCGGGCCGGGGGTGGGAGTGGGAGGAGAAGGCGGCGGCGAGCCAGGCTGGCGAGAGCAACAGCGTCCAGTTCCCCCTCATCGGGCCGGCGGGGCTCTCGTCTCCGCCCTCCCCCCCCCCCCCCCCCGCGAGGCACACTCCTGGCCCCCGTTCCCCCGGCGAGCTTGAGCGGGCGCGCTCCAGCCATGGCGACCTGGCTCCGGCCGCTCCCCCTCGGCTCCCGCTGCCTCCCCGCGCCTCCCGTGGCCGCCGTCTCTCCCTCCACCGCCGCCGCCTCCGGGAGCTTTTAATGGCTCGGACCCTCCGGCGGCCCCAGCCCCGACTTGTTTGTGCGCCGCCAAGAGCCGAAGAGAAGCGCCGCGCCGCGCACGGTGAGCAGGAGGGGGGCGCCCGGACCGGGAACAATGGGAAGGGCAGCGGCGGCGGGGGGGGGGGGGGTGGCGCTCTCTTGCTCGCTCGCCCGCCGGGCCGAGGGGGCGGCTCCTCTGGGTCCGGGGAGGGCGCGTGGTGGCGGGGGAGACGGTCCAGGGCAGGGCGATCGGGGAGGCGCGGCTGGAGACGTTGCTGGCGGGGGGCGAGAGCGGCAGTCCCGGGAAGCCGGTTGCTTCAACCCGAGGGGGTGTGCGTGCGTGATTTTCTCCTGGGGGGGGGTCATTCCCCCCTGCCTTCCCCTTGTCACATGACCCCCGACCCCCGGCGCGGCGTCTCCATTGCTACTTGCAGAAGTTGGTGCCATTTGGGTGTCTCGGCTGATCTGGAAGTTGTTCGGGCAAAGGGCAGCCGAGTGCGCCCTCCTTTGGACTTTTCCCTCCTCCCCGCCCCTTCGCGGCAGATCCCGGGGGAGGGGGCAGGAGGAAAGTCCCCTCCTGGCCGGATTTGTCCCCGGCTTCTGCTCCCGCCTCGTTTCGGGAACCTTATTTTTTAAAAAACAAACCAGTCCTTTGAATGATTCTCTTCTTCCTTGTCGCCTCGATGGCTTTCTTCGCCCCTTGTGCAGGGCTCAAACAGAGCCGAGCTGCGCACAAAGGAGCGTCTCTTATGCACAGACGGGACGGGTTTGCGTGGGGCGGCGGCGGGGAATAAGCTCTTGGTCCTCACCTGGAACCGTTTAACGTCGTCAAACAGTCGAATCCCGCTTGGGGGGTGGGGATAGGGAGGTCCGGTTTGCCTAGGGTTCCAGAGACGGCAGATCTGGGGTGCCGGAAGGGGGGATGAGACAGCTCTGGCCCCTCGTCCGCCGCGAAGGATTTCCTCGACGGCCCTGCCCGAAAGAACACCGTAGTAAGGTCTAAAGCCGAGGGGAACTTTTATTCTGCCGGATTGTGACCCGGGTTAATCAGTGGGCAGGGTTGTCCCTGCCTGAGCCACTCCCTTTTCCTGAAAGCCTTTAACCGGCTTGCCCTTTCAAAGAAGGCGCAGTTGGACATAAGGGGTGTGTGTGTTCTAGATAGGCAGCCCCTCGTAGGAACACTTGGGTATAAACATGCATGCCTTCCGCGGAGCCCCAGCCCAAGGCAATCGTCTGAGCAAGAGAGAAGGAAGGGAATCAAGATCCCGCGCAGGGCCTTGTCTACTGCCACTGGCTGTATTTGGAACATCACAGGCGTATATGTACAGCGAAGGCTTTGTGCTCTGAAAGCAGATGCATTTCAGGTATCCTCCGTGCTGCACCGCCTCTTGCTTCACAAAGAAAGGCAGGCACCTTGCATATGCACACGGGGTAGCCTTTGCCCTAGGCTCCTGCCAAAGGGGTTCTTTCACCTCCAGAAGGTATTTTGCATATGCTGACAAGCAGTCTGCCCTGGGCATCCTTGCAAATCAAAAGTGTACAGAAGGTGGGACTACCACAGAGTCTACTGCATTTATAGGGAGGGGGAGCGGTTGGGGGGGGCGTGGCTCAGTGGAAGAGCATCTGCTTGGAACGCAGAAAGTCCTCAGTCCCCTTCCTGGCATCTCCAGTTAAAAGAATCAGGTAGTAGATGTTGTGAAAGACTTCTACCTGAGACACCTGGAGGGCTGTTTCCCGGTTAGAGTGGACTTGAACAAACCAAAGATCTGGCTTTGTATGGGGCAACTTCGTGTGTATGTCCACATGATTTTGGGCAGTGCTTTGCCTCCAGGAGAGATATTACCTGTATTTTTTTAAACTCAGTTTTCTAACCTTTCTTTTTTGTGGTGTGCTGATAAATTAGGGTCTTGGTCAGTCCAGGATTTGTGTGTGGGTGGAGTTTTGGTTAGGCAAATACCAGCCCTGCTGGTGTCCTGTGAACTGTTCTTCTAAAACACCTTTAGGGAGAGTATAGCCTACGAAGAGCTGTAACTTCTGCATATATTAAGAGGGATATAAAAGGTGATGGACTGCTTGGAAAGACAGCATCCCTTGCCTTGTGATGATGGTAACTGTGTTTGTTTGTTTTAAATGGAAGTACTTGTACCCAGGAGAGGAGAGACAGTGAGTGTTATAGTGGCTAAGAGTGTTTTACTAGTATCTGGGAGACCTGGGTCTGAATCTGCACCCATGCCACAGAAGCTCACTGGGTGTCCCTGGGCCAGTCACACTCTTTCAGACTAACCTACCTCACAGAGTTGTTGTTAGGATAAAATGGAAGAGAGGAAAACAGTGTAAGCTGCTTTGGGTCCCCGTGTGGGGAGAAAGGCAGGGTACAAATGAATAAAATAAATACCGCCATGTTTTGGTCTTTGAGGTTAACCAGCATTCAGAAATGTCATCAAGAAAAGAGTGGACCCTGTTAAGGCAAGGAGAGAAATCAAAATGTTGTCTGATTCTGAGCGGTAGTGTGTTTGATCTGTTTCTTATTATGTTGGATTTTAATATTTGCGCCCTTGATGCTTTAATAAAAAAGTGGACCCCTGTCTCTTTGACCGTCCGAGCCCTATGAAACAGCTTGTGATACAAGCACTTCCCACAAGTTGCATGTAGAACTCGTAGTCCTCTTTTCTTGTCCCCGTTGGTTCAACAGCCTCTTCTTGTTCTCACTCCACCCACCTTGGTTGCTGGCCATCTTGGTACTTCGTCCTCATGGCTAGCTGCATTCTAGTAAGAGGGATGCTCTAGAAGGAAGAGAAGAACTGCCAGTCCCCGCGGGAGAGGAGTTAAACATCCCCACTCTACTCACTGCCTCTGGCTCATATGGGGAAAACAGAGAGGACGTGTGTGCTTCATTACTAAGCAACCACATTTGTAGTTGCCTCAGTCATTCTTCTACTTAGATCTTTTTTTTTTGCTGGCATGGAGCCAGTTAGGGTATCCTGCTTGGTATCTCTCAAATCTGTCTGAATTGGGAGCTCCTATTTAGTATCTCGCTGGGCTTGGGGACTGGATGTGAACCAATTGAAACGGACTCTAGAGAAGAGTGAGATAATGATGCTTGGAGAGGGTCTCAGTGTCTAGGGGACAGTGGGGACCCTCAGTGGTGATGGTGTTTTGAACTGATGAGAGAGTCACAGCTAGAGATCTGGCCTCGGGGACAAAAAACAGCAATCAGGAAAATTTGGGAAAACCTCAATTTTTTTTCTCTTGAGGATTTTTTTTCTCATACTCAGTCGATGATGAAAACCACTGGGAAAGTTTGGGGGGTACTGGAAGAAAAAACACTACAAGATGTTTTCTGTTTTTGAGTGCGAAAACCCTTGTTTCAAAAAGAATTGAGGAGGAGGAGAGGAGATTGGATTTGTACCCTGCCCTTCACTCGGAGTCTCAGAGCAGCTTACAAACTCCTTTCCCTTCCCCTCCCCACAACTGACACCCTGTGAGGTAGGTGGGGCTGAGAGAGCTCTCTCAAGAACTGCTCTTTTAGGAACAGCTCTGTAAGAACTATGGCTTGCCCAAGGTCATCCAGCAGCTGCAAGTGGAGGAGTGGAGAATCAAACCTGGTTCTCCCAGATTAGAGTCCACGCACTTAATCACTACACCAAGCTGGCTCTGTGGACTCTCAAATTTTCCAGTGGAAAATTGGGAAATGTTGGAGAGTTCTGAAACACTCCTCTGAAATATTTTCTCTTTAAGAATGGGTGAAATGCTTTTTTTTCTCACTCAAAATGTATAGCATGAAAAAGTCTGGTAACTCTTTTCAGGTTTCCCCCCCAGTAGAAAAATAGGGGAAATTTGGAGAACATGGGAGGGTGGGGTGGAATCTGATTTCACTTTTGGTATGAATAATAGTATGATTATGTAAGACATTAGACCATCTACAGCAGGGGTGTTGAGCTCATTTGTTATGAGGGCCAGATCAGGCATAAATGAGACCTTGTTGGGCCGGACCGTGTGTGTCATAAAATGTAATGCCAGGTAGCCAAGATTTAAACTTTATAAAAGACACAAACACAAAGGTATTTTTTAACTTAAAATAAAAACATGTTTAAAACATTAGCACTCTTGCAATATTTTGTTTATTTAACAGTCTCTGATAACTGACACCTCTTGCTCTGAATTATTGCATCAAAATGTCTGTGCTGGTGCAATCTTGAGTATGCTTTTCAGGTGTATCTGTAAGCTGCAAACCTACTTTTGATTTATTGACATTCACCACAGAAATCTCATGCTCAGAGTTCTGAGTCTAGGACCCAGGGGAAAACATGAAATGGCTGAGCAATTGAGAGAGTCTGGCGAAGCAAGCTATGATGCAGCAGCAGCAGCAACAGAACTGGAAGCAGGAGATGGCCAGTTCCAGTGTGGGCCGGATAGAAGCCCTCTGGGGGCCTCATCTGGCCCCCGGGCTGCATGTTTGACACCCCTGATCTACAGCATTAGATAAGGATAATTCCTATGTATACTGTAGACATATACAACACATTCAAGTATTTTTGTTTAACTGTTAATAATCTTGATATAAATTAATATGTTATAGGGTATTTCATGATAATGCATGATTAAACAGTTTAGTGTTTTACAAACTTTGACTTGATATCCAAATATCCTGGTAGTTCTACCAGTTGTAGCTGTATGAGAAGGTTTCTGTTTAAATAATATTATTTCTTTTGTTTACCACAGGATTTGTTTGCTACCTTCAATTTTTATTTTCCCCTGCCTCTCAGGTGGCAGAAATTAAGATCCATGTGCTGTGCTAGCATAAGTTACAGTAGAAGATGAAGAAGAAGAAGAGGTTGGATTTATATCCCGCTCTTCACTCACTTGGAGTCTCAGAGCAGCTTACAAACTCCTTTCCCTTCCCCTCCCCACAACAGGCACCATGTGAGGTAGGGTGGGGCTGAGAGAGCTCTTTCCCAAGCTGTCCTTGAGGGAACAGCTGGTACAGAGCTATGGCTTGCCCAAGGTCATCCAGCCAGGTGCAAGTGGAGGAGTGGGGAATCAAACCGGGTTCTCCCAGATTAGAGTCCGCGCACTTAACCACTACACCAAACTGGCTAAGGGTGTGCACACAAACAAAAATAGTATTTTTCAAGTTGGTTATATTGAACCCAAAAAATATCGGTATTACCCAATATTCCTGAATCCCAATATCAGTATGGTATTGGGATTTGGGGAATATTCAGGGTTGCCAATTTTTTTCGGTTCCATACGTTATAATGGAGAACCGCCGGGCAGGAGAAGCTGGCCCCAGGAGCTGTGTGCAGCGGGGAGGTCTCTCCCTACTGCGCACAAACTTTGCTTGAGGAGTCCACCAGCCGAGGCTGTGCAAAGATCTCAGCTCCCACCCACTCCAGCTGATCCTCTCCTTGGTATAGCTAACCCCAATAAAAGCCAGAAAAAAGTTGGCTTTTATTTGGGCTCAGCTATATCGGTACCCGAATCAGATCCTTTGATCTATATTCGGCTGAATTAATACCCGAAAAGTACCAAAAAGGTATCGGGGGTATTTATTCAGTTTATGCCAAATGCACACCTCTAGGGTGCAGCACTTTGCAACTCTTTCTTAACCATTGGGCATATCTGCACTTTATAGTATGTTTATAATATTAAATTTCATAAATACGCCAAACAGTACCATTTTGTGTGCTAACTAAGTTATAAGTGATGCATTTTGTGCGCTAAATCAGTAAAAGAAGTTAGGTTTTATAGAGATGTAAGTATTGCATATGTTTCAGTTTTTCCCTATTTTTGTCTGAAAAAGTGAAGTAAACCCCCAACCTCTTCTGGCTTCAGAATTGCTGGAAATTTTAATTCTCTATTCACAGCCCTGTGATTGTCGTATATTTTCAAATGCAGCAGGAGTGCTCTATACTCTTCGACGCTGCTGTACCCTTTTCTGTTTAAATAAGAACTGACATAGAGGATATTGCTGTCTTCTCATTTTTCTGGGCACAGTTTGCAACTCTGAAGGACAAGGGACTTGTGAAACATCACTTCATGTTATATTTTTAGGTGTATACCTAAAAATGCTTTAAGTGTATGGCTAAAAATAAAAAGTGTGGCTAAGATGAGTAGTTTTAAACACATGTATCACAGATGCATGTTCATACGCTCCACAGGAAGCTCATTGAAATGTAAAAGGGGCATTTGCAACCACTGTTCCCCTTATGTCCCATGTTATCATCTACGCTGTCAGCTTGGGCCTGTTCAGCAAGGATGTACAATCTCCATTTTCAGTTACTGCCCCATTGCTGTGCCATCCAGTTTCCCTGAAGATCTGCCAAAGGCAGAAATTTCATCATCCGTCTTTTGTGCAGGCACACACTGGGGCTACAATTACACACGCTAAATAATCCACTTCAATCCACTTTCAGTGCACTTTCCAGTTGGATTTTACTGTGTGAACAGGCAAAATCCAGTTGCAAAGTGCATTGAAAGTGGATTATTTAGGGACTCACCAGAGCAGCATGGAACTGTCCCCACCCAAACAGAAGTGCTCCGGCTTGCCAGAGCCCCCATTCCCTCTACTGCTGCCGAAGGAGAAGGTTTTCTTCAGCTACTCTCCCTTCTACCATAGAGTTTCTGGTGTTTGGACCTACAGTGAAACCTACAGTGAGTAACTTCAGGCCCTGTTCTTGCAGTCAGGGCACAGGGAAAACCTCTTCAAAGTGCTTCTCCCCTTTGCATCGTGGTGGGTGGCCAGGTTTGAGCGACTGTCATGTCTCAAAAGGTGCTGTTCAAGAAATGTACTCGCTGCAGCATGAAAATGACCCAGATGGATGAGCATGAGCTCTGCCTGCTCTGTCTTGGGGAAGGCCATAGTGTTTTGGCATGCAAGATCTGTATGCAGTTCACTCTGGAGGCCAGAACTGACGGAGTGTCGAAGTTGAAGGTGCTCCTGTCATTTGATGTGCCATCAAAACTGGCTTCGGTTCTGGAGTGCCCATCAAAACAGTCTTTGTTGGCATCAACCTGCTCAGTTCCATCAGCTCAACTCTCAGAGCCTTTGCAATATTGATCTTGCTCCTCTTCCCCGGCAGTTCCAAGGTCCCTTTTAGAACCTCCTGTCATGTTTAAGACTAAATCCAAGAAGGAGAAGCAGTTAGAATCAGAGTGCTCCCAATCTTTGCCTCCTGCTCCAGCGTCCTCTCCTGAGGTGGAGGAGCTCATCATTCCACCGAAGACTCCCTCTCTGATACTGAGATCACCCTCACCAACTTTCTCCAAAGGTGAAATGAAGAATCTCATCACCAGTCCGTGCCCTAGTCCAAGCCCCACTGCCTATGCCATAGCCCCCATATCCAGCTATGTCCCCAAGCTTATCTAGCTGAGAGGGCTGACTTCTATGGGGCTAGTCAGTGATCAGAATTGAGCTGAATGAAGTATCATTCAGGCTTTCACAAAGGCCTCCCTTCAGAGCACCGGCTACCATTTCTAGGCACCTGCCATCTCCTGTTCCTGAGTCCAAAGTGGAGGAGGCCAAAGAATCGGCCATTAGTTCCGAATCTAGCTCAGGAGCCCCATTGAGTCTGAGCCTGGATGAGACAACTGGGGACCCTTCCTGGGTATCACCCACAGAAGACCTCAGGATGCATAGTGAGCAAGTGATGTGCATGGCTCAATCACTTGGCATCGAGGTCACCAGCTCTGACCGTAAGCCCAGGGTTAAAATCTTGGGCTACCTTTATTCCAACTCACCAATGATCATCGCATTCCCTATGCTGGAAGAGCTGTTGGATCTGACTCAGGAGTTCTGACAAAAGCCAGCATCCCTTCCACTTAATGCCTCGTAGGGCAGAGCATTTCTATAAATTTAGACAAGAGGGCTCCATGTATCTTTCCACCCACCCTCCTCCCTCTTCTCTTATCACCAAAGAGATGCAGCCGGGAGGCAGGCAGTCATACCACGCTGTCCCGGTAGATAAGGAGGATAGAAAATTGGATGCCCTTGGCAGGAAGATTTATTCATCTGCGGCTCTAGGCTTGCAGATTGTCAACTAGGAGGCCATCGTGGCTGGGTATCAGCTTTTCCTATGGGGAAAATCGTTGCAACATCTTGACCATCTCCTTGAGAAGCAATCCATTGTGAAACTTCTGTTTCAGAAAGTTAAAGAAAGCTGCACATTCTCGATTTAAGGAGGGCTTTATTATTTTATCTGCAAAGGTCTAAGGAACCCAACAAGAGGAAAAGGCCCTCACCCCAGTCATTGTTCAGATGGATTGTCTCTACCATTAAGATACATTATATCCAGGTGGGGCTACCCTGCCCTTAGGAGGTCCACGCACACTCAACAAGGGCCCAGTCATCTTCAGGGGCCTTCCTAGATTGCGTTCCTTCAGCAGAAATCTGTAGAGCACAATGGGGTCCTTGGCTAATGCAGTCATCCATGATTATGTGCCCAGCTTGCAAGTGAGAAGAGAAACTCTAGTGGGAAAAGCGGTCCTTCAGTGGCTCTTCAAGTGAACCCCGGCAAGCTACACCCTGCCTCTGGTGAGTAGCTTGCTAGAATCCCAGTGTGGAACTGCACAGAAGATTGATGATGAAAAACAGAGTTGCTCTTACCTGTAACTGTTCTTCATCGAGTATTCTCTGTGCACGCGCACATTCCCTCCCTCCTGCCCTGCTGTGAGCTCCTTTGGCTCTCTGTTTTGGCTTCAGCAGTGCCATAGGAGGAACTGAGGGAATGAGGGCACTGGCATGCAGGAGCACATGACTGTTTGGGTGGGAATGGTTCCATCCTACTCTGGCGAGCAGTGCCCCCTGGTGTTTTTTTAGCTGTATAACGTCTCCCAGGCAGGCCTGCACATGCACAGTCCCAATGTGTGCCTGTGCAGAAGATATCTGATGAACAACAGCTTTGTTTTCCCCTCTGTCTACCCTAGTATTGCGGATTCTCCCCATTTGGGGCTGACTTTTCATGCCCAGGATTAAAAGTTCAATTAACAAGAAGTGTCTGTTTAACCTGTTTTTTTAAAATTAAGTTTGTTAAAAAGTACTGTAAAAACGTTATAAGCCATCTCATTTAAAACATTTTTGCAAAGCTCTCCAGGACATCAGGCAGAAGTCCTGCCCTCTAGGACATCCTTGGCCCCACTGCCTGAGTTCCTTCTAGATGGAGGTGGCTAGAGGTTGGATCTGGGACCACCAAAAAGCAAAGTGTGTGTTCTGCCAGGAAGAGGGCAGCATTACGGTGGGAGGTAGTGTAGTGATCAACTAACACGATTTTTTTCTTTCTTTTTTGGTGGTTCCCTTCCTTTGGAAGTTGTTCTGGCATTTTAATTGACAATACTCATAGTGTGTTATGTGTAATAAGAATGGCAAGTTTTAGTCAATTTTAATCAGTGTAATTACTTAATTATGTTGTAGTGGCTCATTAAAAGTTGTATCTTGATACATATTTTGATAACTGAGATATGCAATACTTGGAGGGCCTGCTGCTGTGCTGTGCTGTGCTGATTGGACATGCCATATATTCCTCCTGATTGAAAATTGAAGAGAGAGACTGGCTGCTGACTCCTCAGTCAAGATTTATCCAGTTATTTATTAAAACATTTATATCCTGCCTTTCTTCTTAATTGAAGGTGGCTTATAATAATAGTTTAAACCTCCTCAGCTAAAACCAAAGTTAAAATAGCAAGCCCCAGACACGCTCTCCCCCCGCAAACGATGTCTGATACTCAAGTCCCCTCAGAAGCCCTGGCAAACAGGCAGGCCTTGCAGTGCCTCCTGAAGATCTCCAAGGAAGAGCCCCCTCTCATCTCTTCAGGTAGCCCATTCCACAGAGCAGGAGCCACGATGGATAAGGCTGAGGCTCTGGTCAATGCCAGATGGGCCACCCTAAGTGGTAGAATAGCCAAAAGATGGCTGGTTGATGACTGTAGTTGGCGCAAAGGACCATATAGCTGGTCCTGGAAATCAAAATGAACTGCAAGTGGTTGAAAATGGAAGATGGAAACTGAAAGTAAAATCCTGTCAGTACATCTTTCAGCCTGGGTCTTTCACAAAACTGATGGATTTTGAATAGGGTTGCTAGCTAGGGTTGCCAAGTCTGTTGAACTTACCGGCGGGGGGGGGGGGGAGTCCTCCGCCGGCCAGGAGCTTCACCGGAAGTGACGTCAGCACATTGGGGAGTCATCCAGGCTAGATGACTTCGGGGCCGGGTTTCTCCCGCCGGCCGAATGGTGGCCGGCGAATCGGGAACCCCTGTAGCGGGGATCCCCCGCCCCCCGGGCTGACTTGGCAGCCCTATTGCTAGCCCCCTGCTGCTGCTGTTGGATCCCTGGGCCCTGCCCCCTGCTGTTGGCCAGCTGGCCAGCAAGGGGACTTACCAGTAGGAGAGACAGGCCTAGGCCACTGTTGCTGGCAATGCAGCAATGTCACTTCATGTTGCTGCTGAGTGTCACTGTGATGCCAGCAACATGATGACATCACTTCTGGTGCATGCTGGTAGTGATATTGTGAACAATGAGGCTGGGGCCTGCCTCCTGCTCCTGCTCGGGCCCTCCCCGCTTGGTTACCAGGAGGTCTGTGGCAACCCTAGTTTTGACTGTTCACTTTTGAAGCCATTTTATTTGTGGCATGCTAATAGAAGTAGGGTTATTACCAATGCTCCCTCTAAGCTATGGAGTCTTGTGAGCAAAAATTCTACTTTTGAGCTACTGGCATTAAAGCTGTGAGCGAGCGATTTGGCTGCTGCATAAATTAGTTTGCTCTGGAGCGAAGACAAAAATGTGTGAGCTGGAGGCTAAAAAACTGTGAGCTAGCTCACACTAACTCAGCTTAGAGGGAACAGTGGTGACCTATTATTTTTTCTTTCACATCACAGTATCTGCTTTTATTTAGTAGGTTCAGTGCCCTCTCATGCTTGGAAGAAATCCGTTCTTTTGGGAATATCACAAAAGTGGCTTTGTTGAATTGTTTGCAGTATGCATGTTTACTCATCAGAAACTATTATTAAACTATTTAATAACTTGTCAGCCTTTGCTAATAGGTAGCAGTTTCCAGAAACCCCAAGTTCCCTGTTTGTAAAACGTAAGTTATATATTTTTAAAGGTTTATTGTACTTGGCATATTTATAGCTGAAGCAAGTTATATTGAATGTCAAGAGTGTTCCTCTCGTGATCTGTGTTTCCAAGGCTTTCCCCCCAATGTAGATTGGTCTCTGGAGATTGGAAAGAGAACAGTTAAGTGTTTTATCTTCTAGGTACATAGAAGAATTCTCCTTGTAACGCATCCAATATATATCTTCGAGAAGCTGTTGATGCTGGAGTTAATCCAGTCTGACTAGCGCTCGTATGCTGTGTTAAAGCAATCTTTCCAAACGCTTCTACTAATATGTTGCCGGTTGTTATGGGCTTGTGTTCAAAATGTAGGCTTGCTACTAAAAATGTAAAGAACATTTTGGTTTCAGTAATCAGTCTTATTGACTCAATTTGACATTGTGTCAAATCGATATTCTTGACAAACCCTAGTTGTTAAGGGTTTTGTGTTTTTTTTTAAACTGCGATTTTCCTCATCCCGCAGCTTTTAACTGTGGTTTGCCCGATTCTTTGAAAGTTCAAGCCACACTTGGGTTGTAAATCACTGTTAATGAAAACAATAGCTTGGATACTAAAGTGGCATTCTATCAGCACAGCAGCAGCTCCTCTGATGGGACAGCTGTTCTTTTTTCGGGGTCTGGGAGAGTGATTTTTGCAGATTCCTCCTTCCTTTTGGAGGCTCCGTTTGCCCCACATGTAGCGATCAGGGTGGTTGTGGAAAAGAAGACTGCAGTGGGTGGGGAGAGATAGGGAAGTTGCCTTCTTCTAGCATGCCGCTTAGGATCTGAACCTGTGATTTGATGTGACATTTGAACTGGGCCACTGAAACGCCCAAGACTAGATTACTGCATGGCCAGTGCTTTATTGGTGGGTGGGGAAGCTACAGTTGATTGCAGCTGCTCTGTCCAAGATGAGGAATTGCTTGTCTCCCGTTTAAAATGTCTCTGAGTAGCATCTATTGTGCGATCGCCATGGGGGAAAACCACAGCTGGTTTCTTGCTGCAAGTCTCCATGGCAATCATGTATTAGATGTAATGTGTAGTTTGGTCCTGAGGCTATTCAGCTGACTGTGTAATATCTTGATGGCAGTACTTACAACTCCACTTTTTGGTTCCCTTTTGTCTTTAAGGAATTTGTTTTTCACTGGAAAAGCTGACTTCATATGCACAAGCTAGGATTTCAGTGTTATGTCGGGTCACTTTGTTTGTTTTTTAATCTGAATTGACTGAGCTATGTAGTAAATAGGTGTTATTTTATTATATTAACATTCAAAAATACGTTGACACAAGTTCTCATGGTTGGTCAAGCTGTAAATGCTGCTGAAGTTGAGACAGGCTGGGTGAATTTCCACGTACTCTGTAAGTTCTTGCAGGTAGCAATCCTATATTGTATTAACTGTACCGTCAGTTCATATGTCGGTTCTCACAGCAGGCGAGAAATATGACGTTAGTAATGCTTGTCAGGTATTTGTGCTGCCTGATATTATGGTATTCGGATCTGCCTATTGCACTTTGCTGCTCAGAATTCTTGTATTGGTGCTCAGCAAGTCATCTTCACAAAACTGTCCTATCACAAAAAACGTGCTGGTACTAGTAAGTGGTCACCATAATTTTGACGGTGCTGAATTTAGCATGGCGTTTCGTGACACCACATTGAAGTTTCCTGTATCCGTGAGTGTATCTGGCACAGTGCTGGGCATTAACAGAAAAATCAATAAAGGCGCGGCCAAAAAGAAAGTGTAGTAAAAATGTACCTGGCTAATTAAATCATCTAAGTAAAAATGTACCTGGCTAATCAAATTATCTTAAAACAGGCCTTGACATATTTTCTTTGGCTCTAGAAGCCAGCCCAGCAATTTAGGAGCCAGACTTATATTTCAGCATTCGGGGTTATGTAGGGCCATGTTTTCTAATTATTGCTACCATGAAAAATACTAGACAATTAAATTTCTATGTGCTGTGGCAACCCGGAGCCTGAGATTTGTCGTACTCTGTCTTAAAAGCTATTGATGTGACATTTTGAACAAAGAAAGGGTAGTGTGGGCACCTTTTGAGTTCAGTGAGAGACCAGTTGGGCATCTGAACTATTAATATGCATGCAACCTCTTCTATGACCCAGTCTCTGAACAGTCTTAACAGACTAGGGACAAAGGCTTTTCTGTTACATTTTACAGTTTTTATGAAAACTATCATAACAGAGATCTGTATTTGGGGTCTGTGTGCTTATATATGTGTGTTTGTGTGTGTAAAAGACTTAATCCTGGAACAAGGTTGCTAAAACAACACGCAGAATATATTTGGAATTTTTGTTATTGTTGTTGGCTTAGGTTCATACAAAGCCCGAACTCAAGAGAAACAGCCAAAAAAGAATTTGTCTACGCTAAATTTCTTCTTCCTGTCACAGTTCTCACATTACAGTGAGTGACATCTCTTCCAAGGGCCTCCAGACTCCAACTCCATTCAGTGACTTAGCAAAACACATAACGAATAGTAGAAATGCGTATGGTGTAAGTTTTATGGTAGTTGTTCCTGTCTGTATGCCCGTGTTCATTAGTGTCCCTTTGTTTCCACGGATGACTCTTTTTTAAAAAACAGCTTTTTGTTAGTGCACGATATGTTGATTGCTAGGCATGAAAATATACATGATATGGTATAAAGCCTCTGATGGTTTTCTGAAAGGCATGATGACTGCCTGAAGCAGTGGGTATTACTTTCTGGAGTTCTCCAAAGGAAAGGTCATTTGGGGAGCTCCTTCCCAAGTTTGCTGGTCTGCAAACTACTCATGTCTTTCATTTTGCCTTTTATTTTTTCTACTGAGCATTCATCCTGATTAAAAATTTGGAAAAGTCACAAAAATTGCTCAGTGTTTTATGATAATAGAAAGGTAGGATATAACTGTTGTTCTGGGAATTTTCCAGTGGACCAATATGGCTAGCTATCATTCATGTCTGCTTCAAGCTGTAAAATTTGAATTTGGGAAACTTGTGTTTGCAAACATGTATTACGTATCTGCCTTTACCAGGTCTGTATTCATGTTGATTATGTACTCAGTAACAAATCTGATTGCTGTCCTGTAATTTGTGAAATGTTTCTATATGGTGGAGGGAAATGAAAGTATAAACAGCAGTGGGGGGGGGGGTGGCCAAACTGTGGCTCGGGAGCTACTTGTGGCTCTTTCACACATGTTGTGCAGCTCCCAAGAGGATCCCATTTATTTGCTCGCTCTCTTTCTTTCTGTCTCTCTTCCTTCATCCCTCCCCCTCCCTCCCCCATCTGTTTGCTTTCTCTCTCTTTCTTTCAACCTCTTTCATTATTTCTTTCCACCTCTCTCTCTCTTAGACACATAAATATCATTAGCAAACAAATATCATTGGACAAATAAATATCATTATCAATATCTGTTTTTCCCCCTTTTGTTTTTATTTTGGCAGTCTCATTTAATTTTAATAAAAAGCAAATCTGCATAGTTTCCAATAAAAACGGGTATGTAATATTTGCTCATGTCTTGTGGCTCTCAAATATCTGACGTTTATTCTGTGTGGCTCTTACGTTAAGCAAGTTTGGCCACACCTGCTTTAGACTATCCAAATTGTGAGGCAAAGAACCCCTGGCCTCCTCTTGTAGGGTTAACATAAACGGTAAATGACCTGATTTATCCTGCAGTTGTTGTTAATTGTCTACACGGATCTTATCATCCGCATGGCCAGGTTATTTAAGTTTCTCATGGAGAACTTGCTGTCCGCCTGAGGGGGAGGGGAAGGACTGGAAGTGATGAGGTAATTTTTTAGTGCATGTTCTGATTGGATGTCATGCTCACCTGATATTGCTGGGCCAAAAGCTATAATTAAGCCACGATCCTGATGATGAGAGACCAGCTGAGAATCTGATGGACAAAAGGCCTTAACTATGACCTGCTTGAATTGCAATTGCCAGCAACAGAGAGAGCGCTGGAGCTTTGGCCTTTGACTTTTGAAATTAAGGTTTGTGCCATCTAACGCCAGTTCTAAAAGTTAGACCAGAGTGTCAAACATAAGGCCCGGGGGCTGGAACCAGCCTGCCCAGGGCTCATGTGGCCCATGAGCAACTGATGCAAGGGAGGGAGTGCTGGGGGGAGTAGGAGGAGCCACTCTGATGTGGCTTCAGCACGGCAGAACAACCTTGTCTACAGCAGTCAAGCAGCGTGGGAGCATTTGCCCAGCGCTGCACTGCTGTCAATCTTGTAGTTCATCTATGTGGGTTTTCCTCCGCACCCTCCTCCCAGCCCATGGAGCCTTGCAGTGAGGACACACAAACTCAGAGCTTACCAGCTGCTGTCCTTTATCCAGTTTCTGTCTCCGGTGCCTGGCATTACCTTTTATGGCACACATGGCCTGACCCGACAAAATGACACTTGTGTCAGCTCTGGCCCTCCTAACAAATGAGTTTGGCACCTGTGTGTTAGACAGTTTTCCTGCTGAATGGTTTTAGAATATGTGTTGGCTATAGAATAAATTTTTGTATTGACAGAAATTGAAATAAACTTTAAAAATTCTTAAAAAATTTTTTTTAACCACGGTCCGGTCACTTGTGTGCAAATGCCCTGAGGACCCTCGGGGTTCAGCCTTGGACGCCTTGACACCAAGGTTTCTTGCTCACCCAGTGGGATTTTGGACTTCTTCCACCTGTAGGCAGATGATAGTTGTGCTGTCACAAATTGTTTTTACATCCCCTCTTTTTCAGAAGGCTTTTGAGATGTAAGGTGGTGTGGGGGCTGCTGTTGGGGGGGGGGGGGGAAGAAAGTCCAAACTGCTATATGAAACTAGTCAGACCAGTTCTTTGCTTCTAGCCAAAGCAAGCAGTATATTCACTTGGCTTCACTTTCTGTTGAATTCAGCATGAGCAGATGTTTCTGTAAATTATTTTCTAGCAGTGGGCTTGAAGCAGCAGCGGGAAAGTCTGTTCTACATTTACACAGCAAAGTTAGTGTTCGGTAAGAAACATTTGAGTCTGTGTGGCCTGTCTTTGAGCTGGAGGTAACCAGCTTTTTAAAACAAGAAACTTGGATGTGGCAAGCAAGCAAACCCACATAATACATCATTGTTCAAAAGTTACTGCCTGTCACTAAGTGGATTTTAAAAAATAATACAGACTGGTAAATCCTAGCATATTCCTTTCCTTTTAACTATAGGGGAATAATATATTCCAGAAGAATTTAAAGCAGCTAATCCAGAGACTAAATTGGGGGGGGGGGGGGATAACTATAAACTAAATGGACAGAATAGACATTTTAATATACCAAGAATAATTTGTAGCTGCTTACAGCTGGATAAACAGGTTAGAATTGCTCTGGGTCGTAGGGAAATAGTTGAAATCTTAGAAGAATCAGGAATCTGTGAAGGACTATGGTTGTTGTTGGGTTTTTTTGCAGTTGAGTTGCTACCAGTTTATTATGGTAACCTCATAGGGGTTTCAAGATGAGACATTCAGATGTTTTCCACACAAACGGGTCTCCCTGCTCCTGCATTTGTATTCCTCCACCTCTTTCACTCATTTCTACAGAGGTTTTTGTAGTCCGAGGTGCAAAAATGCACTTTGTTCTCTCTTGCCGCGCAGCATCAGACTTCCCTGTGTCCAGGAATTCCCTTGCTGTGCCACAAGAGGGGGAAAACCGCGCTTTTGCTCCTTGGACTATGGAAACCTCTGTGGAAATGAGTTAAAATGGCAGAGGAATACAAATGCAGGAGTGTGGAAACCTGTCTGTGCAGAAAATGTCTCAAAGCCATTGCCTGCCTCTGCATAGCGACACTGGTATTCCTTGGTGGTCTCCCATCCAAATAGTAACCAGGGCCACAAGATCTGATGAGATTGGAATAGCCTGGGCTATCCAGTGAAGGACTAGGAGTTTGTCATTCTTGTGCTGCCACACCACTAGTGGAATTGCCGGACTTTTCAGATTGCTTTGGAGGGAGTCCCTGTTGGAATACATTGCTGAGCCATCTTCCTGGATTGCTAAGGAAGCCCCTCTGCCTTATGGCGTTTTGAGTAGTCTGATCAAGCTTCAGGTTCTTAGTTCTGATTCTGGTCTCCTGCACTGACACTTCAGTTGAAGAAGAGGAGATTGGATTTATATCCCGCCCTTCACTCACTTGGAGTCTCAGAGTGGCTTACAAACTCCTTCCCCTCCCCCTCCCCACAACAGGCACCCTGTGAGGTAGGTGGAGCCGAGAGAGCTCTGAGACAACTGTCCTTGAGAGAACAGCTAGTACAGAGCTAGGGCTTGTGCAAGGTCATCCAGCAGGTGCAAGTGAAGGAGTGGGGAATCAAACCCGGTTCTCCCAGATTAGAGTCTGCGCACTTAACCACTACACCAAACTCGCTATAGAAGATGTCAAACCAGATTCCTCTGTTCCTTGTGTATTTACATAGTCATAGTGATCACTTGTTTGAAGTAGTCAGTCGGAAAATGTGTCCTCTTTTTTGCTTTTCAAAATATGGTAATAACCCTAATATAAATAAAATGACCCCTGACCTGAGTAGCCCAGGCAAGCCCGATCTCGTCAAATCTCAGAAGCTAAACAGGGCTGACCCTGGCAAGTACTTGGAAGGGAGACCTCCAAGGAATACCAGGGCCAGGGTGCAGAGGCAGGTAATATCAAGCCACCTCTCTGAAACGTCCGAGCTGCACTAGGGATCATCAGAAGTCAGCCATGACTTCCAGGCTCACAAGCACGCGCACACACACAAAATACTCACAAGAATGTTGCAGTCTGATCTTAGAGTAGCCATTTTCATGTACTACACTGCGGAATTAATTTAGTCAGAGCGTTTGTTAGTCCAGAACAATCTTTTTATCCGTTTGAATGCATTTGGAACAAGGTTTATAGCCTCTCCTGTAGTAAAGCATAACCTTGGTTCCCAATTTATAAGGTCTCAAGCGTGTCTTGAGCGTGGAGGCCAATCCAAAAAAGACCCTTGAGACAAGCGCCCCCCCTCCCCCCTTAGGAGAATAAATTGGTAGCATTTTGTTGAGGGACGGAAGAGAGAGGAACAAAATCTTCAAAGCCGCTGTTGTGAATGTCTTTGGTGCTTCTCCTTTCACCCCCTCTCTCAGTTGTGATCTTCCCTCTCCTAGCCTTTACGCACCCTTTTAATCTGCCAGTCACTGTGGCTAAGAGAGGTAAAACACATTGTCACATTGCCTTTGCATTTTTAGAACAAATGGCAGTTAAAATATGTATCTGCCCTTCTTCATGCATCTTTGAACCATGAGGAAAAGTGGGATATAAATGTTTTAATAAATAAATAAACAGTCCCAAATAACCTTGGCAAAAACAACAACAACCCCAAACAAACAAAAACAAGAGGCCCTAATTGGCTAGCTCTGGGGTGGGCAAACTTGCTTAACGTAAGAGCCGCATAGAATAAACATCAGATGTTTGAGAACCACAAGACATGAACAAATATTACCTGCTTTTATTGGAAAACAAGCAAATTTGCTTTTTATTAACATTAAATGAGACTGCCAAAAATAATAACAAAAGGGGTAAAAGCAGATATTGATAGTGATATTAATTTGTCCAATGATATTTGTTTGCTAATGATACCTAGCTTCCCCAGCCGCCCTGCCGGGAGCCACATAATATATGTGAAAGAGCCGCATGCGGCTCCTGAGCCACAGTTTGCCCACCCCTGGGCTAGCTGATGACTTTGGATGGCTAATGTTGAAGTGGTTGGGGGACATGCGCAGTCATGATACTGTTACACTGAACATGGAGATAAAAGTGGTAATAAATCCCAAAGGGCAGTGTCTGTTTCCCCTCCTCTAAGAATACACGAATACATAACACGTGTTCGATGTTTGTTTGTTTGTTTGCCCAGAGGCCCACAAAAGCAGAGAAACTGCCATGGTTTGAAGCGTGCATGAACAGTAATGGTTTTTAAAATTTCAGTGGGATTTAGGCAGCTAATGTGCAGGACTGCAGCCAAAGCATCCCGTCAGCTGGAAGTAATTGCACTTAGTTCATCAGCCTTGTTTTGTGTAATATTCAGTGTTTATTTTTCTACCATTGAGGAAGCTTATTCATATCTTTCATGCTCTTGGGAGGCTGTAGTTTGGCCACGCTGTCGTGCATTCCTCATTGTGATTCTGTGGTAAATGCTGACTAAGAACAGCTTAGACTTGACTAAGAACACACATCTGTGTGCAGAGCCAGCCTACCTTCTGTAAGGTTTTCTTATTCTTTGTTATTTTACTCACTTCATTGGTACTACCCTGCCTTTTCATTGGAATGGAATGGTTGTAGATTTTGACCAAAGCAAAAACATGCAAGCTTTCCCTTTGGGTGAAGGTAGAGATTAGGGCCCCACCAATGTACCTTACCTCAAAAATCTGGAACCTGGCTTGAAGCACAAGGGAGTTTTAAAGTTTGATGAAATTGCAACAGTTTCTGTAGTTGCTAGTTCTCCTTTCCCCTTTAAAAATGTTCAGTGCTCTGAACGTGTAAAATTCCTGCTGCTTATGTTTGTGATCGCGTGGTTGACACATTCCTGGGTGTAGTGTAGTGGTTTAGAGCGGTGGACTCTAATCTGGAGAGCTGGGCTTGATTCCCCATGCCTTCACATGAAGCCTGCTGGGTGGCCTTGGGCCAGTCACAGTTCTCAGCCCCACCTACCTCACAAGGGGGCTGTTGTGGGGAGCAGAAAGGAATGCGATTGTGAGCCACTTTGAGACTCCTTAAGGTAGAGAAAAGTGAGGTAAAAAACCCTACTCTTCTTCTATATATCCATATGTTTCAACATAAATAATGGAATTTATGGCAAAGAAAGAAAGTGTACTATGTGAATCATCTCTCAGTAGTGCTCTTGGTTTAGTCTGTCTGTATTGGGTATTCAGGGTTCATCATGTTTTGTACATTTTGTTTTTGGGCAAGATGGAAAAAGTTGCCTGCCAGTGCATTAGAATAAAGAAGTTCTGTTTAAGAGTATAGTCACATTTGCAGTGTGTTTTTGTTTATTCCACAGTGGGGGGTGGGTACTTTGAAGGATACTAAAGAAATACTTCTGCTGGGGATAGAATCAGTTGTATGCGTAAATGGTGGCTTCTCAGGAGCTGCCCTTTCTACCTAGAGAGTTCCCTAAGCCGTTTTAGTGCTTTAAGCTGTAGTGGGAATACTATATAACTCACCCTTGAAGCCTGGATTAATAATTCTTGATGTAGAGTTGCCCTTTCAGTGCCTGTAATCTTAAATCAATGAATAAAATCTTTTCTGCTGTAGGGAAGCTCCCTATTGTTCTCCACAGAGAATGTCTGTCTCAGCTGAGAGGCAAAAAAACAATAATTACTTGACCTCTGAATACCCAAAATGGTTTTGGGATTGTCTGGGTCCCCCCATCAACCGTTTTCGTTCAGTCTTGACTGTCCTTTAAACAGTGTTGAAAGTAGTATAGCTTGGTGTTTGTGAGACCTGTTCACAAAAGCTACTGAACAGTCTGGTTGACATCCTTTCTGGTGAAAATGTATTTGTCGGTTGAAATGGGGCTTGGCATGTACAATGTTGTAATGAATGTCCATTCCAATATCTTGGTCTCCAGTGGGTAGAAACTACATTAGAAGCAACTTAACACATCTACTAACAAAATGTGGAATTGGCAAGTCAGTTTCTTTGTTGAGTACATTTTTATCCCTCCCTTCCTGCATCGAGTTCAAAGTGGTCTCCACCATTTTAAACACTTAAACAGCCCTGTGAGGTAGGTTAGGCCAAAAGAGAGCAACTGCCCAAACCACCATTGTTAGTTATTTATGGGGCATAGTTTTTACCTTTTAAAAAACGTGTATTTCAATGTGGAATCTGCAAACATCTCCCCTCTTTCCAGGTTTCCTGACATAACTTGAAACTTTCAATAGTAATTTCCATAAACACTTTTTGGACAGGTCATAATGAATAGTAATCCCAGGGGAAATTGTATTCCAACAAAATTGATTTATTCAGTTACGATTCAAGTATGATTTTTAAAATGGCAATTAGGACTTTGGAACCCAGGGCTATACAAAAGTTTCTTTCCCGTTAAAGGACTATGTGTAATTCAGAATTCAGGTGGTGTTTGCCTGACGATGGCTGTGAGGAGATTTAAGATTTCTTGATCTGATCAATTAACTCAGCTGTGAAAATGTTAGGACACAAACACATGACCTGCTTGAAAGGGAAGCTGTCTTCAGGAATTAAATCCTGGCATGCTTGAAAGGGTATGCCCCTCTCTCTCCCTCCCTCCCTCTCCTCCCCCATCCTTCTTCTGTGGTATACAGAAGAAATCCAGATCTTGAGTAGGCTTGTTTGAGACTTGTGGTTTTGTTATATTTATAAAGAATATTGTTTATAGTGTTGTCAGTGTTGGCTTGTAGCCCTCCCAGAATGTTCAGTATACAATAAGGATTACAGCAGGTTTTTAAAAGGTGGTAATCACTGAAGAAAGCTGACAACAGCAAGCAACTGTTTATTTAAATATTTCCTCCCCACTTTTCTCACTTACTGGGGACTCAAAATGTCTAGCAAAAGGAAACATAGACAATAGACATTCCAACAAATGTTCTTCCCAACAACCCCCCTGTAAGATTTAAAACAGATGATGAGCCGTGGGAACATCCTGTCTGGTTCCGTCAGCATGGCTAACACAGGACCACAGGTTGAAAGTCCGGGATCTAAGTGCTAAGGCGCAAAAGTCCTTCGCCTTGGGCCAATGGCTATGTCCCATCTTTTAAGTTACTTGCACAGAAGGGAGGAACAAATGCTTGGCTCGAGTCTTACTCTACTGGCTTGCTTGTTACCAATTCCCTCCCTCCCTTCTGTGTTTATGCTTATATAAGGATGGGGCATTCTGGATGCAGAGATGCAGTGCCAGAGAACATGCAGTAGCATTGCTGCCTCCTGAGCCAGAAGGGTGTGCACAGAAGCTAGACTGAGGTTTTTCTCTTTACTGGCAATCAGTAAAAGACGATACCTGATTCTATCTGTTATTTAATGGCCCATTTTATTTTATTTTGTTTTGGGTGTGTGTGTGTATTTTGTTGAGGAAGCAATATGTTCACTGTGTATTCTTTTACATTTTCTAAAGAATATACCCTGTTTCGTTGAAGAGGTTTCATCAGGTTTAATTGCCATAGAAACTGACATATCCAATAGTGCTGGAGACAGATTTGTCTGCCACTTTGTCCAAAGACTCTTATCTCCTTTTTTGCCATTGGAAAGCCAGATGCATGGCTTTATATTTTGCTGATGTACCAAAGGTCCATGAGCTGAAAGAAGGGGAAATTTGGAATGCCGTGATTGTGTCATAGGCTTAGAGAAACGTATTTTTTAACCTCCTTTAAGCCCTGCTTTTCTCTTCAGCGGACACTTCTCTGCTTATCCCCACAACCACCCAGTGAGCTCGTGGCTGAGGCTGGCCAAAAATTTGCCCTATGTAAATATAAATTTAAATTCCCCCCCCCCCCATTTTAATGGAGGGCAATATGTATCTGCTGCCCTCAAACTATATCAAGCCAGAACTATATCCCAACTTCTGTATGGGCCAGTACTAGGTCCTCCATCTTCTTGCTTTGCCCCATTAGAAAGAGTCCAATCAAAAATTTTAAGGGTGGCTCTCCATCTGCCCAGTTGCCAGGGTAAGCCTTTCCTCTATAATTTTTTGGCTCAAATTATTCTCCCCAAGGATTAACACCTTTAATCCTTTGGGATAGCTTTCAATCCTCCTGGTTAACTGTGGTACATCATAAATTGATGATTTTCTCCACCGACCTTCCTAGTAATGGGACTGGATAGATACTGAATGGCAATGTGATGTTAGCAGAGCACCAATTTTTTTGGCTCTGGACAACACCAGATATATTGTAGCTCCAGCAGCCTGTCTTTTGTCTCTAGAGTCTCCTACCCATCGCAGAGCATTTTCTCTAGCTAGGTGGCACGTACTTCCCCTCTGCGGTGGTGGATGGGAGATATAGGTCTCTTCCGCATTGTCATTTTGGTCACTCCTTTGTCTCTATTGCTTCAGGGTCCCCCTCCCCCAGTGTGTTTTGCTCTCTCTAGTAGTCTCAGAGGAAACAAAACACTTGTGGAAAAAGGGGGGGTGGGGAGAACCCAAAGCAATAGGGACGAACGAGTGACGAAAATGACAGTGCGGAAATGTCCATAGAAAGATTCCTGTGTTAGAGAGAGTTTGTCCTTGTGATGCTGGTGTTGTTGAAACAAACAGACATGTTATTTTGCCAGTTCTATCAGGAAATACGTGTTTATTCTCCCTCTGCACAGAAGTTTCCCAGGCTGCTCCGACACTAAGTTTTTAAGGTAGCTTCTTATGGGTGTCAATTTGCAGACTACAGCTTCTCGTGCAAGGTTTTTTGCAGCTGCCTGTAAAATTCGCAAAGATATTCTGTGCAGTACACCAATTTTTTACACTATTCATTTTAATCTGTAATTATCTATTTTAAATCATTTTATATAGGCCATCTATGTATTTATTGGTTTATTATTGATTAATATATAATTTTGGCATACTGTGTCTTATATATTGTAATGTGTGGTGGTCATTGGCCGTATTAATAAACTAACTAACTTACTAACTAACTAACCCAGTAAGGTAGGCTAGGCTGAAAGTGTGTGACTGGGACAATGTCATCCAGAGTGGGGATTCAAATCTGGGTCTCCCAGATCCTAGTCTGAATTTCTAATCACTACACCATACTGGCTCTCATATACTCAAGTCAAGTTTATTACGACCAAAGATCAGTTACAGGTCGAAAAATTCTTAGCTAAAATGCATTAGAATTAAAATTGGAGTTAAATAAAATATAATATATACATTAACCGTGTCTTATTTTTTACCTTTGCAGTCCTGAAATGGCTTGTGTTGATACTGATGGATATTATTCTTATCTTCGTCTTGTTCCTTCTCCCCAAATGTTTCACTGATTACTCAACATTAGGTAAATGTTGGTGTTCACATGTCAGTTATATTTCTATTTATTATAGCATACTTTTTTGGGTAAAAATGAAACCCAAACAGCTTGCAGCAAATTCAGAAGTTAAAATCAGTGAACATTCAGTAAAATGTCACCAGGTAAAACCAAAAGATTGAACTAGCAGAACAATAGTATGTAACAACAGCAGAAACTTGTATTAAGTGTAAAAAAGAATATCACCTCCACCGTCACCACTAACACAAATGGAAAGCCCAAAGAAAATGGACAAAGTAACTGTCTTTTGAAAAATGGAAAGGGATGGGGCCAAATGCTCTTTCCAGGTAGGGAGTTCCAAAGTCTATGTGCTGCCATCAAGGAGGTCCTGTCGCATATGATCACCAGTTGCCCTTCTGATTGAAATGGAATACTAAATAGTGCCCCTCTGGCAGATCTCAGTTTATTTGTTAAAGCTTATGTTTGAGAAGTGATACAGGAGAAACCAGAGCCAGGCATTATCTGTGTGTTAATAGACCAAAATATATGGGATTTCCCCTTGCCCTTGCCTTGCGATGGCTCAGAGGTTAAACTGCTGGGTTGCAGACTGGAAGGTCGGTAGCTCAGCAGTTCGAGACCCGAGTGCCGCGTGACAGAGTGAGCTCCCGTCTCTGGCCCCAGCTCCTGCCAACTTAGCAGTTCAAAAGCAAGAAATTGCAAGTAGATAAATAGGTACCACTTTGATGGGAAGGTAACAGCGTTGCGTGCACCTCAGCATTTAGTCATGCCGGCCATATGACCACGGAAAAAGTCTTTGGACAGTGCTGGCTCTTCAACTTGAAAATGGAGATGAGCACCGTCCTCTAGAGTCAGAGTTGACTGGCTTTCAAACAAGGGAAACCTTTACCTTTACCTTTACACGTCACAGAAATAAACTGAAACCCTGTGGAAGCCCAGAGGTCCCAAAGAAGAGCAGCAGTCTTCAAGTACCTCTTCCTGGGCTGTGTCTTCCAGGAAGAACTGGAATCTGTGTAATATGCTTCCTCACAATCCAGGGCCGTAGACAGGATTTTTTTATTTCGGGGGACATTTAAGTAAGTCGGGGGGCACCCACACGCACACAACCAGGCTATGTGAGGGGCAACAAGAGAGTAAAAGTTTTTTAAAAGCAATAAGAGAAAGAGAGGCAAGAGTGCCGGCAGGCAGGGTAGGGTGGCAACTCGGGATGGTGCAGCTGTGGCGTGCAAGAAAAATAAAACAAACTGGCTGGATGGGAAGTCGGGGGCCTGGGTAGTAACTTGGGGGGCCTGGCCCCAAGATGTCCCACTGTAGGAACGGGCCTGTCTCAATCCCACACCAGATAAACCAAAAATATTACCATGGTGAATGGTGCTGAAAGATGCCGAGAGAGGTCTAAGACTAAAACCAGATCAGAAAGTAGACTGAGAAGAGATCTAGATACATTTCAACAGAGACTGAGAACTAGACTAGAGACTATTGAAGCCATGGAGTATTTTTATCTATTTTAGGTAATAATTTGGACATTAAAAAACAACTTGAGGCATGGTGCAATGGGACCAGGTGATCTTGTACCCCTGCAGCTGTCTCAACACTTGAAATGGCGGAGGGGATCACCTGGTCCAGCTGCAGCGTGGCCCTGATCAATATTGGGCCCTCACAGTGTTTCTAAATGGCCAAATTCTTCTCTAAAATGGTGTCATAGCCACGGGTTGGACCCATGGCCTCTGTAATGTCTAGTTTCGCCCTGAAAAGCTTCCATATGCTTAATCACCTTGGCAAAGAAAGGAATATTGGAGTTTAGGTTGGAGGATTCCAGGATTTTCTTTTTCCAAGAACATTTGTAACATGGTGCTCTTCAATGCTGCAGGGCCTCCTCCCTTGATTAATGAAGCCATCACTGTCTCTGCTGTCCACATAATCACCTCCCTTCCCCCACTGCTTGCCAGGATTTGGCCTTACATATCCACGGATCTTATCCGCATCCCCAAGTTGCACAGACTGACAAGTATCCATCAAATTTAGACAATCCATAGTTCTGGAGTCAGCCTTCACACCCATTGGAGTGAAGGTGTGAATGACTTCATTTATGAAGTATGTAACCAAATTGGTAACAGTGGGGTCAAGGAGATCGCCACCGCTGCTTTCTGTGTGGGCTGGAGTAAAATAGACCCCTAGCTACTGAACAACAATTGCATTTCCCTGTGTTTTGAACATACACAAATTAATACTGAGAGGTACTGAACTGTGATGTCAGAATTTTCAGACATCCTTCAGAGCTTCTGTGAAGTCAAATAGGCTTTTTTAAGGGAATCCAGAATACAATTAACAGTCATGACATTGTTCCTCTTTTGTGTCATCCAACTATGCTCTTTCTGTTGAAACTTTGTACTGATGTCCTTGGAGCTCACATCCTCTACATACTTGTGGTGTCTGTTAACATGTTTCACTTCCCACTCCCTCATAAATATTTGCTGGAAACCTTCTGTTCTTGTCTGTTGACTTCATTCTGAGTGCTTCATCACACAATATGTAGAATTTGGGGTTTTCCAGCCTTTGATTTTACACAGCATGTTCCGTTTATTGAACTCCTGGAATGCTTTGTATTGTCATTAAATGAACAATTCCCCCCTTTTTTCAGTTTGTGGACTTCTGTGCTCTTCCACCAAACAATTCATGAGATCTTTTCCTTAAAGCTTTTAGGAACATTTATTAAGTTTCTTTTAAAATGATCAGTCTTCTTTATTCCTTCACCCTTTATTTGTTCTACCAAATGTAAGTAATACCAAGTGTGCACATTGAATAGCAATGATTTTACTTTTAAAAAATCGGTGCTTTAGAGTAAAGAGCGAAGTTGTTGAGCTGACAGTAGAGCACAGAGGAGGAAGTATGTACAGTGTGGTCTTTGTCCTGTCTTAACAGTACCAGATCTGGTTGAGGTTTGTAGTACAGCCTTTGTGTACTGAGATGTTTGCAAACTGGTCTGTTACTTTTATATAGTGGTTAATTTGCTGCTGATTAGATCATTTGAGACCTTTTGGCTAAGCCGAGCCGCACAAAAAGGAATTCCAAACTATGAAAAATATGTTATTTTAGGATTTCTCATGTGGAAGCAGAAGGTAGCTATTCTGGTTTTTTTTCTGAATTCTGATAAGCAAACTGAGTTTCTGCTGTGGCTGTTACAATCTCCATGCAATTTCCAAGCTGCTTTTAAAAGGTTTCTTAGTCAGCGGGCCTTGGACAGATATTCTTGAACTGAAATACCATTTTGGCAGCCTGAGGAATTCCAGCAAGTTATAGGCAGCTTTGTATGCTGCCATTTGCGGCAAAAAATGTTTCTTTCCCATGACATTACTGTGGTATCTGAGAATTGAATAAAGATATTGTGTGTGCTTTTTTTTACAGTCGCGTTTTTTGGTGCCATGCATCATCAGAGCATGAATTTTGGATTTCTTCCACTTGGCAGTCTTTGAAAGGAACATACCAAGGCTGCCTCGTCTGTGGATCTTAGCAAGTTTATACCACTCACAACGGCTTTTGAATGGGAGAGATTATTTACTTATTTAAAACATTTTTATGCCACATCTCTATCCAGTTTAGGGTCCCTTCAGGTGGCGAACTGCCCTGACCCGAATAGCCCAGGCTAGCCCAGTCTTGTCAGATCTTGGAAGCTAAGCAGGATCGGCCCTAAAGAATGTTTGGATGGGAGAGACCACCAAGGAATCCAAGGGTTGCTATGCAGAGACAAACAATGGCAATCTACCTCTGAACATCTCTTGCCTTGAAAACCATATGTGATCACCATACATCAGCTATGACTTGATGGCAACAACAAAAAAAAGTGGTGAACCATCAGAAACATTAAAGCAAACTTCAAAAATGTGTATTCGGGAATAGAAAACGATTAAAAACGTGGACACACTTAAATGGGAAGAAGGGGCAGTGAAGGAATGCCATACAAAATAGACAAGACTTCATCCCGTGGTGAAGGACAACAATGGAGAGGGACAAATGACTCTTCCTGGGGAGGGAGTTCCATAATTTTGTTGCCATGACCAAGAAACCCTTTCTCAGGTTGCCATCCATCTAGACTTAGATGGTGAGGGCACTCAAAACAGGACCTCTGAAAATGCCTGTAGTGGTTCGGTAGGTTCGTATGGGAGAGTAAGTGATCTTTGAGACATGCTGGTCCCCAAACAATGTAGGGAATTAAGAGAGATGGGAATTAGGATATGAAGGAGGGATGCCACAGGCCAGCAGGATGAGGTTAGACTAGAGCATAGTTTCCTCTAAGGCAGGGATGGGCAATTGTTTTGGCTCGGGGGCCACTTTGTGGGAGTGGAGGCTAGTGGAGGGCCGCACCTTTTAAAATGATTGGGAGTGTGCAGGGCTTCCCTGGAGCGCTGCGCTTTGGCGCAGCCTGGGGAAGGCGAGGGTGGGAGCAGGCAGGGCTTCCCCGGAGCGCTGCGGCCCCGGGAAGAGGAGGATGGGGGAGGGAAGGTAACTTACCTTCCTTCTTCTGCCTCCTCATTGCCCAACAGGGCTGCTGGGAGCAGGGGGTGGGGCTTGGTAATGTGCCCGCCCCCTGGACACTTCACTCCCGGAGCGCTGCTTCTCTGCACTCCGGGCCCAATGGAGGCCTGACTGAAACCACGTGGCCGACTGTCTTGGTGGGCCGCAAAAAACTCTGGGGCGGGCCGCATGTGGCCCGCAGGCAACAATTTGCTCACCGCTGCTCTAAGGAGAGACAACTGCGTAAGCCAAAGGGTGAAGATTAATGGTGCATCCTCACTATAAACAGCATTTTGTGCTTTGAATTCCTGCCTTACCTGAAGAACCAGCTCCTACTCTTTCCCCTTTTCTATTTCTGGTCAATTTCTTTATTGCTGTCTAGTCTTTTCCTCTGCTTTTCCCCTTTTATATTTTGTAATTCTGCTTCTTTTATCATCCTTTGCCTTTTGAGCTTGGTGTGTGTATGTATTTGTCGACCTGTTTATTTGTATGAAAGACTTGGTTATCCTTTTTCCTGTAGTTTTCTCTCTCTTTTTCCCTTCCTCAGTGGTTTCTCTCATAGTTGCTGTCCCCTGAATCTCTCTGTGAAGTAGAATTGTGTTGCTTAGCAATAGTTATTGATGTCGCTTGCACAAGATATACATTGGTAAAGAGTTATCCCTCTGCTTTATGTGATGTACACATCCTTTTTTCCTTTAAGCTTCTCTATATTCATTTCCCTGGCAACCTGTTGGTCATTGGGTGGATCCAGTCCAGTCTTCTGCTCATGAAAAAAAGAGGAGAGGATCCTCTTTGGCCACCATAAAGTCTGTGCTGGGAGTCATGGGATCGACATAGACAAAAGCCATTTGGGAAGGACAATGGAGTAAGGAAGGGAATTAGATGATACTGATGGAAGGAGTTGGCTGGATCCAACCCAAATTAGCCACTCTTACACAATAATACACCCTTGGAAATGTATATGTCTACAGTATAGATAGGAACTATCTATAGATCTAATTCCCAATCTATAGATCTAATTCCCCCTGTGTGCGGATACTTATTTCCACAGATTGGGAGCACATGGAGGGAAAAGAGATTATTCTGCATACTTGGGGCATTCCCCAGGTGTGCAGAAAAATCCAAAAACTTTAAAAAAGGATACGGAGGATACTTAAATCCCCTCGAAAGTACAACAGCCTTTTCTGCTCATGCACAGAGAATGGGCTTACCAAAGATGAGGAGCCTTCTCTCCCCCTCCTTGGAAAGCGACTGTTTAGAGCACGTGACTGCCCTTGGAAGCGGCTTTCCTAGCAGTGTTTCCGCAGGCTTTTCCTCTTTTGGGAAGCTGGAAGCGAAGAGGGACGGGGAAAGTGGTGGGTAGCTTTGTGGCTGAGCCTACATTCACTCTGCCTCCCAGGCACTGCCACTGCTGCTGGGCTCAAAATTAGGGGAAAAGAAGGAGGGGAGAAAGAAGGGGGATTGGCTTGGGGGAGAGAGAGAAAGGAAAAGATGGAGGTATTTGCTTGGGGGGGAGAAAGAAGGGCGATTGGCTTGGGGGGGGGAGAGAAAGACAAAGAAAGGAATCGACTTTCTTGTAAAGAAAAAGGAGGGATTGGCTTGAGGAGAGAAAGAAAAAGGGAGAGGGAAGGAAGCAAAGGTGGGGGAATGCCTCCTCCCTGCAAGTTTCTTGCAGCTTGCCCCTGCTCGCGAGGAGGGTAGGGTACAAAATAAATAATCTAATACTGTGACATACAAATCCTTATTCTACACTTTTGGAGTGAGTATAAGTTTGCCTTAACATTTCATGCATTTCAAAAGTGAAAGCATTTCTCAGGAGTTCTTTTTTCTGTTTGTTTTGTTACTCCTTTCAGAAATTTCCAGTTTTTCTGTTGGAAAAATTGAAAAAAAGTCACTGCAGAAGAGTGGGAATAGAGAAAAGCTTTCCCTCCAAGCCTTCACATCTCTTGATTTCCTGAGCTGTTATTGATATAGCAATCTCCAAGCAGAAATACTGTACCCATAAATATACACTTCAATTTTCATTGTATTTGTTAGCTTACATAGAAAGTTTAAACACATAATGTGCCTATGTGGTTATCGGCATTTATTAGGGGAGATGATATAGACTCCTGTTCATAAGAAGTTCTGGTCATTTATGTTTGGAAGCACCAGATAGGTTTGGGCTCTTGTCAGAAAGTCATAGGTTTGAAATCACAGGCACTGAGTGGCATAGATTTCCTGCATTATTTTGCTTCCTTTTTTAGTGACAGAAAGCTTTGAGCCTTTATTCCTAGATGGAAACAACTTTGGGAAATAAATTGAGAATACATTTTTGCAGCTTAAAGAGTAAACTTTGTCATAGGATAAAATTGTCCTTGTTTGACCATTCAGTTTCTTGTCTGAGACCGTGCTGAGGTATATAGTTTTAGGACTGTTGAAGCTTGTGATGATCATGTTCTGTTGAAAAGGGTTGTGGTCTGGTTGATTTTAAGGAAACCTGGGAGGTTTTTCTGACAGCCAAATAGCTTTGATTCATTCCTAATGTGATATCAGGCAACAGACCTTTTTTTTTTTTAAGTCGCATATATCAGTGCATTAACAGACTACAAAGAAGCTACCATTACCCGCCTTACTGAGATGAGAAAACCCATGTTGATAATTATAACTGACATTTCTCAGGGAGTGGAAGAAGGTTTGAAAAAGTGATCATGATGTACACACGAATCCCTGATTTCCTCTGGGAAAGAGGGTTTTGCAAGGTATTTTTAATTGTTTGTGAATCCTTTTGACCAGAAGACAAAGGAAATATGATTGTGTTCTGTGGCAAAATTCCTGTTTCAAAACCATTTTCAGCTTACTTTAAAATGGATTTTCTATGTGCAGCTTTAAACTCTTTGCTTGCCTCATTTGGCTTTTATGAATGCTGATTTTTTTTTTATCCTGCTTTCTAAAAACACGACTCCTGCTTTTTTCTTTTTAGGGTATAATGGATGGAATGGTTGAGAGTTGCTTGGACACTACAGTGCTGTGAAAAATAATTGTTTAGTCTGTAGCTTGACAGCTACATTTAGCTAAAGGGCACTGACATATCTCAAGATTGAATACTGCTAATAAAAAGTGTGCTGTTTTGCAGGAATCCAAAGGAGAGATTGGGCGCTGCTATCAAAGTAAACATTTGAAATTAATGGCCTTAGGTGGGGGTGCAGATGTCAGACTAAAGGGGTCCTTTAAGAGGTGGAAGGCATCTTCTGATTTGTTGATTGAAATGATATATTTGAAAATCCTTAAGCTGTTAGAAATGAACAAGCAGGAAAACCTATGATACTTGCGGGGGGGGGGGGGAGAGAAGGAGCTCCACATCAAGGAGGAGGAAGCACCCGCAGGTGAGCCTTCTCTCCCCCGGCACTGACAGTGAGGCCTGGGCTTGCCAATCCTTCTACCCCCCCCCCCCCACAGGAACCAACGGCGAGGCCCGGGCCTGCCAATTCCCCCCCCCCCCCCACAGGCACTGGCGGCGAGGCCTGAGCAGCTCTCAGCTGCCGGGCTCGCTGATTCCACCCCCACGGGCAGCAGCGGCGAGGCCTGAGTGGCTCTTAGCCGCTGGGCTCGCTAATCTCCCCATGGGCACCATCAGTGAGGCCTGAACGGCTCTCAGCCACGAGGGCTCGCTAATCTCCCCATGGGCACCATCAGTGAGGCCTGAACGGCTCTCAGCCACGAGCCACGAGGCTCGCCCATCTCCCCCCACAGGTACAGGCAGTGAGGCCTCAGTGGCTTCCAGCTGCTGGCCCACTGCAGTTCCCAGAGTGTTCTCTGTGCATGTGCAGGGAATGCTCTTTTACTCGGGGGGGGGGGATTTAAATATCCCCTGTGTAGTTTTTATAGGTTTTCGGATTTTTCTGCACACTTAGGGAGCCCCCCAAGTGTGCAGGAAAATCTCTTTGCCCCCTAGGTGCCCCTGATGAGCGGATTTAGATATCCGCATGCAGGGGGCACCTTGGCTATTAGATATATAGATGGATAATAAAGGAATAACTAAGTGTGTATATTATCTTGATTTGTTTTTAATTTCTGAACTATGCTGCTGTTTGTTCTGTATACTGGTTCTGATTTTGAATTCTGCATTTTAATAAATTTAAAAGCAAGCTGAATAAGAATATTAGCATTATTTTGACCACTCCCTCACTTTGGAGAAGTTGTATGTTGGAATTGGTTTTACAAACCAGTTCTTTTTAGGTGTTAAGACTTCTGCTCATCCTCATGATCCGCAGATTGTGACTGGCCATAGTAACAACCTGTTATTTTCTACTAGCCAGATGTGAAGTGCAGTCACACCACAATGTAACCTGTAATTGTAAAAGAATTCCTAGACTAATTGAACCTTATGCTGACTGGGTTAATAAAAGGAAAATAATGTTTTATATCTGAGGTTTTGTTTGTACTGCAAAATCTATATGTATCTATAGTATTATATCTATACTCTATATTATAGAGCCAGTCTGGTGTAGTGGTTAAGTGCACGGACTCTAATCTGGGAGAACTGGTTTGATTCCCCACTCCTCCACTTGCAGCTGCTGGATGACCTTGGGTAAGCCATAGTTCTGTCAGAGCTGTTCTTGAAAGAGCAGTTCTTGAAAGAGCTCTCTCAGCCTCACCTACCTCACAGGGTGTCTGTTGTGGGGAGGGGAAGGGAAGGAGTTTGTAAGCCGCTCTGAGAGGTTCATCAGTGGCTGTTAGCCACAAGCTATAGATAGGATCTCTCAGTCTGGGGCAAGCGATGCTCTGTATTCTTGGTGCTGGCGGGGGGGCAGCAGTGGGAGGGCTTCTAGTGTCCTGGCCCCACTGCTGGACCTCCTGAGGGCACCTGGTATTTTTGGCCACTGTGTGACAGAGTGTTGGACTGGATGGGCCATTGGCCTGATCCAACATTGGCTTTTCTTATATTCTTATGTTCCAAGTGAGGGGCAGAGTATAAATCCAATCTCTTCTCTTCTCTCCTCTCCTCTCCTCTCTCTCTCTCTCTAGTATTTGAACATGTTATGAAAACCGTGTCTTTGGGTTAAAGGGTAAAATACGGTAGTTTAAGTTCTTATTCAAACAAATTAATTACAAAATTAAAGAGGGACAACAAGTTGTACAAAACCAGAACACATTAAAGATTAACAAAAGGGGGGCAGCAAGAGTTCATAGACTAGAATTCACATTTTTCTGGTGGGAAGGGGTGATAGCTTAGTGGTGGGATGTATGCTTTGTGTGTCAAAAATCCTCTGGGCTTAAACTCTGGCGTCTCCGAAGGAAAGAATCTTGGGTCGCAGGCAATGTTCCCTCTAAGCTGTGGAGTCTTGTGAGCAAAAATTCTACTTTGTGAGCTACTGGCATTAAAGTTGTAAGCGAGCAATTTGCCTGCTGCATAAGTTAGTTTGCTCGAGAGCCATCCTTCCTGAGCTGAGACAGAAACGTGTGAGCCGGAGGCTAAAAAACTGTGAGCTAGCTCACACTAACTCAGCTTAGAGGGAACAGTGGTCACAGGACTGTAAAGGCCCTGAGAGCCAGTGCCAGTCACAGTACGTGAGGGACCAAAGGCAGCTTCATGTGTTCAAGGCTGCAGTCCTGTGCATTGTTACATGAGAATAAACCCCATAATGTCCAGTAGGATTTAATTCTGTGTTTCTAGGCTCAGATTGCACAGCACTGAAATTCCCCTGGTCATTGAGTTCAGTAGGACATCGCTAGCAGATCTGATTCTAGTTTTAAACAACCCTTCTCTGTCCTCAGTTGCTAGACAGTACAAAAGTAGCGGCAAAACGGGGTGATTTTTATAGTGGTGCTGGGATGAGAGCACTGGGATCAGTGGTGGCTGTCTGGGGTCCAAAGAAATAGAGTGCCCAGTATATCAGTTTGGATCTTTGCATCTGTCTGGAACTGTTTAAAGACACCCACTGGCTGCACTGTGATGCATACGAGGAGGAGGAGGAGATTTATACCCCACCCTTCACTACCCAAAGGAGTCTGAGTGGCTTACAATCCCTTTCCCTTCCCCTCCCCACAACAGACACCCTGTGAGGCAGATGGGGCTGAGAGAGCTCTCTCGAGAACAGCTCTGAAAGAACTTATGAGTGACCCAAGGTCACACTAGCTGCTGCATGTGGAGGAGTGGGGAATCAAACCCAGTTCTCCTGGATTACTAAAAGTAAACAAATGAGGCATATACCCAGTTATCTACTGCTGCAAAACAATTGTGTTTAGAGAAGGTTTGCAGTGCAATCCTATGCATGGTTATTCAGAAGTAAGTTCCATTAAGTTCAGTGTATATTGTATAGCCTTAGACTGTCTGAGGAAAATCCCTTTACTGTTCCAGTGGTCCCTTACACTGCTCACTAACTTTCTATGGATGTACACGCTATGCATCTGATGAGGTGAGCTCTGATTTATGAAAGCTTATGCTGGAATAAATTTTATTACTTTATAAGGTGCCACATGGCGTCTGTTTAATTTTACTGCAACAGACTAACACCGCTACCCCTTTGAAAGCGTAGGAAAGTGAGTGCTGTTTGCTTGGGGAAAACTCAAGAGAGTTGGTGTCCTTGAGCCTGACATGAAGCAGAGAAATCCCTTGCAGCACTCAGAATGGCCTATGGCCCAGCTGGTATCGCTGGATTGCGGGGGTGGGGGTGGGGGGGGGGAGAATGGAATGCTACCAACATGGCTGTTGCACCGTATCCAATTCAATAAACAATAACTTATAAAAATTTGTTCTAGATAGTCACTTTTTCAAGAAGTGTGTACTGAGTGTGGAAGATTCCCAACAACTGATCAAAACTTACCACTTGACTTGGTCTGTAATATAAACACACACATTGAAAGTCAGTCTGACTGATTTAAGTGGAAATTATTTCTGGGCAAATGTAGTTTGGGTCAGGATGATCCATGCTTTCACTTCTTCTGTAGCTCTGTGTAGTCTATCTTATACAAGAGGAGAAAACATTCTGCATGCTAAAGAAATCTGATGAAGGGAGCTTTGACTCTCAAAATCTTATACCCTAGAATCCTTGTTAGTTGCTACTGTACTCAAATCTTGCTCAGGGAACAGGGGGGGGGGGGAGTCCAAAGTGCTGTTAATGGAAGGAAACCATTAGTGCTTTTTTGGAAACCCTTGTGTGTTGGAGGAGGAGTAGTAGTAGTAGTAGTAGTTGGTTTTATACCCTGTCCTTCACTACCCGAAGGAGCCTTAGAGTGGCTTACAATCACCTTCCCTTTCTCTCCCCACAACAGGTAGGTGGGACTGAGAGAGCTGTGACTGCCCCAAGGTCACCCAGCTGGCTTTAAGTGGAGGAGTAGGTAATCAAACCTGATTTTCCAGATTAGAGTCCACCGCTCTTAACCACTACACCAGGGGTGGCCAGACTTGCTTAACATAAGAGCCACACGGAATAAACTTCAGATGTTTGAGAGCCGCAAGACATAAACAGATATTACACACACATTTTTACTGAAAAACATGCAAATTTGCTTTTTATTAACATTAAATGAGACTGCCAAAAATAAAAACAAAAGGGGTAAAAATAGATAATGGTATTTATTTATCCAATTATATTTGTAGGCGGAGGGGGGCTTTGAGAATGCATTTAAAGTTAAAGTTGCTTTCTTTCTCTGCTCTCCCCCCAGCCTCCCCAGGGAGGGGAATACTGGCTGGGAGCCACACAGTATGTGAGAAAGAGCCGCATGTGGCTCCTAAGCCACAGTTTGGCGACCCCTGCACAACACCAAACTGATACTATTCTATAAGCTGATTTTTATGTTTGTGAAACAGGTTGTGCAAGCTGTTTCTCAACTTCTTGCATATGTCCAAAAGTATACTTTTAGATTTAGTTTCACTCTTCTTGTGCAACATTCTAGTGTGAGGCAAAAAAACCCCACACGGTACTCCTACAAGCGGAAGATGCCTTCTCCATTCAGGTCAATCCCATAATGTCTAAAAGTATGGCTACCTCATCTTATAAAGAAAGGAAGAATTGTAGAACTGTTGCTTAGGAGACTCAGATCATTGTGTGGACCCTGCTTTCATGTTTTTACTTATTCAACATTTTAGTCCTTAATGAACATTTAATGTTTTAAACTGCTGCTGTGTTGTGATGTGATGTGAGCTGCCCTGAGCCCACTTGCGGAGTAGGGTGGGATAGAAGTCGCAATAAATAAATAAATAAATGTTGGAAGTTTCCAAATCTTGTGTCTCTTTGGCAATACATTAGAGTTTCAGTTGATAAGCTCTTTGAACCTTTATTACAAGATTGAGTGTAAAGTTGCTATAAGTCATTAAATAGCTGGGCTGGGTGGTTCAGCCCATCCTAAGTGCTTTCCTAAGTGTGTCTATCAAAGATGTAAAACATACTTTTAAACTACTGATCAAAGGAATGTTATGTGTAATTTTTACTATGTAATTTTTTAGATGTTATGTCTAATTTTTTAAACTAGAATCTTTCAGTATTGCAAAATTCAGAGCCAAGCAATGCATCATTGTCGTTTCCCTCCCTCAAAACTAGTAGAACTGTAGCTCTTAAGCCTGCTGTGGATTGCTTAGAATCTAAGAGCATAAGAGAAGCCAATGTTGGATCAGGCCAATGGCCCATCTAGTCCAACACTCTGTCACACAGGGGCCAAAAACACCAGGTGCCCTCAGGAGGTCCAGCAGTGGGGGCAGGAAGCCCTCCCACTGTTCCCCCCCCCCCCCGGTCAAACACCAAGAATACAGAGCATCACATTGCCCCAGACTGAGAGTTCCTATCTGTACTTTGTGGCTAGTAGCCACTGATGGACTTCTGCTCCATATGTTTATCTAATTCCCACTTGAAACTGTCCTTGCTTGTAGCCGCCACCACCTCCTGTGGCAGTGTAGGTAGTCTAGAGTAGGTAATGTGTATGCAAAGTGCTATCAGGTCGCAGCCTACTTATGGCAACCCTGTAGAGGTGTTCAAGGCAAGTGAGAAACAGAGGTGGTTTACCCGTTGCCTTCCTTTGCAGAGTCTTCCTTGGTGGCCTCCCTTCCAAGCAGTGCCCTCTCTAAGCTGTGGAGTCTCAGTGAGCAAAAATTCTACTTTGTGAGCTATTGGCATTAAAGTTGTGAGCGAGCAATTTGGCTACTGCATGAAATGGTTTGCTCTGGAGCCATCCTTTCTGAGCTTAGACAAAAAATGTGTGAGGCGGAGGCTAAAAAAACCTGTGAACTAGCTCACACTAACTCAGCTTAGAGGGAACACTGCTTCCAGGTGCTGACCCTGTTTAGCTTCTGAGATCTGTCAAAATCAGACTGTTCCATACCACCTTCCTTCTCCAAGTAGGGTATAGACTTTGAGAAATGTAAACATTTGGTGTTCTCTGCCAAGACAAGATGCATGTTTAGCTGCCTGCCTGAAGCAAAAGCAACTTGCTTTGTTGCTTTTGGTTTGCAAAGCGGAGCAAAGTTTGTAAGACTTGTAGTATATATCTCTGCCAAATGGTCAATATAAATTCTTTTTTTGTTGGAAAGCCTCCATCCATCCTTTGAGTAGAAGAGAGTGGTTTTCTGTAGAGTCAAGACACTTTCTTTGTGGCAGGAGGGCTGGGGGGCTACTGCTGGTTGGGGTGTGTGTGAGTGAGAGAGAGAGAACATGTGTATATGCTGCTGACAGAAGAACATCTCAGCTTGGGAGATGTTTGTCACTAGAACTTGTGCTTTCAGTTCAGAATAGCATAGAATGTGAATTAGCTTTATAGCACTTGAACGTTCCATTATTGTCAACTCTTGTCCAGTTCAAGAATTCTTTCACATCATTAGGAGTAAAAATTACAGTTTTCAAATTAAGCCTTTGAAACTGAGAGCAAGCTTTCCTTAACTGTGAAAGACCTCCACCTAAGACTCTGGAGAGCTGTTGGCAGTCTGAGTAGACAGTACTGACTTTGAATGATTGATGATCTGATTCAGTGTTCAGTATAAGAAGATCCTCATTGTGCAATAAAGCAGTTGTTCATATTATAAAAATATTTATAACATTAACAAGTTTGCAATCTATCCAGCTGGACTTTTAAATATCTTTTTGGATTAAACTTCTTGGTGAAAAGCTGGTGGCCCTTGGTATAACATCAGATTTGATTAAAAGTTACAGGAAACAAGAGATTTATGCTCTGGCTAACAAGTGTATTATGAAGCTTGGCTATCAGTGTACCAGATTCAGAATATGTTGCGCTTGCTTCTCTCAATATTTTGGTATTTCCGCTCCAAAAAAAATCTTACATCATATGTGTGTCATTTGACTATTCCTCCTTATTCAAGGGCCTTCTGTCTGGCTAGGTTAAATGCTAATCCTGCTCAGATTCACAGGGGTAGATTTATGAATATCCTGTATGCTGAACGACTGCTCATACCCGTTCATTAAGACTGATACTTCTGTTCCCATCGTCTTCGAGTGTCCACTTTATTAGGATCCCGGAGCTCTTTTTTATTACCCCCTTTTCAGCTTGCCATTCTGAATTTTTAATCTTGCCTGCTTTGAAGTTTTTACTTTGTGATAAACCCCCCAACATTTACATTCTCTGTAGCCATTCTGTCCAGTCCCAACTATTTCTGCTTCCCAAAAGCATTGTCTCATGGATTCTTGTTGGGAGAATGGAAAGGAAAGTAGAATCCAGCCCGTCGGTACATTCTCTGAATGCTGTTTTTATCTTAACATTCATCTTCCGCCCCAGTCCTACAGTACATGTGCGATCGCAGCTTATGATGGTGCTTTTAGTGTAATGGTGGTAGGGAAGCCAGTGGTCCTTCAGCCTTTCAAAATTCGCCACAAGCATACAGTATCTGAGTCATGAGCCAGGACGAGGGGCAGCTGGAGTCATGGCCTCTCTAGTGTCAAGCTCAGAACTGTGGAAAGTCAGCCAAGAGAACCACAGGCAGGAAATGCAAGCAAAACACAAAGAGGTAATCATAATGAGAAACGATCCAAGTCTCAGAGCCATAGAGAAATCTTCTACAACCGCTGACAGATTTTGGCTTCCCATCCTGCACGTGCAGGAACAGCAGGGAGAGTTAGGAGGCATGAATGAGCACCACCAGCAGGTCCTTCCCAAAGGCAATGGAAGAAAAAATGGCGGCTCAAGAGGGGCTCATGACCTGGCAGGTGAAACTCCATGACCTACTTGAAGGTCCCAGCTTACAAGTTGAAAACCAAGTTGCTTCTGGCCTGCTGGGTATGCATGTCTGGATACCTCCACAGTTCTTTCATTGATAACCTGGAAAGAAATTGGATTCCTTCGCCTTTTAAACATGTGCTGCTTGGTTTTCATATTAAGAGGTTATGTAGGAGTGAGAACAAAACCTTCCAGCTGGTACAACAGTTTTATTTATATAACATGCCTTCACAAAAGATCACATGAGCTTGAGGTTTAGTTAATTGCATTAAAGCGTTCATATAAATGCTGGGTTGAAAAGTTCACTTCAGAGGGTACTCCTCATTATATTGGATACTGCGTTGCCTCTCTGAAGCAGACTGTTATCTCGAAACTTGAATTCATTTGTTTAGATATTTATAACAAGTATACCCACATTTGAGGACCCAAAGTGGCATACATAATTTTCCCCTACTTCATTTTATCATCACAAAAATAAGCACCCTCTTTTGTAGGTTAGGTTGAGAGAGGGTGACTGGTCTTTCAGCACTATCTGATCAGTGATGGACTTGAAGCTTGCCAGTGTCTGTAGCCCCTCCTTTATTACAAACAATCTTGCTCTTTTCACAAGCGACTGCTATGCACTGCAACACAATACACACAGTACTCGCTGGTTGTTTGTCATTTGTTGCAGACTGCATTCCCACTCACTACTGCAGTGAAATAATAAGCTGTAAAGATAAAGGTAAAGGTTTCCCTTGCTCGAAAGCCCGTCGAATCCAACTCTAGGGTTGCGGTGCTCATCTGTTTCCAAGCCGAAGAGCCAGTGGTGTCTGAAAATGTCTCCATGGTCATGTGGCCGGCGTGACTAGACACCAAGGTGCCTGAATGCTGTTACCTTCCCACCGAAGTGGTACCTATCTTGCAGTTTCTTGCTTTTGAACTGCTAGATTTGGCAGGAGCTGGGACCAGAGACGGGAGTTCACTCCGTCACGCAGCACTCGGGTCTCAAATGGCCGAACTACTTACCTTCCATTCTGCAGTTCAGTGTCTTGACCACTGAGCCACTGCGTCCCATTTATAATAAGCTGTAGCCTCCTCTAAAAATGCAGGTGTTGCGCTGAAATGATCAGAAATGCTGCCACTTGAGAATATTCACTACACTGCATGTTAGTGTAAGAACTGCTGCTTAGGTTTTGGGTGACCTGGCAATCTATATTGTACACTGAGCCTCTGGTTTAATTAACCACCGCCTTTTGTGATGCCACCCGGTGTACTTACTTTACAAAAACATAGTAGATGTCAGTATTGGTAGGTTGGCCTCTAAAAGTGGTTTTCAGACTAAAATGGAATATAAAGAGCTAAGGGTCAGAAACTGTAGACAAAATGTATATCCGATGAAGTGAGGTCTTACTGGAATCAATTCTGTTAATATTCAGGATGCCACTGGACTCCTGTTTGAGTTAGACAACACAACAAATGTGATTGTGATAAATGTAACTCGTGTATTTCAGGGGAGATGTGAAACCAGGATTTGAAAAGTTTGGTTTTCTTGAGCAGCTTAAAGTTGGCTGCCCACACTAATAAATCTTAAAATAGATTTGTGATTTTTTTTCTCCTTCTGAATTCGTCTTCATATCTATCAGGTCCTATTGGCTCAATATTACAGTTTTAAGATAATTGGATGCCTTAAATAATTTATATTCTGTGCTGTTGGCCAGTGTTTATAGAGTATTCCCAAATAAGGAATCGAAGGGTGGAAAACCTTTCTCCTATTCCGAACTTTCTGTACAAGCCACCCCCCAAGTGCATTTGTTTAGTTCATTAAGACAAATCCTTCAAGCCTTCTATGTCTGCTTCTCCAGTGATGAGTGGTGACACCAGCCCAGCTGATAGATTTTGGTTCCTTATCTCTTCCCCAGCTGTCTTTTACATAGATAAGGGCTCCCTTCACTTAGCATGGCTTGGATGTCTGCCACTTGTTTACTTTGATGGCTGAGTCCAACCGTATGCATAGCCTTTCAGTTACATCACAAACCCATTCATCATTAAGACTCTTCTGGTCTCCGTGTTTTTAACTTCAGTCCGGTTACAATATCCTTGAACCAACAACGCTCTTGTCTTTATGAAATATCTTTCATTATGACAGGCAAGGAGGGAAGGCTAAGTGTTTTGTGGGACAGAGAAACCAGCAGCAGGCTGTGTTTAGGGTTGTAAAAATATCCCTGCCATTGAAGGGTGTGTGTGTTTACAAGGCCTTTACCAGAGGGTTTCAAATGCCATGCGAGCACACAGCTACTGGGAAGCTAGGAGAATCTTGCACAGGCACGTGGGATGACATCACTTCCTGGCATCAGGTTTGTTTATTTATTTATTACTTTGCACTTTTACCCCACCCTCCCTGCAAGCGGGCTCAGGGCGGCTTGCAAGTGGCACTCAGTGCCTAGTCACAATAGACAATTTAAAACATTTTAAAAACAACAACAATAAACAGCAAAAAACAATAAAACATTTACAGATAAACTCCATTTATCTCCATTTATCTCCATTTACAGATAAAGATTTACAACTACTCCATAGCTGCACACCTGTATGGTGCTACAGGCATCTGCTAAGGGTACTTCACCCCCTTCTCCCTTCTGCAGTGCTAAGCAGTAGGAGCTGCCACAGGAGTTGGTGGTGGCTACAAGCATGGACAGCTTCAAGAGGGAATTGGATAAACATATGGAGCAGAGGTCCATCAGTGGCTGTTAGGCACAAGGTATAGATAGGAACTCTCAGTCTGGGGCAAGTGATGCTCTGCATTCTTGGTGCTGGGGGGCAACAGTGGGAGGGCTTCTTGTGTCCTGGCCCCACTGCTGGACCTCCTGATGGCACCTGGTATTTTTGGCCACTGTGTGACAAGAGTGTTGGACTGGATGGGCCATTGGCCTGATCCAACACTGGCTTCTCTTATGTTCTTATTCCACCTAGTGAGCTCATTGGTGTGAGACACAGCCCCCCCCCCCCTTCTTATGGAGGGAAGAGAGTTTGAGGGAAAGGGAATAGCTTTTTTGCCTGCCTCCCCATAGTGTCCCCTGGAGCTTTGCTTTAGTTTGTTTTTGTGACAGAAGTTACAGACTGGGTTGGTGAGGCCACGCTACTCTGCGGTGTGGAGCACCCACTTTTCCAGCCTTTTGGCAGTTCTAGAATCTTTGCAGCTGCTGAGTATGTTTTGTGGTTGCTAATATTATCAGGCTTTAGGGGATTTAGAGCAGACCGTGGTGTGTGCTGCAGAAGGACTTGGGGGGGGGCGGAATGAAAGTGGTAGGCGGTGTTATATGTCTGTGTGCCACCTTCTTTCAGTTTTGTGGCTCAGGGTTATGCAGGGGCCCAGAATCAGCAGACTGACCAAGGTATCTGTTGGGGCAAGCTTTTGTATTTATCCTGGACTGGGTAAGGTCTAAACACTTTCTGGGTACTTGTACTAATTATGCCACTTGCCGTTAGGGAGTAACTAGCAGGATCTCTTGTCCTATTCTTCTTCTTGATATTTGTGTTTCATATTTATATCTTCGTAACCTTGACTCTGAACTTCCATAATGTGCTCCATCTGGGACTGTCTTTGATGACTTTCTGGATTCTTCACGGTGCAAAATAGGGTGACCTAAGCTTCTGGCAAGATGGACCACACAGTATTTTGCAACAGTACTCTGATTCTCTAATGAATTGTGTCTTCCAGGCACAATTTTGAAGGGATCTCCTTGTGTTATAACGCTTCCTTCCCTTTTATCTTAATATGACCTGTAAGAATGGCTTCATATGATGTGGGGAAAAGTGGATTTGTGAATGACTCGTACCTTTGCCTTTTTGCATTTCTGTGGTGAAGTTCAAGGGAGAAGCTTGCTTGGGCATCTGTCTTCTGCCTGTGGCATGATACAGGCTCATCAGATGCAAACCCCTCACTTTTGTTCTCAAAATAACCCTTTTTCAGTAGATTAAATTAAACATGTGATGGGCCTGTTGCCACCCTGTGAATTTTATGGCTGAATAGGGAGTCCAACATTCTGTGCACTTATTTTCCTTCGTTATAGAAAGGTAAAGGTTTCCCTTGCTCGAAAGTCAGTCAAATCTGACTCTAGGGGGTGGTGCTCATCTCCATTTCCAAGCTGAAGTGTCAGTGCTGTCCGCAGATGTTTCTGTGGTCATGTGGCCGGCACGGAACACTGTTACTTTCCCACCAAAGGGGTACCTATTTATCTACTTGCAGTTTCTTGCTTTCGAACTGCTTGGTTTGGCAGGAGTTGGGACCAGAGATGGTAGCTCACTCCATCACACGGCACTTGGATCTCGAACTGCCAAATTACCAATCTTCTGGTCTGCAGTTCAGCATCTTAATCATGGAGCCACCGTGGCCCCTCTGCTGTGGGGTAGGCCTGGAGCATAAAACTAGTTTTTGGAATTATGTGCAGATCTGTTTTTCAGCTTTGCCATAGCTTCTGAAGTTGCTGTTGGATTAAGCAAGAAAGTTGACTGTACCACTTATATTCCAAGTTCAGACAGAAAGGGCATGTAACATTTCCCAGTTCCAGCTACATAGCTTGTAGAACATTTTCCCCGGAAGCATTGTAAAAAACTTCTTTTTGTGAGTTCTGGGTTTTGGTGCGGAGGCATGGTTGTGTGGTAAAGTCTGCACATGGAAGTGAAAGTACATCATTCTTCTCATCAGCCTTCTTCATTTATTCATATGTTTGGATCCTTTAAATCTTAGTACCCATTAGGCATTATTTTATATCTACTTGTATGTTGCCCTTGTACAGAGTCTGGCAGCAACCTTGTTTCCTCTCTAGAGCGGTAAAATTGCTCAACATTTTGAAGACATAGGGAAAAAGGTTTATCCACTTCTACCATCACCTGTTTTTTGGGGGGGGGGGAGGGGAAGGAGATTGGATTTACAGCCTGCCCTTTACTAAGAGTCTCAGAGCAGCTTACAATCTCCTTTCCCTTCTCCTCCATACAACAGACACACTGTGAGGTAGGTGGGGCTGAGAGAGCTTTTTTGAGAACTGCCCTTGAGAGAACAGCTCTAAGAGAGCTTGTGACTGATCCAAGCTCATACCAGCAGCTGTAAGTAGAAGAGTGGGGAATCAAACCCATTTCTCCCAGATTAGAGTCCCCCTTCTAACCACTGCACCAAACTGGAAGGATATTGAAATAATATGCAATACTTTCCCTTTCAAGCCTAAGCTTATTTTATTGCTTTGACAACATGAAATGCATCATTTATATCCTAGTTAGCATATAAAATGGTAGGCATATTTGTGAAATTTAGTTGTATAAATGCCTCATTTTCTACAAGCAAAACTGGAAATTTAACCGGTAGTTGAGAGAGAGCCACAAACTGCTGCATCTTACCTGACCAAATATATCATAATTTTTGCCATCTGAGAGATATGAAAAATAAAAGTTGAAATAGGAAAGCAAATTTTATAGTAAATTGTTCACATTTAAACAATAAGCATGCCCTTGACAGTACGTTGTCTATATACAGTATGCATAGGATTAATCATTCTTTGATGCTGCAAGATATCATAAAAAAAATATTTCATGCCACACATTTTGAGTGAGTTAAACCTTGTCTTGGAAAGCATTTACCTCATACCAAAAGATAGAATATTTTACTGGAATTTTTCTTCAGTACTCAGTCAGAAAAATTGAATCCCCCTCCCCCGAAAAAACCAGGTTTTTTTAAGAAAAAGAATTTTTTCCTTGTTTTTCCTGAGCTTTCACATTTTTAGTCCCCCCCCCCCCCCCCCCAAATTCTCTCCTGAAAGATCCCATGGTTCTTTGAACAGGCAATCAGTCTCTGCTGACCCTGAGATATTAAATCCTCTGCCAAGATCTGGAGAGATAAGTGTGTGGAATCTCCTGTTTCAGTTGTTCACTTCCCTCTGGGGATGGTGTACCTGATTTTGCAGCTTTCTCTAATATCTCTCTTTGAACAATCTGGAGGTTAAAAATTATGTCCCTCCAGGTGTTTAGTCATGAAGCTCCCCGAAGCAGGAACGTTTTCTGGGACGTCCACTGTAGTGTAAAAAGACAGGCATTCTTGTGTTGAGTCCCATTCAGTGCCACAAACAAACAATCAAGTAAATTATTCCTTAACTTTCAGACTTTACCAGCTTCATTAAATAGCCAAGCAGAAATCACTGTATATAAAAGTGATCAAGAATAGTCTCCTTTGTAATCAGAAAATTTGTGTCTCTCTGCCAATTTAAAAAAACCCTCTGAAACCAGATTGCAGCCCTTTGTTTTCCACATCAGTAGTTTATCTGTTTATAGTGATGCAAAATTAGGTCAAAGATTTCTGAAGCATGAAGTGAACTGTCTAGGGCTTCTACATATTTGCTGCGTTAGGATATCGCCTGAGATGAACAACTTTGGCCATATATGGTCTAGGATAGCTGTGAGCTGGTGGGAGGGCACTGTGATGTCTTTCAAACTCTCTCTTCAGGGAACCATTTACGCAAAATGTTCTTAACTCAGCACCCTCTCTATTTCACAGGTTTCTGGGGACTGGTTTTGGGTGCACGGTCATTCGGGTGCCTGTATCTGTCAGGCCTCACTGTACTCACCCATGCGAACTGATGTGACGCGCACTCAACATTGTCAAGTGATAGTTTATTCAGGGAAGAATCAGTAGTGATGAGCATCCTATCTGTCAGAGAAGTTTATCCACTATTATCTTCTCAGCAGGGAGGCTTCTGTGGAGTCCCAGGGGTCTTTTTATATCCTCCTTTCAGATGGTTCATATGCAGCTCTGGATTTACAGATCAATGCGGCTGGTGCTTATAGCTGCATCTGTACCTTAGGTCAGCGCTGTGTTGTATACTTGCATGTCGCAAACTGAATAGTCACTAGAAAAAGGTGGGGAAAATATTTTAAATGGAAAGCAAAGTTATATAAAATCCTAGAAGCAGGGATGTCCTTGTGGCCGTCCCCTGTTTTAAGGTTTCCTGTGGTTTGGCAGTGTATTGAAATGCCCAGAATGACAGGGACTATTATTAGTGCAGAAAGTTACATTCCTGTTCCTCCTGTTATGTTACATGCTTGTTAATGATCATTGATCTGGGCATAAAAGGCACCAGGGATTGGAAAGGCAATTACCAAACTTAGCCAAATAGACAGTGGCAGCAGGCGCAGTTTGAAACTTTGTCCAGGTGTTAGAAGGACAGAGGAAAGGAGCTGAAATAAAACTTTGAAATAATGTGTGTGTTTTGACAGATCAGACTAATGATCCTTTTATCATGTATCGTATTGTAAATTTTCAAAAAAACATTAATGAGAATTAATGCTTTGCTCCGTCTTAATAGTTGTCCTTTATGGGGAGGGCGGAGGAAGTGTGAGATTGGGGAGTGCAAGGAAGTTCATGTAGGAGTTATAATACTTATTTCAGTAATATGGTTCTCAAGTATTTTGAAGGTCTCTGGTCTCTTCTTGACCTTTCCTGGTTTTTCAGTACTAGAAGTAGATCAGTGAAACAGTTTAACAGTGGGATACTGCTATTTGTTTTTATGTTTAATGTGATGTCCGCATATTAGTATATGTAATCCGAGTATCTAAAGAGGAGTACTATACCTGGTGGTTCCAATACTCTCATAAAATGCAGTACCTTGAGCAAATTGTATATACCTTTTAACATTTAGAAGAAAAGGAACACTTTTACACTATTAGTTATTTTCTGCTGACGGAATATGTTTCTGCCAGTGAAGTGAAACTTTCTTACTTCCCCCTTCCCACTGCAGCCTACTGAATCCCCCAAAATGCTGCTTATGGGGGACAGAGGACCCATAAGAACTACAGGTGGGGTGAGGTATGGGACTGGCAGAAATAACCCCCTTTTCTGCTGGCAGAAAATGACATCTCAGTGACCATACATTAGTAGCCAAAAGGTGAAGTGAATTTTGGAATTCTTTCTCCAGAAATTCTCTTTATTAAACCTTAGGTGTTAGGTAAAGACCATAATATTAGTTGAGGCTTTTAACTGCCTAGACTGTTTTTATGCTGTTTTCCTATCTTTGTATGCTTTCTTTATCATTTGCCTTAGAAGGACTTAAATGGCACAATATAAATATGATCTATCAATAAATATCTATGAACATTGATCTTTTGAATAACTCTAAGTAATAGGGCCTCGTGTTTTTTTCCTCCCCTCTGTTATTAGGTAGAGAAGCTTGTTTCTTTAAACATGGGTGAAGTGGAGCAGAGACCAACTGCAGGATCCCGGTTAGGAGTTCAGGAGAATGCTGGGATAAGTACTTTGGAACATGGACAAAAGCTACCTGCAACGCCTACAGGAAAACTTACTTCTATCAAAGTCCAAATGCTAGACGATACACAAGAAAGTTTTGAAGTTCCGGTAAGGCAGTACTTAGAATCTGTGGTTCTTTGCTGGCTGGCCATGGTTTTTATATTGAACAAAATTGCTGTCATATGAATGTTGTTTGTTTTTATGGTACATGTGGGTTGAAATGGCAGTAAGAAGCACATTGTCTGTTGTTTCTCTGATAGCATCCCAAAATGGTTGAAAACAGTGGTGTAGGTCGAACCTCGTAGTTCCAAAGACCTGATTGCTGGTTAAAACTTTGAGTAGCAATTTCTGCCAGTGCTCCCCCCCCCCCTACCCCGATGCTGTTCAGGGGATTCAGTAGACTGCAGTGGAAGGGGGTACTGGGAAAATCCTCCTCTACAAAGTTCCCAGATGGTTGGATATACCCCATTAAATGTTTGAATAAAAAATACATTGCACTGATTTCTAATACAGAGCCTCATTTTTAATTCCAAGCCAGTTAAGCCAAAATATGAGCAAATTACACCCCATGAAAATTATTTGGACTAAGGCTGCACTCAAATGCACATTTACCTGTAAGTAAGTCCTATTGGATGCAGTAGAATTTCCAAGCAGTCATGCATAACGGGGGTGAAAATTGCCTTAGATCAGATGGCTTGTGTTTTCATGATTTCGTTCCTGTTATAGTAATGAACTGGCTTAAATTTTAAATGTTCTTTAGTGACACAGAAATTTCTCATTTAAAAACCCTTCAGTTCACAAAAGAATTTGTGCTGTCCAGGGTGATTTCATAGCAAGTTATTGTTCTGAAGTCCACTGCTTATACTTCTTATATTTGGATAATGATGCAAAATGCACACTGAGTGAATCAGTTGTGAATGGGACAGAACAGTTGAATCTGCGACTGTGCCGTCTGTCATTAAAATGGATATTTATATCATTAAAATAGATAGTTGAATGCATATGGCCCTTGGAAAAATCATGACTTCATTACATCACTGTAAGCGAAGAAATGCCCAGAATATTCAGTTCTGAATAACTGAAACAATTCTGGACACTTGCATATTTCACAGGGCAAAGGAGAGTATGAATGGGGGGAGGCCTTTTGTGGGAGGTCAGCGTTCTTTCACCCTCAAAATAGATTTGCTGCCTCTTGTATCAGCCGAGCTGTTCTAGTTTATATGTTTTGTCAGTACTATTTGGTTTATTCTTCAGCAGCATAGGGAAGTATGTGTGTTTTAACTCTGTTATGTTTATCTCTATGTTTTAAAATTGTAAACCATTTGATGGTACTTTATTGCTGGAAGCCGCCTTGAGCCAGCTGTCTGGAAAGGTGGGATAACAATGCGAATAATAAATAAATAAATAAAGTAAGTAAGTAAGTGTGGACTACTCATGGTTAGAAATGAACTTGGGAAAAGGTATTTTATACAGTACTACTGCCTTCCCCCTCAGTTGAGCTCCCAGCACATCTGCATCCCAAGTCCCTGGGCGTTTTCGCACTGGCTTTTTTCCGGGGCGAGCACCGGAGTGAGCACCGGAGTTTCTGGTCAGTTTCACATCAGTTGCTCCCTGCTCACAAACTCCTCCGGAGTTTCACCGCACTGCTCAGGAGTATCCCTGGAGCAAGAAAATCCTGTTCCTGGCGGTGTTTCCTGTTTACTCCGTTGGAGAAACCTAGATGAGAACACACCCACTCGCCCGCCCTCCATCTGGCCCGCCCCGCGGTGGGCGTTTCTTGAATTTTTTTTTTTTGAAACGAGCCCTCCTAACGTTATATCGAAATAAGGAGGCAGGGAGGCAAGATCGCACCACAGGGACTGCGTTGGCGAGGTGGATTTGCCGTTTCTTGGGAGGAGGAGCCGGGCGCCATTGGCCCGAGAGCTCCATGTGCTTGCTTCCCGGTAACTGCTGCCCTTTGTTTGGGCTTCCCCGGCAACAGCCCGTGCAGAGCTGGTGGTGGGTGCTTTCCTCTAGCAATCCGTGGAGAAGCCGCGGCAAGCGGGCGGGCGGGCTGGGGAAACTTGCCTTCCTTTCCGCTCCCTGTGTGCGGTCCCACGATCCTGAAGCAACACTTCCCCCCCTCCTTTTTTTTTTAAAAAAAAGGCCCTTATAACGTTATAACATCATAATGAAATTTTGATGCAGCAAGGGAAGACGGCACAATTGTTGTCTTTATATAATAAACACACGTTCACATCTACTATGGGGGGGGTTAATTTGCTGTTTATTGGCAGCCCCTGCAGAGCAGGCTGGGCGCGCTTCTTTGCAGAAAAGTCACAGAAATGGATTGAACTGTTTTCAAGGGGCTATAACTATTCCTGCGGAGCGGGGAGACTGCTCTGCGTGTCATGCTGCTCCTCCTCAGCTGCCGCCACCACCACCACCACCATTTATGTATTTTTTTTTCTTAACACGGGCCAGCTGACGCCATGTTGCCCATCCTCCATTTTGTTGCCTTGATCGGGTTAAGCACACGACATTTCAGTTCACATCGGAGAATCCACCCATGAGGGGGGGGGGTCCTCCTTGTAGCCCGCCAATCGTTTTGCACCAACCCAGAACGGCGGGAAAATTTGAAAACTGAGGAGGGACTTGATGAATTCTGGGAAGAGGAAGGCGGGTGATGCACCGTCGTCATTCCACTATGACGTTATAACGTTACCACGCATGCGTTTAAAAAAAAAAAGGAAAAGCGGGGAACGAAGGAGGAGCTGGGGGGGAGGAAGGGGAGGGGAAATGCAAGGGGCGGGCACAGAGAGCATCGAAGCAACCCAAATGGGAACAGAAAACTTCGGGGGGGAGGGGAGGAGCAGATTGCTATAGTGCGAAAACGGCAGGTTTGCTCAGGAGGAGTCGCAGAGGGGGAAATGAGGAGGAAGTGAGAGGTAACTGGCCAGTCTGAAAAGGCCCCCTATTTTACTAATTTCATTTATTATATAATAATTTTTAAGGAACATGATTGGTTTGGTTATGTAGAATGAATGATGTAACAGAAGGACTGCTGACTGGGCCTGTGCTTACATGCATAATATGATTAATGTTTTTCATTGTATCAGATGGCCTTGTCTTTCCTTGAGCTATGAAATCCAAAACCTTTCCTGCCTAAAAAGCAAGTTTGGTTCTTGTGTGTCTGGTCCCTGGGTTTTTTTCAGGCCCTGCCCATGGTGGGGGAGGAGTGGGGTTGCACGAAAGGCTAGAAAGGAGCCGTCCTTCCATGGCCCTTCAGGAATACACAAATACCAAATGTGCTTTTAACTCATGCTTTTTTGGGATCGTTCTGTGCCATCTTTCATATAGGAGAGTTGCCTCACTTCTTGCTCCAGCAGCCTGGTTGCCTATCCTTCCCCACGCCATTGAAGCTTGCCTCTCATGTGTTCTGCCAGCTCCTCTCCATGACCACTCTTAAGTTCTGCCCCCAGAGTTGCAATTGTCCTGGGAACCAGGGAAGAGGTTCCAACCTCCTCTGCTGCCCCCTCCTGCCCAATGGAATACCCTTTCCAGTTAGGGCAGCAGCAGACCCAATCACCCAGCTGTGTCCCAGCTGATGATCTTCTGCGCACACCTGGGCCACCAGTTTAAGCTTTGCTGGGTCACTGTGGCTGTGCTCTCGGCCCTTCCTGCTTCCAGTGTCCCCCTGTGGTCATAGCGTGACAGATCAGAATAATACTGTTCTGTATTCTTTTGTGTGCTAGCATTGTTCCAAATGTCTGACATGTCAGAAATGCATAACTGTTTGCTGGTTTGCGGGTGACATAGGGCAGTTTTGGCTTACAGGACTGACCTTTTTGTCTGTTTTAAACTGGGATTTCCTTTTTCCATATGAACAGTGTGATCATGTAGTCCTGCTCTGCTGACAGCCGTAAAGGCTGATTCTGACATGACATAGATTAAGGCATGTGTTCAAAGATTCTTTCCATTGGGCAGCTTTGGCTCCATGTATTAGCCAGGATGTTATGGTTTCAACAGTAAACCAGATCTGAAGAAGTTTTTGAAACCAAGGCTTACCTGGGACATGTGTCTCATGGGTGACGTTTGTATTGAGGTCCATCTACTTGACTATTGTCCGTATGCAACAGCTCCTCATCAAGTTGTTTTGGAAGCCTGTTTTGGCATTATATAATGGACACTCAGTGTTTAATTATTTGCTTTTGGAACTTATAGTTTATACGTATTGTACAAATGTCTTAGTGCCTGTGAGCACAAGAAAAATGGCACTTGCATAAAATATTGTGTGCCTGTGAGCATAGGAAAAACAGCACCTTGTTGCTTTAAATTGTGTTGAGCGCCTAGGTGCACTAATTTGTGTGTCTTAGCCACTACTGCCAGTTTGGATGTTGTATTTACGCATGTTTATAAGTGTAAAAGGTGACAATGTTAGGCTACAAATATAAGTGTTTTATTTAATTTATTATAGTTTGTGACGGTTTATTGTGGTGTTCTAGCCTCTTTTTTTGCTTTACACCCACTGGGAGTCTTTCTCCTCCTGTTTGCTAATGTGTTCAAAGAGCAGTAGAAACCGCAACAAAATTGTACAAGCAAAAGTGAATGTAGCAACTGTGACAGTCGCTTCCACCATGTCTGTACATATCTGTACATTGCTTTTAGTAGCCCCATTTTAGCTGTGTAAAAGAGGCACTATTCAGAATGCAGTAGCAGTTGGACTTTTATGATGATCATATCACCATACCAAGGACTCTTGCAGCTATCCCTCAGATGAACCGCAAGCAGACAGAGATGGTGACAAGGCTTTCAAGGAAAAGATTTGAAGTCCCACTGGGGTGCCAGTGATTCCACATGGGAAAGAGCATTGCAGACAACAAGTTTGGTGTCTGTAGGAAGGAAACAAATTTTCTCCCCGAGGGGTGGCAGGATCTGCATGGGTAAAGAATGAAAGCTACTATAGTAAAATCACAGGAGACACCATGTCAATCCAGGCCTCTTTTAGCCCTTCATTTTTAGTACGTAGGACTGGCACGTTTTCAGGCTTCTCTCTGCTCCTCCGGGAACCTGATCATTTTAGCTGCAAATCCTAGTTAGCAACTGTTCTGGCATATTCTGACAATGTATTTATGTGGGGTATTTGTGAGCTGCCTTTCCATTTAAAAAAAATGCTCATTGGCTTTTCCATTTATACCATCTGTCAAATCCTGATTGTTTTATAACTCCCTTCGTTTGGAAACCAGTTGTGCTAGTCCCAACTGTTAAATCTCTGGCTTAATACGATTTCTTACATAAAGCATAAAATTTAGCTTTGTGAAAAGACTGGGTTGGAACAGTATCCAGTAGGGTTGAATTCTGATACCCATTAATTTTCCTGTAGGTTTCCCGAAGGGGTCTTTTCTTCCTTTATTTTAATATTCATGAACAGTATGTGAGAATTAGGAAATAACCATTGTTTGAACGTAAGCCCTACCTTATTTTTTCCTTTGAGAAATGGGAGATTTTGTATGTGTGTGTTCTCCTGCTTTGAAATCCAAATGAAATTTATCACCATTGAATGTGGTTTCAGGGAAGAGTGAACAGAAAGGGCTATGTACGTACTGACTTGTACTGGCCTTTTTCTTCTCTTTTTTTCCATTTGTCAGTTTGCACTTGGAACATTTAATTTACAACCAGTACAGTCTGAATAAGTGCAGTCTCAGTGTTTGTCCATCCATCAGGACGTGGAGCCCAAATTTGGGATTCTGGCTGTGGGGTCCAGGCATTGCCATGGAGTTGCTGCTAGCACACCAGCAGGGATCGCGTATCGCCAGTAGGGTTCCACCTGGTTCTGTAAAATGGCCGACTCTGGGCGTGGCTCTTCAGTCGGTTTGTTCCTCCAGCACAGACTGAGCTGCTCTGCCTGTCTCCTGCTAACCTAACTCGGTGACTTGCCTGCGCCCCTCCTCAACTGCCGGTTTTCTTTCAGATTGCCATCCATGGCACTATCATGCTGCGATTAATTGCAAGGTAATGTTTAATGAACAACTTCCTCTCCAAATGTATCACGCACCATGGAATTTCCAGCACTGATTTGTTTAGAACTAGGATGGCAGTACCTCACACAAGGTTTTCTTCTATTATTAAGACTTTGGGAGACATTACAATATATTAAAGGAAGTCGTAGCAGGGTAGTTTTCTCTTTTCCTGGCAGAAATGGGTAATTTTTAATTAAATATTTTTGCAAGGGGTTTATAGCATCGTGTGCATGTATGTGTGAGAGGGTTAATTGCTTTTTCTTTATTTTGCTTACAGGGAAAACAAAAGATTCACTGAGTTCATAGATTATTTATATTAAATGCATTGTCTCGTTGATCATAGTTACTCTCCTCTGCTTCTCCTCTCCTCTTAAAAATAGGATTAGGATTCATGAAGGCAATTGGCATTCTCTGTGTAGAGCAGCCTTTGTTTTCCTCCTATGTTCCTCTGCCCTTGTATGTAGGGCTTATGCATCCTTTATAAAGATGCACTGTTTATTTATTAAAATTTTATATCCTGCCTCTCCTTGTAGCTCGAGGAGGCTTATAGATCCTAATTAAAAACATCACAATTCAAAACCTACAAAATAAAACTCCCAGCATCCCCATCTTCTCAAAAGATAACTTGCAGTTTATACCACAATAAAAGCCCTGGCAAAGAAGATGGCCTTACAGCACCTCCTGGAAGTTTCTAAAGAGGTGCCCCCTTCACCACCTCAGGGAGCCCATTCCGTAAACTGGGAGCTACAGTCAAGAAGGCACAGGTTGTTACCAGGCTGACTAACTTCAGTGGGGGAGCAGCCAGTATATGGCAGTCTGAGAACTGTAGTTGGCACATGGGGATATATGTGAGAAGGTGGTTCTTGGCTAGTATGCCAACCTGCATTTCAGACAGTAAGGCTGGGTCCATGAACACCTCCAGACTCTGTTCTGCAATTGCCAACTTCATCTGCTGCAAATGAATCCAGTTCCTCTATAATATCAGCTTTCCCAACCAGCATCAGCTCTGCCTTGTCTGGTTTCAGCTTCAGCTTCTTCTACCATAGCCACCTGATCACAGCCACAAAGCAGAGCCAAGACGAGTCCTTCTGGAGGCTTGAACAGTGAAATATTGATATGCAGATAAGCACCCAGTCCTATGACACCCAGTCCTGAAGTACCAGATGATCTCATTCAGTGTCTCATATAAGTACTGAAGAGCATGGCTGAGAACTGTGTGGTACTCCACAGGAGAAATCCCATCTAGCTGATGCTGCTCTTCTGGTTGAACCTCATTGTCTCTGATCAGAAGAAAACAAAAGCCGGTTTACCTTGAGCCTTGAGCCGGTTTACTGGCAAGGCGGGATATAAATGGAATAAAATAAAATAAATAAATAAATAAAAAGGCTGACACCGCCAAAGACCTGCTCCCCTAATGCCAGCTCCATTGATGGATAAAGATGGAGTGGTCAAAGATCACTGATAGATCTAACAGTATCAACAGGGATGAGTGTCCCCTGTCCAACATTAAATGATCTGATCTGAAGCTGCACTGAAATGGGGCAAGAGCAGATGGATCAACCAAGTAAGTACCTCTGGAAATTCTCCACAACCACACATATTATAACCTTTCCAGAACTGGCTTTTAAATTGGCCACCTCATCCTTATATATATATATATATATGATTGAGGCAGCAGACACCATATGAGACCCCCCCCCCTTACCCACCCATTCTATTTATCGTGCTGGGCTCTCAAATCCTCTCATATATGAATTGGTGGGAATTTGCCCACTTGTAAAAACTAGTACATCTGAGTGCACATACAGAGGTTAAAGTATCTGAAAGTATTTAAACTGGATTATCACCATCTACTGATATATGTATAGAGCGGAATTTCAATTTTTACTGCATTATGTTTTAATCTTTTAAATTGTTATATTCATGTGCTGTGAGCCGCCCTGAGCCCACTTGCAGAGTAGGGTGGGATAGAAAACAAACAAACAATATGATTTTAAAAGCCAGGGTAAGCACAATCAAAAAGTGGCAGTGGTGATTCTTAGGCTCCCAAGGATACTGTCAAATGCCCATTGGCAAGACTAATCTGACTCTGTCCATGACTAAAGGACAAGCTGTGCCTCTGACACTTCAGTTCCTGGATAGTCTCTCAACTTGGCCTCCAAGTTGGAACAAACGAGAGAGATTTTATCAGCAAAGAACCTTGGAAAAACATCAAAGCTGTGAGCCAAATTAACATTTTAGCAAGGTTGGACTTGGGTGCTATCACATTATGCATCGCTTTAAACAGTGTAGCTGGAAGTCATTTTACTAAAACAATGGTGGCAGAGCAGAAAACTTTCGCCACCATCACTGCCACTTCATAGGCGTGCAAATGGGGGGGTATCTGTGCTCTGTTTGATTCATCCCGAATCTTCAGACAATGATGCTCTAATCTCCTAATCCGCTTCTTATCCCCCAGCTCCCTTGTAAAGCATGGAGCCAAGGCCATGCAGAGCATGGGAAAGAATGCCAGTGAGTGACTGTTTATGGACCCAGCCAGCCCATCAGTCCATCACGCCTGCAGGGAAGGTGCAGCAAGTTCATCCGTGCTTTAGAAGACAGTGCTCTGACCCTAGCCTAGTGGTTCTTAGTCTGCTATGCCCACCAAGTACACAACATGGTCATGGAATGCTTCCTAAGATTTAAAAAGAAGAGAACATAAGAATGGGACTTAAATCAGGGCATACGATAGACAGGTATGCTTTGAGCAAGCGCCATGTACCTTATCTCCATCTGCCACTCTTTAATGTTAGCTTTGGTTCTCTTTTGTTGTGTGCCACTTTTTAAAGGGCCAAAGGTAGAAGTCTAGGATCTGGGATTTTATTCTCAAGGCATAATGAACAGTATAGAATAGTTTTCCTCCACTGGCTCTCAGAAATGGGGAGAAGGGGCTGTCTAAAATCCTAGATATCCCCCATTTGCCCTCCCAAACTTCTGAATCCCACCCCCCGATATATAAAGCATCTCCTGAGAGCTATAAGCCCCAGTGAGGGATCTGTACACTAGCCCATCTGCCTTTATGACTAATTCATGTTCAGCAAGTTAAGTACTTGATAGTCGACATCACTGTACACTTCCCTCATATTAGAGTTTGCAGATCTGAGTTGAGAAACAGCAGTTCTAAGCATGTGCTCCTGCTACCACCTCCTCATTCCTTTGTCTTTGCTGCCTTTGAGTCCTCTAAGACAGAGGTGTCAAATTCATTTGTTATGAGGACCAGATCTGATATAAATTTGACTTTGTAGGGCTGGGCCATGTGATAAAACGTAATGCTAGGTACCTGAGATATAAACTTTATAAAGGACACAGGTAAACCCAATTAATGATACTATTTTTTACTCAAAATATAAACGAAAGCAATTGATTCCTATCAGTGAATTCCTATCAGTGAATCAATTAAAAGCCCCAATAAATGTATTTAAACATATGCAAGATTAGTTTTTTTCCCCAAGGGATACCATAAATGGGCGTGTACCTTATTTTCCATACATACCAGTTGCTTATGGGCTGGGTAAGAGCCCTAGATGGGCCGGTTCTCGCCCCTGAGCCCTGTTTGACACCCCTGCTCTAAGGCTTCTATACTGCTTAATTTTGTATGTATCTCTGTTGAAGCCTTTTACCTGTGAACCAAGGCAAGGAATTCAACTTTTGGTATAATTTTTTAAAATGTGATTGTGCAGGAAGGGAGAGGGATGGCTCGTAAAGATGTAGGGCAGTGCCGTGGAGGGCTTCCGCCCCATTGAAGCCTCTTCTATAGAATGAATGGCCCACAGTTGGGGAGACACTTATGGGCCAGAAGGAAAGTATCAGCATTATGGCGATGTCATGTGGTTTTGTGAATACAGTGCTGGCACAGATTTTCAGTATTTTTCCATGCTGTGTTGTAGGTGTTTTTAAATTTCTGAAGTGCCCTGCTAAAACAGAATTCACAGTTAAAAAGAACCGAGTGAAGACACGACCACACTTACACCAGTAACATAGTTGAGCTACAGTTCTTTTGCCATACATTTCATATTTGCAAGATTGGTTGGAATAAGTGTGTATGGGGGGGGGGGGGGGGAGAACTAAACAAGGGGCATATTCTCAGCCTGCCCCATTTGCTCTGTGATTTGCCTTTCTACCCGACTTTGGGAAAGAACAGCAGGCCACGTGTCAGCCATTCATCATTCCAAGGCTTTATTCTTCTGATGTCTGAAATTATACGGCCGTTACTGTCAAAATTATTCCCAGTGGGAAGCGAGACATTTAAATATTCAGTGAATGGTCCTGACAATTAAGCTGGGTCCTGTGAAATTAAAAAGAGTGACAGTGACGTTTTTCTTTTATAACTAGGAAATGCAGTGGTTTCAGTTCCTGCTGGAACAGGTTTGGCACAGGCTCCGAGAGGACTGATTTTTTAGCTGAAAGATAATTAGATTGTCCTTGCTGAAATGCAGGGATTTTGTCCCTCACCTCTGAAAGTATCACTGTATTCTCTGCAGTGAGAATGCATGCGCTAGTATTAAACAGCTGGACTGCCAGCTTGGATAGGAGGCCTGCAGCATTCTTTGAGTTATTTTAATAAACAGGAATTAATTTTTAAAGATTTGTAGAAGTTGAGAACTCTTTCAATCCTACTCTCGCTGGTGAACAATCTCATCCCTTGTCGTTCTTCCTCCTTCTGTGCCTCAGAACATCCTGAGGGCACTGCGAGACCTTAAGGTTGCTGTAGGAGTTTTCTACAGCTGGTATGAAAGGGTGATAATATAATATGTTTTATGCATGACTGCTTTTCCCTCGGTTGCTCAGTCTTCTGTGCAAGGGTGTTAAACAAAGTGAAGAAGTGAAGTGTTCATGTACATGATACACTTTAGGCTTCGCCTGCAAAAGAAGCAGTACTATAACAATAGTGTTTTCTGCAGTGGTTGTAACACTGCCCTAATGTGCTTGTTTGAAGAAGTGTTTGGGGCAGCGATGTCACTTGTGCTTGGGACTGCAACTCATGCTTCCTCTGTGTTCCCCTTGCTCCTCCACACACACACACCCACACCCACACCCACCCCCAGTCCAGGACTCAGCTGCTGTTGTCTGTTTTCCATCTCCACTTGTTACTCTTGGAATCCTTGCATCAGTTACGTGTATGTACAGCAAAGTGATTTGAATGTTGGTTCAGGTAGGTAGCCGTGTGGGTCTGAAGCAACAGTATAAAATTGGAGTCCAGTGGCACCTTTAAGACTAACAAAATTTTATTTAAGGTATGAGCGTTTGTGCGCACACACACTTCTTCAAATACAGGGTCTCAGTTAATTACTTTCAGTATTCCACAATTAAGAGGGGTACATTTACACACCAATCTCCAATACTGATATATTTACTTGCTTCACTATATTTCCCTCAAGAATTAAATCCAAACAAATGGTGTCTATATAAACCAAGCTTGTTATTCCTGTTCGGTCCTTGGCATCTGTTAAACATCTTCATTATATGGTATGCTAATTTGCTGCTACCCTGTGTCTTTATGTATGGACTGGTAACTTCCATTTCAGTGTATCTGAAGAAGTGTGCATGCAGTGCACATGAAAGCCAATACCTTGAATAAAACTTTGCTAGTCTTAAAGGTGCCACCAGACTTGAATTTTGTTCTAATTTGTATATTGTTCAGGTATATTATGAATTTTTGCTTAGAGTTGGTTGGTTTGAATTCATCCATTATTCTGATTCAGTGGAAGCCAGATCTAACTTCAGATGCTTTGAGTGTGGTAAACGAGTTAAGGGAGACAAAGTGAGTTGCTTGTGTTTCCTCTTGTACTTTTGTGTTCCATGCCAAGGTAGAGCTGCCTATCTCTGAAGAAGGGTATACAGTTCCCAGACGAGCATGGAGCTCATCCATCTCATGGTGTGGGGTAGATGCACAGCTACACCCTCTAGCACATAAGACTGGAACACTGAATGATATTGTGGTATGATAGTTACATAGACCACATGCATTTTTTTGTAGCACAAAAGTGTAAGATAAAGAAAAGGAGCTGATTTCCTGGTGGGGTAGTTGTGTCCATATCGACAGGCAAGTGGTTTTTGACACTAACGTGACTAATAAGACTAACAAGCCGTGTCCTGAAAAACCATGTGTGAAAGATGTAAAATCAGCTCACATATGATAAGAAGCATCTTAGTGAGCGAGAGAGAGAGTGCAATTTTAGGGGAGGGGGAGAAGGTGATAGTGAAATCATCCTTTACAGAAAAAGACGATTTGATTGTCAGGAATTGCAAAACAATGTCACTGTCACAGTCCAAATAGCAAATGCTCATCTGAGATTTGTGCTAGTTTGTTTTTCAGTAGCATAATGCCAGATAGGGAAATCTGCATAATGCGACAGGAGAAAGCAGTAGCCGTATTTTCCCCCATTTCCTTCTCCAGCTTTTTCTCTCAAGTGACCGGTATCTCAGCGAGCCTTTTATAGTGGCTTTTCTCTACCTGATTTGGCTCTTCGTGTTTTGTTTTTTGTTATCCACAATGTATTTTCAGTGATCGTTGAAAAGGAAATTGGTTTATGTGAATTCTGCCTACTGTTTAGTGGGAAGTCTTGTTTGACTCATTATTTCTCAGCTTATTATTTCTCCTGTAATTGCATTGCCTGGCTGTTATATTTCGCCCGTGGTACATTGTTTTTCTCCCAGTAATTTGTCTTGCCTCTTTGTTTGCACAAGTCTTGCCTTAGCTTGGCTTCTTTACATATGTACATATGGTTGTACATATGGTTTGCAAGCATGTTCTTAAATTTAAAACCTGCACCCTTTTTTGGTGTCAATATTTTTATTCTACCTTCTCCCTCCTGTCCAATTCAAGGCCACTCAAAGCTGCTAACAGAACTGTGTGTACCAAAATAGGCGTAAGACAAAATCAGTAAAAACAACGGTCACTCAGCCTATAGTTCTCAGGGTTTCCTCCCCAGCCCCAATAGCTCTCAGGTTAAAAAGTCAACATCCTTCAAAGGATGTACCTTCTTAAGCAGGTACCGTTTTACAGTGCTTCTTGAAGCTTGCTAAAGGAGGCGTTCTCCTTTCCTTCTCTCAGAGATGTTCCTCAAGGACAACACCACAGTTGAAAATGCTTCTGACCAGGATGTGGTTGTTCTGATAAACCTGGGTGAGGAAGCACCTAGAAGTTCTGGCCCTGTTGGTGGACCTCCTGATGGCACCTGGGTTTGGGCTGCTGTGTGACACAGAGTGTTGGACTGGGTGGGCCATTGGCCTGATCCAACATGGCTTCTCTTATGTTCTTAAGAAACCACTGGATGGATCTAAGTTGGCAAACATGTTCCAACAGTTCTTTTAAGTATGTGGGTACCAGGTTTTAAAAGAGAATGAATCAGCACCTTGAACTGAGCCAGGAAACATAACAGGTAATGAATGAAGCCATTTTAAAATGGGAATGATATTATTTGCCCAAACATTCTCCAGCCAATATATGAGCAACTGTATTATGTACCAGTTGTAGTTTCTGGATTGTCATCTCATGGAGCATCTTGCAGTAGTCTCTCCTTGATGTTACTGTAGCCTGGATCAGCATGGCAAGATCAGTTGGGTTCAAGAGGGGAGACGATTTCTGAAATAGATGCAGTCGGAAAACGCTCTTTGCAACTACATTGTCCTAACAAGACAGGATCCAATAAAACTTCTAGACTCTTCCCAAGGTCCATCAGTGTAAACATCAGTCATTACAGAGTGGGAGATACAATCCCTTCCTCAGCATCAGCCTTGCCTTCCTGCATCACCTCTGTCTTCTGTGAATTTGGTTTTTGCTCATTTAGCCCTCAGCCACTTGACCACTTCTCCTTGTTAGTCATGACTCTTTATCTCTGTATAGCCTCTCAACTCCTCATAACATCTAAATGTGCCTACAAGAGGGCTGGAAAAATATTTCAAATTCCTACATGCCAGAGTCATATTTTTAGAGACCAGCTCTGCACAGGCTGAATAAATAGTTCACATTCCTAGATGTCAGCCGCATGTCTGTAGGAGCCTGGCTGTTTTTTTAGCCCTGTCTGTATCTCCCAACCTTTTCTGGCAAGCAGTTCAGAACACACACACAAACACAAACACAGAAAGCACCACAGTTCACTTAAATAAACTGAACAAGAGATCCTTTTGACTGCATCTTGCAAGTCTTCAAAGCATCATTTGTCTTTGTGATCTGTGATACCTCCATAGAGTTGAAACTAACATAAGCCAGTCAACATTTGCCTAGTATTTTAGATTCTTCTCAAACAGGGTAGCATCATCCGCAACTTCTTCTTTTCATCCTGGCCTTATATTTAGCATTGTGCCATTAGAATGCCTAAGATTTGGTCTTGCAGATGAAAGCTAGTGACTTTGGAAGCCTAACTGATTCCTTGAGGTGAGGAACAGATGGGGACCTGGCTGTCAGTGCAGCAATAGTGGTCATGCTTTGCCAAGGGGTGTGGGGCATAGGTACCCACTGCAGGTTGCTTGAGCTATGGCACGGGGGCAGGGATACTGACAGTTCATTGCAGAACATTCCGGCAGCTTTTCAGGAGGCAAGATGCAAGGGAAGCCCCATGCAATCCTCTGTATGGATCTCCTCCTAGTGAGTGCTTGGGTGATTTTCCTGGCGGGGGTCAAAGCCGCTTGTCCCCATCCTGGGTGCCAAGAACAGTACATCAGTTTAGCTACTCCAGTTCAGTCCACTGTTTGTGGTGGTGCTGCAGGTGAAGAACATATTTATGGGATAAGCTGCCAGTTAAATCTTAGTTATAACAAAGTTTTCAGGCAGCACCAAAATATAAAGCACTGTCTGTCTGTCTGTCTGTCATCTATCATCCATCCATCATCTGTCACCCGAATGTCTACCTTATTCATCATTGTTGTCTGTCTATCGATCGATCGATCGATTGATCAATCAATCTATCTTCCCTCCCTCCCTCTCTCTCTCTCTCCCTCCCTCCCTCCATCATCTCTCTCTATCCATCCATCCATCCATCTCTCATCTATCTCTCATCTATCCGTCTGTTGTCCATCTGTCTGTCTGTCTGTCTCTCTGTCTAATTTATGTACGTTTCTTACTGGGACTCAAGGTGAATTACACAGTTAGTCAATTAAATCACCAGGAAGGGACATTCAGTAAACGATGAAATAGGATTTGGGTTGTGGAACCAACCAGAAATATTAAAACACAACTGAAGCAAAGCAAATTGTTTGCATGACACATTCAAGGAAGCAAAATTACATAGTAGGATCCAACTTGCAGCAAACTATACATAGTACTTTAGCCCACAGTCCCTAATAATTTATCCGGGTAACTTTGTGAATTGTTTTGTACAGTGCTGCCCTGTTATCTGTGGAGAAACACTCTCTTGAATAATTCAGTTTTGCACAGCTGGTGAAAAGACAGAGTGGGTCGCCTCCTTGTTGGCCAGCAAGGCACTTCTAGTGCTCTTATGGATTTTTAATATCCATAAGCCTGAACTTGGGTTGCCCATATTGGAAGGGCCATGTGCTTTTTCCATTAGAGGGGAAAGCTCCAGCCCATGCCAGGAGGCTGACACCCTAGACAGTTCACCTAAGACAGAGACAAAAGACTCCTTCTGCCATGAGGTTTCTTTCTGTCACATCACGCTGGTCAACCCCTGCCCCCTCCAACATACCTGAATAGTTATGCTAACGTAGTTGCTTAGCAACTAATGTTCGGGCCATCACCCAGTCGGCCAGAGCCATTGACTAACAAAAGATGTAGCCCCGGTGAGTCATCGGACCCTGCCCAGGTGTCCACTTCCTGGTGAGATCATAGTTTTGCAATATTGTCCATCCCCCTGCCCTCCTCCTTTTGTTCACCTTTAACCTATGGAAGGGTCAGAGAGGGACGGATCGCCTAGTAGGTGTGTTAGTGGAATGTGGTCTATGCAGCCCACCCCTAAACCACCTAATAAAAGACCTTGCACAGAGGCAATCGGTCTCTTGAGCCATCGTCCCCTATCTGCTTTACTACCCCTTATGCCCAGTTTGCTATACCCATACCCTTGCCTCCATCTTTTAAATCTCTGAATACCAGATCAGAGAGAACCACGTGGTTTCGCAGGTTTGAGCCTCGTGTTCCATAGTCTTTCTATTTTTCTCCCCATCCAATTCTTCCATCGATCGGACAACTCATCTCTAGGTAACGTATTGCTTCCCCACCAACGAATTCCTGCTCATGCAAACATGCTACTTTCTGTCTTTGTTTCTTAGGCCTGTGTGTGTGTGTGATTACATTTTTGGTGTGATTGAACAACATTGCCCAGTAAACTGCATTGAACTGACTATCTGCCTCACGTGTCTCTTTCCTTGAGAACTCCCGGGAGGGGTGGGACCCTGGTATAGTTGGCAAGAACCCGTGTATTTCGCCAATTACTAAATGTAAATTAAAGCAATTCGGCTAACATCCTGACCTCCTCACGCAGTCCATTCCACAAGGTGGGGGCCATAGTGGAGAAGGCAGGTGTAAAGGCAGTTGTTGATTTAGCTCTTTTACAGGTTGGCACCTCCAGAAGGCCCTGCTCAGATGAGCAAAGCTGTTGTGGTGAAGTATAGGGAGAGAGAGAGAGAGAGAGACAGACAGACATTCTCACAGATGTGTGAGTCCAAGGCTATGAAGGGCTTTGCATCTGATAACCAATACTTTAAATTGAGCCTGGTAACAGATGAGCAGCCAGTGGAGTGACTGCAGAATGGGAGTAATACACACGCTCCATCTAGCCTTCTGCACCAACTGGAGTATCCAAATTGAATTTGAGGAAAGACCAATGTTCAGGGCATTATAGTAGTCTAGTTTCAATGTCACCATGGCATGAATCCAGGTGACCAGATCATAAGAATATACACATGAGAACATAAGAGAAGCCAATGTTGGATCAGGCCAGTGGCCCATCCAGTCCAACACTCTGTCACACAGTGGCCAGGACACCAGAAGCTCTCCCACTGTTGCCCTCCCAAGCACCAAGAATATAGTGCACCACTTACAGGGCATCGGCCGTATCAAGGTATGGGGCCATATTTGGAGCTAGGATGAGGTGGAAGAAATACTTGTTTTGCAACAATAGTTATCACTATATATCTGTAGATGTTTACATTTCCACTGCCCCACTTGCACTGCTACGATAAAGAATACAAATAGCGTCAGATTGTTTTGATGTGCTTAGATGTTTCAGGTTGAACCAGGAAATATCTTTTTTTTTCCCCAAGGACCAAAGGTGGTGCTGGAAAGTTGGCAGTGTGTGTAGTTGTTCTCACTAGAACAAGCAACTAGGGGAACAAGGAGCAACAGCGGAAGGATATGAAAAAGCATTTGTTCTCAGGATTGACAGCAAGACCCTTTTTGAGGCGCTGGTTTTTTTGTATTGCGTTGTTTTCCTTGTCACATTTAGTTTGTTCAGTTCGGATTGACCTATTACGTTCTATACAAAGTGGGCAGGATCAGTGCAAAAAGCATCAGGTTTCTGTTTGCTGGCAAGCAGCACCTTATACAATCCAGCTTGTACTTAATGCTGTCTTAACTTGCTATTGTACGGAACTTAAAGGCATGAAGTATTATGGCCAAAACCAAAGTTGATTACCTGAGAATCGCCAAACACTGTCTGGTCCGGATCCAGAAAGATATTTCAGACTTACCCCAGTGCTTATGTGCGACCAGTTGCTTTTCCCCCCAACTGTAATCCCTATGTTGTATCACAAATTGTTTGAAATTCCTGTTCAACAGATCTTTAAAGTTCTCATTTTCCAAAAGTAGTTCGCCATGTGGTGTGGGGCGCGGGCTGTGTTCAAAACAAGACTCTGGAAGTCTGAGATGCAGAGAACCAGTTGCATGTGTCATTGGATTGGGCCTTGCTATACAAAGATATTAAGGCCTGGTTTTCACAGTATGTCAGCGACATGCGTACTTATCTTGAACAATGGAGGCATCTCTCATATACGCAAGTATCACTCAGATTAATTATAAGTGCATTTTAAGGGTAGGGGGGCTTGGAAAATGAAGATGTTCCTGGGCATGATTACAGTTGCCTTAGGTATCTGAGAGCCAGTTTGGTGTAGTGGCTAAGTGCGCGGACTCTAATCTGGGAGAACCGGATTTGATGCCTCACTCCTTCACAAGCAACTGCTGGATGACCTTGAGCAAGCCATAGTTCTGTCAGAGCTGTTCTCTCAGGAGCAGTTCTCAAAAGAAGTCTCTCAGCCTTGCCTACCTCACAGGGTGTCTGTTGTGGGGAAGGGAGGTGAGGGGAAAGGAGATTGTAAACTGGGTAGTGAAGGGCAGGATATAAATCCAATCTCCTCCTCTTCTTCTTTTCTAACAAGCACATGTGAAGAGCGAGCCCTGTGGGATTATGGGAGTAACCTCCCTCTTCATATAGCGTAACATAGCATGGGACTAAAAGGACTGCATGGCAAATATATAAATTCAACTGTTCCTCGTTATATCATTGTATGTTGCTGCTGTTCTGCCAATTTCTAGAATAATGAGAGAATATCTGAGTTTCACGAGAACAAGCGGCTGTAATAAAATGCATCTGGATTAATGCCAGATGTTGAGCAACTTTACATTCAGCTTTTGTACCAAAGCAGACTGAATGGTGCCTTTTAAAGGAACGGGAGAGCAGAATGGAAAAAAGAGTAATCCAATCCACTTTTTGTTCTCTGACCAAAACATCAATTGCATTTTCTTACGTAAAAATGAATGGAAAGACAAGGAAACACATGCTGAAGATGCAAGCATAATACCATTGTCCCCTCATTACTTAACTGCATCTTGTCTTCCCATCTTGCAAAGCCAACCTTCAAGGAATGAGCTACTCCACAGAAGTATGATACCACTCTCTGCTGTCCCTGTAAGGTGCTCCAGGAGGATGTTGTGGGGATGGGGTGGCACTGAAAGCTGCTGAGAGCCCCGTGAATATCAGTGGGCCTGCATTCTTTGTCTCCCTCTAATGGCATAGGTCATCCACTAGGTTGATGAAGGCAGATTGTAGCCTGAAGCCAGGTTGCTTTAGTCCAGGAGATGTGGAGCTGAGTCACCACAGTGCTCAAAAACCTTGCTCAAATCTGAATTATTATTTTTTATTATTTATTGGACTCCTTAATCGCCCTATCCTGACTTGTGCCAGGTTCTTGGCGATGTATAGTATGGCATAAGCCTTAGGAACAGTATACAGACTTTTATTCTTTACTTTAATGATACTGCTCTTACAGCCAGTTCAGCTCTGAGCAGTGTCACACTAAGGTACAGACTTTAAATATAATAAAGTTAATAACATTAAATTATAACAATTGCACAGTTGAAAATCTGGGATTCTGGACCACTTCCTAGGGTTTTTTTGGAGGGAGGAATGGGCTTATTTGATACTAGCCTGATACCCATGCTTCGCTATGGTATTTAAGTTCCATAAATCCAGTTATAATACTGATGATGTGAAGTTTGAAATGTAACATTTGTTGTAGGAATTCTCATGGAGAAAGTTGTAGTGTAAAAAATGAAGTGAGACATACGTACTGGCTTTCCCCCCCCCTCTCTACTGAAGGACCTCTCTGTAGACCACAGTGGTGGTTCTGCCCTCAGGTGCTAGGATTACCAGGCTGCTTGGTAAGATCACTCTGGAGCAGGCAACATAGAACTGTCCATTTAAGAAGCAGTCATCTGTTAAGGCAACTCCTGCCACCTTCCATGAAAGTGATGGCCTTTCTACTGGTGTTCCTGGATTGTTTTGCTTATATGGAGACTGTGTTGTTCTGAGCGCCTCAGGGTGATCTTGCTGGTACTTGGCCTGCATAGCTCAGTGACCCGCAGGAGTACTATGTGCAAATGTGTTTGTTGCATTCCTAAATTGCCTCCTCCTTGTAGCGTACTCTGGGCCTCTGGGCCTGCTCCGTACTCTGGGCCTGCTCCGACACCTGACAGACACCCGCCTGTCTGGTATGTGTGTGTGTGGGATTATGTTTAAAGGCATTTGGAAGGCTGGGCCAGCAGCAGGGCTAAGGCAGTCCTGCTGAGCAAACCTCCCCGGAGGCTGTAAGCATCCCACCTCCTCTCTTACACCTGACAGGCAGCTGCCTGTCCAGTGTAGGAGGGGGCGGGGGAGGAGTAGTAGAAGCCACTGTGGAGGTGGGGCCAGCAGGATCACTAAGGCATTACTGCTGGGGTGAGCTCCCTTGTGGTTTTAAGCACCCTGCAACCACTGCTGCACCTGACAGACAGCCGCCTGTTAGGTGTAGGTGGAGAGGAGGAGTGTGTTGGAAGCCATCAGAGAGGCTGGGCCAGCAGCATCATTTCATCTCACAGATGGTTGTTGGCCATTCCTGATTTCCTCAACTGCTGTTAGCTCTCTGCAGTCCCCTGTAACTGTTTTTTTTTACCTCAGAATGCTGAGCTCTGCAGCTGACCAATCAGAGAGTGGGGGGGTGCAAGGAGGCAGCCTCATAGAAATCAATGGGGGAGCACATTTCCCCCCTTTTGACCCACTTAGGGGCTGAATTTCTAAAAACCCCTTCTTAGTGAGCACCTACGCTATGGTAGGAGTGCTCTCCCCGAATCTGGTGTTTCTTGGTCCAGCAGTTTGGCCTGGCCGTTGATTTTACAGTGGGGGGGACTTTCTTTTATATATAGAGATGAACTTGTAATTATTTAAGCCTGTTTGAACCAGTGAAGGGGTTTGTAATGTTTTAAAAGATGAGATCACGTCATTAAAGTTTCTGGGGACCTTGCTTCCCTTAAGAAGCATACCAATAGGGCTGCCAAGTCAAACTCACCGATTGGCGGGGGGGAGTCCCTCGCCACCTGGGAGCCTCCCTGGCGCGCGCAAAGCGTGCGTGCCCGGTGACGTCACCCGGAAGGGACGTCACCACATTGGGGCGTTGCCAGAGCGTTGCCCTGGCAACGTCTCCAACGTGGTGACGTCACCTCCGGGTGACGTCACTACGCTGGGGAAGTCGTCCACGCTGGACGACTTCGGGGGCGGGGTTCCCCCCGCCGGCCAAATGCCGGAGGGCGGATCGGGAACCCCTATAGCAGGGGATCCCCTGCCCCCCGGGCTGACTTGGCAGCCCTACATACCAATGACATCTGTCCCCCAGTGGGACAGAATTCCACTTGGCAGTTTTAATAAGATGCAAAGAGCATGTATCAAGCAAACTTCTAGTGAGCTGCACAAGTTGAAAGGTATCCCTGGGAACTTGACAAGATAAGTGCCCCAAACGTATCCAGAATTAAATCCAAACTTGCAGTATAAGTCAGGGCAGACATAAACTCCTTTGACCTTGAAATGCTTTGCAGACAGGTCACAGTAGGCTACTGAGGACTCTTCTAACTCCCTTTGAGGACTATGATGCAGTAGTCCTCTCTCCACCTGAAAATGTTGCATAGGACTAACACTTCACTGTATCAACAGTAGTGACTGAGAAGGGAGATTCCTTTGCCACTATCTCACATTAGGCCTGTAGTAAGTTTTAGCCTGTCATTGATCATATTCATTGCAGGTTTTCCTCCTCCATCCTCTCCCCCCAGCTCTTCATTCAGCCTAAGGGATGGTCTGGCTCTACTGGGTGGTAAAAGGCTTTTATTATCAATTGTGTTGCGTGGTCAGCCTGTCTGTTAATTACAGACAGAAGTCAGAGCATTGACAGAACTGTTAGCTGTACTAGGAGGCAAACAGCAGCAGGAGGAGGAGATGAATGAATTTAGAGATGGGATTTATACCCCGCCCTTTACTTGGAGTCTCAGAGTGGCTTACAGACTCCTTTCCCTCCCCCCCACCAAGGTCATCCAGCACTGCAAGTGGAGGAGTGGGGAATCAAACCCGGTTCTCCCAGATTAGAGTCTGCACACTTAACCACTGCACCAAACTGGCTCTTTGCAGTCTGGGACCAACGTATCTATGGGACTGTCCCTCCTGATGTCCCCCAAAGAGCATAATGCTCAATGGATCAAAATTTTCTGGTGATCCCTGGCCCGAATGATATCCAGTTAGCCTCAGCCAGAGCCTTCTCGGCTCTGGCCCTGACCTGACCTGGTGGAACGGTCTCCCAAGTGAGATCTGGGCCCTGGGTAAATGAAACTTCAGTGTTCAGAAGCAGTATGTCTCTGGTTATATGATATTTGGAACAAACAACCTCTGGGTGGTCACTGTTGGAAGCAGAATGACAGACTGGCTGGTCCTTGGCCTCATCCAAACAACAGTGCAGTTCTAGTCCACATTTATATACATTATCTATCTATCTATCTATCTATCTATCTATCTATCTATCTATCTATCTATCTATCTATCTATCTATCTATCATTTTTTCCAATTTATATCCTGCCCTTCCTGCAAGTGGTCTCAAGGCAGGTAACATCTGTAGAAAATCCAGACAATTTAAAATAATCATATAAACAATAATAGTTATAACAGTTCAAAATCGAATTGGCAACAATTTCTATGTCCCATGGTGTCAGAACAACAGCAAGAGAGGGCCCACCAGCCAAAAGTGGGGTAACAAATCAGTAATACAAGCAGGTTTCAATGGGCAATTTTCAGCAGAAGGGAGGCCAAAATAATTGGGCATTTGCCACCTCAGCCAAAGGCCCGTCAGAATAGCTCCATTTTACAGGCCCTGCAGAACTACAATAGGTCTCACAGGGCCTTCGTCTCAAGTGGGAGCATAATCTACCAAGCTGGGGGCCAGGGCAGAGAAGGCCCTGGCCGAGGCTAAGCAGGTGTCCCTTGGGTCAGGGTCAACCAGCAAATGTTGGTCCATAGAGCACAAGGCTTGCTGGGGCACAGATGGGGAGAGACAGTCCCTTAGATATGTCAGTCCCAGGCCACATACGGCTTTCAAGGTTAATGACACCTTGAAATGTATCCAGTACTCAGTTGTGTCAGGCAAAGCGTCCTGTAATTCGGGATGTCTTCTGGGATGTATAACAACAACAGCGACACACACACACTAAATTATTTCAGAATTATGTATACTTAATGGCTTTCCTCTGTAGCTCTGATTAGAGTAAGTATCATGTATTACAGCAAGACTTCGCCTTCTGTTGCTCCTGTTTGCAGTCGGAAAAGTAGAAAGCATTTTCCTTGATGACTTTGTCTTGTAAGAGATCAGTGCAGAAGCTAAGGAGGTAGTCCTGGGGGGGGGGGGGTAGTACTGGGGAAGGGAGGGTATGCAATACATTTTACACACGTTGAATAGAAGACCGAGAGCAAGACCAAATGTTACACTGGGAAGACTGATTGATCGACCTGACAGTTTTTTAAATAACCAAAATGCAGCTGTAGGGAGCAGCCAGTCTGTTCACAGCATCCATGCTGAAGGAGGGGTGTTTAAAGGGGGAGGGTGTTGATCAGGAAACTGGAAAAGAGGGGTAATTTGGCAGTGTCCTGTGGCTCCATTTCAGTAAACAAACAGATGTTTTGATCACTGACGTGATGTGTGGCTTGGCTCTGATATCACGTATTTCTGGTGGCAGTGTGATTTTCTATGCACTTTGATGTTTCTTGAGGTTTGCTTTAGCGAGTTGCCATCAAGAAGATTCCAAAACAGTTTAGCAATGTATACGAAAAGTTCCCCCCCTCTTTTAAAAAAAACTCCTATTGCTGATGGTACTTGCAAATTAAGTTACTCCTATTGTATTGTATCCTTTCTTCTTGGATGCTTTATTTACCTTGGGAAGGGCCTTCCCTTTTATAAAATGGCTGTACAGAACTCAGCGTTCTGTTTACACACTTAAAAAAACAAATAATGCCTTGATGGGATTCAGTGCCATCATTCCCACCTGCTGTTCGTTTGATTTTCTCTTTGTGCATGAAATAAAAGATCCCACATGCTGTCCTCTTGATATAGGCTGTTGGTATCTTTTTAATCTCAGTGCTGCCATAATGGACAATTCCTGCCCTTGCTCTGATGTTTTAATATTTTTGTTCAAGCCATGCTTGTAAATAGTCACACACTTATTGATCTAGTAATCATCATCATCATCATCAGGCATTGTGTGTACCCAGGAGATCCTAAGATTGTCTGGCAACCAGAAGTGCTTGCTGTTTTAGTGTTATGCACCACTAGGTGGCAAGACTTGTCTTTAAGGCAAGAGACTTTTCTGGAGTGGTTTGCCATTGCTGCCTCTGCGTTGCAGCCCTGGTATTCCTTGGAGGTCACCCATCCAAATACTTGCCAAGGCCGCCCCTGCTTAGCTTCCGAGATCTGACGGGATTGGGCTAGCCTCATCTCTCCAGGTCAGGGCATTGGTCTAGTAACTATTCCTGATAAGGGAGTGGTTGCAAGTAGTTATAGAAAAGCTCAGAGAAATTGACAAATACATTGTTGAGAACGATGCACGTAGGCACATCTTTCCCAGGCAGTGGTGGATAGAACTTGCAATGGATGGAATGGAATTTTCCTACCTTCTGCCATAGAAAATAAATACCTTTTGTGTTGTGTCGTGCCCTGAAACGCTCAGACTAACCCAAGCTTGTCAGAGCCTGGAAGCCAAGCCATGGTTCGTGTTTGGACGGGAGACCGCTAGGAAAGACCAGGGTTGTGATGCAGAGAAAGCTGATGGCAAACCACCTCTGCTTATCTGTTGCCTTGAAAACCCCATGAGGTTGTGTTCAGAAAGGCACGTACAATCAAGGAAGCTGTATTGATTTACAATCTGGAAGGGATAAAGAAGTCGTACCAATTTAGGACTAGGTACATATGTAAGGAATGTACTTTACAAGTCCAGGTAGTTTTCACAAACATCTACCCTCCTAGGATGGCATTGGACAAATAACTACAGAAACTTAGTTCTGTGCTTTTCGGCATTGTTAATAATATTTAGATCTGCGTTTCTGTTAAGGCAGGCAGTTAAAAATAATTATGTTACTAAATCTTTTTTTCTTTACTCCCACGCTACTCTTTAAAAATGTTTAAGAGTTGAAGCTATTTGAATTTCAAATGCAGGAGGAGAACGCTGTGTTTTTCAAGGGGTGATGCACAAATATTAGTTATCAGTTATGTAAATTCTTCACAGCTGGAAGATGTGAACTTTGAGTCTGAATACTTAGAAAATCTCAGTGTTCAAAGCCGCGGAGCCTAACTTCAGTACAAAAAATTCCACAGAAAATTTTCTGCAGGTTTCCCATGCGCTTTGGTTTTAACTGTTTAGTAGTGTTTAAGGATAAATTATGTAATGCTGTGCTGGAAGCACCCCCAGCTTTTTGGCTAGCACATCATTCCTTCCAGATTTCTTTTCCTTTAGCTGTTGCTTTGACGTTCAGCTCCCTTCCCTAGTTTTCTTGGCATGCCCATGTTTTGGGCCTTGCTAGAGAGGAGAACTGAGTGTGGAGAGGGTGAATGTCCTGCCAGATCCCGTCCTTGGTCCAGCTGTAGCTGAACACTTTCAGGGAAGTGTATTAAGCCAAATCTCCGAGGGGGAGAAGGGAGCCAGCTGGCAGGTGGCTGCAGGATATGCTTGTTCTCTCTCATGACCAGAAAGGGGAGGGCTGGTAACAATCCAGCCGAGCAGTCTCTCGAGAGCGGGCTTTTGTCACTTTTGAATTTCTTTAAGAGCTTGAAATAGTTGGGCAAGTAGAAAAGCGGGTTCAGAAATTAGGTACAGCAGTCTGGTCTAAATGCTGTCTTCAGAATTGTCCCTGGCCCCACTGGTGGACCTCCTGATGGCATCTGGTATTTTTGATCAAATAGTAATAGAAAACAAAAACTAGAGTAGTTAACAGACTCACCAATAACAATTTGCCAAAAGGCTAAAGAACATGTAATAGAAAGTAATATACACAAAGCGGTAACAATAGAAAAGTACAAAATGCAAACCATAGACAACTTGTGCCTGAATACACTACAGTGAAAAAGTACAAAGTATGAACAGTGGAGTACTATTATATAAATACAACACATGTGAGTAAGAATGAAAACCACAACAGCTTAAAAGGGAGCACCCTGATGAAGGATGAACTTTGAAGCCTTGTTATCAAACATCCGGACACAACGTCGTATTTATATAATAGTTCTCCCTCTGAGGTGGAGGCCATCTTGTGGGTGATTCCCACCAATCATCAGGGAGGCAGGACTAAGTTAAACTTCTTCCTGTTTCCCTTTGTGGGAGTCACCCAAGGCTCAGTTTCTTTCCTGCCTCAAAGGGAGAAGCAGCTAGGTGTTGGCTCTGCCTAACACCACTATCTTGCTATCTACTACTAACTACAAACTACTACTACTATTTACTCTCATTATTCTTTATTCTATCCTCTTTCATACAAAAAAACCCACCTCTCTCTCTCTACACTTTCACTTTCCTTCCTTGTTACTACGAGGGACTTTTCACTGGGCCTCCGATTCTACAGATAGAACATTGGTCGGAAAATGATGGATTCCTCTCCACACCGGAGATGGAGAGTGGAGGATGCCCGAATGAAGGACTTGAGCGGACAGTAGAAAAGCGAGCCGCAGCAGGGTCGGCTTCGCTCTCCGGAGATCGGAACAGAGAGAGCTTCATGAAGCGTGCCAAAACTAGCTCCTGCGCACAAGTGGAGTCCGCGAAAATGACAGTGGCCATTTTGAAGGACAATCGCTGCGATCTGACGAAAGACGGGGGCAGCCTGCAGTGCCAAGACCCGCATAACATTGACCCTGAGACCTCTGGTCAGCATGGGGCAGAGGGGCAAGAGTGGCGCCCGGTATCTTCAGTCTGCGAAATGGATTGCGAGGCAGGCACGAGCGGTAATGTAAACTGCGTCCCACCCACCCCATCTCCCCAGATGCGATGGCATTCTTCAGATGTGCGATGCAGGAGGAAATAGCCTCTTACCACAGATAGGGCGGGTGTAAATCATATTGCTCCAGATCCTCCTCCTCCCCCTCCCCTCCTCCCCCACCCAAAAGATGGAGACAAAGGGAAGCCTGGCCAACCAAGGCTGCCCAAAAGAGGTTTCAGCCTGACCCTCCGATGCCGGATATCCATATTGAGGAGGGCAATGATGCATCTTTGATACTCAGTGAAAAAGGGGAAGGGGAGTTCTCCTCAAACCAGGAGGAAGGAGGGGGAGGGTGCCCCAAAAGGAATAGTTAAGAAGGAAAAATCCTTTCGGTTTTTTAAGCAGGAGAACCTTCCCTATTTATTAGATAAGACTTTATTGGCCCTCAAGATCCAAGCCTTACAACAGGCTGAGAACAAGCTATTGTATCATCAGTATGAGGGCTCAGAAATAGCAGATGAGTTCTTTCCTCCTGAAGATTTTGTAGAATCCGCCTTTCCCTTTCCTGATTTCTACATGAGAAAGGTCAAGGCAGAATGGGGAAAACCCCTTTCTAGTAAACCCATCCCTGGAAACTATATCCCTTGATTTCCTCCGCATCAAGGATGCTACAGGTCTTAGCGATTGATGCCCCTGTGGCTGCCCTACAATCCTCTGGCTTCCTGTCTGAGGAGGGAAACAGGAAGGGAAATCAAAGGGAAACAGGAAGAAGTTTAACTTAGTCCTGCCTCCCTGATGATTTCTGGGAATCACCCACAAGATGTCTTCCAACCCTCAGAGGAGAAGGACCCCTCACAGTAAGTCCACTGGTTGTTCTCCATTGTTCATACTTTATACTTTTTCATTGTAGTGTATTGATGCACAAGTTTTCTATAGTTTGTATTTTAAACTTTTCTATTGTTACTGCTTTGTGTATATTACTTTCTGTTGCATATTCTTTAGCCTTTTGGCAATTAGTTATTGGCAAGTCTGTTAAATACACTTATTTTTGTTTTCTATTACTATTTGATTATATAATCATATAGTTAACATAATTGAATGCTATCTGGTATTTTTGGCCATTGTGTGACAGAGTGTTGGACTGGATGGGTCATTGGCCTGATCCAATATTGACTTCTCTTATGTTCTTACGTTTTTAAAAGGTGTGATCTTAATTTTGAGACTAGGATTAGTGTTCCCTCTAAGCTGAGTTAGTGTGAGCTAGCTCACAGTTTTTTAACCTCCAGCTCACACATTTTTTTCTTAGCTCAGGAAGGATGGCTCCAGAGCAAACTAATTTATGCAGTAGCCAAATCGCTCACTCACAAACTTTAATGCCAATAGCCCACAAAGTAGAATTTTTGCTCACCAGACTCCACAGCTTAGAGGGAGCCAATACCTCTTTTGGAGGCCCCTTCTCACAATACCATTTGAATTCGCACGGGGGGGGAGGGGCTGGAAATCACTTTTCTTCCAACAGTTGTAATGGGTAGGATGTTTAGAAGAAGAAGAAAAGATTGGATTTATACCCCGTCCTTCACTATCTAAAGGCATCTCAGAGCAGTTTACAATCCCTTTTCCTTCCCCTCCCCATAACAGATGCCCTGTGAGGTAGGTGGGATTGAGAGAGCTCTCTCAAGAACTGCCCTTGAGAGAACAACTCTGAAAGAACTTATGACTGACCCAAGGTCACACCAGCAGCTGTATGTGGAGGAGTGGGGAATCAAACAGGTTCTCCCAGATGAGAGTCCATGCTCCTAACCACTACACCAGATTTTACTGTTGTTTCATGTTGGAAAGGTGAAGCTAAAAGTTGGAGAGTGCCACCTCTACCTAGCCACGTAAGCAGATTGTGTGTGTTCATTTCCCACGCTATGACTTGGGTGTGACTTGTGGATTTGTGCATGGGAGTACAGGTGGTGCGTATTGCTTTTATTGCACAAATATTAGCCCTTTGGCTAAGTAAATACATATCTTGTAATGTGTAAATGTGCAATGAGTATTTTTGTCAGTTATGTACGTCAAGAAGCTTTGAAATGGATAACTTGACTCTAAAATTGAACAATATGCAGTAAACGTTCAAGCCAATGTGGGACAAATTTTATTGTTGGTATGACGAACATTATTTGAAAATGTCTTAACAATTGGCATTATAGGCAGACAATAACTGGTTGGTCTTCTTTTTTCTTTTGTATTTAAACTTTTGTGTGTTGTACTTATGTAATGCAAAATAAACAAATAAACTCTGAACCTTAAAAAAAAAGAAGCTTTGAAATTAAAAAAGATGTCAGCATGTTTAATATAGTATTGTCAGTCAACAATTGTCAAAATCATCAGCTCCTGTCAAAAGCATGTTTTTTTATTTGCTTTTTAATCCATTGTGGAAATTTACAAAGAATCAGAAAAATAGTATCATTAAAGTTGCCAGTTTCTTTAACCTCTTTAGTGTAAACGTTGACTAGAGATTACAAACAATATTGTTCTCTTATGATTAATAAAAATAACCAACATATCTGTAACATAAAGCAAACCACTAAAAAAAAAATTGAAAGTCCTTGTTATTGTGTGTGTGGCAGGTTGTCAAGATGCAGCTGACTTATGGCAACCCCAGTGAGGGGTCAGTGAGGGATTTTCAAGGCAAGTGAGAACCAGAGGAGTGTAGCCATGACTTTCGTCTACAGAATCTTCCTTGGTGGTCTCCCTCCCAAGTTTCCTTATTATAATTCACTTTGCTCTTTCTGGGTCTGTGGCTGAGAAAAGGTCCTATGGTCTCATTCATAAAAAGGGCTGTTTGCTTTTTATAAATAGCAACTTCAGATGGTGAGAATATTTCTTGGGCATCTTGCTGTTCTCTTGGTACTTTTCCTCCTCTGCTCTTAACTGTGAATGACTTTAGATCGTGCACCCCAGTTGAAGCGGAGGGGAAGTGAGGCTATTTCCTCTGGAGGAATTTGACACACAGTTGCGAGATCACACATCCCTTTGTAGCTGTGGGCTCAGCCTGTCACTGTGTGATCAGATGCAACTGTGGGTGAGTCGGAGTTTTTTGCCGATTGTTTCCCTCATGTATAAATGAGGAATCGCACCTTCACACTGAGAGCCCCCTATGGATTATGCGATGATGCACATACAGCAAAGGGGGGGGGATGGTACCAACTTGATGGCATGATCAGACCATCCTGATAGCATGATCAGACTATCCTGATGGCATGAGTGCGTGCTTGAGCGATCAGACAGGGGAAAAGTGTCTGTGGTCCGCCTTATCCGGTTTACACTGGACTTTCCCTGGTGTCTTTAAACTCCGCTTCTGTAGCAAAGCAGCACGGGGTGCCGACAACTGTGGGACGCTTCCCAGATGTTGCTGTCTGATCGTGCCCTTTAGATCTGCAAGGAATTCACAGTTATGTCAGATCTCAAGGTGTGTGTGATCACAGCCTAAGACTCACAAATGAAAAGAGTCAATTAAAACTAAATACTGGGTTTGTGATCCTCCTAGATAGACCATGGTTTCCCTGTAATCTTGTGGCAATGTCAGAGCACCAAACCAAACAACCAAAAATAAAAATAGAAGTATTTAAGTTTAAGCCACTGGTCCTCAGGTTTTTTGAAGTAGGGATCTGTTAAACAATGTATATTTGGGAGCAGCTTGGAATCTCCATGATATTTTCCCCTTCCCCAGCATAAAACACAGGAATCTCAGATCAGTTATTACTGAGTAAATCTACTATATTTTTCATCTTTATTGTTTATACATAACACTACTGGGCAAAAGGGTATATTTCCTGACATATTTCACATTACACAATGGGCAGCTAAGAGTTGCCATTGTGCATCCTTGAGTTTCCTCTCCCAGCTTGCCTTCTTTGTCGCTCGTGGCCTCGTTACCTGCAAGAGAGTTGTGATCCACTTAGACTTCTGAGCCCACTGAGAAGGAACTAGTTTGAATTCTGATTAGATCTTAGGATTGCCAAGTCCTACCTTCTCAACCAGCGGGGGACTCCTGTCCCTAGTCTAGTACCATAGAGTTCTGGGGTGATTGCTAGAGCGTCGCCCTGGCAACGTGCCCAGTGTGATGACGTCACTTCCGGGTGACGTCATCACGCTGGGACAGTCGTCCGCATCGGACGACTTCGGGGGTGGGGTTCCCCCTGCCGGCTGAATCTGGGCCGGCGGATTGGAGACCCCTGTAGTGGGGGATTCCCTGCCCCCCGGCGCGACTTGGCAGCTGTATTAGATCTCTAGGCATTTCTCAAAATAAAATGTTGAGTTTCTGCTTAAGTTTTGTGGATTTTTGCCTTCAGGAGAGGAACATGAAAACCACCACACTTCTCCTATTTTGCCTGTATTTTAAGAAGCACAGGGAGAAATATTAAAACCTGCTTTTAACTGATAATTTTGTAATGAACGTTTTGCTGTTCTCCTTGAAGGAAAGTCCTGGAGTTCCATGTGGGGCTTTGTATTTGATACTCTTTGAGGACATAAGGTGTTTTTATAGTCTAAGGAGAGCAAAACAATCATATTCTACCCAAAACAACACCCACAGAAATGGCACACTTCTTGACATAAGCAAATATGTCTCCTTTCTTTGGAAGGTTGCCCTTTATTTCTTTAAGCTTTTATAGTCTACTCTGTGAAACGGGAAAATGCAAACACAGCTGCTGTCAAGAAAGCCTTCTTGGAAAACTCTTGCTTCTTATTTTGGGAGGGTGTTCTGTTCTTCCCCCCTGAGTAATGAAATATTTAGTGAGGAAATGAGATCTTGATCTATGACTTGGCATAAGCTATTAAAATAGATTAACACACCCTGTTAGATCTCACATGCTCAAATTAGTGTCTTTGTACAAAAAGATGACCCCAGAGAACTGGAGGGAATAGGAACAGGAGAAGGTGAGGTGCAAACTGATGTCCCAAGACCATGATACCGTCACGCAAATCAGGCAAGGGCCAAGTAGAGAACCATACCAGAACCACACATGCCTGCAAACATATTGCACTACTCTCTCAAAAACTTCTCCAGTTCCCCTGCTCAAAACCACATGCTCGAAAACAGAGTTTTATTTATGAATGGTCATATGCGAACATTGTACAATTTATTAGGGAGGTTGAATGTGAGGAGTCCTAGAACAACAGAACCCATGAGAGTTAAAGGCCAAAAATGTCAGATTCAGCCAGCCTGCCTGCCTGCCTAGTTGGGGAACGTTCACTTCATTGACCATTCTTGTCACATTAACCTTGAACTACAAAAAACAACAACAATCAATGGTTGCTTCTGCTTTCAGTTTAGATAGCAATCATGCAGGGACTGAGGAATCCAAGCCAGCATGTCATACTCGAATGGCTGATCTCTTTCTCCGGATTCAGGGAATTTTATTCCTTCCATTGTTTTAATACCAATGTTTTAATACCAGTAATAAGCAGCACATGATTTAACAATTAAAAGAATGTTCAAAACATGGTGCAGTTCAAGTTTCAAACATATGCAAATACGTAGAGGATAATTTAGTTGTACTTATTTGCTGGCAATTAAATCACTGGCAGTCTCTAAGCAGCTGCTGGACAAACACTAGTCAGGGGTGCTCTAGGCTGATCCACTATTAAGCAGGGGGTTGGACTAGATGGCCTGTATAGCTCCATCCAACTCTGTGATTCTAAGAACTGTTTATTTCACTGTGACACATTTAAGCATGTTTGCCTGATTTCTCCCGCTGAAATAAATGAGGTCTGAAATGGCTTGATGGGTTTGTGCTGTTTGTGTGTTTAAAGCACGTCATATATATATCCTCTATGTAATCCTTTCAAGAGCCCAGTAAGCCAGTGTTGTTTGTTCCCATGTTGCATATGGGAACATAGAGAAGAAGCCAACTGCTGCAGACTACTTATTGTGTTGTTGTGGAAGGATTGCAAACCAACCAGGAAAACAGCCCATTTTTGGTTTTGCACCAGTCAAAAAGAAAAGCAAGAGGAAAACCTTGGTTCCTCCCTTCAGTTGCAGACATGAGTTTAATATGTAAAATTCCTCTCCCCCCCCCCCCCGAAAGACTTGGCTAGTTCCATTTCTAGCTCCATTACAGGATCTATTCTGGGCTTCCCTTGATCTAAACCACTTTGAATCTCCATTAGGGAGGAAGGTGGAGTATAAATGAAATAAATGAAATAAAATAAAGGGAGGAGAAGGGAATAAAATAAAATCATGCATTCGTAATAATATCACAATATTCAACAGCCAAGGGCTAGGCAAATCCTTGTGTGGATAGGCAAATCCCAGGTGAGCTCCAGCTATCACTTCATGTTCTGCAAACCTGGGGGAAACCCTGTGTTTGCAAAAACAGCTTTTGAAAAAAGAGACCTAGTTTTGGGGAGTCCCTGAGTTAACAATTGGATCTCTACATGCACAAACACTGCACATTTCCAAATGGCTTCCAGATGGCATGAGGGGGCAGTGGTAGGTAGAGAGGCGTGGTAAGGGACAGAGCTGAAGCCAGGAGGTAAAAGGGTGTGTGTGAGAAGGAGGCAGCTGAAGGTGGAGGCATTCCCCGTTCCCTCCCAGATTCCTGTTGGTCCCCTCTCTTTTTGTTAGCATAATAGTTAATTCAATATCTGTTTGGAAAGCTTTTTTTTTTTTTTTTTGTAAAGAAATTTTTATTTTTCAAAACATTAAAATTAATACATTTGTCTTATACAAATCCTTTTTTCCATATTATATAACATTTTGTTCTATTTGTATAGTCTTGCTTTTATCTTGTATTGGTGGTTTCCCACCACATCTGAAGCATAACACATTTTCCACTTTATCCAAAATAGTAATATTTATATCTATGTTTACATTTCTGGTAACGGTTATATATCTTTAAAATACTTATATACCAATTCTTATTTTCTATATTCTTATATAATTCTAAAAAACAACTTCATTATCTAATTATCCTTAGTACATTCATATACTCAATTTCTATTCCTTTATACTATTATAACCATGTATAAATGTAGTTTTTCATGTCCCAATATTTTTCAACATATTCTTTCAAATCCTTCCAATCTTCTAAAAAAGTCTCTGAGTACAGATTATTCAACTTTCTAGTCCATTTATCCATTTCAGCCATATATAACAATTTTTTCAACCATTCCCACACTTCTGGTATTTTTTCATTTTTCCAATTTTGTGCATACACCATTCTTGCTGTTGTTATCATATACCATATTATTGTCCTTTTCTTTACATTTATCTCTTCTAGTTTAAGTCCAAGCAGTAACATTTCAGGCAACTTCTTAAATGTACATTTCAAAATTTTTTCCATTTCTGCATGTATTATAGACCAATAAGTCTTCGCTTTATCACAAGTCCACCACATATGATAAAAAGAACCTTCTTTCTTCTGTTTGGAAAGCTTTAGTAAGTGTAGGGAATTCTTCTCCTCTTCAGTGCTCCTCATGTTCGAAAGGATACTGTTTATAAAGCATAGACATTATTTCTCACCTTCTGTCTGGAAATGGAGCAAGCATGTGCAAGTTCCAGAACGAACACAGGCCAAATCAGCAGTGCACAGGAAAGCTTTTACTATATGGCCTTTTCGGGCCTCCCCATAGAGCTGCCAAACCAGCAGTTTCCTCTGTATGTTTCTGTTCCTCAAATAGCCATCAGTTACAGTCCATGTAGTCCCTCTGTTGGCTGTAACCACATCCATATGTTTTCATTTTCAGAATCATGGGAATTCTCTAGACAGCCAGTCTGTTGAAAAGAAATTAATCCCAGCAGTGAAGCCAGATTCTGAATTCTCAGCAGCTCAGGAATTCGTGTTTTCATGTTGAGTCTATTTATATCAGGGCTGAAATGTGACCAGCTGCTCACGATTGCATGCTTTTTTATCACATGTGCTTATGAAACATTGCTTTTGAATGGGATTTTTTTTTTGCAGAATTGAAGCTGCAAGTTTATAGCAATTGTACAGCTACAACGCTTTATATCATATGCCATTTACAAATAGCATTTACAAATAACTGAAAAGGGGTTAAGAGGATTTAGCCCTGGCTGGAACTTGAATTTACAGGACATATAATACTGCCTTACAGAGGACATGTGCGCATGGCATATGCATGAAATGAGCCTGCATGGGGTGGGTGGCTGCCCCTGCTCTCCCCCCCATTTGCTGCAGCCGGGCACCATGTCCATGCTCAATCATTGTTACTCGCAGGTGCATCGAGTTTGGAAAATCCCGGGGGAGCTGGGGGCTCTTCCGTGTGCGTGCGCAAAGCGTGCGTGCCCACCAGGATTATGTCCCCGCCGCTGCCGCCTCCCCCCTGCCTGACCAATCCTGCTTCCATCCCTCCCTCCGTCCGCCAGGGTGGCCCCTGGATGGACAGAGGGAGGACGGAGTGGCAGGCTGGGGGGGGGGGGGGGAGAGAGAGACGGCGGTGGCAACCCTAGGTAGGGCCCAAGGAGGCGCAGTGGAGGGCGCTCCATTTTCCGGGGGGGGCTCAGTCCCCCCCCCCAGGAAATTTGGGGGGTGGCTCGAGCCCCCCCATAGTTGATGCCTACGGTTACTCGGAATACTGCTTTTTTCAGATGTTACTGATCATAGGGATTGGAGCTGCTTTGTAGAGTGTTCCCAGCCACGGAGATGTAGACTGTGTGCATGTAGCTTATACACACGTAGATGTCACACAAACATCTGGTGAATGTACTTCGCTTGGGAAATGGAGCCAGTGTACTCAGTCACAAGCAGGGCCAGCCTGCTCCCTCCATCTCTGCATGCACTGGCTCTGTTGATGTGTGTCCACCCTGAGCCCTGTGCACAGGGGAGGGCGGTCGAAAAATTGAATTTATAAATAAATATTGTGTGCAGAGGGCTACAAAGACAGACCGTCTGCTCCAGCACTGTCTGCTCTGCCAGCGACTCATGTCAAGGGTCATTCCTGCTCCCAGAGATCCTTTGAGCTTACTTTGCCAGGGACTGAACCTGGGAACTTCTGGATGCAAAGCACACGTAGTATCACTGACCTGTAGTACAGGTTGACCCTTGATAATGGAAGCATATTATTGGCCAGTCCCAATTGCTGTACTTAAAACTGCCTTTAAGGATTGTCAGCTTAGAAACATCAATGTTGTAAGTTAAACCACAGAAGGATCAGATAAGCTGGTTAAAAAGTTATACGGTGCATGGTTTGATAGAAGATTTTGCCCTTATCTATGTTTCAGCTTTTTAAAAAAGATTACGTTATTTATAGTTTGCCTTTCTCAAAGGGCCTGAAGGTGGATTACATATAATGAGTCAGTACAATCAACAAAATGGGACAGTGAATAAGCAGTACACTAGGATTTTAGAAATCTAGAACCACCAGAAGGAACTGTAGCAAAGCATATGTGTTAACATGACGCATTAAGCGGTACAGAAATTGCATAATAGGATCCTACTTACAGTAAGCCGTACACAGCAGTATAGGCCACAGTTTCAATCATTTATCCAAGTAAGCTTGTGAACCCTTTTGTATAAATAAGCTGCACTGTTTTTAGGCATTTGATTATTATCTGACTTAACATAAAACAGTTGCACAGAGGGCGTTTGAGGTTCTGCATACACTCTGTATTAGAACTGGGCTGAAAAGTGGGGTGTTCTCCCTCTGAGGTGGAGGCCATCTTGTGGGTGATTCCCACCTATCTTCAGGGAGGCAGGACTAAAACAAACTTCTTCCTGCTTCCTGTGGTTTCAGTCACCCCAGGATGAATTCGCTTCCTGCCTCAGAAGGGAGAGCAGCTTGGTGTTGACTCTGCTCAACACCTAAAACCTACAGCTTAGATCTCTTGTCTCTTTTTCCTACCCTATTTCTCCTATATATTCTTCTCTATATCCCCCCAACAAAAAAAAAGAAAAAAGAAACCTCTTCGCTCTCTCTCTCTTCCCCTCCTATCCACCCCCCCCCCCCCGAGGGGGAAGCGACTAGTAGAGTCTCCACTCACAGAGACCGGAAAACTTGCCGCTGCCGGAGAGACCTCCGCAGCGAGCCAGATGGACGCGCGGGAGCTCGCTGGCGAAACGAATGGTGCCGACCGGCACAAGAGGCAAGCGGAGCCTGAAGAGCCCGGGGAAGAGCACAGCGGCGGCAGTACAAAAAAGCGCGCCAAACAAACGGCCAGCGCTCGTGGAGCCGTGAAAACAAAAACGAAAGCGGCATTGGCGGCGGCCATTTCGGCGCAATCACGCCGTGAACCTCATCAAGCCGGGGAGGGCTTATCTTCCGTACCCCCGCGACTGGCGAACCCCGAGGCTAATAGCTACACCGGGGAGGATCAGGTCTGCCTGATCCAAGAAAGTTTCACCCACGAGGAGGAGGAGGAGGAAGCAGAGAACGAGGAGATCGAGGAGGACGATGAAGAAGACCAGCAGATGGGTAACGTAGATGGGGGATCCCCTCTCTATTCTAGGGCAGCCATAGCCTTTCTTAAGAAAGCGATGAGGGAGGAGATAGCTTTATTCCACAGGGCCAAGGGACGTCCTGTTTCCCCCACCTCGCCCTCCCCCTCACCACCTCCACGCCTTCCCCAAGGGAACAAGGGGAAGTGGCCCACTAAGGCTGCTCAGAAGAGCACAGCCAAGAAAACCTGCCCCCATGATAGACAAAGTCTCCAAGGGGATGATGCATCTCACTATTCAAGTGATAAGGAGGAGGGTGAATTTTCCTCTGATGAGGATGAAGACAGGGAAGACTTGGCACCTAAGCCTACTCTTCCAAAAGACCAGTCCTTCCGCTTTTTTAGAACTGAGGACCTACAGTTCTTGCTAACTAAGACCCTGTCAGCCTTGCACATAAAATATGGCAATAAGGCCTCTAACCCGGCTCCTGATCCTCAGAGCAATGAAGAGGGATCAGAAATCACTGATGAGTTTTTCCCCCCAGTGGATCCTTCTGAAATAGCTTTCCCTTTCCCCGGTTTCTATGTTAGGAAAGTGAAAGCTGAATGGGAAAACCCCTTATCTACAAGGGCCTTCCCCAATATTACCAAAAGGCTTTACCCAATGCATGCCTCTGCTACAGAACTTTTACAGGTCCCTGTGGTGGACGCACCGGTGGCAGCTCTGCAGTCAACTGGTCTAGTCGCTGAGGATGGCCATGGTACACTGCGCAATAGTCTGGATAAAAGGGCGGAGTTTGCCCTTCACCGGTCCCATGAGGCAAACGCCTTAGCCATCAGGACATCTTCAGCAGCATCCACAGTATCTAGAGCATCAATAGTCTGGATGCGCAAACTGATCCAGATGATACCGGAGAACAACCGCGGTCTACTGGAAGGGGCCAATAGATTGCTTAAGGCGATATCCTTCACAGCGGATGCAACCCTCAACTCCATGGTCTTCTCAGCCAGGGCGATGTCCACGGCGGCCGCGGCACGACGTACAGTGTGGCTAAGATCATGGCCAGCAGACTACCAGTCCAAGGCCACAGTGTCATCATACCCTTACCAGGGAAAAAAGCTGTTTGGGGACTCATTAGACAAGATCCTCGTGGAAACACGTGACAAGAAGAAAGCCTTACCCAAAACCATTCGCCCCTCTGATAGAAGACCAGCGGGTTCACCATCAACTTCTTCGTCCTTTCAACCCTTCAACTCGCCCTACCGCCCACGTCAGGATTACAGACGCCCCTCTTGGAACTCCAACAGGCAGCCCTTTCGCAGAGGAGGCTTCAACAGTAATTGCTTTGGCAGAAACCCCGGAAACAGGCCGGACAAGGGCGGTGACCCCAAGTCCTTTAAAGCATGACTATCTAGAACCACCGGTGGGAGGTCGACTATCTATTTTCACCCAGGCCTGGTTAACCTCCCAACCAGACGCCTGGACCGCGGAACTCATCTCCGAAGGCTACAAAATCGAATTTCGGTCTCTTCCACCACAACGCTTCCTGGCTTCACCACTTCAACGCAACAGAGAAAAACAAAACAGAACTCTTGCAGCTATGAAACATCTGATCCAAATTCAGGCCGTAGAACCAGTGCCACTGAAAGAACACCAGACCAGGGTGTACTCCATCTTCTTCACCGTCCCCAAAAAGAATGGGGATTGGAGAGCCATCCTGGACCTAAAATTTCTGAATCAATTCGTGCACCTACGGCATTTCCGCATGGAAACCCTGCGGTCCATCGCAGAATCACTACAACCAGGCGAGTTCTTGGCTTCAATAGACTTGACAGAAGCCTATCTCCATATTCCGATATCTCCCCAGCACAGGAGATTCTTGCGTTTCTGCGTAGGCGAGACCCACCTGCAGTTCAGGGCCCTCCCATTCGGCCTGTCCTCGGCCCCAAGGGTCTTCACAAAAACCCTAGTCCATCCCGTGGTCCTCCTGCGAAAACAGGGCATCCACATTCATCCCTACTTGGACGACCTGCTGCTGCGTTCTCCATCAAGGCACCAATGCCACAGAGACATCCACAAGACCATCCAGTGCTTGCGGCACTTCGGTTTCCTCATCAATGAACAGAAGAGTTCCCTGAGCCCAACCCAACGGCTAGAACACCTGGGAGTCATATTAGACACTCACTCTGCGAAACTCTTCCTTCCGGCGTCCAAGGCAAAGAAGGTCCAAGGGATAGCCCTGGAAATCATCAAGGCGCGGTTCTCATCCCTTTCTCTGCTGACCAGGATGATGGGCCTCATGGTCTCGTCCTTCGACACCCTCCAGTGGGGACGATTCCACTCCAGGGTTCTTCAGAAATTTCTCAGACCCTACCAAAACTCCATCGCGTTGAAGATGGAACTCTCCCTAAAGGTACCATTATCGGTCAAGTCAAGTCTAAGATGGTGGTCCAGAAAGTCAAATCTAACGCATGGCAGATCGTTCTGGATTCGAGACCAGATACAAATTTTCACGGACGCCAGCCTGAATGGCTGGGGAGCCACATTACTTCAACAACCGGTTCAAGGTCAATGGTCCGCCTTGGAAACAGCGCTCCCAATCAACCTACTGGAGCTGCGAGCTGTCCGCCTGGCCCTACTCCATTTCACCTCTCAGATACAGCAGAAGCACATACTCATCAGGACGGACAACATCTCGGCCAAGGCCTATCTGAGCAAACAAGGGGGTCTCCGATCGACGGCTCTATCCAGAGAAGCCGACCTTCTCCTGAGATGGGCGGAGACCAACCTGGCATCCCTACAGGCGGAACACGTGAAGGGGTCCATCAACATCCAGGTGGATTGGCTGAGTCGCCAAGCCATTCAAGAGGGAGAATGGTCTCTTCACAGGAGCATCTTCAATCTGATTGCATCAAAGCTGGGAACCCCTCAAGTAGATCTTTTCACGTCCCCAACCAATGCTCAACTGGTCAGATTTTATACCAGGTTCTTTCATCCGTCAGCGGAAGGAACGGACGCACTTCTATCTCCATGGCCTGTGGAACTTCTTTATGCATTCCCTCCCCTACCGGTCCTCCCGAGGCTGATCCAAAAAATAAGGACATCAAGGGCAGAAATCATAGTAGTGGCACCCTATTGGCCTAGTCGTCCATGGTTCACATCACTTCAGGAGCTGTCAGTGGCCCCGCCCTTCAAACTACCCGTCTCGGAAGACATGCTTCATCAGGGCCTGATCCATCACCCAGATCCGGGATGGCTTCAACTGACCGTGTGGAGGTTGAAAGGCAAAAATTCCTCAGGCTAGGATACGATAACTCCATCATTAACACTATCCTGGCTTCAAGGAAACCTTCCACTACTAGAATTTACAATGTAACATGGAAAGCGTTCGTCCGTTGGGCTCGAAGGAAGAAGGTTGATACACTCCATCCACGGGTTGCAACCATTTTGGCCTTTCTTCAGGACGGACGGAAGACCGGCCTTAAGGCTTCCACCCTTCGAAGACAGATGGCAGCGCTGTCTACAGTCCTTCCCCAATATAAGGGCCTACCGATATCACAACACCCACATATTCGGCGTTTCCTCAAAGGTGCATCCCACAGTGACCCACCAACCTGTCACAGATTTCCAACTTGGAGACTGAACCCCGTCCTTACAGCTCTAACCAAAAAGCCATTTGAGCCCCTGTCAAACGTATCACTCAAATTCCTGAGGATGAAGACATTATTTCTCGTAGCAATTACCTCAGCAAGAAGGATCTCAGAATTAGGCGCTCTTTCAATTAGAAGCGACCTCTGTGTGTTTCACAAGGACAAAGTGATTCTTCGAACGGACCCATCCTTCTGTCCAAAAATAAACACTAGATTCCATAGGACGCAGGAAATCTTTCTGCCTTCCTTTTCTCCAAACCCTTCCCATCCGTTGGAAAGGACATGGCACACTTTAGACGTCAGAAGAGCCCTGAAATGTTACATTCTTAGAACGTCGTCCATCAGGAGAACAGAGGCAATGTTTATCAATGTTTCCCTCCCTCATACAGGGAAGAAAATGTCCACAGCTTCCATAGGCTATACCATCAAAGCATGCATTCTCGAAGCATACAAAAGTATGAACCTCTTAGTTCCAAAGGGCATCACTGCCCATTCCGTCCAAAGTGCAGCCACGAGTACAGCATTCAACAACAGGGCCTCCATAGAGGAAGTATGTAGACCGCAACTTGGTCTTCGCCAACCACGTTCATACGCCACTATAAAATCAACACATATGCCGCATTCGGACGTCGTGTGTTACAAGCAGTTTTTTCAACAGATGACGACCACCCACCCCAAGCTTAGGACCACTGCTCTGGGAAGTCCCACAAGATGGCCTCCACCTCAGAGGGAGAACGACCAGTGGACTTACCGTGAGGGGTCCTTCTCCTCTGAGGGTTGGAGGACATCTTGGCCCTCCCGGGTCGTCATCGATATCCTGCAGACAAGTCCTCACCTCTAAGAAGTTGTGATGTGACCACAAGTCAACGCGAACAATGTAGTGCAGTAAGGAGGGAAATGGAGAGAGTTCACCGAGGTTGGGTTGTTCGATACCCATTTCATCAAAACCAAAGTTGTATATAGTTGGGGGAGAAAGTATTATCTTCTTCCTGTTTTTTCTTCACTTCCTGTTACATGTATTAGCAGCATTGTTGAGTTGTTTCCTTTCATATATTTGATGTAGAGTAGTTCATCCAGCTTTAGGAGCACCCGAACTGATCCTGGGGTGACTCCCACCACAGGAAGCAGGAAGAAGTTTGTATTAGTCCTGCCTCCCTGAAGATAGGTGGGAATCACCCACAAGATGTCCTCCAACCCTCAGAGGAGAAGGACCCCTCACGGTAAGTCCCCTGGTCGTTTTCTGTAATCTGTGAGGTTGTGAAATAAGAGACAATATTTGCCCATTCAAATTGATTGAATTGTGCCCACTTTGATTTGGCATTTTGTGGTATTTCATTTATTTATTTATTTTACATATTTATTTATTTATTTATTTCTAATTTTTTTTATCTTGCTCTCCCCACAAGTGGGCTCATGGTGGGTCACAAACCACAAAAATAACAATGTGATCAAATAGTAAAAACCATATTTCATACAGACCAAACACAAACAGGGAGAATTCATTTTTTTAATTCTTAAGGCATTGGTTGGAGTAAATAATAACATTTTTGAACCATGGGTCAGAAAACAGAAAAAGAAATCTGGTATGGAAGCAGTTTCATGGGTAACTACAGAAGTTTTGCTAGCCACTTGCCCCAGTCCAGTGGCCCTGTTGGTAGCTGCTATTTCTTCCTCCAACAGAAGGAGACTCCTTTAGGCTTCAGAAGGAAGGCCTCAGATTTTGATCAGTGAAATGGTGGGATAGGGGTAGGATCCAATGATTTTTGCTGATGCCGCCTTCCAGTTCAGCCCTTCAAATTTGCCCCTATGCTGTTCCCGAGTGTCCAACTGACATCCAGGACAAACATTTGGGGCTCTTAGTGGACTACAGTGGGAGGGGAGATGTTAACAGAAATCACTGAAAACTTAGATCAAGATGAGTAGCTGTGTTCATCTGTAGCAGTAGAAAAGAGTAAGAGTCCAGTGGCACCTGAAAGACTAACAAAATTTGTGGCAGGGTATGAGCTTTCATGATCCACTGCTCACTTCTGTACCTTTAGCTTGCAAAGTGTAACATATATATTGGCTTGTGCCCCTTCCTGTAGGTGAGCAGCTGCTGAGGAGCTTGGGTTAAGTTGTGTCAATAAATCTACCACCATTGAATGAGTGTTCTCAAATGATTTTGACAGAACTTCAAAGGTTTTCTAAGAATATTTTTCATTTATGTATGAAGTTGTTCTTCACAAATAACAGCAAATGGAAATCATACCCCCCCCCCCTTCTTGTGAGCTGGGTCGCCTGCTCGAGAAGTGAAAGAGGAAAAGAGAAAACATAGACAGATAAATAACTTCCTGTGTTCTTGAAAATGATTAAAGACCTCTGAACAGTTCTAATTGCAAATCAATAGGGGGTAAACCACTAACTTGGTATTAATTAAGAATTTGTCTGCTAATTGGCAATTAAGTAACTGAATAAAATGTTTATAAGAGGAAAGGCATGGTATGTCATTTCTAGATAACTAAATCTCCAAGTTTGGGTTGTGGATTGATAGTTTGAAAGACACGCATAATCCATATGCTTTCTTGGCCTTTAAAAATTGTGATTGATAGAGTATTATTGTCTCACCATGTGTTCTGTTCAACAGTCTCCAAATGTCCAGTGTTTATGTCTGGGGTTGGTCTCACAATGCCATGCTGAGAACCCAGAGCTTCTTGGTTGCCATGACAATATGGGACTGTCCCATAGCCAGACATCTGCTTGGTTTAGTGTTCTTTGCAATATTAGAGACTTTGAATCTGGAGGTTGAGGAGTTTGATGTAATTCCAATGTCATGGACAGATCATTATTTGTAGGGAACTAGTGGGGTCTCAGAGGACCTCTAGGAGTGTGGGATTAATTAAAATGGTTGCCTTTAGAGAACGACAGGTCCTAATGGTGTCCTGATAGCTCAGGGGGATTTTCCTACTGGTGTGGCTGGCAGTCATGCTGATCAGTTAGTAGAATCAGGATGCCACTTGGGCAATAAATGCTGTTGCTCCTGAATATCCTCTTTCCATGTGCTGGGAAAGATCTAGGTCCCTGGTTCTCAGAAGAACCGTGGAATATGACAAAATTCAGACAGAGGTCAGAGCACCGGTGGAGTAATGTCGTTTGAAGTTGACCGAAGGCTGGCTATGTTGTGTGTTAGAGACTGTGATGGTGGCCAAAAAGCAGGCAGCTCCCACTACCTTTCCACGTTGCTGCCAGGTAATACTGAGCTTGAGTATTTAGAGGCCCTTGATGTTATTGGCCTCTGGGAAGAAATATTGGAAATCTCAGCAGTTCCCTGTAACCAGTTTTCTAAGCACTTTGTGGATAAAACTGATTGCATTCAATCCGTCTGCTCTTTTAACTACAGTGTTAGTTAATGTTACTAAGGTTTCCACTTGTCCTGATCTTATGGATGTCTTTCTTGTGCAGCCTGAGGATGTGGGCAGAATAATTGGAGATACTGGTAAACTGCCTGTCCCTCGAATTCATGTCTGTCTTGGCTGATAATATCTTTTTTTTAAATTATATTTTATTGATTTTAAATTGTTAAACATAGCAATAATGTCAACAACATTTCAAAATAGAGAAGCACTCTAAAGCAGGGGTGGGCAATTGTTTTGGCTCGGGGGCCACTTTGTGGGAGCGGAGGTTAGCAGAGGGCCGCACCTTTTAAAATGATTGCATTCATTAGTTAACTTTGCATTTCAGAAAAGGTATAAATTGTATCATAAAAATCAATAAATATAAATTAAATAAAATAGTGGTAGTTTAGTGGTAAAATAGTGGTAAGCCAGGAGAGAGCGGGAGCCTTCCTGACCTTCTCAGACGGAGGCCTGACTGAAACCACGTGGCCAACTGTCTTGGTGGGCCGCAAAAAACTCTGGCGGGCTGCATGTGGCCCCTGGGCTGCAATTTGCCCACCCCTGCTCTAAAGTATAGTAATCAATGGGCTCATACAAACATAATGAAATAATATATAAACTTATCTTCCTTCAGAATTAATTCATAGGGGAAAAGAAAAAAAAATTTCAAACCCATAGTAGAACCCTTTTGTTTATTTAGTTTTCCCATTTAACCAATTATGCATTTTTGCCCAGACTATTCTGTAAGAGCCATTGTCTTTACCCTTTAGCATTCTAGTTAGATTGTCCATTTCCATTACTTCAAGACATTTTTGTATAAACTCCTGAGAACTCGGGATATTAGAGGTCTTCCAATATTTTGCATATATAGTTCTAGCTGCTGTAATACCATGTATAAAAATTATCTTTTCTATCTCTTTAAATATTTCTGGTAACATGTTGAGAAGAAAAAGCTCAGGTTTCCAAGGTATTTTAGCTTTATCTCTTGGAGTAGGTGCCGTGCATTTAACCAGAATTTTTTTGCTTTATCACATGACCACCACATATGTAGAAAAGCACCTGAATTTTTCCCACATTTCCAGCACACGTTTACTACTATCTTTGAATATTTTGATAGCCTTTCCGGTGTTAGATACCATTTAAACAACATTTTATAAAAATTTTCCTTAAGGGCTACAGATCTAGTCATTTTAATATTTGTGGTCCAGACTTTTTGCCATGTTTCTAATTCAACAGCGTGACCAGATCTCGAACCCACGATATCATATTAGGCTTAACCACTTCATCCAACATCTTAAACTCCAATAAGATATTATACAGTTTCTTAATATTTTTGTTTCTAGATTCCAACCAAGCTTTGTCAAAAGTCGTTGCTTCCTTATAAAAACCCGTTAACTTGTCAATATTGTATCTGGCTTGGAGTTGTAATGTTTCCCACCACGTTAAAATTATTTCTTGCTGTTGAAGTGTCTCTTGTGTTATTAACTTATTATCTTTATCTAAAATATGAGCATAACACAATTTCTTCCCTTCTACTAACAATGCTGGTTTGATAAAAGCTTCACAAGGTGAAACCCAGTAGGGGATCTTCGTATAGAAATTATGCCTGATCTCCTCCCAGACATTAAGTAAAGCACCCCTAATTGTATGATGTCTAAAAGAGGCACTTTTCTGGCTGTACCAAAGAAAAGCGTGCCAGCCCATTGGTAGATCATGTCCCTCTAAATTTAATATTCTAGTATCTTTCAAAATTACCCACTCTTTAATCCAAACCAAAGCAGCAGCCCTATAGTATGCCAACCAATCCGGAAGACCTAGCCCACCTCTATCCATTCTATCTTGCATGTCTTTGAGTCTAATTCTAGGTTTTTTATTTTGCCAAATAAACAATGAAATTAATTTTTCCAGTTGTCGAAAAAACTTCTGATTTCTAATAATTGGTATGGTTTGAAATAAAAATAATATTTTGGGTAGGATACTCATTTTGATTGCTGCTGTCTTACCTAACAATGATAGCTGCAACTTTCCCCACTTCGTTAAATCTTTACGGATATCCGCAAGCAATATCATATAATTATCCTCGAATAGAGAACTACATCTGCTCGTTAAATTAATGCCTAAGTACTTTACTTTTCTAACTATTTCAAAACTGGTCTTTTCTTTCAAAAGCAACTTGGTCCTTTCAGAACAATTTTTTGTTAAAATAACTGTTTTCTTGATATTGATCTTAAGGCCTGCCACCTGGCCATAGTCTTGCAAAGTAGTAAGTAATTTATCTATTGAAGATACAGGGTCTTCTAATATAAAAACTATATCGTCAGCGAATGCTTGAGCTTTATACTGTTGTCCTTTTAATTTTAGACCTTTAATATTTATTTCTTCCCTAATTCCCTCTAGTAGTGTTTCCATAGCAAAAAATAAACAATAAAGGGGATAAGGGGCATCCTTGCCTGGTGCCTTTTGTTATTAAAAAATTTTCTGTGTTTTCACCATTTACCAGTACACTGGCTTCCTGCTTATCGTAGATCACTTTAACCATGTTGTAGAACTTTTCCCCACAATCCCAGTGAAGTAACTGAGAGAGGATGAATTGCCAATTTACGTTATCGAACGCTTTCTCTGCGTCTAGAAAAATAAGAGCCAGCTGTTTTTTGGATCTAGCTTCAAAATACTCCAAAACATTCAAAATAACTCTAACATTATGACAAATTTGTCTCTGAGGGAGGAAACCTGACTGGTCCCTATGGATTGTTTGAATTAAAACCTTCTTAAACCTAGTTGCCAGGATGTGGGCAGAATAATTGAAGATACTGGTAAACTGCCTGTCCCTCGAATTCATGTCTTCTTGGCTGATAATATCTTATTGAAGATCTCATCAATACTTTGCCTAGGGAAGGCTCATTGCCTCTGGGTCGGAAGGCTGCTGTTTTGCCATTTGTTTAAATCCCTTCTTTAGATTAATTGGACCTAAATAGCCACCATTACAGAAATGTCTGATCTGCTGTTTCTAGACAGCATTCTTTAAAAAATGGTGGCCTTTCAACTTCAGGTATTCCTGAATGAAACTGGTTATTTCGATATGCTGTTCAGACTAAGACAGAAACTATCTCGGTTGCACTACTTCAGGATCTACGCGAGGAGAGTCAACTCTGGTTCTCTTGGACCTCTTTTTTTTTGGTAATGTTTATGTGCGTGTCTGGAAGTCATATCTGACTTCTGGTGACCCTTAGTGGGGCTTGGAGGCAAGGGACGTTCAGAGAGGTGGCTTGCTATTGCCTGCCCTTTTGTCACGGCCCTGATATTCTTTGGAGGTCTCCTCTCCAAGTACTTACCAGAGTTGGCCTTGCTTACCTGACAAGATCTGATGAGATCGGGCTTGCCTGGGCTATCCAGGTCAGGGCATTCTCTTGGACCTTTTGACAGCTTTTAATACTGTCAGCCATGTTTTCTTTCCGGGCTGCTTGGCTGACATGAGGACTATTTTATATCTCTTCTGGTCCTTCTTTGAGGGTAAGTTACAGAAGATGGTGCTTGGAGACTTTGGTACAGACCTGTGGAGGTACCCACAAGGTTTCATATTTCCTATGCATGAAACTGCTGGGAAAGATCATCTGGCAATTCGGTGTAAAGTGTCAATAAATTGATTATATCCATCTCTCTTCCTTCCATGTAATTCCAGAGAAGGAGGCAGTGAAAGTGCTGGACCAGAGTCTGGAGGTGGTAAAGGACTGGATGAGGGCAAACAAAGTGAAATTTAATCCCGATTAAGACAGAAATGCTGTGGATTAGAAGAAAAGGTGACATGGGAATAAAGTAATACCCCATTGTGTTTGTGGCTGCATTTCCCTGAAACAGCCTGATATGCAGTGTGGGGGTGTTACTGAGCTAATCACTATCCCTGGATAAGCAGACCACAAGGGTGGCTTGTAGTGCTCTTTAGAAGCTTTGACCTGTTCATTGAGGGCAGCCTTACCTGGAAAAAGTCTGACCAGTTACTGTCATACATGCCTTTATGACATCGCCATTAGACTACTGCAATCTGCTGTACATGGGACTGTCTTTTGAAAATGGTTTGGAAACTTCAACTGGTACAAAAGGTGGCAGCTAGGGTGCTAGCAAGTATTTCTTACTATGACCACAGCCAGCTGTACATTCTGTGTTCTGGCTTCCAGTTTATTGCTGGGCTCAATCTGCTTAGGTCGTGAGGACACCACTGGTTGGGGGGCATCCACTCTTTATGAATCAGGTTTAGTGAGGACCTGTTGGCCAGCAAGGCACTTTTAGTGCTCTTATGGATTTTAATATTCATAAGCTTGAACTTGGGTTGCTAGTATTGGAAGGGCCATGTGCATTCTCCATTACAGGGGAAAGCTCCAGTCCATGCCAGGAGGCTGGCACCCTAGATAGTTCACCAAAGACAGAGACAAAGACTCCTGCTGCCATGAAGTTTCTTTCTGTCACACCACGCTGGTCAACCCCTGCCACCTCCAACATACCTGAATGAATTATGCTAACGTGGTTACCTAGCAACTGATGGTCGGGCCATCACCCAGTCAGCCAGAGCTATTAACTAACAATAGATGTGGCTCCGGGGTGAGTCATCGGACCTCGCCCAGGTGTAAAGTTCCTGATTAGTTTCAGTTTCTGCAATATTGTCCACTCCCCGGCCCTCCTCCTTTTGTTCACCTTTAACCTATGGTAGGGTCAGAAAGGGACGGACTGCCTAGTAGGTGTGTTAGTGGGACGTGGTCTGCGCAGCCAGCCCCCAAGACCACCTAATAAAAGACCCTGCACAGAGGCAGTCGGTCTCTTGAGCCATCGTCCCCTATCTGCTTTACTACCCCTTATGCCCAGCTTGCTATACCAATACCCTTGCCTCCATCTTTAAATCTCTGTATCCTGGAACAGAGAGAACCACGTGGTCTCGCAGGTTCGAGCCTCGTGTCTCATATTTTTCTATATTTTCCTTCCCCATCCAAATTCTTCCTTTGGTCGGACAACTCCTCTTCAGGAAGGTAACGTATTGCTTCCCCCTCATCAAAATCCTGTTCATGCAAACATGCTATTTTCTGTCTTTGTTTCTTAGGCCTGTGTGAGTGTGTGTGTGATTACGATTTCGTGTGCTTGAAATACATATTTTTCAGTTAATCCCATTCAAACTGAATTACAGCCTCACTGCCTATTTACTGGGAACTCCCGGAAGGGGTGGGACCCTGGTATAGTTGGCAAGAACCCGTGTATTTCGCCAATTGCTAAACGTAAATTAAAGCAATTCAGCTAACAGACCTACACAAGGACATTCTTGGCTGCTGCTCCTAGACTATGGAACTCTTCCCTCATAAGCACCCTTGTTATGGGGTTTTGAGTGCCAGTTGTAAACCTATTTGTTTTGGAAGGCTTTTGATGGAATTTGATTGTTTTATACACCTTTTAAATAGCAAAGATTGGTTGTAATTGCTAACCTGTTAATTCCTGGTTTTGATTATGAAATGTGGTGGTACATTTTAAGTTTTGTGTTGTAAGTTGCACCAATAGAAGTATTGTATCAATGGAAAGATGGCTCAGAAATCTGTTCTTTGTTCCTTTTCCTCCAATTTGTATTAATAATTTAATCAATAGCTACTTGACTTTAAATAGTCATAAAGAATCCTAAACTCTAAATAGTCCAGTAGTGTTGTGAATTTGCTCACCAGTTTCAGTAAATGGTTGTGGTGTGTCCTATAACAAATACTGTTAATGTCCTTCAAGTCGGAGCTGACTTATGGTGATCCTGTAGGTCTTTCAAAACAAGAGACTTCAGAGGTTGTTTGCCATTATCTGCCTCTGCATAACAACCTCTGACTTCCTTGGTAGCCTCCCATCTAAATACTGACCAGGGCTGAGCTTGATTAGCTTCTGAGATGTGATGAGACTGGGCTATCATGGGCTGTCCAGGTCAGAGCAGTGTTTCTTCAGTGGGAGCTAATTGTTAGGAAATGGTCTCCTGCTAGCTTACTCTAGTAGTTCAAAAATCCAGCAGAGCTGGCCCTTTACAGCTGATGAAAAAGGGCAAATGTGTGAGTTTTTGGAATTTTGGAAGAGAGAGAAGGAGAGCTGTGAGTTGGTTGGAATACCCTGAGGGGTTCAGAGTCTCTCTCTGTATGGATCTGATAGTAAGTACCAGGGCTATTGCCTGTAGAAGAGCTCCCCTCCCCTTTCTGCCTATGCTGCCATTATGTAATTGTAAATCCAATATTACAGACATCATATATCTCCATGGAAAGAAAACCAAGCTTAATTGATATGTGTCATGCGAAGGCCACGAATGCGTCCACTAGCTCTCATCCAGCTCAATTATTTAGAACAATTTGGTCTATTACTGCCCTGTCACAAGACAGACTAAACTGTAGGGAATTGGATACTGGCTGTGAGGCTTTTGCGAGCTATTTTGCGGATAGTCTTGTCGCTCTGCCGCAACCTCCCTGCTACAGTTGATACAGTGAATGAACTCGCGGCTCCAAGCATGTCATCTAGTCACATTCTGGATTATTTTGACCCACTCAGCCTAGAGGAAGTTGACAGACTGCTCCAGACTGTACGCCCTACCACATGCTCCCTTGACCTGTGCCCATCGTGGTTAATTAAAGCTGGCCATGAGGGGTTTCAGGCGGGGTGCCTTGCAGGAGATTATCAACAAGTCCCTCTTAGGGGGACAGTTCCCAGAGGCACTTAAGGAGGCAGTGGTGCACCCCCTCTTGAAAAAGCCATCTATGGATCCGATTGAATTGGCCAACTATCAGCCGGTGTCCAATTTGCCCTACTTGGGCAAGATAATAGAGAGGAACCACCTTTCCCCATATGTTCCTCAGAGAGCACTGCGATCGGGGACGCAGAATTGGCTGGTCCCCCCAAGCATTAAGGAGGCCAGGCTGGCAGTGAACAGGTCCAGGGCTTTTTCAGTGGCAGCTCCATTCTGGTGGAACAAGCTCCCAGAGGGGATCAGGGCCCTGCGGGACTTTTTACAGTTTCGCAGGGCCTGTAAAACGGAGCTCTTCCGTCAGCCTTTCAGAGCCGCCACGACTGCTATTAACACCACTACCACCATTGTTATTAATAATAACAACTGACATCCTATGTTGAAGAGGCCTGACCTGCTGGACTTTACGACATGTCTAGCATTTTATTATTATATTGATTTTAACATGGAATTTTAATATGGTACTTATATTAATTGTTGATGTATTGTATGTACTTCAGAATTTTATTGGTTTGTAAGCCACTCTGAGCTGGCCTAGGCCAGGAGGGCGAGATAAAAATTTGAATAAATAAATAAATAATAAATAAACACTAGAAGCACAATTTGTGAACATTCTCGCACTTGGTATGAGAATTTTTGGTATAACAGTGTGTATATATCCTAATAACTCATGTGTTGTGTTAAGGCTGTAAATACCATTTTTCTTGTGATGGATAATCTAGATGTGAGTTGATTAAATGTAACTTCACTGATGAACATATTGTACAGTAGTGTGCTATAAGCACAGTCTTCCTATACTGTAGTTTGAACTCATTCCCTGTAGCTGGAAAGAACACCTGAGTTTTGTAGGCATTGAAATAGTTTTTCTTTGCAAGATGGAAAAAGACCACACGTTTAGGCTTGGTCAATAAAGTGTTGATTTTTAGAAACTGATAACACAAGATTGTGCGTAAATACATGAATTTGTCTAAACATACTGTGTTTATTGGAAAATTATAAAAATATTGTATAAACAAGACGTGGGTTTTTTGTCTTCAGGGAAGTGAGCCTGATGAAGCTTCCCAATGGACTTTTACTCCCCTCTGACAACTCCTTTGAATCCAGTGTTAACATAATTAATACCCTGCAGGAGAAAAGAGAGCCAGTAAATTCACCATTGGGTCATGGCTTCCTGGAGAAAATATCAATAGATATCCTAAGCTACTCACTCTGTAAAGTGGAAGGGAGCCAATTATTCTTAGCAGTAGGAGGGGAAAGAGAGAAACAAAGCAAATTATGGTTCCCCTTGCACCCCTCCCCAGCATACTTTACAATGTTATTAATAATTAACAGGTTCCATATTTTGAACTAAGCAAATGTTGGAACCACCAGCAAAATTACGGGGTCCTGGTTTGTATTTGGAATTATCTATTTGAAATACTTATATCTTGCCATTCCTGCTGTCAGCTGAATGGTGGAGCACATGCATACCCGTATTTAGAAGATCAGCAAAATCTGTTTAATTTATTTATTTACAAAAATTATACTCTGCCTTTCTGCCCTTATCAGGGTCACCAAGGCAGCTAACAGGCTAAAAATAAATAAATAAGAAAAATACATCTTAGAAACCATTAAAACTAAATAAAAATGCATCATTAAAAACAAAAATTAAAATACATATTCAAAAACAAAATAGCAATTAAAACATAGGGCAGAAAGGAGGGATTCACTGAGGAAAAACTAGATGAAACAAAAGAAGTCTTCACCCACTGGTGGAAGACAGTAACAGAAGGGGCAGATGAGTCTCCCTGGGGCCAGAGTTTAGCATTCCCCTTGAATACCTGCTTCCATTCTAATGGACTCACATGTAGAAGTAGTAGCTGAGGTGTGTAAGTGGGAACCACCAGAGTTTGGGTAGCCAGGTTTTCTGGAAAACTAAACCCTGAGACCTGCTGAGTGGGGCAAATTAGTGTTACGTCCACACATTACTAGGAATTGTACCACATGGTATTTGGGAATGTGTGTGAGTCACAAGTTTACTTCTAAGGGGTGGACTATTCACCAGAGAAAGGAAACCCCCACCACACAAATTCACTATGCATAAATACCAATTTTGATTTATCTGTTAGTTATTACATTGCCTTGAAAACCCCATGGTCCTGGGGTTGGTATGAGTCAGTTACAACTTCCCAGCACCCTATAATTATTATTACCTGCTATTGCCAATATATATGTGCAGTAGTTATCACAAATAGGCATCCCTTGAAATCTTAGAAAAAGCCATCAAGGTTTGGGATAGATGATAAACATGAAATTCCCATCTTCTACCTTACAAAGTAAATCAAGACCCACAGGTCCAGAGGTTTCCCTAGCCAGAGTTCCTGTGGCAGAACTTCTGTTTCTGTGTTCACCTTGTCTTAATCCAGAAAAAGGTATCTGAAGGGCCTAAAGTGGAGAGCCCATGTAGTATAGAGGTTAGAGTGTCAGACTGACAGGCAAGACAGAAGCCATTTGTATGTTGTTTCGTGCAGTTCAGGCCACTAAAGTTTTAGGTAAGCTAAATTCAGCTAACAAGGCCAAACAAGATGTGGTAAAATGAGACAAGATGTGTTAGAACATAGCTGAGTAAGCAAAGGCGATTGTCTCCAGAAATAGAGAAGTCATTTTGCAAAGCTCAGGGGAAAAGTTGGCTTTCTAAATAAAGGCGAAAGACATATATGCTTGGCAAATATATAGCTATAAAGGAAGTTTCAGTTTTGTAATCCATAAACATCTGTGTATGTTCGTTGCATGGTATAAAAAGTTAATGCTGATGCCTTGTTAATGGAGTTCTTGGGTTTTGCTGCCAAGGTCCCCTTTATTGTAATAAAGTTTTGTCTGCTTCTGGAATCTCACTGCCTGTATTCATCATTGGACGTTGGCCCACCTGTTCCACAAGAACCACCCTTTCACTCCAGGCAAGAAGTCCCATTAAGCTAACAGGACTAAGATCTGGAACATCCAGGTTCAAATCTGTACTCTGCCATGGAAGCTTGCTGGGTGAGGACCAGTCACGCACACTCAGCCTAATCCACTTCACAGAATTGTGAGGATGAAACAGAGGAGAGGAGAATAATGTAAGCTGCTTTGGGTCCCCATTAAGGAGAAAGGGTACAAATGAAGTAAATAAATTAATAATGAAGTGAAATAAATAAGAATAATAGCAAATGAACTGGTTGCCCAGGAGACTATGCTAGAATGTCAACTGTTAAGCAGTACATTGTCTTTTCTTTTGGCCAGGGCTTCTTGACTGCATCTGTATCCAGGAGAGAGAATGCCATTTGCAAGCATAAAAATCCCCTTAAAATTCTGTGCTCACTGACTGTTTCAAATAAACTCTGGGAGAGTTGAAAGTCAGGGGCTTTGAATTCAAGTGTAATACTTCATTAGTAGTTTGTATTCATTGGCACCACTCAACTGCTCTCCTATCTGCCCTAAGCTTGCTTTAATTGGCTATTAGCTGCTGGCACGACAGCCCTATCTTTTCAATATAGCCCTGGCTTTTTGCAAAATGCTGCACACCAATTGTCCTCTCCCAAGAGATAACCGAAAAACCTAGTTTGAGAAAGAGATTATTTCAGAATCAATCTCTGTATTCACAGCAGATAAGATTTTTTTTTTAATGCGGAAATGACAACATTAAAACACCTTTTGGCAACAAAACCAGAATTAAATTATTGCACACATTGAGTCCCACTGGGAACAATTATCACAATTTGGAGCGGCTGTTTCTTAATTCTCCATTTGAATGTTATTATAATGCAAAAACTAGTTTCAGTCTGCCTGTTTATTATTAGGGATGGGCATGAACTGGGCATGAGCTGGGAAAACGCAGTTTGGTTTGTGGTGTGTGCAGTTTGCGAACCATGGACGGTCACAAACTTTTGACACTAGATGAACCAGCTTGGTTTGTGAAGTTTGTGACACAGTAGAACGCTCCCCCTCCTGGCATTCTAGAGACACAAAACTCACAGGAGATTTCTGGTTGATTCTCCTCTACCTGCCCTCCAATTTTGGTGATGATTGGATGTACAGGGTCCGAGTTATGGCCCCCCCCAAAGAAGGTGCTCCGATCCTCCATCATTTCCAATAGAGGAAAAAATGCAGCAAAAAAGCAAGGGCAATAGAAGTTCAGCAGAACAAAATCAAAGTCCCTGAGAATCTCTGTAGTAGAAACTGAAGGTGGGGGACATTTTTGCAAGCCCAGCAGAACCAGAGCAATGTGCCTAGCTCCACCAGACAAGCAAAGAAGTATGCCCAGTGCCCACAGCTCTCCCAAGGGCTGACACACCACTGTATATTCTTCTTCTCTACACTTGAAACACCTGTTGGGCTGCCTGGGCCACCCACAATTCTTCAAAGGCAGATTTGGAAGGAAAGAAACATAGACATGACAGGAGACTTCTGGCAGAGGTATCCCAAAGTTAACGCACAGTGACAGCTTGGCAGGCACCCCAGCCTCACCAGTCCAGGGAAAATCAGAGTTTTCCATTTACAGTGATCAGTGATACAAACTATCTTGCGTAATAAAGAACCACTGTACAGTTTCTTGCCTTACCAAATGTTTATGGATTGGAGTGCTGGCTTATGTTTATACACTGAAATAATGCATAGGGACTATTTCAAGTTTGTTCCTATGTAGTAGTCATATCTCTAAGGTTGCTTCCATAGTGGATGTTAGAACTGGCTCCTCTACAATCTCTCCAAGTGGGGGGTGAATTACATTTCTGGGGTCCCAGTTACAGACCCCCCCCCCCAAAAAAGACTTCCACATTTATACTCTCCCACCCTTCCTGAGTGTGAATACCTCTGGGTGTTGTGAAGGTGAAAGGGGGTGTGACTGTGTGAAGGGTGCTCATTATGGGGGGAAGAAGTCCTCCACCCCCTGTGTACCATGGGCCCCTCCACCCGGGCACCAAACCCATTCTACCAGGCCACTGGAGCCCAGCCCTAGCAGGGTATCACCAGAGGTCTCGGAGCTTCTTGTCCCTGATCTGTTCCTGGCCCTGGGGCTCTCTGTGGAGGCTTGTTACCAGCACTGTCCAGAGATACCAGCAGTTGCTAACTCTCTGGAGAGGAGGACTCTGACAGAAGTGATTCAAAGGGTGGGGGAAAACATCCTCCCCTTCCACATCCCAACTTCCTGTTGCTGCTCTGACCTTGAGTACACCACTCCCTGGCCCATCCCAGCCCAGCACCAGAAAGCAACTGTGCCTCCAATCCTGGGTCCACAGTTTGGAAACATTTCCACACCCTCCATTGTGTGGCAGAGTGTCAGGTGTGCCACACCTATGTCTGGAGGGGTGCAACCCCCCCAGCACTTCTCCTCCATTCTCCTCAGGCACCTGCAAAGGGTGCACCCAACTACATTGCTGCCAGAGGAAAGAGTTCTTTTCAGTGGGAAGAAGAAGAGACCCACTCCCTCTCAGCAGGGAGAAGCAGAGGGGGAGCAGGAGACCCCTCCAAGGAAGGCTCCCTGCACTCGGACTGTCATGGGTGGGATATCAAGGTGGGCCACTCTCCAAGAGGTCAAAAGGGCTAATTGGAGGGCCTTATCGTCAGCTTGATGATTGCTATGGATGGCCAACCCTTCTCACTTGTGGTGGGCATAGCCTTTCACCTGCAGTGGCAATGGTCAAGGCTCAGCTCTCCAGAGCATTAGGCAGAACCATGCACTTCATGGCAGACCTCTGGAGCAGCCAGCAGGATTATTGGGGCATGGCCCAGGACTTAGGAGGGGAGAGTTCTGTCACCAGGCTGTAAAGTGGTTCTGCCCCATTTGCAGGGGATGGATGCAGACCACACAGTGCAAAACATCACCGCCATGTGATACAGAGAAGCCCGAGGGAGTGGATGGGCAGTGGTAACCTTTTCTGTGGCTACATGGTCATGGATACCAGCACCAACATGCTGGAAGAGGTGAAGTATGCATGCCTCAAGGGCATCATCTGCCTGGCACACATACTTAAGCTGGTGGTGAAGGATGCTCTGGGGCTAGAGAGCACTGTCAAGGCCACCTGGGATTCTGGCCCTCTTGAGATGTGGTCCTTGCTCAAGACTTCTTGTGCAGCATCAAGTCTGCCTGTCTGCTGTGTGAGATGCAGGGGGAGGGGGATGAGGAACTCCACCTACGCCATTATTGTGTGTTTGGTGGAGCAGCACCTAACACCCAGACCCCAGAGGAATCACAATCAAAATGTGGGTCCTCACTCAGCCAAGACACCCAGGAGCTAAGTGCCTGTGCTCAGCATGACCAGAGAGACAGGGTGGCTCATCTAACACCCAAACCCCAGCAAGGAAGAGGAGTTCACAATCAGGAGGGAATAGATGAATGTGTTCTGCTAGTTGGCAAACAGCCAACAAACAAACAGCCGATAAACAGAAGTGTGTGGAGCTGAACTGGGCTGATACATAGCTTTCTGATGCCATAGGGCAGAGTGGGAATTCTGTTATTGGCAGCCAGCAGTGCTGTTAAGCTTTGGAGGGTTCCTATTGGAGTTTCCAAGGCTGGCGAATTCTGCTGCCCAACCCCCAGTTGACTTGGAGTTTTGTAAACAGTTTAATTAAGCAGAGATGAAGTTTGTAAACAGTTTAATTAAGCAGAGACAGTCTGGAAATGCATCCATTCATGAAGAGCACCAAAGTTCATGAAATGTTTGTGCCAGTTGGCTTTCCATGAACATCGCTTCACTAACTGCCCAAAATTCGTGATGAACTTTAGTTTGTAAGCTGGTTTGTGCCCATCCCTATTTAGTATTCCCTTTGTCCTCCATACCCAGGAAAAGACAACTACTAAAACCATAAGATTCTCTTGGAGTTCAACAACTCACACTGTTTAGTTTAGAGATACTAAAATCAGGGTAGTTTTTTTTGTGTGTTAAATCAAATATGTTTCATGCTTTTGATCAGCAAAAGATCAATGATATTTGGTAATAAAATTCAGGATGGGACTTCTCCCTGAACTATTGAACATTGTAATCTGGATTCAGCCATGTGAACCATGAGGTTATTTAGCTCTGCTGACCAAATGGAGCTTGGGACAAACAGCAGCTTCTCTCCTCCGTGTCAACCTCTCTTGAAACAGAGTTGAGTTTGTGAACACCTGCTGATATGGCACAAAGGATCCGCAGTTCCAAGCACGGAGTCAAACAGTCAAGCCAAAGTAGGTCATTACATCCTAGGCTCAGCTATATTTTAGTGAGCCTAGTAGTGAAGGAAAATATTTTTTAATGCCAGTAATAATAGTAGCTTGGACCTAAAGTGATGAGACAGTTAAGCTTATTTTCAGAGTTCTTCCACTTCCACCCCAACTCAAACACATGTGTAACCACACTAGGGTTGCCAGGCGCAATTGTTGCGCTGGTGAGGGGATTTGGGGAGCAGTTTGGAAGTGACTGGGGACATCCCCAACACGATGAAATCACATGGAAGCGACATAATCATATCAGTACTGGCAGGGGTGACACTCTGCTTTTTGGGCAGACTCTATAGTTAAAATTGGGCTCAAACTGTAGAGTTTTACCCCAAAAGCAGAGGGATGTCATCGTGTGACGTTCTGTTCAGGGGTGGGGCTTCCCCCGCCAGCCAGCTGGCCAGCAGCGGGCAGAAACTCCCCAAATTGGGGGATCTTCTGCCTGCACCAGGAGTCTGGGAACCCTAAGCCACACCCTCATTTCCCTTCTTTGCTGTGATCTTTTCCAAACCTAGTTTGGCATGATCCTTTGGGAAGGATTGCAATTAAAACACCTTTGTGGACAAGAAGGTATGTGTTTTGTAGGCTCCACCCACGTGAGTATCATTTCCCTTGCCTCAGTCTCCCACGGTGGCCATTTTCTCCCCAAGCCTCTGAGAGCTTTTTCACAAGGGGGGGGGGGGATAACTGACATAGCCTGTTTGTTTATTTAAAACACCAGTTTTAAGCTATATATTACAAGATTCCAGTCACCAAGTGTAATTGACATATCAGTTTAGCTTAAAATTGACAATTTACTTATTACTGGATGTCAACTACTGATTTTAAAAGAAGTCCTGTGGTGGTGTGGGGGGCTGGAGTGAGGAAGTATTGGGTAAAACTGACCCGTGGGTGTTCTTATGTCTCTGTGAATGCCTCTGCATTTGTCACCAAGTGGATGCAGCCAAGGACTGGACAAAATGGCTTCCTCTGTAGTATCACCAGCCTACTAGGATTGAAGCTTACTGAGTTTTTAAAAAGAAGTGTGAGGATAATGAATAGGAAAAAGGCAAAATGTTGTGGATAATAAAACAGGATCAAGTCATAATTCTGCTAAGCTATATGAATATATAACCTCCACTGTAGGTGCTGGAGTTTTAGGACTGTTTTGAAACAGGCTAAACTAGAAACAAATATAAAAACCAGTTTGGGAAGGGAACCCCTAAGGACTCTTTTGCATTTTCATCTGAGGATAAGTGAAGCTAAATTCAAAGGAAGAGATGCGGAACCTTTGTGTGGTTTAAAATATTGGCATTGGCTGAGCTGGAACTGCTGTGGGGCTTGAATCTTTTAGCAATTTCCTCCCTAGCTTTCCAGACAGAGTTGAGCTTTATAAAAACAGGGAAGGCCTTTAGGAGGTGATTAAGCAGGTGAATGGATGCTGTCTGTGTGCAGATGGTAAATAGGTTGTTTTGTTCTTTTTGTTTGCAGTAAAGAGGTTGCTGAGTCCACAGTCACTGCCTTTTTTGCATACTCCTTGAAGCAAATGACACTTTCCTGGTATTGATGGAGTGTTTGTGTTGCCAGAGAGGGCTTCACAACTTCAGTTTTGAGAGAGACCAGATAATCAAGAACAAAATATGCCTCATTGTTGGCTTTTTTTTAGTGCAGGCCGATTACTTATGAACTACTAGCATCAAAATCCTAAACTCCCCAAGTTCTATCTCAGTGAGTTTCTTCTGCCGTGTAAGAGTCTTCCTCCCACTTAAAACTCTTTGGGTCACTGAGAGTCTTTCAGCTCAGCCTGGTGGTGACAGAAAGTGCCATCAAGTTGCCACCAATTTATGGTGACCCCATAGGGTTTTCAGGGCAAGAGACATTTAGACGTGGTTTGCCATTGCCCGCCTCTGCGTAGTGACTCTAGGCTTTCCTGTTGGTCTCCCATCCAAATACTAACCAGGGCCGACCCTGCTTAGCTTCGGAGATCTGAAGAGATTAGGCTAGCCTGGGCCATCCAGATCAGGGTGACCTACTTGGAAATAACCATTGATTTCCTTGGAGCTTTACTTCTAAGCCATTGTGCTTAAAACTGCTAGGTAACTGCTGCACATTTTTCCTCATAGGAGATTTTTCTCTGCAAAAGTTCTATTGTGATCGCTGTCTCCACTAATGTTATATACTTAAAGGCGAAACTTTTGCATGGACTAACAAGCATGCAATACATATCTTTAATTCTTCACAAAGAAGATGCATTCTCTGGGGGCATCTCTCATCAGCATGGAAATGTTTATAAAGTAAACCAACCTTTGTTGTTGTTGTTCAGTCGCACAGTTGAGTCCGATTCTTTGCGACCCCATAGACCAAATCATGCCAGGCCCTCCTGTCTTCCATCATGCTCTGGAGTTCACCCAGCTTCATGTCCGTTGCATCAATAACACTGTCTAACCATCTCATCCTTTGCCATCCCCTTCTTCTTTTACCTTCAATCTTTATCAGCATCAGGGTTTTCTCCAGTGACTGCTCCCTTCTCATTTGGTGGCCAAAAGTATTTGAGCTTCAGCTTCAGTATCTGGCCTTCCAGGGAACAGTCAGGGTTGATTTCTTTTAGGATTGACCGATCTGATCTCCTTGCAGTCCAAGGGACTCTCAAGAGTCTTCTCCAGCAGCATAATTCAAAAGCGTCTATTCTTCGGTTCTCGGCCTTCCTTATGGTCCAACTCTCACACGCGTACATTACTACTGGAAATACCATTGCTTTGACCATATGGACTTTTGTTGGCAGGGTGATGTCTCTACTTTTTATTATGCTGTCTAGGTTTGCCATCACTTTCCTCCCAAGGAGCAGGCATCTTTTAATTTCATGGCTGCAGTCACTGTCTTCAGTGGATCTCAGGAACGTGAAGTTTGTCACTGCTTCTACGACTTCCCCTTTTATTTGCCAAGGAGTGATGGGGCCACTGTAATGTTTTACAGTAGTGACTTTCAAGTCTTCTGTGGCATGTTCTAAGTTAGGGGCGGGTTATCAGTTTATGGTAGTGCAGACGTGGAGGAAGGATTGTAGAATTGTGTGTACTGTTGTTAGTCCTTGCTGTGGTGGTTGGAGCAGAATAGTGTGGAGATGAAAGAAGGGGAAAGTTAATAATTGGGGGACAGTTGGAGGCTGGAAGCATATGATTATGTTGTTTTGTGATCAATTAAAATCAAGTGAACAAATTCAGGAGGTTTGTCAGCTACCGCTGATCTTCTCATTGAAGAGTTCCTCAAAGGCTTGAGGGAGTTGATATTATTTGGAACCCCATCTGAAAGTCAGTGAGCTTTTATGTACCAGTTTCCAGATTTTTCCCCCTTGTTACTACTTAGCTGAATAACTGCATAGTCATTTTATGAGAGTGACTTTAATGTTATTTTGACAAAATGTGCAGAAATGTGTAAGCCAGCAGTTCATCTGTATTTGTTGGCAAGTGCTTTGGATGTAGCTGTTTTGGAAAAGTAGGATCTAAATATTTTAATATTGGTTTGGATCTCCTCTCCTGCTGTAACCCAAAATATGCCCCTTAAATGCTGCTCCTGGAAGAGGGGGCACCACCAGGCATAGCATCATGGGAGAGTTAGAGATCTGCAGAGGGAGAGGGGAATTGGCCCCTCACCCCCATCTGTGGAAATTTTCCACTAGAGCCAACCTATGTGTGTATTTACTTTTCGGCTCGATCAATGAGATGTGGTGTGAAAATCAAAAAGATAAGCTGGAATCTTTAGAAAGGAAGCTCAATTTGAAAGGAGGTGTGAAAGTGGCAGCCAGGTTGCATTGTAGGCAAACACAGATGTTTCTTCATTGCTTGTCTGGATCCTCTACATCAGCAGTTCTGTTAAGAAGAAATATTCAGTGAAACATAAAGGTTTGGAAACCGCTGTAGTCATAGATCCTTCACTGATCCGGATGCTGATTGTCTAGCATAGGGGTGGGCAAATTGCGGCCCAGGGGCCACATGCGGCCCTCCACAGAGTTTTTTGCGGCCCGCCAAGAAGATTTCAGGACTTAATTGGACCTAAATTCAATTTGCTCTCTCATCCCATCACTGCTGATATTGATACAGCACCTGAGGAGCTACAGCTTGAACTTATTGACATGCAGTTAGATCACACTCTGAAAGAAATGTTTAATGCTGTGACATTAGTTGACTTTTACCAATCTTTTTCTGCTGAAAAAATGTCCACGTATGAAGAAATTTGCTGGGAAAATGTTCTCTATATTTGGGTCTACATATATTTGTGAGCAAAGTTTTTCTTGCATGAAGGTCAACAAGAGTAAATATAGATGCTCCTTGACAGACATTAACTTGCAGGCTGTGATGAGAATCTCAACAAGCAATCTGATTTCAAAAAAATTGTAGAAAAGTGTGATAGGGTACATTTGTCTCATTAAACTGATTCTAAAATTAAATGTGCTTGCAGCTATAGATGATATGAAATTAGCACAATAGATAAATTGAATAAAACTACCACTATTTTATTTTATTTATATTTATTGATTTTTATGATACAATTTATACCTTTTCTGAAATGCAAAGTTAACTAATGAATGCAATCATTTTAAAAGGTGCGGCCCTCCGCTAACCTCCGCTCCCACAAAGTGGCCCCCGAGCCAAAACAATTGCCCACCCCTGGTCTAGCAAAAGCAAAATTTGTGTTATCTAGGCTGACATTTGGGTTTGGTTTCTTTCCTTTTTGTAATAAACTCTCAGAAGTCAGTGTATTTTAAAATCTCTAACTTGTTCGGGCTATTTCATTCTTCTCCAGTCAGAAGAATATACCTCAGCGTGTGGTGAGATCTGCGTTATATGGAGAAATCCTTTTGCTGCTCTAGCTCTCCCAAGGGAACCCAAGAATGTGTTTCATTATTAAAGGCATTATGAAGTGAGCATTATGAATTGGTTTGTGATTGATCTAGCTTTTTCTCCTTGAAACAGTCATACACATTCTTTTCATACTAACTGATATACTTTTCACCAAAGCAAGATTGATTTTTGCTTGTGGCAGGAGTTTTCTGCTTGCTGATTGTCTTTCAAATCTTTCTAGGTAGTGCATGGTCCACTCAAGACCAAAATGTTGAGATAAGAGGAGAGAGGGAACCCTTTTGAACTAGCTCTATCGGACTATTCTATGTTTTTTCTATATTTTATCTTCTAAGCAAACTGTACTGACTGTTCTTTTGGGAATCTCCTGTCTTATGGAAATCTCCTTACAAATTGCACTAACATGCGTGGTTTCCCACACTAACAGCTCATGTTTACCAAAGGTTTTTAAGAGCCTAGCCAGATGTTACCCATGTTATACTACAGTTCTAGCTTTGTTACTTTAAAGTGAATCCTGTATTTCAGTGGGTCAGTCATGAAAGTAAGCATGCGTAGAACTGCAGTCTTAGTGTTATGCTAAATTCAACGGAGGGCTTGAGGATGGTAGTGAAACGTGGGGGCTTATACAGTGGTTGGGTGGAATGCGGAAAATTAGATCATGTTTTTAACCACAGCTGGACTCTGCATTGTTCAGCTTCGTTTTTGCAGTTAATGAGGGTTGCAACATGTAAAATGTCAGGCTTTGAAATATTTTTCTGCAAGATGTGCCTACATCTGTTTCTGAGCTGCTTGTTATATTCTCAGATGTGCACAAACATGTTTTGAGACATGGCTCGCTAACATCAAAATGCACTTAAGACTCTTTATATCCATATTTGGTGACTGTGCCGTTCCATCTAATCCAGCATCCTGTTTTCAGCAATGGCCAGATGCCACCTGGAGCCTTCAAACAGGGCCTTCTGGCAACAGACCTTACCTACTGACAGTATAACCACTAGCTAGGAATGGAATGAGCCAGGAAGGGGTGGAGCCTCTAGGTGCAGGAGGGTGCAGAATGAGAGGAAAGCAAAGGAGGGAAGCAAGACTGCCCTGCTGGGGAGCCTGAACCTTAATCATAGGCTCTTAACACCTTGTTTAAGGTAGCAATGATTTGTGTATGGAAACTGTTAAGGGAGGGAGATTTGTAAATTTTAGGATTATTGTTTCAGGGCTGTGTTATCTAATGAGGAGTTCATTTGGGACCCTCATCCTCGAAACTGGTGCACCCAGCGTGCAGCTGGAGACTTCCTGGGCCACCAACAAGAGGAAATAGATGGACTTTGGAGGTGGCAAGCTGTGAAAAGTTAAATTGCTTGGACTTTAAAAGATCACTGTTCTGTTCTGTTACTAAGTTCTATGTTTTTGTTACATGATATGATGTTAAATGAAAAGTAAACATGTTTTATTGTCTTTGAATTATTGCAAGATCCATTCCAAGTTCTGTCCCACAGAACCCACAAGCTGAGGTTACAGCTGCTCCCTGGCATCTGACCCAGAGGCATTCTACCTCTGAACCCAGGCTATTATAGCTAGTAGCTAACAAAAGTTCTGTTCTTCTTGTCCAGTCCTCCTGAGTGAATGAATGGCCACCACCACAACAGTGTTCCCTCTAAGCTGAGTTAATGTGAGCTAGCTCAGTTTTTTAGCCTCCAGCTCACTGATTTTTTTCATAGCTCAGGAAGGATGGTTCCAGAACAAACTAATTTATACAGTAGCCAAATAGGTCGTTCACAACTTTAATGCCAGTAGCTCACAAAGTAGAATTTTTGTTCACAAGACTCCAAAGCTTAGAGGAAGCATTACAGTTATAACAAGTCAGCTACCATATTTACTCAAAAGGAAGATGGCTCTGAATGGAAGATGCCCCCCGAAATGTTGTATGCACACACATAAAATTACTATTGGACACAACTGTAACTTTTATGCAAATGTAAGACAACTTCCTCTTTTTTTGATGGCATACCTGGGGGGAAACATAGTCTTGCATTTGAGTAAATACTGTGTATTACCTTTATGAGCCCCTGTAAGCCAAGGTTCATACAACACCACAAGGATTTAGAAGACACTTTCTCTTGACCAGGCCATGAACCTGCCATGAAGAATTAAAATTGAACAGAATGCCCTCTCCTGTGGTGAGGCAGTCTTGGGCCCCCATAAAAACCTATGTAGTCGATCCTGGGGGTTTGTCTTGTGACTCCATGAGATCCCCCCAAAGTTCTCAAATTACAGGGTGGTGGGTGCTTGTGAGACATTCTAGAGTACTTAACTGATCTCCATACTAATGCCCAGCCATCAGACAGAGCAAGTCAAGTCTCCTTTTTGATTGACTGTCCAAAGAGAGGGCCATTTCCTGTTGAAATTAGCAGAGCCCCCAGCACAATCCCGGAGATAGCAACCCAATTTTCCACCATTCCAAAAAAAAAAAGTTCAGATTAAATGGGTGGAAATACTGGCCTTGGATTGGCATTTTAGATCCAGCTTTTCTATCTCCAAAGCTGTCCTCCACCAGCAAAACACCAAGACAACACTTGGTCTTCAAGGATGAGCAGCACACTACCCATCCTTATCTTCTTTCTCCTTTCTTGTCCAAACTTGTTTCCCAAGCCAAGGAAGGGGTGATTGTTTTCCCTCCCCAGGCCACAATTTTAGGAAGTCAGAAGGCTGCAGCTTGGAGGAGAGGCAGAAAAGTTTTCTTGTGGTGCTCGCTGCTCCACTTGTGTTAGGATCCAAGCCAATATTTATAGGTCACAGCCAAAAGAAACCCCAAGGACCATAAGTCAAGATATAAAATCATTTAAAGGCCCCTTATAAAACTTTGATAAAATGTAAAATAATGAAACAGTACAAAAATATTATTTGCAGCCAGCATAAGTAATCATTTTGACAGCTGAGTGACTCAACAGGCAAGGAATGCTTTTTTAAGTGAAAAAAAGTCTTCATTAGCTGCTGAAGAACCAGCAGAGATGTTGTTCTAAGGTTGGAGGGAAGTTAGCTCAAGTATAAAAACCAGAGGGAAATTTTTAATTATCAGCACTGTCTAATGAACTGCTGTTTACTGGTATAGAACTGCTTAGCTAGCATGACATTTCTGCAAAAATGGAGGGTTGTGTTAGCAAACTGGAGATGGTGTAAATATCTGTGTTTAACAGAACACTGAGTAATGAAAATGGAAAGGGGATTATAGGGAAGAGAAAGCTTAACTGTCTAGACAACTTTTCCACTCTCTGATAATTTCATTCTGAGCATACCAAAATTACATGGTAAATTTAAAAAGACTACTTTACATTTTGAGTAATACTGTTATGGGCATTGAAATTAGCCTTTCCAAAACTCTCAAGGTCATTCTTCCAGCTAGAACTTGTTTTAAAAGCTTCTTCTGTTTCTGCTCTCTGCTTGTATGTCATCGTTTTTTAAAGTATACTCTACATTTCCAGTTTCTGCTGCAGGTAGTTTAGAAAAAGTTTCAAAACAGACATTGTAGATGCACTTTGGATATTAGGCAATATAAGTACAAGGGAGTATGAAGCCATCAACAGCTTTTTGATTAGAGATAATAGGATTATTCAAATCTGCCTGTGCTCCGAATGTGAACGCAAATAAGCAGGTGGAAAAGGAACCACTTACAAAGCAAGGAGGTGTAGCGTACCTCAGAATTGCATTCTGTGCTCATTGGTGTTGCACACAGCCCGGGAATCTGATATATTTTGTATTATTATTGCCATTTGTAGACCTTCTTAAAAGGTTAATTGATGAAAGACTCAGACTTTAAAATGGCATGGGTTATCCTCACCTAGGTCCTTGGTGCCAGTTCATATACATCTGTGCGGGCAGTGTGTGACATCCTAAAAAGGAAGGAGGTGTCCAGATGCAGCCATGGTTGTTAATGGTGGGCAAGTAGTGAATGATGATAATGTTGGAACTGTGGAAAATTTTAACTCAGAATCTCAGTGAGGAAAGGCAGCCTAGATGAAAATGTGAAGGTATTTCCTTTATGCAACAGGAAGTATTAAACATAAGGAATTCAACAAAAGGGAGCTTTACAGTAATAAAATGTGAGCAAGTAATATGAGTCTGGCCAAGCCTTGGCAACCATGACCAGTGTTGGCCAAGTCATTACAGACACGTACAGAGTTTGTGTATGTGACTAGGATTGCGATCACATGCATAATTTGCCCCGACATAGGCACGAATGCCGGGTGGATTAAAGGAGCGCGATCAGATGCCAACATCTGGGAAGCGCCCCACAGCCATCAGCAACCCATTTTGCTCTGCTGCATAAACGGATTTAAAAAACACCTGGGAAAGTCCTATAGCAAACGGGTTGCAACAGGCCACAGATGGACTTTCCTGCGTCTGATCGCCCCAGCGTGCTCCCATGGTGTTGGGATAGTGTGATCAGGCTATCTCGACTCCATGCGGTTTTTTAACCCCTGTTGTAGTATGCACATCAGCACACACTGCCGCACGTTCCATACGGAGACCTCGAGGCAGAGGTGCACATCATCAGTTCCTCATGTAAGTGCATCGGGAACAAACAGTAAAACAAAACAACCCCAGTTCACCCATGGTTGCGTCTGATCACGCAGTGGCAGGCTGCACCTGTATCTACAAAAATTTGTGTGATCAAACAACTGTGGGTCAACTTACACCAGAGGAAATAGCCTTGCTTCCCCCCCCCCCCCCCCACTTTATCTCGCGTGTGAGACTGCCACCTAGATCTAGGATTGTTCCATTTCAGGCTGCCGTAATAATTTACCTGCTGAACTTAATCCAGGAGGGAGTGATTATGATGGCACACTGTTCAACAATACATGGATCCTATCTTTATGTCATTTCTGCTGCGAAGCTCACAGGATAATGTCACATCGGTTGCAATGCTCTCCAAGCCTGATCCATTTGGGCTTGTCAGGTCTCCCATTTTGGTTGTAGACCCCCCAATCTATACATGCTGCTCCTTTTTGGTGGGACAGCAGGAGCAAGCAATTCTAGAGCATCATGCCAGAGTAGTGATGTCACTTCCAGATTTATACTAGAAATGATGCTGCAGCATTGGTGTGATGCTGCTCATTGTGATTCCACACCCCTCCCCCAGTCTCTTGAGGTTGCCAGGGTTGGGCTGGCAACCCTAGACCCATTCCACAGGTGAACCCTTTGGAGGAAGAGCAGGGGATATAAATAACATGATTGATAAATATGAAACATTGATATATCGCTGGAGAGTTACAACAGGAGGTTAGGCAAGTTCTCTGAATCTCCAGTTTTTTTCTTTTTTTAATTAAGTGGTTGGGTCCTTCCCTCACAGAGAAGAAAGCGTATCTCCTCGAGGGTAGGGGATAGAGACTTATTTTAAAAAAAATAAAAGCTGGGAGTTCAGAGAACCTGCTAAGCCTATTGTTACAATGTTCTAGCAAAATATCAGTATTTTAGTGCCTTTTTTTTAAAAAAAAAAGGGGGTGTTGTGACGGTGGTGCTCTTTTTTAAAAAAGCAAACGAAACCACTTGTATTTGGGGGGAGTGAGTGGTTTGACCACCATAGTCCAGTGGGCTGGAGGTGGGGGGGCAGGACAAAGAAGGTTGAAAGTAACATTACACACGAGAACAAAGTTTGAGCCCAGTGGTATGTATCTGAGGAAGTGTGCATGCACACAAAAGGTCATACTTGGATAAAACTTTTTTGGTCTTTAAGGTGCCACTGGACTCCAACTTTGTGCAGCTGCTTCTGAACAACATGGCTGCCCATCTGATTACACACAAGGAAAAAGATGAGTAAAAATGGGCTTCCAGGAAAAGATTGTGGTAAAAGTGGTCTCAAAAGAACCGGGGGGGGGGGGGGGGGACAGGGGGGCAAAACAGACAACAGGAAGTGAAAACTAAAGGCACAAAAATGTGTGTGAAAATCAGGGGATAAGGTCCAGTTTAACAGCTTTTTTAGTTATTTTAAGAACAGTTCTGACCATCTATATAGCACTTCCAAGTGTGTAAAGTGTTTATGTACATTATCTTGTAATTTAAAAAAGTGTGTGTGTGGGGGGGGGGTGGATTTCCTGAGGACATACAAGTAAGATAATGGAAAAGGTTAGTTACTTGTTTTGTAGTGCATTCCCCTGTGTTTAGCACTCTTTCAGCTGTTGTGCTACACTAGCCTATGAACAAAAAACTATTTCCCTTCTCCTCTTCTCTCTCTGGTATTGCTGGGCTTGCCTCCATTTTTTTTATACCGGGGTTGAAGCTTGTGTTGCTAGAGTTGTTCCCAAAGGAAAGGGGATTACGTTCCATCAGGATCCAGAGTCAGGTCAGTGTAGGCCAAAGTTCAGTCCAACAAAGGCTCAAGCTGCTAGTCAGTCAGTGAAGAAAAATCCAGGCCTGAAGAAGCAGTCCAAGATTTTAAGATAAGCAGGAATGCAGGATGAACCCCATTTATAGCCACTGCTGAGCAGCCGGCTGCATCTGTTGTCCCTTTCTTTCTTAAACTGGGGCCTTTGCTAAGTTGAAATCAAGCTAACTAGGCTGTCGCTGGATCTAGTTGCCATGACAGCAAATGCTGTAAAGGGGCTGGAAGCTGGGAGGAAGTCTCCCTACCACCTACCTTGCTATCTGTCTCTTTGTTGAAGGGAAGAAAACAGCTATTTATGTTTTCTTCAGTTGTTATTTATTTGCTAATACAAAGAGTGCTGAATCAGAAGCCCGGCAGGCTGCGTTGTGCTGTGTGTAATGGGGAAGGTGTCAGCAAAGCTTGGGAGGGGGGGGGGGTCATCATGATACTTCTAGTTTTCTTTGCAAGATTACTTATTTGTCGCTTCTGCTTGCTGCTGCTTGTAAGTGTGCACCAACCTTTCCTTACTGAACAGTGGTGGGAGATGTCTGTGACCTCTTGAACTGGGGAAGGTGGCAAGGAGCCACTTTCATTGTTCCAATTTGGGAGCAAAAAGGAAAGAGGCTGTCATTTTGATGAGGTCGAAGCTAGGGCTGCCAAGTCCAACTTGGGAAATATCTGGGGACTTTGGGGGTGGAGCCAGGAGACTTTGGGGGTGGAGCCAGGAGAAAGGAAGTGACATCATTTTGTGATGTCACATCCTGTGATGTTGCTTCCACATGCTGACACATGAACTCATGAAGTTTCCTAATACTGAATCAGGCCATTGGTCCATCAAGGTCAGTATTGACTACTCAAACTGGTAGTGGCTCTCCAGGGTCTCAGGCTGAGATCTTTAATGTCACCTATTACCTGATCCTTTTTTAGCTGAAGAGGCTGATACCTCCTGCATGTCAAGCAGATGCTCTATCACTGAGCAACAGCCCTACTGAATCCTTCCTCATCTCGGCAGAATATGAAGTAAGTGCTACACAAGGGCTAAATATGATTTTCATATCATAAGAACAGGAGAGAAGCCACAGTGGATCGGCCCATCCAGTACAGCCCATCCAGTACAACACTCTGTGTCACAACAGTGGCCAAAAATACCAGGTGCCCTCAGGAGGTCCAGCAGCGGGGCCAGAACTCCAGAAGCCCTCCCACTGTTGCCCCCCAAGCCCCAAGAATGCAGAGCATCATTGCCCCAGACAAAGGGTTCCATTTAGACCTTGTGGCTAATAATAGCCACTGATAAACCTCTGCTGGATGGGGACAGAGAGAGAGAGACAGACAGACAGACAGAAAAAAGAAAGAGGGAGAGAGAGAAGGAAAAAAAACTGGCAGAGGCACTTACTTCCATTTAGACCTTGTGGCTATAATAGCCACTGATAGACCTCTGCTGGATGGGGACAGAGAGAGAGAGAGAGACAGACAGACAGACAGACAGACAGACAGAAAAAAGAAAGAGGGAGAGAGAGAAGGAAAAGAGCTGGAAGAGAAACTTACCTTGCAAGCCACATGCAAAAGCAGCCCCTTCAGTCCCTCCTTAATCTCTGGGCGGACCTCTCTTGCTGTGGAAGCTCTCTTGCTGACTTCTTAAAGGGGAAATGTCTGGTGAGGCTTTTTACTGCAGGGCAGGCTCTCTGCAGACATTTCCCTTTTAAGGTAGCCATTTTGTCCCCCCGGTGGCCAACTTGGAAAAAGCGGGGGTAAGCACTAAAAATCGGTGTTTCCCCCGCCCTGCCAGGGGACTTGGCAGCCCTAGTCGAAGCGGTGATGCTGATGGTACAAGCCTTCCCTTTCTCCTCCTTCCCCCTCACATTCTGTGCTCTGGTAGGGAGACCTGTGTTACAGTTTCTCCCTCTCTCTCTTTCTTGTGGCTCTGCAGTTTTCCCTTGTGGGTAGGGTATTGTTTGCTCTACCCATTACTTACTCGTGCCTTTCCTGCTGGGTAGTGGCATGTGTTTTGACAGCGTAGGTGTGGCAATCCAGTGTCACTCTCGTATCTGACAGCCAGGGTGGTTCAGCGATCAGGGTTGGCCCAAGAGGTTTTTGCACTCTTAAGTGAACTGTGACTTTGACCCCCCCCCAGTTCAATGTGGAAAAAAATTAGAAGTCTAGAATGCATTATTATCCTCATTTACTTGGTGTTCAAAATGAAATTTAGATATTTTTGATTTTTTTTAACTTTCTGGTTTTTTTGGAGAAAATCTTGTTTCCATCTAATTTGATACCCGACATCTTAGGCAGCTGCCTGGTTCACCCACATGGGTAGGTCATCCTTGGTATGGGTTAATGTTTCAGGCCTAGGGTCTGGGAAATCGGAGTTTAAATCCCCACTCTGCTGTGAAATTCACTGAGTAAACCTTAGGCTAGTCACTCTCCCTCATCTTAATCTGTCTCACAGGGTTGCTAGGAGTAAAATGGAGGGGAAATAAAATGGTGGGGAGAACTGCATACACTACTTTGAGCTTCTTTGAGGTCAATCAGGATAAAAAGGTATAGACAGGCAGACTTGTAAGGATCTTCATTCAGCATTCAGAATGTCTTGTTCGCTGGGGTATTAGGGAAAGAGCAACAAAACCACTCACTCTGTCCTGAGGGAGAAAAGGCACTTGCTCTAAACGACAACTACTACTTCTTTCTTCAAGCATATAATAAACTTTAAAACATTTTAAAAGAAATGTACCATGCAGTCTCTCTTCTTCACACCTAGTTAAACTGATTCAAAAGGAATTTTCATGTGTAGTAGTCCTTTTGGATACGGACATTGGAAAATCCTGTTTTGGAGAAAGTTGGAAGAAGTGTTCAGTATAAAATATGTAAGTATGTGTTACTAATGTGCTTGAACAAATGCACATTTTCAGTTTCATTTCATTTTAGGTTAAGCGTGTGAAGATACCTTAAGTATTTTTCTGAGGGAACAATTATGTTCCACCTCTGTTGTTCTATCAGGGACTACTCCCTTTCATTTTTATAAATTCAGGTTGTAATAGCTGTGTTAGACTGTTGTGGGAAAGAAAACAAAGATTTGAGAAAGAGTTCCCAGTTGTTGTCATCAGTTATTATTATTTTCGCTTTGCAAGTCCCAAGACAGAATTTGGGCTAAAAATGCACACACAGTTAAAATGTATTAATTTATTTAGGAATTTATGTTCTTCCTCTCCAAAGACTGGCTGGAGTTTGTTGATAGTAAGTTATAATTTGTCTATTAGTGTACTAGACAGAAAAAGAACATGTTGATGGAAGAGGCGGAATTTTCTGTATTGGTTGGGAAGGAAGATATATTGACATTATTTTCACTGGGCAATAACTATTATGATTCTAAGGCTGTTAACATCCACAGCCAATTGCCTTTTTAATCTGAAGCAGTTCAAATTGTTCAGAAAGTCTCAGGGATGTTTGTGCGAGAATCTCCCAGCCTGGAATTTCCTGTCCGTTCATGCCAGCTGGCAATGTTGATGCTAAAGTGATGAGGCAGAAGGACTTAGCTCTTCATTAGCTACTGAAAAAGAAAACTTGACATGGGGGTCAGTATTATTGTGGCAAAGTATCAAAGTATAGGATATATATAATTACATGTTGAACAGCTGAGTTGGCTACTGATCTTGTACTTTTGTTGAACAAACACCACAAGAATAACAGATTTCCCTGAAGAAGCCTGTTGGTGAAATGCATAGGGAATTTGGGTTTTTAAAAAACTGAGTAATAAAATATATTTTTGCTTCATTTGTACCATTGGCCTTATTTGCTCTCTCTTAGGGATTGGTGCAGCCCTTTTATTTTCTCCTTGAGTAGCTGAGTCGTGCTGTGTGAAAGAGAGAGTGGTTTCAAGCTAGTCAAATGCGGCACCGTTACCATCGTTTGTATATATGGTTATAACAGTAGCATTAGAAAAAAGCAAGAGTCTAGTAGCACCTTAAAGACTAACAAAATATGTGGCAGGATGTGAGCTTTCCTGAGTCACTGCTTACTTCTTCAGATACAGTTCGAATGGGAGTCCATCTGTCCTATATATTGGAAAGTGGAGTGATTTCAGATGCTGAGTGACATAAGTAGGCAAATGACAACAGCAGGTGAATAACAATAGCAGGCGTGATTGGATTCAGGTGAGATATGCAGAGGGATAATAGGCGTGGAAAAATCAGCATTGGTAATGAGACAGGAAACCTAAGTCTTGATTCAATCCAAGTGGATGCATTGTCTTGAGCTTCATTATCAATTGCAATTCAGCAGTCTCTCTTTCTAATCTCCCTTTGAAATTCCTTTGTAAGAGAACTGCTACTTTTAGCAACTGAATGTCCTGGAATATTAAAATGTTCCCCCACTGGTTTTTGAATGTTATGGTTCCTAATGTCAGACTTATGTCCATTAATTCTTTGTTGAAGGGACTGGCCTGTTTTTCCAGTGTAGAGGGTGTAAGGGCATTGTTGACACGCGGTGGCATAAATCACATTAGAGGATGAGCAGGAATATGAACCTGCTGTTTTAAATATAAAATCCCAGTTATTTAAAATGCAAACAAGATGGTATCTTACGCCAAGTCAGTTATGCAAAATAAACAAAAATTACAATCCAAATTGTTACAAAAGTTGTGGTCACCAGGCAGTTTTTATCCACTGTTTATGGACTTGTGAATTAATACAATTGTATTGGAGAGATATTGTTCAACAAATTGAACAAATAACAAATTATGACTTACCTTTAATACCAGGACTATTTCTACTTGATTTTTGGAAGCAACCTTCAAAGGATAAAAGTAAAATGAAATTAATATCAATATTGTTAGCTATAGCTGGAATTACATTGGCAGCTGTGGGGAAAGATAAGAAATGGCGAGCTTGACTTTGGGACTACTTTATCATGAGTAAAATCTCAGATAGAGTTAATTATACTAAAGTAAATAATTCTACCACTAAATTTGTTAAAATATGGTTCTCCCTCTGAGGTAGAGGCCATCTTGTGTGGGTGATTCCCACCAATCATCAGGGAGGCAGGACTAAGTCAAACTTCTTCCTGTTTCCTGTGGGAGTCACCCAAGGCTCAGTTCTTTCCTGCCTCAAAGGGACAAGCAGCTAGGTGTTGGCTCTGTCGAAAACCAATATCTGCCATCAATCTGAGCTATTTCTTTATTCTTATCCTACTCTCTCCATACTTACACTCTCTCTCCAAAAAAACCCCAAAACCTCTCTCTCTCTCTTCACTTTCGCTTTTCCCCTCTCAACCCAACCAGGAATCGCTCCTGCAACGAGCCTCGGACTCTCTGCCATGGCTCACAGAACCGGGGACGATGGCTTTCTCTCCACCCCGGAGACCAAGACTGGAGGACACCCGAACAATGGGCACGGACACCAGGCGCCAAAGCGAGCCGCAGCAGGGTTGGCTACGCTGTGCAGAGCACAGAGAGCACATCCAAGTGCACCAAAAAGTCCTCGCGCACACAAACGGAGCTTGCGCTAATGGCAGCGGCCATTTTAGATGGTAGTCAGTGTGAGACTATGGAAAACGGGGGTGGCCCGCAGTGCCGAGACCCGCTTAGTATGTTCCCCAAGACCTCTGGTCAATATGGGGCAGGGGAGCAAGCAATGGACATGGAGGTGCCAGAGCGTGATTCGGATGGCCACAGCTACAGGAGTGGTAACATACTCAGCGTCCCTCCCCCACCTATTACCCCTGCCACGATGGCTTTCTTCAGACAGGCAATGAGGGAGGAAATAGCCTCCTACCATCGATTGGGTGATTGCGCTCCCTGCTGATCCAGGTCCTTTCCCCCCCTCCCCCCTCCCAGAGAGCCAAGACAAAGGCACTCTTGACCAACTAAAGCTGCCCCCAAAAAGTTCCACCCTGATCCTTCAATTCTGGATATTGTAGTTGATGAAGGGGACGAGGCTTCTCAAGGGGACAGTGATAAGGAGGAGGGAGAATTTTCTTCCAACCAGGAAGATGAGGCGGAGGGCCCCCCAAGAGGAATAGTTAAAAAGGAAAAACATTTTGTTTCTTTAAAGTTGAGGATCTTCCCTACCTACTGGACAAGACCCTGTCAGCCCTTAAAATCCAGGCCTTACAGCAGGCTGAAAACAAAGCATTACAACATCAGTATGAGGGATCAGAAATCACAGATGAGTTCTTCCCCCCTGAAGACTTTGCAGAATCAGCCTTTCCCTTCCCTGATTTTTACATGAGGAAAATTAAAGCGGAATGGGGAAAACCCCTGTCTAGCAAACCAATTCCAAGTTCCACTAGAAAGCTTTATCCCTTGATTTCATTTGCGTCAAAAATGTTACAGGTTTCAGCCATAGATGCCCCAGTAGAGGCCCTGCAATCTTCAGGACTCTTGTCTGAAGATGGTTATGATTCTCTAAAGAACAACCTAGATAAGAGGGCAGACTTTGCGCTAAGGAAGGCACATGAAGCCAATGCTATTGCTATCAGGGCTTCCTCAGCAGCCTCCACTGTCTCCAGAACCACGATTGTGTGGATGAGGAAATTAATTCAAATGTTACAACAAAACAACCAAAGATTACTGGAAGGGGCCAATATGGTTCTAAAAGCAGTCTCCTACACTGCTGATGCTACTCTGAACTCTATGGTCCTGGCATCAAGGGCAATGGCTTCAGCTGCGGCTGCAAGACGCATAGTCTGGCTCAGAGCATGGCCAGCTGATTACCAATCTAAGGCTATCATCTCTGCATACCCCTTCCAAGGGACCAAACTATTTGGAGAATCCCTGGAGAAAATATTAGTGGAGACTCGTGACAAGAAAAAAGCCTTGCCCAAATATGTGCGATTGGGAGACAAAGGGGCGGCAAGCTCCTCTCATCCCTTTCGTCCCTACAATTTTTACACCCCCAGGTTCAGACAGGATTTCAGGAGACCGTCCTGGGGGAACAACAAGCAGCCCTTTTGCCGTGGTGGGTTCAATAACAATAACAGATATCCCAGATCTACCAGAGATAGATTTGACAAAGGGGGAGACCCCAAGAACCCTAAGGCATGACTGTCCGAGCCCTCCAGTGGGGGGACGCCTATACCTCTTCAAACAGGAGTTTCTCTCCTCACACCCAGACACCTGGACCACAGACATCATTGTTCAAGGTTACAAAACAGAGTTTCTCTCCTTCCCTCCACAGTGTTTCATTGTCTCTCCAGTTCATAGAAACCTGGTGAAGATGGCAAGAACACAATCAGCAATAGATCACTTACTGAGTATTCGAACCATAGAACCTGTTCCTATAGAAGAGCAAAAGAATGGCGTATATTCCATCTTCTTCACTGTTCCCAAAAAGAAGGGAGACTGGAGGGCCATCTTGGACCTGAAATATCTGAACCGCTATGTAGACCTCAAACATTTCCGGATGGAGTCCCTGAGATCCATAGCAGAGTCCCTTCTTCCTGGGGAATTCCTGTCTTCCATAGATCTGACAGAAGCCTATCTTCAGAAGTCCCGATCTTCAAGCAACATCGAAGATTCCTATGTTTCTGTGTGGGGGAACAACATCTACAGTTTCGCGTTCTCCCCTTAGGTCTTTCCTCTGCTCCCCGTATATTCACCAAAATATTGATCCACCCTATAGTCTGCCTCCAGGAGAAGGGCATCCATGTCCACCTGTACCTTGACGACATCTTGATCTGATCACCGTCAAGAAACCAGTCACAGAGGGACACACAGACGACCTTACGCTGCCTGCAATCTTTCAATTTCTTTGTCAACCTACAGAAAAGTTCTCTGAACCCATGCCAATGACTGGAACACTTGGGAGTCATTATAGACACCGACAAACAGAAGCTATTCCTTCCAGCCCCCAAGGTGAAGAAAATCAAGGAATTAGCAGCACAAATCATTCAGGCACGGATGTCATCACTATCCATCCTCACCAGGATGATGCGACTCATGGTAGCAGCCTTCGACACCCTGCAATGGGGAAGATTCCATTCCAGACAGCTACAGAAGTTCCTTCATTCATACCAGAATTCCATTACACTCAAGTTGGAACTCTCCCTGAAGGTGCCATTGACAGTGAAACTGAGCCTCCGCTGGTGGACCAGACTGAACAATTTATCCCAGGGCAAAGCCTTCTGGATATCAGACCACTGACAAATATTCACGGATGCCAGTCTATCCAGGTGGGGAGCTACACTGGATCATCGACCTGTCCAAGGCAGGTGGTCGAGGGCGGAGACATCACTCCCAATCAACTTATTGGAACTTCGTGCCATTCGCCTAGCACTCCAACACTTTGCGAGTCAGATACAGGAACAACTTGTACTCGTTCGCACCAACAACATCTCGGCCAAGGCCTATTTAAACAAGCAAGGGGGATTCTGGCCCCTGGCTCTGCATCGGGAAGTGACTTTTCTGCTATCTTGGGTGGAAGTCCACCTGGCCTCACTCAGAGTGGAGCATGTGAAGGGCTCCATCAACACGCAGGCCGACTGGCTGAGCCACCAGATTATCCAAGAGGGAGAATGCTCACTACATAAGAGATCTATTTCGACTGATTCAATCCGAGTTGGGGGTCCCACTGGTGGGCCTCTTTGCCTCCCCGGACAACAACCAACTGGACAGATTCTTCACAAGATTCTATCATCCCTTAGCGGAGGGAACGGATGCCCTTCTATCTCCCTGGTCTGCAGGGCTTCTCTATGCCTTTCCTCCCTTGCCTGTTCTTCCAAAGCTTCTTCGCAAAATAAGAGCATTAGAGGCCGAGATAATTGTAGTAGCACCATATTGGCCACGTCGGCCTTGGTTCACGTCTCTTCAAGGACTGAAGGTGGCAGACCCGCTAGTCCTTCCAGTGTCATGCGACATGCTCCTTCAGGGCCCAATCTCCCACCCCAACCCAGGGTGGTTCTGTTTGACCGCCTGGAGGTTGAAAGGAACAAACTTCTGAAACTAGGATACAGTTCCTCTATCATTGACACAATGATGGCTTCTCGTAAACCTTCCACCTCACACATATACAACGCCACGTGGAAAACCTTTGTACGCTGGTTGCGTAGAAAGAAAGTGGACCCACTGCATCCCAGGATCTGCCAGATCTTAGAGTTCCTACAAGACAGCCGATCCAGCGGCCTTTGGGCATCCACCCTCAAGAGACAGATGGCGGTGCTAGCTACGGTTCTCCCATGCTACGGTGAGTTTGCTATATCTCAACACTCTCACATTCATCGTTTCCTAAAAGGAGCTACACACATAGATCCACCACAACAGCATCAGTTTCCCACGTAGAGACTCAATACAGTTCTCACCTAACCAAAGGACTCTTTGAACCTTTAAAAACCATACCTTTGAAGTACCTGAGAATGAAAACTTTGTTTCTAATAGCAATCACTTCGGCCCGTAGGATCTCAGAACTGGGAGCTCTGTCCATCCAAAAGGAGCTCTGCATCTTCCATAAAGACAAGGTGGTTCTACGAACAGACCCATCTTTTTGTCCAAAGGGTAACACTAGTTTTCACAGATCGTAGGAGATCTGTTTACCTTCCTTTTCTCCGAACCCCAGCCATCCCATAGAGAAGTGGCTTAACCTAGATGTGAGACAGGCGCTGAAATGTTATATTTTAAGGATGTTAAACATCAGACGCATGGAGTTTCTGTTCATCAACATCTCTCCTCCATATACTGGCAAAAAAAATTTCTTCGTCAGCTATAAGCTCCACACTAAAATCTTGCATTACCGAGGCATACAGGAGCCTGAAGATGAAAGTTCCTGAGGGCATCACAGCTCTCTCTGCAGTGCAGCTACTAGTGCGGGCTTCTCAAACAGAGCTTCAGTGGAAGAAGTCTGTAAAGCTGCTGTGTGGTCATCATTGTCCACATTTATCAGGCGCTATACAATCAATGTGTTTGACTCAGCAGATGCAGCCTTTGTCTGACGCATGCTACAATCCATCTTGTCCGAGGTTGACGACCCCCCGCCCAACACTTAGGGACATTGCTCTGGGAAGTCCCACACAAGATGGCCTCCACCTCAGAGGGAGAACGATCAGTGGACTTACCGTGAGGGGTCCTTCTCCTCTGAGGGCTGGAGGACATCATGGCCCTCCCAGGGTCATCACTCCTGACACGGACTTACTGTTAGCACGTACGCGAACTGATAAAGAGATGCACACAGAAAGGGAGAGTAAAAGAAAGAGAGAGATATAAGAGAGCCAAGGAGTGACGATGTTTAGAGAAAATGAGATTTCTGAAGTTCATCCTTATATGGAGAGAGTTACTTCTTCTGTCCATTCTATTCTATTGTTCTTCCTGTTCTAGTTCATGTTATACTGCTAGTTTGAATCTTGCTAGTTTTATATGTTACCTTACATAGCTTTCGAAGCACCGGAACCGAGCCTTGGGTGACTCCCACAGGAAACAGGAAGAAGTTTGACTTAGTCCTGCCTCCCTGATGATTGGTGGGAATCACCCACACAAGATGTCCTCCAGCCCTCAGAGAAGAAGGACCCCTCATGTTAAGTCCACTGGTCGTTTCCTGTAGTTCAATATATAACAAAATATATATATTTCCATAAAATACATTGTATCAAGGTATGCTATTACTTTAACAGATTTCTGGTTTATTTGTAGATAATCAATTGATATGAAAATATTATTGTTGTGACTGCCTAGAGCAGTGTTTTTCAACCTTTTTCGAGCTAAGGCACATTTCTTTCATTGAAAAAATCCCGCGGCACACCTGACAATATCTCACGGCACAGTGGTTGAAAAACACTGAAATACAAGATAAATGGGTCATTAGTTGCCTCAGCTCAAGTATTAACTATGACAGTATTACAAATACACGTAATAGCCACTCAACTTGAAATCGTAAGTTACAGATCCAAAGTGTAATGGCTCCTTCCCATAACATTGACCTGAGTTTCAGAAGAAATATAATGTGGATGTATTTTAACGCATCCCGGAAGGTCAGCCCGGAAGGCACATTTCTTTCATTGAAAAAATCCCGCAGCACACCTGACAGTATCTCGCGGCACACCAGTGTGCCCCGGCACAGTGGTTGAAAAACACTGGCCTAGAGGTTGTATGTTATTTTGTATATATAGTTTTAAAAAATAAAGTTATTGGGGGGGGGATGACTGTAGACATGCTCTTAGTTTTCACCCTACCCCTTCCAATACTAATATTCTTTTCAGGCTCTAGTGTTACTTTAAAAGTCTTTGGTTTTTTATTTACATTTATCCTACCCTTCTTCCAAGGACTTCAGTGTAGCTTACATGCCCCCCCCTTCATTTTATCCTTTTAACATCCCTATTATAGATGAGAGTAGATAGGAATATGTAGATCAAGTAGCCCCATCCATTTTAACTTAACAACCATATGAGGTAACTAGGTTGAGAGATCATGATTGGTCCAGGTTGCCTAGTGAGCTAGAGTGGAGATTTGAACTTGATAGTTTCTGTTCCAGTCCAATGCTCTAACCACTGGACTACAGTGGTTCTCTTACTTCTCAAGTATTTTATATCTCAAGCAGTAAAACTCTGTACATTTATTCATTTAGGTGATCTTCACATGCATTCCTAGCAAGAGTGTCAGTTCTGTAGGATTGTCCACATAGCTGGCCCACTTTCATATTCATGTTGATCACATATGCTCCCTCCTATTGTAGAATTGTACAAATTACTTGGAAGTGTGTGTGAAGAGTACTTCCACTGGGGTGTCCAGCCTGCATAAAGAAGTTTACATATCCTAGATACAGAAATAATGCATTGGATACATAGATGTTTAGTACTAAAGAGCATATTTGTGTTATTGGCAATATGTTTAGATGTGTTTCAGGTTTTCTGATTTGTGTTCAAATTCTTATCTAAAACGTTTCATGTCCTCCAGCAGCTCAGCCGTAGCTTTAATTTCGCAGCACTGTACTTGCCATATCAGCACAGCATATGTCAAGGTTGCTAAAGAGCATATTTAGACGCTCTGTATAGCTTACTCAGGGGGGTGGTAGTGATATGGAGCCATGTTCATAAATGCTTAGAGAGCTCCAATTCTGGCTTTTAAGTGGAGCTTCATGTTTCAGTCCCTTAACTTGGGGAGGGCCAGTGGGTACACTGATCCACTTAAACATTTTTCAAAGAACAGGACTCTTAGTTGTGATGTGACATCTATTTAAAAAGGAACAAATTTTGTGCCTGTCAGTAGCAGTTGGCGCTCCCCTGCCTGCCATGTGGCAGTTCTCCAAAATCCACCCACCTGAGCTCAGTTCACTCATAATTTCCCTGTCTCAGGTAAATATTTCAAGATCACTTTCATCTTTCATCTGACTGTACACAGGGGTTGGAATTTCTGTATATTTAAGGGATTCCCTAATTGAGCATAATAATACTCATTTTGAAATCAAAATAAAGAAGGCATCGTTCCCCAGCCTAGTCAGGACTAATTCCCCAGCCTAGTCAGGACTGAGTATGCTCATCTCCCCTCAGAATGATGAACATGGATGAACAAAAGCTATTGAGGAAGAATCAGCATGGATTGTGTAAGGGAAGATCTTGCCTCACTATCCTTTTAGAGTTCTTTGAGAGGGTGAACAAACGTGGACAAGGGTGACCCAGTCGATGTTGTTTAACTAGACTTCAGAAAGCTTTTGATAAAGCTTCTCATCAAAAGCTCCTAGTTAAATTCAGCAGTCATGGGATAAGAGGACAAGTCCTCTTGTAAATTAAAAACTGATTAATTAACAGGAAAAAGTGAGTGAGTATAAAGGGCAGTTTTCACAGTGGAAGGTGGTAAGCAGTGGGGTACCACAGGGCTCGGTACTAGTCTGGTGCTTTTTAACTTGTTCATTAATTATATGGAGTTGGGAGTAAGCAGTGAAGTGGCTAAGTTTGTTGGTGACATTAAGTTGTTCAGGACAGTGAGAACCAGGCAGGACTGTGAGGCGCTCCAGAGGGATCTGTCAAGGCTGGGCAAGTGGGCGTCAACATGGCAAAAGAGGTTCAACATGGGCAAGTGCAAAGTAATGCACACTGGAGCCAAAATCCTCACTACAAATATATGTTGACGAGGTCCAAACTGGTGATAACTGACCAAGAGACAGATCTTGGAGTCATTGTAGATAACTCACTGAAAAGGTTGACTCAGTGTACGACTGCAATAAAAAAGGCAAAGGCTATGCTGGGGATTATTAGGAAGAGGACTGAAAACAAATCATCCAGTATAATAATGCTCCTGTATAAATCTATGTTGTGGCCTCATTTGGAATACTGTATACAGTTCTGGTCACTGTACCTCAAAAAATGTTATAGTATTGGAAAAAGTGCAGAAAAGGGCAACTGAAATGATTAAGGGGACGGAACACCTTCCCTATGAAGAAAGGTTAAAGAGGTTAGCACTCTTTAGCTTGGCGAAACTGAGGTGTGACATGATAAGAGGTTTACAAAATCATGCATAGGATAGAGAAGGTACAGATAGAGTACTTTTCTCCTTTTCTCACAATGCAAGAACTTATTAGCATTCAATGAAATTAATGAGCAGTAGGCTTAGAATAGATAAAAGGAAGTACTTCTTCATCCAAAAAGTAATTAACACGTGGAATCCACTGCTGCAAGACGTGGGGGTGGCTACAAACATAGACAGCTTCAAGAGGGGATTGAATAAACATACAAAGTAGAAGTCCATGAGTACCTATTAGCCACAAGGTATAGAATGGAACACTGTTTGGGGCAGTGCAGCTCTGTATTTTTGGTGCTTGGGGGTAACAGTGGGAGGACTTCTGGAGTTGTGGCCCTGCTGGTTGACCTCCTGATGGCACCTGTTTTTTGGCCACTATGTGACACAGTGTGTTGGACTGAATAGGCCATTGGCCAGATCCAACGTGGCATCTATTATGTTCTTGAGAGTCAAAGAAAAAGGAGGAGATGGGGAAATTCACAAGCTGAAGCCAACAAGAACTTATTGTATCCTGGAGGATTTGGTTTGAGTACACACACAAAATTATTTGTGGGCCTGAGCTTGTAATGGTTTGAAAACCAGCGTGGTGTAATGGTTAAAAGCGATGGCCTCTAATGTGGAGAACCAGGTTCGATTCCACACTCCTCCACATGAAGCCAGCTGGGTGACCTTGGGTCATTTGTATTTCCTACACACACACACACACACACACACACACACACACACACACACACACACACACAATTATTTGTGGGCCTGAGCTTGTAATGGCTTGAAAGCCAGCATGATGTAGTAGTTAAAAGCGATGGCCTCTAATCTGGAGAACCAGGTTTGATTCCATACTCCTCCACATGAAGCTAGCTGGGTGACCTTGGATCAGTCACAGCTCTTTCAGAGGTCTCTCAGTCCAAAATTAAGTCTAGCTCACCACTAAAAGAGTTAGAATTTAAGGCTGCCAGATAATCTTAGGATCTCCTAGCTATACTACACACAATGCCATTTATTTAATTTTTGTAATGGCTTAAAACTGAATCCATGACCTTCTTTCAAAGGTAGCCTTTCTTTGTGGAAGACTGGATATGGCAAAAAACAGTGTTTTTGAGATCAGTTAGAAATGTCCTGGATTAGGTTAGTTTAGGTTAGGCATTAATCTTACTGTTGTGGGAAATTATCAGAAATTATTTATGACCAAACAGCATGGATATATGCTTCCAGTTTCTGAAGCCTTTGATTCTGGAATATTACCTCAAACCAGCCAGCACACCACTGTCAGACTTGCCTGAACTCCTTACCACATGTATAGAGAAGAAGACCCATCTTCATTAATGTCACAATTCCCACCACCACCACTATGTCTAACCTGATATAATTATCTGAGGAAGTGAGCAGTGACTCACGAAAGCTCATCTGCCACATATTTTGTTAGTCGTTAAGGTGCTGCTGGACTCATGCTCTTTTCTGCTGCTACAGACAGACTAACACATCTTCCCCATCTTGATCATATATAATTACATATTGCAGAGAGAGAGAGAGAGTGCCTAACCAGAGGTCTTTATGTTTTGCAATTAGGTCGCATAAAAACTTAATTTAGTTCTAAGCCAACAGGATATAAAAACTTTAAGCCAACAGGATGTAATTGTTTACCAAAGCAGTTAGTATGCACGCTACATGAATTACAAAATGTCAAATTTTATTTAAATCAATATTTTTTGGTGATTGAAATAGTTCTGATTGTACATCCATCTAGTTATGATTTTACATTCATCCAGGGAGAAGGTGAGTTTCAGATCAGTTTCCCCTTGCGGTTTTTTTTCTGTCTCCGTTTTTATCCTTCCTCTGAGTATCTGAGGTTAGCATAAATGGGGGGCCCTTCCCCGCCCGCCCATCTTATTTTTCAGAACAACCCTGTGAAATATTTTAGGCTGCGAGGTAAAAACTGGGCTTTGTGGCTAGGCAAGAATTTGAATGCAGGTCCAAATCTAGTGCTTTAGCCACGGTATTACGCTATTTTTTGTTTTTGTTTTTTTAATGGTTAGAAAACTGTGGGGCTTTTAAAAAAATTGCTTCCAGTCAAACAAATTATAATATTACTAGCAGAGATCATTACCATTTATATAGCATTTTACAGTGTTCAAAATGCTTTACACACATTTTTGTAATCTTTATAGTAACAAGGTTAGATAAGTTATGGCAGAAGCAAGATCTGAGCCAAAGAATCTACTGTTTTATAGCTCACAGTGCAATCTTGTGCAGAGTTGCTCCAGTCTGAGGCCATTTATTTCAGTGGGCTTAAAATGAAGTCACTCTCCATAGGATTGCACTGTCAACCTCTCAGTCAGTTTAACTGTCCCAACGTGAGAATATAATCCAGAACTGAATGAGCATCTTTCCCATCATCTTCTTTTAACTGGGCATTCTTTGTTACAAAGCCTTCATGTCTCATCTTTCAAATCCTCCTTGAATAAAACATTAATCTTAATTACACAAATTATGCATCAGCTAAGGATCCTCAGGGAGTCCTTAGGTAAAATATCAATAAATTTAATGATTTGTAATTAAATGTTGAGGAACCAGGGGGATGTGTTTTGGATCCTGTAACACTGGGAGTTCATGACAGAGGAATTTAATTATGAAATGCTGCTTTATTCAAAGACAAGGGATTTAAAACGAACACCACATTTACATGCCAGATCTGTATTAACTACATAGCAAAGGCTGTGCAATGGTATGGTATAGGTCAAACTCTTCTTTATGATGGGGGATTAAATTCTGGGAAATAAAGGCATGTTTGTAAAGGTGTGTATGTACAGTATAGATAACAGAGGGGAGCCTCAGCGAGTTCCTGGCTCCCTGACAAATGTACTAGTTTTTATGTTGCCTCTTACAACACTGCGTGTACAATTTCAGCATGAATTGTGATACCTAAAGCAAGCCTAACTCTCTACATGGTTCTTAAGGAACAATGGGAATGATGAAGTAGTTCTACCACTGTGCACTGATCTGAGGTCCCTCCCAATGCTCCCTCTAAGCTGTGGAGCCTTGTGAGCAAACATTCTACTTTGTGAGTTACTGGCATTGAAGTTGTGAGTGAGCAATTTGGCTGCTGCATGAATTAGTCTGCTCCGGAGCCATCCTTCCTGAGCTAAGACAAAAATGTGTGAGCTGGAGGCTAAAAAACTGTGAGCTAGGTCACACTAACTCAGCTTAGAGGGAACACTGGTCCCTCCCACCCAGAGGGTTTTTTGTTTTTGTTGTACATGTCATCCTTGAGTTTTTGCTTTTTACCTGTTTTTAAAAGGTAGAACACAGTGACTCTGTGGGTTTGATGCAGAGTGTTGTAGGTGGATGGGATGGGAAATAATTTTTCCTGCCCTGGAGTAATCTAACTATACACATACATGTTTCATTCATTTCTGAATTTGTTTATTTATTTTGGTATCTGATCTCGGAAATATATTGGGCTTCAGTCTTTCCCCCTGTACGGTTAGCATACCCAAGGCATTGCGGGATCTACTGTCCCTGAAGCCTAAGCAATAAGTGGTTTTAACTTAATCCTCAATAGGGAAACAGATGCTCCCACCTAGGGTCTAGCATCTGGGGCTGTCAGTGGTTATTACAGAGATTCAGATGAGATGAAATTATCACTTGCCCTCATGGAAAAGACCAACAAGTAGCGAGCAGCGCGCTTGCAATTGTAGTTGGGAAAAAGCAACTACTGCTATCGCTGTTTGTAATTTAATATATTTATTTTTTCAAGATACTTTCTTGAATAAAAGTGCAGTGCTTTTCCGTGAGGTTTTTTTAAATTACTACTGCTGTTGGCAGAGATATTTTGGGGAGGCTAAGTAGTGTAAGCATCCTCATCTTGTTTAGTAAATTTACTATTCCTAGCTGCCTTAGGTTCGTAATATTTTGTCCTGCCAGTTTCTTACAGTATTACCTAGGGGGTTGGTGGTAGAAGGGGGGGATGGGGCGTTATTGGGGATTAGGCTGTTCTTAAGCAAGTTTACTCAGAAGTCCCCAATGATTTGAGTCCAGGAGTGCTTTAAAGACCTACAGGATTTTCCAGGATATAATCTTTTGAGAGTCCAGGCTTATACCCTGGAAAATCTTGTTGCTCTTTAGCATGCTACTGGAGTCGAATCTTGCTCTTCTAATGCAGACCAACATGGCTGTCCACCTGGAACTAACTTCCTGGTAACTATGATTGTAGAACAAAATGTACATTTCCAGGTTCACAGATATCACAGCAGAACTACACAAAATTTACTGTTTATCCCCAAACTACAAAATAAGTGTAATATTCATACTCAGTGTTAATCATTTTATTTATGTCCTTTCTCATTCTTTGATTTGCCCAGTCAAGATGTGTTATACCTATCTTTTCAATTATGCAGTTTATTAGTCTAAGGTCATCCATGAACTTCTTCAGCTTTAGCACTTGAACAATGAGATTTCTGTGACTCTCTTTATCTATTAAAATGTTCACAACCCTCTTGTCTCTTGTAAGGGTGACCCAAAACTTAACAAAATGTATGAAACACATACCCATAATGCGAAAAATTAAAACAATCAAATAAATTACCAAAAAAAACCCTGAACTAAACCACAGCTCTTATAACAAAGTCAAATAAAAAGACAGAAGTCCCACATTATTCATTGGGCCTTAGCTAAGAGTAAGGCATGGTAGCCAAACAAAATTTACATTTTGTCACTTTTCCCAAGGAGGAAAAGTTAGTTATTGGTTAAGATGTCATATGAAGTGCCCAGCATAAGTGATGGGCAAACAGTCATTAAAGCAATATAACAAATAAGTCATTAAAACAATATATCAAATAAGCTTCAGTAACCAAAGGAGAAATCATTATTATAGCCAAACACACACACATGCAGTTAGAATAGTTTCATAGAATCACAGAGTTGGAAGGGGCCATACAGACCATCTAGTCCAACCCCCTGCCCCAATGCAGGACCAGCCTAAAGCATCTCTGACAAATATTCATCCAGCCTCTTCACTCCCGTGTCAAAAACTAAAAAGGCTAGGCCTAGAGTTAGTGTTGAGGAAGGAATTCCACCACTCAGGTGCCACTGTGAAGAAGGCCCAGGGCATCTTAATCCACCCACCTAAGTTCTGAGGGTAACAAATGGACAGTGAGGACTGTGGTAGAGGAGCAGTGAGGACTGTGGTAGAGGAATCAGAAACACCAGCTGCAATGCAGGAACTCAAGTCTATTCAGAAAAGGCCTGTTATCTTTAATTTATTTCATTTATTTTGAAATATTTCCCCTTTCAGATTCTCTGAGAAGGGTTTGGATGCCTCGTGATTCACCCTACCTCTCATCAAAACTTCATGTCAATGCACAATTAAACTTGGTTATTTTCTTCCGTTCACTGCACAGTTCAGCTTATTGCTTTCTGTTTCTGTGCAGTAGTTCTGGTAAACAAGCTTGTTGACCAAATGTCCTGTTCCAACATGTAGCGCTTAGAATCATATGCTTTCCTCCTTATCCTCACTACCTTTTGGAATACAGATTCTAGCTTTTTGTTAACTGTTGCTGTCCAGAATTTAAACACTTGAGTGTAGGTATCATGGATGCTGAAAATAGAATGCTCTACTTAAAAGTATCATGTTAAAAATACCGAAAGAGTACAGTGCCATCTTAAGAAGTGCTATTAAAAGCCACAGTGCTGGCCTTGAACAAGTAATTGACCACATACAATGAGGTTTGATATTCTCCCCTTTCATTCAGATAGAGGTGGTGGACACTATTGACTGGCCATGTATAGAAGAGGAAAGAGGTGTTATTGCTAAGATGCAACCCATTAATATTGTACAAAAGTGAACTTGACAATGAAGTCTTAACACTTTGACAGATTCTGTGGAAAATCCTGTGGGGTTTGAAACACATCTTTTTTTCTACCCTTGCTGTTATAGTTGGCTTTCTGAAGAATAGTGATTTTTTAAAAATAACACCACTTTGTGAAGTGGTTTTTGGAGCACTGAATGGTTTGTGAATTCTCAGCACTGCATGTGTGTGCGCACTTAGAAACCAGTGCATCGTGTAGCCAACTTAGTGTATTCTGCTCTTGAGAAAAGAATCACAGTATCACTGCCATCCCATGCGGGGCCCTCCCCTCCATGAGCTGGCCCCTTACCCCCGGGCTTCAAACAAGGGATGGCCCTTCCCCCATCTGAGGTGGGCAAGAGCCACTGCCGTCACCAAAAGCTGGCTGTTGAAGCCTCAGTCAGAGCAGCCAGTGCCACTGAGCTGCTTGGCTCCCCCCTCTGTTGGGGGCAGTCTGTACAGATGGGCAGGGCCCCTTGCAGCTGCCCCTATTGTGTATTGGTTAAGTCTGCCCCTTGCTTAAGAGAGAAACCCCATGCAACCTGGAAAAAGTTTGTTCATAAAAGAAATAATTTATATTCTAATTTGCCCCACTTGTTAGAACTTGCCAATTAGCCCCCTTCCCATGTGTGAAGCTTAACTAGGTGTATGGCTGACATAAAAGTTCTATCCCAAACCACCATTTTTAAAGTTTCGGCATGAAAGTTAGCTTCCAGCATCGGGTTCCTATGTGGTTATATTATGCAAAGGTTTCGTGCAGAGCTTTTCCAATGTGCTTTAAAAAAATATTTATTTCAGGTTTTCCCCATTAACAAAAGCAAAGTACATACAACTTATACAATCGAGAAAATTTAAAAATAGAGTCTTAACATTTTAAAATGTCTTACTATAATATTCCATATAGGATTTCAATAGTTACATTCAGTAACTGTACTTTTAGATAAAACAACATACTCTTAAACAAAGCTATTATACAGATTCCTTGGAATTTCTTTATAGCATGATAAAAAGGTTAATACAGGTCGCCAGGTGTTTTCAAAAGTGATCACAGCTTTAGAGGAGGGTGGATTCATAATATTAAAGGCAATCTTAGCCTGCACATATTGCTCCCAAATCTTTTTATACCACAGGTCCCAGGTAGGAGACAAAGACACCTTCCAAAGCGAGGCAATAGAAGATTTGGCTGCTGAAAGTAAAATAATTAAAATACATTATTCTGTATAATAACAGTGGTCTCCCACCAACTCCAAACCTAATAATAAGCATTCAGGTGTGAAATATAGAGAATGTCTAGTAGTTAACTTTATGTTGTCAAGAAACATCTTCCAAAAAGTTTGTAGAACTGGACGAAAGAGCCAACAATGTATATAAGGCCCCTCCGCTCCACATTTTCTCCAACACATCAGGCTCGATTGGGAATTTGAATATGCAAGTGCTTTGGGGTGCAGGTACCACCTTGATATAATTTTAAAAGATTGATACCGTATTACAGTGGTCGAAGATTGGAATGTCATTGTGTTCCAAATATTAATCTTCATCTTGAAGTGGGGTACCACAGTCCTTTTGCCACATTCTTTAATAAGGTAATGATGTTGATAAATTTAGTCCATCAAGCAATGTGCTTTTGATAGCTTGTAAGTCTGCGGTATTTTGCATGTATTTCTGTTATATGAGATTGTGTTTACTTTTAGTTTGATGTAATTTACTTTTATACCTGCTGCTCCAAAGAAAAGCAGGGTATAAATGAGTTAATTAATTCAGTTAAAATCCAGGTGGTAAAACTTCTGAACTGTGTAACTTCAGGCTGCAGGTAGGGGAACTGTATGATTGAAGAACTCTTACATATACTTAAATATGTCAGGGTGATGGGTAACCAACTTTGGCCTAAAGTAGTACAGTCCAAGAAGAGTCATACTGTAGGTCTGCCAATAGAAACTAGCAAGAGTCCAGTAGCACATTAAAGACTATCAAAATTATGTGGCAGGGTATGAACTTTTCTGAGTCACTGCTCACTGCTTCAGATACTGGGTCTGCCAGTTGTATAACTAGGTCCTGAAATGTGTTAATTTGTTTTTGTTTTGTTTTGTTGCAGCAAAATTTGCCTTGTTATTAAAAGAAGTTGTTTCTTGTTACAGTCACTCCTTTTTTCGATCAATCAACGCAGCCTGCCTCAGAACCCTTCCTTGGAAGGCTTTTCCCATTAAGCCCCTTTTCAAAAAAGCTGGGCTTGGGAGCACTTCAGACTGATCCAGGTTAAGCTTTTGAACAACTAATGAAATGTTACGAACTTGGCAGAAATGTTAGGTCAATGCTTGGATTTATTCAACTTGAGTAGGTTGTAAGTTTTTGCTTTGATGTCTTGTCTGACTTAATTCTCCAAGAAAATTGAGAACTATAATGTAGTAATTCAGCGGATGCTGTTATTCCCACAGAGCAATGTAAGCCTTTGGGGTTTGACTACTCTATCTGCCTTGGGATTTATGCAGTTCAGCAAGACCCTGTTAACCAAGTTTTAGCTGTTTGAATTCCTTCTGATCCATTTCCACCAGCACCAACCCAGAGATTCTTGCCTGCACTGACGTGGTCCATGTTCATTACTTTGTTTAAGAGGTATTCCCTGCTGAATATATCCACTACTCATACTGATTGTGTATGTCATGTGTATCTGAAGCATACTGTTGGGCCCAGATGAATGAACTGCATGTGGAAGCTTCTTCCATGCTTTGGTTGCTTTTCTGGTATTGGAGTGACTGTGTCCTCTATTTCCTCCTGTAGTCTGGTTTGAACCTTTGTGGAAAGGGCGTTTATAAGGAGATGATGGACAGGCTGAAGTAACTGCTCTGTAATTTGTGCCTGGGGTTGGACCTTCTTAGTCCTCCACACACGGTCTGAATTTACACTGAGGCTGTGAGGGAGAGAGGAAGGGAGCTTAATCTTTCAGTCTCCACTCAATTTCACTAAATGAAACCACATTTCCCACTTTGGCATTAGAATTTTAAAATAAGATGGTATTTTCCTTTAAAATTCTAATATTTATTTATTTATTTATTTATTTAGTTAGTTAGTTAGTTAGTTAGTTAGTTAGTTAGTTAGCTAGCTAGCTAGCTAGCGTCCCACCCTCCCGGCCAAGGCAGCCTCAGGGCGGCTTAGACAACTATATTGAACAGCTAAACCACAGAATTAAATAAAAACCACAACAATGTAATGATAAAAACATAGTGTAAAGTGCTAGTGCAAGTCATAAATGATGGTGGCATAGTGGTTGGAGTTGATTTCAATTATGAAATTCAGCAAAGAATTGAAGGGTGAAGTCCCCTTCTCCTCAACTTTCCCTTCATTGCCTCAATACAAATTGAGATGGCTGTATGAGCCTACACTTTGTATCTTATAGATAGATGGCAATCTTTGCCATGTCTGTCTTCATCCTAAACTGTCTCTTTGTAGCTGCAGTCTTTAATCCCTGTTGGTATTAGGGATGCCAGCCTTCAGGTGGGACCTGAGGATCCCCTGGAATTACACCTCATCTTCAGAGTACAGAGATAAGTTCTCCTGGGGAAAATGAATGTTTTGGAGGGTGGACTTTGTGGCATTGTACCCCACTGAGGTCCCTGTCCTCAACTGTCTCCATTCCCAAATTTCCAGGAATTTCCCAACCTGGAACTGGTAACCCTACCCCCCATCCCCTGCTGGTGGCCAGGGGGACCTGGCAACCCTAGTTGGTATTACAACTCTGTTGGTGGTGGTAGAAAGTGCCACCAAGTCACAGCTGACTTACGGTGACCCTGTGTGGTTTCCAAGGCAAGAGTGGGTTTGCCATTGCCTACGTCTGTATAGTACCCCAGAACTCATTCAGTGATTTCCCATCAAAATTCTAACCAGGACTGACCCTGCTTAGCTTCTGAAATCTGACGAGATCAGGCTAGTCTGGGCCATCCAGGTCAGTTGGGCCAGACATTTTTGGGAGCTCCTTGGAATTACCTGCAGTGTGTCCAGACATGGTGAGTTTCTCAAGACTTACCTGGGCCTTTCCACTTGAGAGGCAGTAACTGTAGAGAGGAAACTGTAGAGCAGCATTCACTGTGTTGTCTGTTCAGTGTTCGGGGGTCAGTAGTCTGAGACATCTCTCCCTGAGCCAGGAATTAGGAACTGTTGCTTCACACTGGAATACTGAACACACTGGTGTTCAGCATGAGCAGGAAGCAGAGGTGGAAAGGTAATATTGTACTTGTAGCACGCTGGGCATTTTGAGAGTCACGAGGAATTTTGCAAATTTTTACAGTTTAATCTGCCTTTTTGATTTTTTTAAAATAATATTGATTATATGTGTCATGACATGTCATTAAGTGCCAGGAGCAATGCTCCCTCTAAGCTGTGGAATCTTGTGCAGAAAAATTCTACATTGTGAACTACTGGCATTAAAGTTGTGAGCGAGGGGTTTGGCTGCTGCATAAATTAGTTTGCTCTGGAACCATCCTTCCTGAGCTAGGATGTGTGAGCTGGAGGCTAAAAAACTGTGAGCTGGCTCACACTAACTTAGCTTAGAGGGAACACTGTACATATTAAGTTGCATAGAAGTATAGTTTGGTAGATAGAAGTTATTTGTAGAGCTGCCACCCAATTGAAGACGTCTTTGTTACTTACTTAAATAATATTGCTTTAGAGGCTAACTGGCCACAAGCAGTATCACAGTGAAACAACCCTATATTATCCCCTTTTACATTTAATTACTGCCAGCAAAAATTCTGCAACTAATACTATGACCCTATTATCCATATCTAATAATAACATCTGAATTAGACTCTGCAAAGAAAGGTAAAATGTGTAAGATATAAACTGCCCTAAATATTTCTTCATCAAATCCTTCCCAAAACAACAGAACAGCAAAATACATTCCAAGGTCTCGATTTGACCATTCCCTTACCCATGCCTTCTATCTGAATAAGAAATCCCTGCATAACGGCCTTCAGTAACCATTGCCGGAAAGGCGTTTAGCCTAGCCGGCATAAACACCCTTCTGTACTAGAGCACCGTTCAGGAGAAAAAATATAGTGGAATAAAATTAAAGGCGATTAGGCTATGAGTGGCTGCTTAGCACACCCATTGTGGTCTCTCCTGTGTAGACTTATTTGTTAATCACATAAATGTTCAATCTGTTCAATTGCATGTATTTGTAGAAGAACAATGCAAACAGTTTTAAAGAAAAAGGAATAGTTTAGATGAAATAACAAGCACTGACTTTAGAAAGGCCTTTCCAGGTACCGGCATTAAAAATTTAACTTTAAAAATATGTGTTTTACAGTTAACCAGAGAGTTGATTTGAAAGGGTTTTCATCTACTTATCTTCTTAAGCAGCTGTAGTAGCACACAAGAGCAGTGCCCATCTTTTGTAAATTCTGTTAATACAAGGGGGGCCCCCATGATACTTATGGGAGGGAGAAGGAGGTGAGGCTGGCGATCTCTCCTTCCCCCCTGGGTCCCGTCTGCCACCCGCTCCTTCCCTTCCCCCCGGACTCCGGCAGGCCTCGGCAGCACTCGCCTGGCCCACCTCTCCCCCCCCATGGGCTGCGGTGGGCCTCGGCAGCGCTCGCTGGGCCCACCTCAGGCCGCCCCTTCCCCCCCATGACGGGCCCACTGGTTCTTCCCCCCATGGGCCATCCCTCTTCCCCCCTTCCCCTGGCTTGGTCCGGCGAGACCTGCAGCAAGGGCTGCTCCGGTGCTGCTAGTGCCCGCTGCTGCTGGTGTTGGCGGGCCGGCAGCCGGGCCGCTGGCTCAGCTGCAGCCCACCACCGCCACCTGGCCGCCCACTGCCCGGCTGCCACTGCTAGCAGTGAGGTAAATCTGTTCTCTGCGCATGCGCAGGGGATGGGTTTTTACTTTGGGGGGGATTTAAGTATCCCCCCGAATTTTTTTTTAACTTTTTAGATTTTTCTGCAGATGTGGGGATCGCCCCACGTCTGCAGAACAACCTCCCTGCCCCCCAGGTATCCACATGCGGGGGACTTCGCTATTAATAAGGCCACTACTGTACTGCTGAGAACTGACTTTAATTGAATTATAAGGTAGGAAAACAAATATGGGGTGGTATACACCTGAAAAATAAGTAGTGAGTTCATTTCCCCCCAAATGTTGTCTTAGGTAGAATTCCGGTTTACAGTCCACCTGCTAAAGATGTCCATATTAGAGTATCGTTCATTGTCTTCTTAAGACTTGTTCTAGAAGTACTTTCAATGGGCAGATTCTTTTTGTGACTACTGGAAGGAATCAGGAGATGTTGTATAAACTGAGGTGGAAGGAGGTGGATGTTACCTGTGTTAACATGTAAGTTACCTTGCTCAGGATGACAAGGTTGTGTTATTCATGGAACACCCCCCCAAAGCTGCCTGGAATTGATAGGTAAGCTGAAACTACAAGGCCACCTTTTCATACTGTGGAAAAGTACTATTTAGAACAGGCTGAAAAGGTTTATTCAGCTGACTGCATGAGTAAATTTAAGCTGGCAGGATGTATCTTTCCTGACAGTTTGTATTTCAAGCCGACGGAACCTGCAAAACTGTATTGAAGGCAAGTTCGGGGCTGTATCTGTAAAGCAGAAAGCAAGGAAGAATGCAGCTACAGAAGCTCTTCTACTCCTTTAACTAGAATGATATACCCAACATAAGCTGCCCTTTATTCCTGCTTTAATAACGCAAACAAGAGGGAAACTGTATGTCAGGGCCTCTGCCCAGACACTAGGGTTCATTGCTGCCGACACCAGAAGTGTGTTTTATAAATGAGGCGTTCTGGAAATCTGAGCCACATTCCCTGTTTTACTGGCTTGATAATTTGAGTGAATGCCAAGCACTCAGACTGCTCTGTTCAAAAGTTTCTTTTAATAAGCATACAAAAATGGTTGAAAAATTCAGTGTCTTAAGCAAGGAAGTGTTGATGAATGAAGCCTCCCACCTCAGGTAAACATTTTTGTAGGGGGTCTTTTTCTGGTCCCCCTCCAGGATTTTTTTCAGTTTTCCTGATGGAAAAAAATGGGAAATTTTCAGAGCAGTAAAAAAACAACCTCTCCCCCCCTTTTTTTGAATGAGAAAAACTTAAAAAGTGTGCCACTCATTTTAGATGTGTAGCATGAAAAGTCAGAGAACTTTCTCAGTTTTTCCAACAGAAAAAAAGAGGCAAAGTTGGAGGTGCGCTGGGCGGGGGAACTCTTATGGAACATTTTCTCTTTCAGAAAAAAATAAAATGCTTTTATCTATCAAGGACATGGCAAAAGAAGTTTGTACACAAAATTGTACATGAAGGAATTAAAATTTGAAAGAATAATTTTATACTTTAATGTCATGCTTCCCTTTTTGGATTTTGTATGTAAACATGCACATTTGCGCATGATGTTATGTCTAACCATGCATAGGTCAGAGCTGAGATAACAACAACTTTATGAGAAGTCCTGTGTGGAACAAAATGCACTCCCAAACCCCGAGCTGTTACTTGGACATTAAAGCAGCACTTAAAAACACAGAAATGTTTCATTCGTGATCTCTCTTTCTGCCTCTTTTTGTTAAATTAAGAAGCTCTGCTTCATACTGATAAGAGAGGCATTTCTATAAAAGTCAGTTGCTGGTAATTAGTGGAACTGAAATGTTGCTATTGGCCTTTGTCCTACTCCTCTCAGAAAGTTTAGAGCCTTCCTGGAACTTAAGTGGCTCTTCTTTCCAGTGGAAGAGCCACTTAGGTTGGAAGACTCTTTCTTCGGCTTGATGACGAAGTCTTCAGACTTCGTTGAATGGAGTGGGAGCATACAGGCCACGGCTGTGTTAGCATCTACACTTCTGTCTCCAGTCTGCTTCTGAAGGTGTATCACTGGTGTATCGCTTTGGCTTTTGAAGCATTTGTACATGGTGGTTCTGCTTTTGCCTGGCTTATTCCCTCATTTTATACATTTTCACCACTGTGAAAAAGGTTGCTGAAGGGAGTGGTTACATCAGTACAAAATGATGTTCTGTCCACCTGGTTGTTATCGTGCTTGGAAGTGCTTGTACAGGGTCCCCTCTGCCCCTGGGGTGGGCATTAATTAATTAATTGTATGGCATCATGTGTAGAATAGCCAGGAAATCCTAAGATTGTCTGGCAGTCAGATGTTCTAGCTTTTTTAGCATTACACACCACTAGATGGCAAGCTTGACTTGTTTTTAAGGCAAGAGATGTTTCAGAGGTGGTTTGCCATTGCTTGCTTCTGCATCACGACCCTAGTATTCCTTGGAGGTTGCCCTTCCAAATACTAGCCCAGGCTGACCCTGCTTAGATTCCGAGATCTAATGAGATGGGGCTAGGCTGAGCTAGGTGGGACGGGCATAGTTACTGCTGAATGCTGCACTGCTGCAAGATGGGAACTCTGGTGGCAACTTACAGTGATAGCCCTAGTAGTAAATCTGTTGGAAAAGGCTACAGGTTACCTTTAATTATTTGCAGGAATGGTCAATCCAAACATTTCAAGGGTAGAAAAAGCTTCCATTTAATTTCACTAAAAGATTAAACATGTAGGTAAACCACATCTGTAATGAAGGAAACAATAATGAATATTTTGAAAGGCACAATTGGATATAGCAGTGGTTTAGCTAAGTAATTAAGGAATATAAATTTAGGGCATAATGAGTAAGGTAGAACATAGAAAAGACAGTTCTTCTTTCAACAGATTATTAACCTACCAAGTTAGCTATTGAAACATTTTCTCCAGGGAGGGGGAAATGACTCTCACAGATTTGTAAATCCCAGGATTTGGGAACAGGCAGGTATTTTAAAGTTCCATCTGCAAATATGAATTGCATAAGAAACATGTTGCCAGTGGGTTAATTTTAATATTTGACGCTTGCTGATTGGGGAAAATGACTTAATGATTTAATTGTATGACACTTTAACACCTTGATCAAACATGCCTATGAGTCATAACTTTGCTTTTTCTATTTCCTCTTGATGAAGACTTTTGCAAAAGGCAGAAATAAAGTGCCTTTGGGGGCTTCCAGATGGAGGGCTTTGAGGCCTCCCATCATGTTACTTTCTTGCATTGTAACGTGGCTTCTTCCCTTGCCTCAAGGGTAGCATATTGTGGGCCAGTTGAGAGGGGGAGCCAGCACCGGTGTTTTTTCTGGACCTCAAAGCAAACTGGAAACCAGTGAAGCTACATTAGAGTTGGAGTAATATGATGAAAAGTGACTTGTCCTTGTAAATAACCAGGCAGCCACATTCTGGACCAGTTGAAGAGTCGGAGGACTTTTCAAAGGGTAGTCTTGCAGACGGCATTCCACTAGACTGACTGATAAGTCACTAAGGGACAGGTAACTGTGGCTGAGCTGGGCTTTTCCGGTGAAGTTCATAGCTGGTATGTCAACCTAAGATGACAAAAAAAAAACACTGCTGACTATAGCTGATGTCTAGACATCCAGATGAAAGGCTGGAGTTAGGAGTAGCTCAGACTGGGAACTTGGACTTTGGAAATGATGGAGTACTGAGTCAATGAACCTGGTTGTATCCCTACAAGATAAGATCAACTAATCCCCAATCTTCATCCCCTCCATTTTGTCTTCATTAAGACTTCAGTTTTTTTCATTCAGCTGAGTACAACACATGCAGAAAATGGTATGTAAGTCTTGGGGTTTAGGGTTCAGCCTTCCATCATGGGGATGAGGAGTGTGGTGCTGACTTGGCTGGCAAGGAGCGACTGCTGCGAAATCAGAAGCAGATCTGTTATTGCAGAATTGTTGCCACGCTGGGCCAGGTGCACCAAGGGGTTTTAAACAGATCCTCCCTCCCTTTGGAGTGGAGTCCGCAGAGGCTTACAACTCCTCTCGTTGTTGTTGCTGGAGCTGCAGCCTGGCACTGCTTTTGTGTTCGTGCAGAGTCAGCCTCTGCCGTACCCTACGTCTGGGGCACTCAGGGGAACTAGGTGGGTAGTTTGGCCTCGGGGTGTCTGTAGCTGGGGTTGCTGGCTCCAGCTCAGGAATGGTCTCTCCTTCTGGCTGCACCTCTTGTGCAGCTGCTGGGAATTCTTCCTCTTCAGGTGCTGCTTCGGTGCTCTTCCTCTTCAGGTGCTGCTTCCACTGGGCTGTCTCTAGAGGAGGCTGAGTTGTTCCCTGCCTCCTCATCTGAGGAGGAGTCAGCCTCAGCCGGACCTATACCCACGATATGTTGAGCTTCACACACACTGTGTTTCCTCTGCCTAAGAGGAGAGCTTAGAGAATCTAAGAGAAGGGCTTAGATTTCTGTTCTAACTTCACTTTACTGTTGATTGTTCTGTAACCAAATAATGTGTAATTGCTTGGGTAGTCTGTCAACTAAAATTGAGTCTATTAAGCTGGAAGCAATAATTGGTGTTTCCCCCATCTCTCTGTATGCAGGTTTTTTCCTTGTGTAAGTTTATAATCAGAACCTATGTAAAGGTGATCTACAGAGTATGCACATATTTTATGAGACCCCCACATTTTGTTTTTAGGCAGGTTATGGAAAAGAGATAACGTTAGGTACCTTTGAGGTTGAGGAATTAGGGAGAGTCCTTTGTCCGGTCATCATTTCTTGTTAGTAAGATTTATAAGGTGATTGGTACGGGTGTAGTGTGTTTAGAGTCACAGCAGTAAAGCAGGAGTGGATGTGCACCCATTTAGCAAGTACTCACAGCTGCCAGAGTAAGAACAGGAGAAATGACTTTCTGAAGTTCCCCGGGGATGCCAGCCATAACGGACTAACAACTCATACAGTATCAACCAAGATAGTGTTGACTCTCTCTTGCCGTCTTCCATGTGCTTTCTGTAGACTGACTGACTGTAAGATTTATCTCATGTGTAGCTAGAGGTATGTATCTAACCCACTGGATATATTCATTTAAAAAGAGAATAATCTTGTTTTGGGGAAAATGTTTTGGCAACAAGGTGGACTGCAGACCTAGAAGACAATAGATCCCTTCCCCGCCCTGAGACTTCCCAAGCTTGCTCTACATTTTAGGTGAAGTAGGACAGATTTCTGTTTCTTTCATCCTTAACGAACTGCTTTGTAGTCTCTGTGATTCAGCTTGCAGCTTAGGAGTGACATAGCTGAAGAGATATATTTAACTCAGAAAGCACTATTCAGTTGCAGTCTCAAAGTGTGATATTAGCTGAGCAGAATACAGAAAGCACGTGTATGCTTATAGCAGCAATATTATTGCAAGAAAAATTCTATCAGTTGGTAGGAGAAACAATAGAATAGGTGAAATTTTAGAACTCAGTCATGTGTACAAGTGGAAGCACATCAGCCCCCTGTCCAGCCTTCAATAATAAAACAATGTGCTACATGTGCTGTAGCCTACCCCATAGCAGAGGGGCTACGGTGACTCAATGGTTATGACCCTGAGCTGCAGACCGGAAGGTCAGTAGCTCAGCAGTTCGAGACCCAAGTGCCGCCTGACGGAGTGAGCTCCTGTCTCTGGCCCCAGCTCCTGCCAACCTAGCAGTTTGAAAGCAAGAAATTGCAAGTAGATAAATAAGTACCACTTCGGTGGGAAGGTAACAGCATTACGTGCACCTTGGTGTTTAGTCATGCCAGCCACATGACCACAGAAAAAATCTTCCAGACAGCACTGGCCTTTCGGCTTGGAAACGGAGATGAGCACCACCCCCTGGAGTCAGATTTGACTGGCTTCCGAGCAAGGGAAACCTTACCCCACAGCAGAACTCTCTTCTTGCAGACTTGCTACCTAAAATGTATCAATATCTTCTTCAGTTTCGTGTAGTGGTTAAGAGCGGCGGACTCTAATCTGGAGAACCGGGTTTGATTCCCCACCCCTCCACATACAGTCAGCTGGGTGACCTTGGGTCAGTCACAGTTTTCTCAGAGCTGTTCTCTCAAGAGCAGTTCTCTCCGAGCTCTCTCAGCCCCACCTATCTCACAGGGTGTCGGTTGTGGGGAGAGGAAGGGAAGGAGATTGTTATGTTAGGATGTTTTTATGTTTGTTTAATTTTTAAGTAATGTATTTGCCATAATGGCTGTTGTTAGCCGCCCTGAGCCTGCCGTATGGTGAGGAGGGCGGGATACAAATTTCAATCAATCAGTCAATCAATCAATCAATGAGCTGCTCTGAGACTCCAAGTGAAGGATGAGGTATAAATTCAACTTCTCTTCTTCTTCTCTGTCAGTCCATGGTAGTGAAGAGTCAGAAAAATATAGCCATCAGGGAATTGATTAGAAATTTAGATCTTGAGTATATAAGAGATCTAACATGCCATAGTAGATAATCTAGGGAAACACTAGTTGTTCAAATACCTGCTGTGCAGTGGACACTAACTCGGTGACTTTCTGACAATTGCACTATCTCATCCTGACCTACTTTACAGGATTGTGGTGGTGGTTGTGAGAAAATGAAGGAGAAGAGAACACGTTTGTAAGCCACTTTTTGGAAGAAAAGGTGGGGTGTTTTTAGTAAATGCATGTAAATACAGTCTATGTAAGTATATGGCAAAGTGGGTACAATCGTACAAAAAAAGTAACCCCACAAGTACCATTTCATTGAGAGTTTCTAAAATGTATAATTTAAACACTTTAAGACTTTAAGACTGATCCTATGCGTCCAGAGAATCAAGCTCCACTGAGATCAGTGAGGCTTACGCTAAATGAGGGTGCCTAACCTTAACCTTAAATTCCCTTAGCTAATTGAAGGATTTGCTTTTCTTTTGCCCTTACTGAAATGTTGTGCCAGGAAAGAGGGCTTGATAATACTGTGACATGTGCGCCAGGAATGGTTTCCACTTTGCTATCAGCTAATGTTTCAGTATTAAAAACTGCCTAATAATCATGAGCAATAATGCAGAAGAAGGGGGTAGTCTGGTAGGTTTTATGTGAGCATATTAATTTGCAAGCCCCTTTGTGTTGTCACTAAGTGCTAATGAATGCCACCAAACAAATCAGACTGTTCTCTCACGGCTTCTCAATAACTATTTTCATCAGATGTGTATGTGAAAGAGGTTGTGTGTGGTGTGTTGAAGGAGATGGTTCAGATATATCACCATATTGTCACTTGACAGAATGAGAAGTGTGTAGCTGTCGTAATCTCTAAACCTGTAATGCTGCCAATAGAATTAGTCAAATGCTTTACTAGCAACAGTTGACATATGAGATTCCTGTTCTACACACATTATTTTGTCTTTTTTTAAAATGCTAAAGAGTAGTTTTTATGTTCTGTGGAGTAAAGAAATGAAGCGTACTTTGCCTGATATTAACGGCAAAAGCCATTTAAGCCTTGTTATTTATCCATCTTGCAATAACTGAAAACAGCTTTGCTACGGATGAAGATTTTTCCCGACTTTCAGGCAGTAGATTCCTTTTACTGTTTTTGTTTTCTTTTCCTGCAACCCATGCAGTAGATATTTATCTTGCATTTTTTGTTTCAGTTCAGAAGTAAACATGTGAAGGTCACATTGTCATTTTTAAATATGTTAGTCGGTTGCATTCAAGAAAACGTGTATTCTCCCTCTTTCCTTTTGTAATTTTGTTAGATAAATAAAACTGTGCTTAGACAATGGGACAAAACCAAATTGTTCTCATTAGGGGTGGGCATAAACCCAAAAATTCCAGTTCGGTTCAGGGTTCGGGGCAGTCCCAAACCGAACCCCGACCCAAACTGAGCCAAAAATGCCTGAACTGGCCAGTTCAGGTCCCCCTTTTTGTGGCTGGGAGAAAGGAGTGGATTGCCTGGGAAGGGTTTAATGGCTCGCAGTCATTTAAAACTAACCACTGATGGCCAGACCCCACCCTGCTGTTAGATTTAAGTGGCTGGGAGCCAGTTCAGTCTAACAGCGGGGCAGGTGCACTCGTCCACCGTTAGGCTGAAATGGCCCGAACAGCTGAACCGAACTTGGCAAAAGCCCAGTAAATGTTAGGAGAAGGCACCTTCCCTGAACTTCTATTTGGGGGCTACAAACCAGGCCAAGTTTTGCCGAATTTTGGCTCATGAACGGGTTTGTGCCCGTCCCTATTTTTTATTGGCAGAGGTTGTATCCTGGGTGAAGATATATTGTATGCAGTACATTCAACCTTACATTATGTTTACATTTCTCTAAATTGTAGCTAGATTGCTGTTACTTATACATAGCCATAGCTTCCAGCAGCTGTAACAAAGACTTTGTAAATTCCAAAGAACAAATCATTTCTTTTTTCTGGTTAGCAAAATCTCCAGTAAATAACCAAATTTGGGTTTGAAACAAGGTTCTCCTGCAAGGTTCTTCCAAAGGTTTTTGTGTCCTTATAATCAGACACTAGTATCAATCTGTATAAATTACATTTTAAATGTTCAGTGCCAGCATATTTATTTGACATGATCTCGGTCTCGTGGTGAGTCTGGAAGCATAGACAAATACACATCCAATAGAGTTTTTATCTTACAATGAAGTTTTTCAAGGTTCTACCTCTTACTTGGTGGCTGATGATTTGCTATTTTTTCTTTCCCTTCAGCTTTGCTCATGATGAAAATGAACTTGATTTATATTCTGGTTTGTATATTTCCTCCTCTCCTTGCATGCATAGCCACGATTGAAGGTTTCTTGCTTACAGAATTGCAATCTAAGACTCAGAATTTGAATATCTGACAAACTGCAGTTGATTTCAAACCAGGAAGTTTTCAATTTCATCTCCTCCTGCAAAGGGAAGGGAGAAAGTGGATGAAATAATGATTAACCTTGGCTCATTCTCAACACAGACCAACCTTTGATGTTTGATGTCTGAATGTAGTCAATAAGCATCTTGCTGTGTGTAAGTCCTACATTATGTCTGTATTGGAGTGTTTAAATAGTTAAAAAATAGGAATGTGGCCACTGGCTCTTCAAGGGAAACCCATGTTAAGATGATGTGCATGAACCCCTATTTTATTATAAGCAGGGGTCTTTGCTTACCTGAAGATTTTGTTGTTGATATTGATGGTGGATGATTATGTTGATAATAATGTGCCTAAAATTGCTAGACACATGCTTAAAAATAAGACATGCCCTGCATACAGACTTACAATCTTATGTGAAAAACCAGACACAAAAAAGGAAAGGAAGATAGACAAAAAGAAGAGAGTGAGAGGAAGGAAGTTGACAAGAGAGGGGAAGCTAGTGAAGACAGAAGCAGAAAACAGTTAACAAGTAGTGCCATGAGTTTCCCATGCCAGGGATTTCCCATGTTTCAGCCAGTTTGGTGTAGTGGTTAAGTGCTTGGACTCTAATCTGGGAGAACCGGGTTTGATTCCCCACTCCTCCACTTGCATCTGCTGGATGACCTTGGGCAAGCCATAGCTCTGTCAGAGCTGTTCTCTCAAGGACAGTTCTGGAAACAGCTCCCTCAGCCTCACCCACCTCACAGGGTGTCTGTTGTGGGGACAGAAGGAAGTTTGTAAGCCGCTCTGAGACTCCATGTGGAGGGCAGGGTATAAATCAAATCTCCTCCTTCTCCTCATGTTTCCACATGGCATCATTCTTTGTTTGTTCACAGACAGTTAAGCAGTCCATTCTTTCCACACACATGTGCTTTATCAGCACAAGAAGTATCTTGTGTTTGAAGGAGAACAAGCACATTTGCAGGACTTACCTGAAGTGCTAGTCAAGGGGCTGATCCCTGGCGAAGACTAGCGTAACTGAAAAGAAATGCCTGCCTTAGGGGCTCTACAAAAATTAGGGTTTTTAAAAAAAGAAAGGCTGTTAAAGGTGAAGAAGAAGAGGAGGAGGAGGAGGAGGAGGAGATTGGATTTATACCCCGCCCTTCACTACCCAAGGTTGTCTCAGAGTGGCTTACAAACTCCTTTCCCTTCCCCTCCCCACAACAGACACCCTGTGAGGTAGGTGGGGCTGAGAGAGCTCTGACAGAAGCTGCGCTTTTTCAAGAACAGCTCTGACAGAGCTATGGCTTGCCCAAGGTCGTCCAGCAGGTGCAAATGGAGGAGTGGGGAATCAAACCCATTTCTCCCATATTAGAGTCTGTGCACTTAACCACTACACCAGTTGTACCTATCCAGTGTTACTTATGCTCTTAAAATAAGTTTTTTAAAGTATTGCAATATTTCTTTGCTGCACTGCTTTATTCGTTCTCCTCAAAAATTCAAACAGGTGGAGAATCCTGAGAGCCACGTAGGAACACAGCGGTGGCGGGGGCTTCAGTGTACATGAAATGTGAAAGGGAAAACACCATTGAAAATGGGGAGAAAATAGATTCCCCTGGCCTGTCTGTAATCTCCAATGCAAGGTTGATTTCACACAAAATCGTAAGAGCAAACAAATCACCACACAAAATCGCCCTTGAGTGAAAGCAGCCCAAGTAAGGCAAAGTAGACAGGTTTAAGAATAACAGCAAAAAGGTAAAGTGCAGTCCTAAGGGAAGTGATGCCATTCTGTGTACACACTAAAGTGAACTGTGGTGCCATAGTACACAATTCTGTACATCTGTCTTGCTTGAAGAAACTGGATCTCATTTATTAACAGGAGCTCCGGATTTGAACTGGGATATATTGCCCCTCTCCTGTGAACAGACATGCAGAAACATTTCACCTCCACTGAGCCTCAGCTCCCTACACATCTCTGTGATTTGCTGCAAAACTGCAAACCTTTTCCAGCCACCTCACTTGGGACATCGTGTCTATTCTTGTTTGGTACTTGAAGGTCTTTGATTTTGACCTCTGTGTGAAGACTTAAATCTCTTCTCCAACAGCTGCACTTGTTGCTGAAGACTGTCGCAACATCAATGCAGCTGCCACCACCCTTGACCAGGAAGCCTTTTCTTAGGCATTTACTTAGTCAACTGTCACTTCCTGAGACACCTCCCACACAATACCAGCAATTGTACCCATAAAACTATTCAGCCTATGTTGAATTTGGCTCATTTTTTACAAACGGTTCTATGTCACAGGCACCAACAAGGTTCGTAAGCACCAAACAATTTCAAGAAAACTGTTTACTGAACCATCTGTATTTACTGGCAAAACTTCGGTTATTTCATTAAATTTGAACTATGTCAAGTTCCTGAGCCTAGTTGCCTGTTATACTGACTCCCACAGTTCAATTATGGCCTTGTCTGGTGGACTTTGGCCCTCAACCATTGCGTTCGGTCATTTACCCCCAGCTAGAGACCCGTTTTATGTTTTATAGGGCTCCTGGGCATGTTATAATTAAAGATAATGACAAGATGGCAACCCACGTGCTACTCAATATGCAGAGTCTGATCTAGTGAGTTTTATTCCTGTCTTCAAGTCCAGACTGAAGCCACAGTGGCAGGAGCTGTAGAACATAACAACAATAAATTCATTGACATCAAGCCAGTATATTTATGAGCAAATGAATCTCTGAGGAAATGCAGAAAAAAGTTGCCCCAAGTCAGCTAAGGATTAGATGTAGTTCTAATCCTATTATGCCATACGGTCCACCCTCCAAAGTAGCCATTTTCTCCATTTTCTTGGTCATCCAGAGATCAGTTGTAATAGCAGGAGATTCCAGATGCCACCTGAAGGTTGGCAACCCTCACCATCCCTGTGACGGTCAAATGTGTAACTGCTTGAGTATTCATCACAGCTTCTCACCAGACGTCTCTGTATAAACAGTCATCAGAGGTCGGCCTAACTCTCTTTCTGGAAGAAAGTGCTGAATCATGTGCTCTGTGTCATAGATCTTCTTTCCATTGTGGCTTCAAAGTGAGAATTTAAAAAATCTATACAATAAGGCCATCCAGAAATAAGAAAATATTTCCAAAACCAGGCAAACCTTTGGTGGTGGTGGCGATAATTATGGTGGTTGGTTGTTGTGAGGACAAAGAGAAGATGAGGATGTTGTAAGTTTCTTCAGATCCTCACTGGGGCAAAAAGCAGGGGTGACGTTTTAGTTAAATGTCTAATCAAGATCAGTTTGGGATAGCAAGGCAACCCCATACCGCATTTTTAAAGCCCCCTGACTTGTAAAGATGGTTCTGTAGTTTGCTGAAAAATGCCCAGCATCCTGTGGGCAGCCCCCAAAAGTGGGTGCTGAGTTGAGGGGAAAGGGGAGATGAGAGAGCGAAATGGGAATCAGCAAGGGAGGGGGGAATGGGAGGTTTCCCTCCCATTGGAATCTCCACAGCTCCCCTGCTTGTCTGTTCCTTAAGGCTACTTGACAGGCTGAACTCTTTTAAAAAGACAATTAGACTCTGAAATCCGAGCTTTTAAGTGGGAGCATAAACTGTAATGCATTGTCGCAGAGGTGCCTAAAATACAATGCAATATGGCTTAGATTATGCTTTGCTCTAAAAACAACAACAACAGCACAACTCTACCTACAATATTCTTCTCATTTTGACACACTTGGTTAGTACCAGACTTGGCAATAAAGTGTTAAACATTTCTTGAATGCCATGGTATTCTTTTTAAAAAAAAATAAAATAAAAATCTTAAGGTAGCTCTAGAGGTGAAAGAAATCTAGAGGTGAAAGAAATCAGCGTTGCTATGGTGGGATGAATCCTAGCACTCCAATGAAAAAAGTTTATGTATTTATTACAATATTTTTATCCCACCCTTCCTTTGGGCTCAAATTTGAAAGCTTCTTGCAATCTAAGGATTCTCCCTGCAACTTAAGTGGCTCTTCTGTTGGAGGAACAGCCACTTAAGTTGGAGGATGGCTAAATACACCCTGTTGATTTGGCTGTGTAAAATTTAATAACAGAAAGGTTACAATACAGCACTTTTCAAATCCACTATGGGAGATATACCTGTGTTTTGATTATAACAATAGTGAGTGTGGGCAACTTGCTTTTTTGTTAGACCTGAATGAGAGAATCTGTGTTCTTTTTAAAAGATATAGTTACATATATTGTATATTTTAAAATGGGGCTTGTGTGTCTGTGTGAATATGTGTGAGAAAGAGAGCGGCCTCTAAACTGACAACTATTTCCTCTCTCAGGAGTTCTCAAAAGACCTTGCTGTGAATGGCCAGAAGAAATTCCTTAATTAGAAAGTCTCAGGCGCTCTCCCTCTCGCTCACTGTCCCTCTCGCTCACTTTTTTTTTTTAACTGTAGTTGTATGGTTGTAATTACAGGCAAGGATCCCTGTAATAAAACTGGCAAATGACTGTATAAAGCCAGAAGAGGAATCGTTGTAACTCTAAGCCCTAAGAAAATTCAAGCAGGGCTTTGAAGTTTGGAAGGGAAATCTGTATTTATTGATGGGGGGGGGGGTATAGCGTGTTTGCCCTGTGAGTGTACATCCCCATCATCCATTAGAAGCTGACAGCACATGGTTTATAGGGGCAGGAATGCAGCAGAGATTATTGGGTCACCCAGGCAGCTGACACAGATCAGACTCTCTCTCTGAAATTGTTTACAAATCCATTTAGCTTCAGTGGCCCTTGGGTTTGACTTGTGGTATGTTGTGTTATTGTATGTTGAGCGGTTGAAGTGACTTTGCAGGTGTTCTAATGCTAGCAAGATACTGGATTGGATCCAAAGAATTGCAAGCTTTGATCTGTTCACGGGACAGATCTTGGCTGCCTCCACCCTTCATATTGCTGCCCAGAAAGTCACTCTTGGAGAGCAGAAGAACTTTCAGGAACACTGTGGGAGGTGGCACACAGGGTTGCCGTGGAAGGGGCAAATTTATAGAAATCAGGGCAGGTTTGAATCCAGCCCAACATGACTTAATCATCTGGTGAAGAATTGTGTGTTTTTGCAGAAGCCCTAAACCATACCTGTATGAGTGTGTATCCTCTCTCCCTTTAATCTTAGACTCTGTCTTTTTGAGCTGCCCCTAGCAAAGAATCCCATGTCCTGCAGCCAGTTTAGAAAAACTGTGAGCGGTTGTTTCTTTCTTTCTTTTAAAAAAAAAAACTCTTTGAGGTGGGATGTTTTCTTTTTCAATTTGCTGTGATGCTGTAATAGTCATGAGCCTTAGCAAAATAATTTAATTTACCTAACTTACTTAAAGATGCAGTTTCTATAAATGGCAGGCAGCCTGTCCTCTCCTGACACAACTTGCAATTGCTGGCATCAACGGACTCACATGCTCAGTTCTGAAATCTTGTAATAATCGATCAAGACAAGCATAAATAAATGTGCCTTGTTTAACACTCGGTCTTCCAGAGTGTTTTTCTCGGCGGTATTTGTTAGATAGAGGTTCTCAGACTTAATCAGACTGAATCTGTGCCAGTCAAGAAGTAAGTGATTAAAGTAGTGGTCACTAAAAGCTGTGACCCCAGAATATCGGTAGTGTGAAGGGATGCTCAGTGGGCAACCACTGCTGACTGCATATATCTACATGTGGATTTCATGCTTCCCTTTCTTCCATATACAAAGCAGCTGTAAGGTCAGATGAATGTACTGTATCAAATAGCATTCATTCTTGTGCAAGGAAAATGAGTACATGGAGAAAACAGCATTATATTCTTTCATGTTCCTCATTAACATGTTTGTTAGTTTATTGTTTCTTAAAGTGACTCAAGCTGGGCAATTGTCCTATTGCAAAACACCATAATGTGCATAATGAACAGGAGCTGCTGATGCTGGACCCTCCAACTCCAAGCCATGTTAATTCCACCCCCACAGACAGATTCTTTCCCGTCTTTGCTACATGTGCTCATTTGTGTATTCTCTGTCCCACGACTTGCTTTCTTTGTCATCGCAGTCGCTTGCAAGGTTCATACCCATTGTGTGTGTGTGTGTGTGTGTGTGTGTGTGATGGAGCTGTGGAATCCCCCCCCCCCCACCATGGCTATTCTGGCTGCTTCCCTGAATTTTCATTTTTATTTGTAAGAAGCAAGCTTCTGTTATAAGGGGAAACGTGCAGGTTGTATTCAACCCAATTGCTTGGTAAGATGCTACACTTAGATGATTGAACGACTTTAGCCTGTCCGTTCTTATGTTCTTACATCCTTGTAGAACCATTAGACCAGGGGTGTCAAACATGCGACCCGGGGGCCAGAAGCAGCCCGTTCAGGGCTCTTATCCAGCCTGTGAGCAACTGGTGCAAGAGAGGGAAGGCCAGGAGACTGATTGGGGTGGGGGGGGGGGAGCAGTGTGTGGTTGAAGCTTTCAAGAAATGAAAGGAAATGGCTAGGGGGAGGGTATGGTACCCCTTGGAAAAAACCTCATCTTGCATATGATTAAATACGTTTATTGGGGCTTTTGTGGATTCCCCAGTAAATCAATTGCTTTTGAGTAAAAAATTATCCTTAACTGAGTTTGTCTGTGTCCTTTATAACCTTTATATTTTTAGTACCTGGCATTTCATTTTATGGCAGACATGGCCTGGCCGGACAAAGTAACTTTTATGTCAGATCTGGCCCTCATAACAAATGAGTTTGACACCTCTGCATTAAACTATCAGTCAGACAGTAGCATGTACTGTGTATTGTCTGTTCGCTGTATGTTTTATCCTGCTCCCATGCATTGTATTCTATTGATGGCAATGCCATTTTTCTTGATTGTTAATATACCACTGCTAATACTTTTTGCTTTGTTTCAGATTGCTGTAAGCCTAGTTCTATTATGTTGCTTATTGGATGTCACATCCTGTTGATTGCATCCACTTACACTGCGTAATCTGCCTGGAGTCTCAGTGAGAAAGGTGGACTATAAATAACTAGAAATAAATCCACTAGAAAATTTCTGCAGGTGGAAGGGATTTATGTCAGCAGAGTATGATTTTCTAGCTTCTCGCTCTTGCTGCTGTCCGAAATCCCCCGCCCCCTGCAAAATTTTGCTCCTAAGGACAGGGACTCCCAAGAATAGCATGGAAAGGGAGTGTGTGGGGGGGGTATTGGTGAAAATTATCCAGCCCCTCTCCGTCCAGCTTCATGCTATGTGATTTTAGATGAGCTATCATATTTCAGATAATGGTGAAAAAATTCACTTCAGGATTATGCCAACCAAATCCTATCTACTTGTATACTTTGTCACCTCTTTTAATTTCAGTTCGGCACCTTCTCAATGAGAAGGAAAGTATGCAGTGTGTCCCTTGTTGTCCTTATGCCAAAACTCATGCTGGTTATTAAAAGATGGGCATCTCAGGCCTCCTAGTAATCTGGCAGTGTGCATAGAAGTTCCATTGTTCTGCCTAGTGAGACTGCAATAAAAGCTTTGAACAAACATTCATATGTAGGTGTGAGTTTTCTAAACAAGTTGCTTTTCCCCTTCCTTGTTTAAAGTAAATCCTGGCAGTAGCTGTATCTCTCTCTCTCACATACAAACAAGGCATTTGTTTGCTTTCTGAAATATAATTGAAATTTCTTCTACATGGGTGCCATACCTGTTTATCTTTGTTATTTTTAATGCGAGTTAAGAACCTTAGGTTAACAGCAGTGTTCTCTCTAAGATGAGTTAGTGTGAGCTAGCTCACAGTTTTTAGCCTCTGGCTCGCACATTTTTGTCTTAGCTCAGGAAGGATGGCTCCAGAGCAAACTAATTTATGCAGGAGCCAAATGGCTCACTCACAACTTTAATGCCAGTAGCTCACAAAGTAGAATTTTGGCTCACAAGACTCCACTGCTTAGAGGGAGCATTGGCAGAGACTTGGCTAAGCCTTTTAGGGCTTTAAAGGTCAAAACCACCAGCTTATATTGAGTCTGGAAGGTTCCTGGAAGCCCATATAATAGATGGTTTAACACTGGCTAAATGTGGTTACTCTGACAGCTTTTAACATGGTCATGCTTGACAGATGCCTGAAAGGTCCTAACCATTTTGGACCAATTGAGCCATCTTTAAGAGCAGCCCCAAACAGTGTGTTGCAGTAGTCACTGACAGCATTAAATCCTGACTCTGTTGGGAATAACTAGAACTGCCCCCACCCCCCCCAAGACCATAATTTTCAGTATCTGTTGTGGGAGTATTTGCACAGGTTATATGTGGGCTAGGTATGAATAAAGGGAGATACATGCTTATGACTTGTGAGAAGGTAGATTCTGCCGCCCCAACACATCCATAGAAGTAGGGAATGCTTCCGGAAGTCTAAGCCCTATTCGGCATTTTCTCCCCCAATAATGAAGGGAAGAGAGACCCAGGCTCTTATAAAACCTTGCCGTATCTTTTCATGTCCTTCCCCTGCCCCATTTTCTTCAGGCTGACATAATTTACTGGAAGCAATATTGGGTTTACCCAGGATTTTCTTGACAGCAGTCTTCTTTTGCATAAGGCAGCATGTTGTTTACGGTTCTGTGTTAATAATAAACAGCATGAACAGGGGTGTCTGAGTTGTGAATAACTACCTGCCAGGTTGTGTGTAACAGTTCTCTTCCAGGGAACAGGGGGGTCAGATGCAGGCATATACAGATCCAAGGCTCAGTCCTTTTCTGGCAGCAGCGAGAAACTTACAAAGACTGAAGCTGCATCTGCCTCTTGGAATCCCTTCGGCTGGCGCGTTCCCTCTTTTCTTATGGCATCCAGATCAGATGAAGTAACTAATGGCAGCAGGGTGCGTGTATGTCTGTGCTTGAAAAACCTGGATTAAACCCTGGCTATAGGGCTGCCAAGTCCCCCGGTAGGGCGGGGGAAACACCGATTTTTCATGCTTCCCCCCCCCCCCCCGCTTTTTCAAAACTGGCCACCGGGGGGAGGCAATGGCTGCCAACAGGAGGGGAACGTCGGAGCCTGCCGGGCCCTCTCCCTTCCAGGCCTCTTAAAGGGAAATGTCTGAAGAGCCTGCAGTGAAAAGCCTCACCAGACATTTCCCCTTTAAGAGTTAGCAAGAGAGCCCCGCCCAGAGATTAACGAGGGACTAAGCTCTTACTGAAGGGCCTGCTTTTGCATGCGGCTGGTGTAAGATTGAAAGGTTGCTGCTGCTGGGCCTGGGGTAAGTCCATCTGCCAGCTCTTTTCCTTCTCTCTCTCTCCCCCTCCCCCTTTCTTTCTTTTTTCTGTCTCTCTCTCTCTCTCTGTCCCCATCCAGCAGAGGTCTAGCAGTGGCTATTATTAGCCACAAGGTCTAAATGGAAGTAAGTGCCTGTGCCAGCTCTTTTCCTTCTCTCTCTCTCCTTTCTTTTTTCTGTCTGTCTGTCTGTCTCTCTCTCTCTCTCTGTCCCCATCCAGCAGAGGTCTGTCAGTGGCTATTATTAGCCACAAGGTCTAAATGGAACACTTTGTCTGGGGCAGTGATGCTCTGCATTCTTGGTGCTTGGGGGGGCAACAGTGGGAGGGCTTCTGGAGTTCTGGCCCCGCTGCTGGACCTCCTGAGGGCACCTGGTATTTTTGGCCACTGTTGTGACACAGAGTGTTGTACTGGATGGGCTGTACTGGATGGGCCGATCCACTGTGACTTCTCTCCTGTTCTTATGATATGAAAATCATATTCTGCCGAGATGAGGAAGGATTCAGTAGGGCCGTTGCTCAGTGATAGAGCATCTGCTTGACATGCAGGAGGTATCAGCCTCTTCAGCTAAAAAAGGATCAGGTAATAGGTGATATTAAAGATCTCAGCCTGAGACCCTGGAGAGCCACTACCAGTCTGAGTAGTCAGTACTGACCTTGATGGACCAATGGCCTGATTCAGTATTAGGAAACTTTATGAGTTCATGTGGAAGCATGTGGAAGCAACATCACAGGATGTGACTTCACAAAATGATGTCACTTCCTTTCTCCTGGCTCCACCCCCAAAGTCTCCTGGCTCCACCCCCAAAGTCCCCACATATTTCCCAAGTTGGACTTGGCAGCCCTACCTGGCTAGAAATCCAGGCTTGCAAGGGCAAAACAACCTGCAGTTTGTCATTTCCCCCAGTTTAAACGTATGACTAATTATGGTTTGTTATGGTTGCCGAAATCTTCAGTCTGTGAGTCATGCATTGAGGTTGGGGGGGAGGAACTGCCGAAGCCCAAGGATTTCTAAAGCTTGCTCTTGATTTGTTTGGCTGTCGGCTCCAACAGCATTGTGAGGTAGTGAGTTGTGTGTCAGTCATTCTCCCTCAGCCTAACCTACTTCTGTGAGGATAAACTGGAAGAGAGGAGAGAGAGATAACCTGCTTTGGGTCCCCATTGGAGAAAGAGAGCAGGTTATAAATGAAGTATATAAATAAAAAATAAAAGGCGTTTTCTAAGTGTGAGCTGCTCAGAAGGAAGAGGGGAGCAAATTGCCGAGAGTTCAGCAGAAAGGTTTATGGTATCTGAAGAAGTGAGCAGCGCCTCACGAACACTCATAGCCTGCCACATATTTTGGTAGTCTTTAAGGTGCTACTGGACTCTTGCTCTTTTCTACAGAAAGGGTTGAGGTTGGTGTCATTACTGTGAGACAAGAAAGGAGGATTTCCTCACAGCCTTCTACTTCTGGGGTTGGAAGCTGAAATGACTGCATCCAGCTTTCTAGGGTTGGGGGTGCGGGGTTGAAATTTTTTTTGGCTGATCAGTAGTTTCACTACAGTGTCTAAAATTCTGATCTGCCTTTTTATTCTTAAAGCTGGATCTCATGCAGTAGTTTGCATAGCTTTTGTGCTTCAGGGAAGCAGCATCTCACAGATGAAGCATTTTATTTTTAAATTCTGTATGCTGCATTATTATTATATTTTGTTTCTTTTTAGGAAAATGGATTGTTGAAGCTATGGGCAAAATATATATGGTCTATTTTAGGGAAGGTACATAATTAGACTGTCACACAGTAGGTTTTTATATTGTTTATTCATGAAAACTCTCCAGATATATATTTATCATAGGAGGGCACCTTATAAAGAGTATAAAACAGTGTTGCAGATTACTTAAACCTGACAAATCGATTGTGAGAAAAAGTTCTAGGTAAGGTGCTTGACCACAAATGTTATTTCTGTTTCATCCTGGAATTTGTGTTGCAAAGTATGACCGCCCTGTCCACTTCCCTTCCCTTCCTCTTTCGCTTTACTGACTGAGCCGCCCCAAGTAATGTGTTTTCTTCTTTGCTGAAGTAGTCTAACTGCTTTGGGTCCCCAGGTTCCTCCCTGTCACAGTATGATATTTTGGTGTTTGGCTCAATTCAGGAACCTGGGGGAAGGATTGGGAGCCCCCTTTAACTTAAATAACTTGAATGGCAACAGAGCGGAAAGGTCACATGAAATCAGGGGTTGAAAATTTCTGAGGTAACTCAAATAAATAACTCTGAGGTAAAATTAATTTGTGCACAGACTTTAGTTCTTATGTTTCAGGCTAACAAGAGTTTTTTAAGCTTTTCACAGTGACTTAAATCTTTATGTTGAGAGGCTTTTGTTCCAGTGTTTTCCCCAAACACTACAGTACACTTTCTTTGAGTAGTCTCTGACTCTGTTGGTATCTAACAGGCTGGTACACTCTTTACAGTACCCAAAACCCTTCTCATGAAACACCAGTACTTGTCTTGAGTTTTTAACTGACTCTTAAGATCTCTAAAGGCAGTTTCTAACCACACCTGACCAGGGATCTCTGCAGTCTTCAGAGCTATCATCCTGTTTAGAGTGGGTAGGGAAATTCCTTCTCTCTCTAGAAGATCTATCCCCTTTCCTTGGCCCAAATGGGAGTCTCCGTCTAACTACCCACTGGTCCTTGTCAACTTTCCCTAGTTCTCCTGTCTGTACTAAACTGCTCTTATTCAGGGCTGAATTCCAAAAGTGTCAGTCCTTGACCCTTCTCAGCTAGGGCTGAAATCGGACTGCGTCTCTCCAGTTCAGAACTCTTTCTCTGTTCAGCTGATGCTAACCAATCAGATTCATTGGAACAGTCTATCACTCAAGACTCTCTGTGAAGAATTAACCTTTCACAGTCCTTCACCTGTTTGTACAGCACTTCTAAGCTTTTAAACGTGTAGTCCATCACACAAAGCATATTAGTTTTTGTTGCTATTATCAAAATCTGGAACTGATCATAATTGAAATACGTGCCATTTCTTTGGGGGGGTTTTGGTTATCCTTTTTGTCACGTTGAAAAATCTGCAGACAGTGGAGGGGAAAATGAAAAAATATATATTTAAAAGTAATTTTTTGAGAAGTCAAGAAATAAATCTTGTGAAGTCAAGAAAGCAGTCTCCTTGCTGTTTTAGGGGCCTTTTAAAATTGCTACAGAGCAGCTCTTAAGTAGCAAAATACTACCTAACCTATCTCGAAGGGGATGTGAACTCCACTGATCTGAATCTAATTTATATCCACATATATGTGCTTAAAACCACAGCATGAGATGCCATATGTTCTTTGCATCTGAGCAGCTGCTTCTTTCATAGCTAATGGTTAAAAGATGATTAAAGAAATTCCAGTAATAAAACAGGACAGAGTGTTCAATTGAATATGAAGGCCTGGAGGATGCACACTTGGACATTTGTAGTGAGTATGAATTATTTCCAAGTTGAGTAGGTGTAAAATGCTTACAGGGTGTATTCTTTTTCTTTTAATTACAAATTACTAATTCATACTGTTACCCTAATTGGTATACGCTTGCCAGGTCCATAACATGCAAAGGCGTCCCCATGCCAGCACGGAAGAAAACACTTGTATATGGGGGTATTTCGATGCTTGGAATCTTAGTCTGTGTATACCAAGGTCCAGGTTGAGATCAACACTTGAAAAAACAAGAGGAGAAAGACTGAAATAGAAGGGGGGGTTATTTCATAAACAGAAAAGAAATTAAAGTTGCAGAATGGAAAAACTCAAAACTACAAATGAAGCACAAAAACCTTTCTCTGGTGAACTTTCCTGCTTAAAAGGGGGAATACACCTGTGACAAATGAGATATATGAGCCTGTTCCTGAAGAGATGCGTGGGAAGAGGGTGGTTGTTCTCAAAACTGAAGAAGCTGCATCTGGAGATAAAACTGACTGGTGGGGTAGTTTGGTATAGTGGTTAAGAGTGGCGAACTCTGATCTGGGAGAACTGGGTTTGATTCCCCACTCCTCGACATGCAGCTGCTGGAGTGACCTTGGATCAGTTACAAATTCTTTCAGACCTGTTCTCTCAAGCGCAGTTCTCTCAGAGCTCTCTCAGCCCCGCCTACCTCACAGGGTGTCTGTTGTGGGCAGAGGAAGAGAAGGAAATTATAAACCACTCTGAGACTCCGAGTGAAGGGCGGGGCATAAACCCAGTCTCTTCTCTTCTCTCTAGGGAAGGGCAGTGCAAGGTCTGTGGAGCATATCACTTTAATTCAGGCTCCTTCTGTCAATCCTAGGCTCATACTCAGGTGTTCACATGTACAAATGGAGGAAGAAGCCATAACAAAATGAGGGTCCATGGGGGCTGAGGGTCTCAGGGGCATCAGTATGTATGATGCAAGCAGGCCATTAAAGATGGTGTAGTCTGGTAACAATAGGATCCTTTACCTGTTTACTCAGAAGTAAATTCCACTATATTTATTGGGGCATACTCCCAAAACTGTAGGATTACAGCCTTAGATTTTTCATAAAATATAGCATATATACATGCAGATTTGGGACTTTCAAACAAGGAATTATCTTCTGAAGGTATATGAAAGTACAAAGCAGTCTGAGGGTTGCTGCAGGGAATATGTTCTTGGACTTGTACCTACAGAGTCAACCAGCAACTTTTTTTGGTTTTAGAAAGGAAGCAGGAAGTGATCTGAGAGAGTTGTGTATATAATACTCTAAATATAGTTCCCAATAAGTTAGAGTAAGTACTTTGTATATTTCAGTCACGAACCTCAGACAGCATAAATCACTACTGCTGTGGAATCCTATGCTGTCTTAATATACTGTAGTGGAACTTTAATGATTGCAACTTTTTGTGTAACACTTTAATGATGTCACTTAGTGCTTTTATATAGTGCTTCAAGTTCAAGCTGTTTTATTTTACAGGCATTAACAATTTCATTTAAAAGGAATTGCACTGTGCACAGAGTGCATTTCAGAGTATTTTACAAGCATTACTGACTGCCCAGTCTTTTGGCCCATCATGTCGTCATTTGCAAGTGTCATTCCAGCCAAGTTGGAACTGTGCCAGTTCAGAGAAGAATACACAGTGGATGATAGGAAAAACAATGGACTGTGATTTCCTTTCATTCCTAGAGAGTTCTGCTTCATTTTCATTCTTTTTCTTCTCTCACACATTCTATCCTGCTCTTGGTTCAAGGAACATAGGGAAGCATACATGTTTCTCTTCCCACTTTAACTTCACAAACAACCCTGCGGGAAGAGAATGAGTGGCCCAAAGTCAGTGCTTTGAGTTTCATGGCAGAGTAGGGATTTGATCTCTCCAGTCTTCGTCTGGCATTCTAACTACTGTGCCGCACTTCTCTCTTGCATGGTAACACTTTTGGAGGAATACCAAAGAGGTTTAATGTTGGTTTCTGACCTGCCATTTTTATAAGTTTTCTGGACATAGTTATAAAAGTCCTGGTTAACAACCAGGTTGGCTGCCAAATCACTCTTACCCTAAGTGTTGTGTAGGTTGGACAGACCCTCCTCCAGGGCGTTTAGGGGAAGAAGAGAAGATGGAGGAGGTCCCACTGCAACTCCTCCTGCCATCTCTTTAAGAAGCATCATTGTCTGTGGCATCTGTTTCCATCTACCTTCCTGATAGCTGAGAGATTCTGGATGGAAGGGATCAAGAAGCAATAGCGGATGCTTGCATGGTTGCCTGGCAACCGCACGAGTGATTCTGGTATTTATTCTCATCCCTTACATTTAGCATTAACTGTCTCTCAGTGCAGCTGGCACGAATCCAACTAGCAAAGTTATGCCGTTGCAGCTTAATTTGATGTGAGAGAAAGACTGGGTGGGGGGATTCACTGCCTAGGACTTGCTGGTGCTTGTGGGGAAGATTCATAGAAGGGGACACTGGCTGCTTAGACCAGATCAGAGACTCACAGTACTGAACCTTCTGTGGTTTCTCAGCATCCTGCTGAATGCTGCTTCTTGTGTTGTGGTTATAGAATGTGTGAGAACTCAACTATGTGTCAAAAAGATTGGTGCTTGCCTTTAGGAAAATGGCATGGTTAAGCCACTTGGGAAATAACGCTTTCCCTGATCTTCTGTGAAGGTAGATATGGAGGTAGGTGACATTCTGATCCATCAGACTTCATGGTTTAATCATCTTTACTGGGAAAACTGGTAGTCTTGCTTCCTATGAATCTGTATGGTTCTTTTTTTAAAAAAAATGTTGTCCATGTTGGCCTTTAGTTGTGGCTCAGTGGTAGAGCATCTGCTTGCCATGCAGAAGGTCCCAAGTTCAGTCATCGGTGTCTAAAAGATCTGGCAGTAGGTGATGTGCAAGACTTCTGCCTGAGACCTTGGAGAACTGCTGCCAGTCTGAGTAGACAATACTGACTTTGATAGACCAAGGGTCTGATTCAGTATAAGGCAGTTCCATGTGTTCATAACTTCATACTGACAAAGCTGCACAGATCCTGTGTATGGAATCTGAAAAATTCTAATTTAAAATCTGTTCACGTTTAATTTTTTAAATTTGAAAATGAATTGTCGCTATCCAAAGCAGCCTTGACTTATGTTTAGTGTGCATAGTTCAGTAATTACTGGTTAGGGGCTGCCATTGCCTCAGTTTCTCCCCAGAAGGCCAAAGGTACAATTTCATGCCAGCACCCATCTCCAGTGGTCCTGGGTGGAGCAGTCGCTACTTCTGGGAGGAAGCTATTCCTATAGGCAGGCAGGGTCACCAGTCTTTGTGCGATTCTTGGAGTGGAGGGACTTCTCTCTTGGATCCCAGCCTGTCTTCGGCCCTGTCTTAAGGCAGATAGATGTCGTTGGCTATGCTGTGTTTTGAGCGCTGCACTTCCTACTCAAATTTCTAATTTTTTTCTTCTTCACTTCCTCCTTTCCTTCATGGGGAGATCGAGCAGGGAGAGGGAAGGACATAGCCCGGCCCACCAGCACACCGAGTCGTTCTGGCAGCAGAAGGAACCAGAACCCCCAGCTCCATTGCTCCCCAGGATCTCCCAAGCCATGGGGTCTCCAGCCTTTGGGCCAGGAGCTTCCCCAGTCATTTCGCCTACAAGGGGGGAGTGTCGGCATCTGTTCAAGATATCTGATAAAGTGTGCATGCACGTGAAAGCTTATACCCAGAATTAAACTTTGTTGGTCTTAAAGGTGCCACTGAACTCAAACTTTGTTATAATTTCAATATACAACTCAGCACCATTTTGGAAACCTCCAAAATTTTGGCTGTTGGCATCCATGGCAGTGGCGTTCAGACCCAGAGCAGCTGTTGATGCCACCGCCTCTGTGCTTAGGCCCAGAGTGGCTGCTAGCATCTGCTGCGGTGGCGAGCAGACCCGCAGCAGCTGCTGGTGCCCTCCACTATGGCGGGACCTGCAGCAGCTGCCAGTGTCCTTCACCGCTGGGCCCACAGCAGCTGCTGGTGCCTGCTGCTGCTGGGCCCACAGCAGCGGTCAGCAGCCTCCTCTACCACAGCAGCTGGCTGCAGCTGTTTCCTGAAATGTGTTGTCTGCACATGTCTCTTTAGCCTCCACATGGGCCTCAACCCACAGATTTAGCTATCCACAGATGAGGGCCACAGGTGGCTGTTGTAATATAAGATTAGTACAGAATGTTATTGCTACATACGTTGTTGCTTAAGCCGGAATTCTAATTTCCCTTGTTCTGGACTTTTTTTTTGAAGACTAGGGGCCCACCCCTGGACAGTGTGCTCTCATTCTGCTACAGCAGGGCTCTCCAATGTGATGCCCATGGGCATCATTGTGCTGCCAACATCTTCCCTGGCCCCCATCAAGTGTTTCTAGGAAGCGAGTGGGACTTGAGTGGATGCAAACTGTGTGTATGCAAGATGGTGCTTTTAAACAGTATGTTCCTTAGAAACATCCTGATAAACAGCGCTTCTGCCTGAAATGTGGAAGAGTTACTATGAGAGTTATGCACGACCTCACTCCCTGACATTTTCTGGGTGGTTCCGCCTCCTCTGGCAGCCATTGTGTTGCTGAGCGTGCCACCTTGTGCCAGAGTTCCAAAGGTGCCCGCAGACTCAAAAAGATTGGGGACCCCTACACTGCAGTAATTATGCATCACTGCATTGTCTTGTCCATAAAGGAAAACTCAGTTGTGAGTGGTGGGTTCTGTAGTGCAATGAGATCATGATACTCAGCAATGCATGGATGACACACGGTCTACAATAACTTCATGCAGTTGACTTGGGTCAGGTGTACACGTTACATGGCAGGCCTGCTGTCTCAAGTGGCAAACATATTAAGTGTGGAAAATGTACACGTCCTTAAGGGCATACATTCAGGACCCTTGAACAAAATAAACCCACGTGTCATACAGCACCACTTTCCACAACACTTAAAAGCGCTAGATCACTAGAGTTCTGTAGGCCATAGGTACATATGATTTCCACTTTGGTGGTGGTGTGAATCTTTCGAGTTGCATAAAAAAACTACTTGCATTTTGCAAACTACATTGATTACAGTGTAGCCCTGAACAGACCCTGTACAATGCAGAAGCCACTTAAGTCCTCTAAAATTGCTTAGATTTTGCTAAAAAGCCTTCTCAGCCAATCGCTATCCAAAAGCTAATGACACAATGAGATGCTCACTCTGATTGCCCCATAATTGTCAAGTCTGTCTTCCAGTCAAAGCCTTGCAAGTCTCTCACTGTGCAGTGCTGATCAGATCTACTCAGAATCCTGCTGAGGTCTATCGCTTTGTGGCTTACTCCCAGGATTGCACTAGGATCCCTCCCAGGATTGCACTATTAAAATTTTTAAAGATGTGCTTATATTGGCACTTGGAAAGCATGTCCAGTCTCTTATCCGATAAGTTTTTAGCAACTTTTAGGTATTTTTAATTGAGATGATAATTATTATTATTATTACCTGCTTTGTTAGGAATGGGGGGGAACGAGAAAACACACTGAAATAAAACAAGAAAATGGTAGTTCGTGCGATGTAATGGGTGGCAATTTTTGAATAAGAAGGGAAGGAAACAGAACCTGCTCTCTGTCTAGCAATTAAGAACCAAAACATAGGCATCCCTTTTAACTATGTAATGGTTCATTTGGTAGAATGGGAACCTATGAATAACGTAAAGCATACTACTATCGGCTGAGCTAGTGAGGCAGAATGGTAAGGCTATGATCCTTTGTAGCAGCAGTGTACACAGGCTGCTAGAAGGGGAAGGATGGGTGGTACAAAGCGACCTAATAGTGCGGAGTGCGATGTGAGATGCAGCAGCCGTTGTAAAGCTGTGGAGTCTGGAGGAGTATCAGAAATGCATGGATAGAGAAAACGAAAACACTAGACAGTTGGTAAGCTACAGGAATGCAAGGAGTTTGCCTGGAGTTCTTTAGCATATAGAGCACTTCCCCCTACTAGTACAAATGTCTCACTTTCTGAAAAGCTGGGATGCAGCAACTTCTAGGAGTCTGCTTTTCCCAGTTAGGGTCCCCCTCCACACCTCTCATTGGGGCAGGGAAGACGAAACACCAGTTTTCAAGTCTATCTTGTAGACTTGAGCTTTGCATTTGGTATCCTGAGCAGACTCCCCATTGGGTGTAATTTCCGTTGTGCTGGCAGTTTGGCAGGTTGCCAAGAAAGATCCCGTGGAGTGCCAGACAACTGTTTTGGAATTGCTGGTATGAGCTACACGGCAAAACAAAGCCCCCCCCCCCCCAAGATACACTGTAAACAGATTTTGCCTCACCACACTTGATTATTTGCCCACCTAAGACTGTGAGTTGATTCATGTGTTGCCCGAACAATGTGGGAGCCACATAATCATCGTTGATTGTATCTCCTTGCTGAGAAGGAATCATGTGACTCAAATGGCTGATCTGGTTCCCTCCTACGCCAGTATAAGAGAGAATCTCCCAGTTTTCCCAGCTCATAGGATTCCATTACCAGAGCAGTGTGGGATTCAGCCATGTCAAAATGACCGCCATGCTGCCCAAGTAATGTCTTGATGGGAAGTTAATACTTTGTCTTTTGGGTTGTTTATATATTGTATACATGATGGCGCAGTATAATGTAGCTTTGTTCATACGATTACTGACAGGGAACTGTAGTTAAAATGTAATTAAAATAGGAGTACAGAAATGGTCACTCATCCTGTAAACTGCCTGGGTCACTTACTTTTTGATGAAAGAGAAGACTACTATTAGTAACATCTGTGTACATTGAAGTTGAATCTACTTTTGTGGTAATAAACCACTTGTTTCATGCTTCATTTTTAAGCTGTAACCTTACATCTTCCTTTGAGGGCTGTAAAAGAAACCTTACTAATGATTTGGGTGGCTGATACAAATTGCTTCTACTACAGTACATTATTCTGAGAAATATAGCAGCAATTTGGATAACGTTACTTGGTTTTCTGACTGTATCTGTTGTCAGGAGCTCTTTATATGTGAAATGTTAAACGTTCTCAGTAATCCAAAGAAGGAAAATGGCTGATTGGTCTTGCCCAGCCCCATACCCATAAAATTTTTGTTAGGAAAGCTTCAAGGGGGCACTTTAGTACAGTGGAGCTGACTACATCACAGGGTTGTTGTTAGGGAAATATTGAGGAGGAGAGGCATGGCTAGGTGAGAGTTGACAGGTAAAAAACAGAGGAGGGGAGCAACACTTGGGGCAGTTCAGAAATAATAAAGAAAGGTCAGGTTTTGTGTCTGGGAATTGAATGCTCTCTGAAGCACTGTGCATTGCTCCAGAATCAAAGCTTACCCCCCAGAAGATCCAAGATGTCTGGCAAGCAATGCTGAAGGAGCTGGGAGTGCTCCTCAAGGTTTTACAGACACATCCTGGTTCTGTTGGCTAACTAGCAGCAGCAGGAGGACAATAACCCCCTGAGCAGCCCCTTAACCCCCGGTGCTATCCTCCTCGCGGCCCCTTCCTACTCCCCCCCCCCCCGGGCCTTTGCAGGCATCCAAGAGGAGAGAAAAGATCAGAACTTCCTCTTGCACCTCCCAAAAGCAGCTCAGGCATTACAGTGACACCAGTAGCAAGCCAGTACAGGCTGAGAAGTGCTTCCCCTCCCCTGGCAAGCCAGGCGGGCACTTCACAGAAAGGGGGAAGGGGGGGAGGCATAGCTGTCTGGGAAGGGTGCCGGGCACTCATAGGCACTCCCTTGCATATGGGCCTGATCTTGACATCTTGTTGAGCCGTTGAAGTTGGTGTGGTCTTGAATTTACTGTGCAGTCCTCTTTTATAACTTGAAAAAGACAAGTCATATCATGCACACAGATTTGTTCTGCCTGGACGCCAAGCAGGGTTGGCCCTGGTTAGTATGTGGACGGGAGACCACCAGGGAAATCCAGGGTTGCTGTGCAGAGGCAGGCAATGGCAAACCAACTTTGAAAATCCACTTCCACATACCATATTTACAGCATACCACTTCCACATACCACACCAAGATGCCCAGATTTTATTTGCCTAACTGTTTTTTAAAAGCATTTGCTAGGTTTCAAATTGTGGAGGATTCCTTATTGCAATGAGGACTCTGAGGAGTAGGTAAAAGAGCTAATATTTAATGTATAAGCTCGGTAGCCAGGATCCAAATGAGGTACCCCATGCATGTACAAAAGCTTTTGAGTAGCTCCCTGAACAACCCCTCCCAGAGATTGACACCACCCACAGTGGCAGTCCATAAGAGATGAGGGTTTCCACCCAAATGAAAATCTGTCCCCTCTCATGTATACGGGAAGCATTTGCCTGTTGTACATGGATTAGTTTGGATTCTGTCGAATGGCTTTGCTGTTTACCTTGCAAAGTGCTCGCCTTCTGGCCCAATGCTTGCTGATAACGAAGATAAGTAGTTGCAGGATTGCATTTGAGCAACTGGTTGCAGGCATGACCCTTAGGGCTATAAAACCAGCCAAGCTGTTAGGCATGGACACAATGTGTAAAATAGATGCTAAGCCACCAGCACTGCCTTGCCTGATTGCTGAACTTCTTGACTTTGTATTGAACAACTCTGCTTTGCCTGACTTCTGGACCCCTGACCTAGGACCCAATGACACTGCCCTGCCTAACTTCTGACACCCGAAACTTGGAGCCTGCGAGCCAGAACACGGTATTTAAAAAACAACAATGTTCTCATGTCTCAGTTTTCCATCTGAAACATTTTAATTCCTTCAGTATCTTCAAATGCTTTAGGTCACTGGCTAGACCTCATAGGAAAAAGAGGTGTTCTTCACTTTGCATTGTAAAAACATTAGTAGTAGTAGATTTAGGTGGGTAACCATGCTGGTCTGAGGCAGCAAAACAAAGTTTGAGTCTAGTGGTACCTTAAGACCAAAAAAGTGTTATTCTGGGTGTAAGCTTTCGTGTTCATGCACACTTCTTTAGATACAGTTCAATAAAGCTTCTTCACCCAATACCTATTTGTGGGGCGTGGGTTAGTTGCCAGGAAGGGCTCGTTAAAGTTAAAGTCAAGACATTGGATTAAGGTGGTTGGAAAGATGTGAATAGCAGTAAATTAGCGTACAAATACAAGCATTAACAAACATATATGAGAACTGAGTTTGAGTCTAAACAAAGTTCAATTCTGAGTATAAGCAAGAACTGCGAGACTTAGCGTCTGTAATAAGAAATCAAAAGCATATCATACTTCAGATGTAGATGAAAGGCAGGATTTTCTTTATATTCTCAATTTACTGTCTCCACAAGATGCCCAGAAGAAATCTCAAAAAGAAACAAAAGTTGGAATCCCCATTGATGACAGAAGTTGGAATCCCCCATCCATTAAGAATTCTGCATCAGAGATGAGAGTAGTGCCTCTGCTTAAAGTGATAGTAGTATTGTTAAGTTTTTTGGCTTAGCTATAAGATTTTTTAATTTGTTTTATTTTTTTTAATGTTCTTTATCATCTGAATTCATCATAGGTATCGGGCTCGGGGAGGAGGGTGGTTGGGGGGTTTTAAGTACTCTTTCGCTTCCTTTTGTCTTTGGTGGGTTTTTAGGACCTATCTGGTAGTATTTGAGACCTGAAAATACCAGAAATACAATTTTTGCTAAAAAATTTACAGTAGAAAGACAGATAGATAGACAGACAGACAGACAGACACATACACACACACACACACACACACACTAATCTTTTGGATATATGCTTTAAAGGTTTGGAGGGGTGGAAGAAAGGGGAAGGAGGGTAAGAAGGAGGAAATAGTGTACAGCTTCATTTATTTACTATTTCATAGTGAACTTAAGTTTTTTTCACATTGGAATAACACATTTGATAAGATCTGTGGATAGCAGCAAATTGACATGCAGATAATAAAAATGTTAACAACAGATGTGAGAACTAAGTTTGGCACTTTTAAGATCAACAAAGTTTAATTCTGTGTACAAGTGAGAACTGAGTGACTTAGCATGTGTAGTGAGATAAGAACTCAGTATCTCTGTTAAGCCATTTGGGTTCCATTGTCTTAAGCAGTGTTCCCTCTAAGCTGAGTTAGTGTGAACTAGCTCACAGGTTTTTAGCCTCTGGCTTACACATTTTTGTCTTAGTTCTGGAAGGATGGCTCCAGAGCAAATTTATGGAGTAGCCAAATCGCTTGCTCACAGCTTTAATGCCGGTCCCTCACAAAGTAGGATTTTTGCCCCCAAGACTCCACAGTTTAGATTGTAATTCAGCAATCTCCCATTCAAGTCTGTTTCTGAAATTCCTTTGCAATAAAGCAGCCCCATTGAGCACCCTGGGAGTTTGAAATGTTTTCCTACAGATTTCTCAGTTTAGTGATTCTTGATATTAGATTTGTATCCATTTATACTTTGGCATAGGGTTTAAACTGTCTGCCCTATGTAGGGAACTAAAAGACATTGTTGGCATTTAATGGCATATACAATGTTAGAAGAGGAGTAAGTGAATAAACCTGAGATAGTGTCATTTGTTTGTTTATTGGATTTGTATCCCGCCCTCCCCGCAAAGCAAGCTCAGGGCCGCTCACAGTAATTAATGCATAAATAACAATAAAATACACACAATCATCTAAAAACACTTCAGTTATATATAAAATGATCATAAGGTGCTGGCGATGTTTCCTTACTTGAACAAATAATAATTCCAGGATCTTGAGTCTTAAGTAAGCTGTTAGGTCCAGTGATTGTGTTATCTGGGTGTTAGTGGCAGCAACGTTGACATCTGGGTTTATTGCAAGCTCTGGTACCAGTGTCCATGTTCAAAATAGATGTCGTATTATTGTGAGTGAGGAGTTGTTTGAGACTGGGGGGCTGTCTGTGGGCAAGAAAAGGTTTGCCCCCCAGTACTTGTGAAAGAGAACTGTTATTATCCAGTAGAAATTGTAAGTCGCTGATGATACATTGAACTGTTCTTAAGTGGAGAGCTGTATGTGACCGCTAGTGGTGTTCTGTTATTGTCTCTTTTGGGCCTGTCTTGCAACAGATTTTCTCTGGGTACCATTCTGGCTTTGTTAATCTGTTTCTTGACTTCATCAAGTGGATACTATAGTTCCTAAAAGGTTTGTTGTAGGTCCTTCAAGTAGGAATCTCTGTCTGTAAGACTGGGGCAGATGTGGCGGTAGTGTGGACCCTGGCTATATACAGTGGCTCATTTGGAATGTTTAGAATGGAAGCTGGAGGCATGTAGGTACGTTTGTCAGTCAGTAGGTTTCCAGTATAAGGTGGTATCTATGCATCCATTGCGTATTTTTACAGTAGTGTCCAGAAAATGTATTTCTTGTGTAGTTTGATTCATTGTCAGGTTGATGGTGGGGTGAAAGTCATTGAATGCCTGGTGGAATATGTCCAGGGCTTCTTTACCATTAGTTCAGACAATAAAAATGTCATCAGTGTGTCGCAGGTATAAGAGAAGTGTGAGTGGATGGGAGTTTAGGAAGCGTTGCTCCAAGTTGGCCATAAAGATTGGCATACTGTGGGGCCATGTGTGTGCCCATGGCTGTACCATTGGTCAGAAGGAACAAGTTGTCACCAAATTAGAAGTGGTTATGGATGAGTTTGGTGGCAAAGTCAGCTGTGGTGTTGTCAGAAATCATTTTCCTTATGGCTTGTAATCTATCTTTGTGTGGGATGTTGGTATACAGAGATTCCACATCCATGGTAGCTAAAATAGTATTCTCTGGAAAGTTGTTCAAAGATTGTATTTTCCTCAGAAAGTCTGTGGTGTTGCAAACATAACTAGAAAAATTAATGGCATAGGGTCTTAGAATAGAGTCCATACATCCAGGTAGTAGTAGTAGTAGCAGTAGTAGTAGTTCATAACTTGACAAGCAGCATCACTTCCAGGGAGAAATAAGGGCCCAACCAGACAGCAGACTCCTATACTGGGGGTGAAGGTGGGAAAGAAAATATAGATTGTAGTAGGTGAAGCAGTGGGGGTGAGCTAACCTGGTTTCCAACTCATCTTTATTCTCTTCAGCTTTTCCCAGTCAGCCCCCCTCCCTTTACCTATGATGCAAAAGTGGGGAATGTAGCAAGCTGGAGGAGTTTCTGGGATGGGAGAAAAACAGTAGGAATAGAGAAGGAGGTTTCCTGGTTTCTGTGAGGAAAGTGATCAACAACTTCACGTTCTTGGCTTTTGAATGTATTTATTGGGTTTACTTGGTAACAACAAGCCACAATTTTTACACTGGCCAGTTATGAGACAGATATGTTTCAGTAGGCATGTTTGCTGAAGAAGTGGTATTGGACTTTTTGTTAGTTGGTTGAGGCCCCTTTCACATTACCGTTCAAAACCATTTGTTATCCATTGCTGGCCTAATTCTGAGTAAAGTGATACAGGGATGGGGGTTTCATACAGCAAATTTCATTCTGTTACTGAACCATCTCTGAAGTGCTCTGGCCGTTTCAAACCGTGCCACCACCACCACCACCCCTTTTACTGCGTGGTTTTTCTTGCTTTTAAAAAAATCGTTCTAAGTTGAGCGCTGTAGTGCTAGACCAAAATAGCAAGCAGCAAGGCATCTGTAGCAAAGCTGCAGTACTGAAATGTTGTTTTGGTATAGCGCTGTAGCAATTAGAACAATAAAAAAGCAAGAAAGACAATGCAATGAGAAAGGGCGGGGGGAAGTGGCTCTGTTGGAAGCACTGCAGACATTGTAAACAGCAGACTACAGCAATTCAGAAGCGCAAAAAAGAGGTGAAAGGGCGCGATCATACGCACCCATTCGCGACACAAGAAGGACGATTCCCCGCCGGCTCAAAGTGGCGCGATCACACAAGCACATCTGGGAAGCGTCCTGCAGCTGGTGTCAAAGTGTCGCAAACTGCTTTGAGCTGGTTGGGAATCGGCTTATTTAGCTACCAGTGAAAAGGCAGTCTCAAATGGTTTGCGATGGCCAAGAACTGACCTTTCCTGGTGTGATTGTGCCAGCGCAAACAAGTGGCGTTGGGGAGCGGGCTTTTTTTTTTTCCCCCTCCCATCCCAGTATGCACATTATCGGATGACCCCGAGGGTGGAGAGGCAAGTCATCGATCCCTTGTAGAAGCAGATAAGCGTACTGAAAACGGCCGGGGGGAAAAAACCCAACTCGCCCGCAGCCGCATGTGATCACGCAGCGGCGGTTCGCCCATGGACCTGTGAGATCCCGCAAAAGCGGCGCAAATTGTGCTGGCACAAATTTGTGTCACTTCCCATCCAGCTTATCTCGCTCGTGTGGACAGGGCCAAAATAGAAGAAAACAGTTTACCTCAGGAATGGCTCAACCTTGCTTTGCCAACTGGAGGGATGCCGTTTTATATGAAAAGGTAAATAAAATCTGTTAGCAGCCAGTTGCTAAAACGGGTGTGTCTGAGATGACACACAAAAAAGTTGTTAGCAATCTGCTACTAAAATGGATTACAGAGGCTGTCTGAAAGGGGCCTGAGTCTCTGTAAGAGATCACTTCTGAAGTATAATTCAAGCACATGAAACTTGGAAGTGTGGGAAAAGGTCAGAGGTAATTTGATTAATTTCACAGTATAATGTTCTGCTCAAATCAAGCTCTTAACTTCATGTGAATAAAAAGAATGTTAAGAAAGGGCAAGCTTCATCTTTAAAACCACTTTGAAGATAATTTCTAGCAAAAGTAATTACTTTCATCGTATAGCAATGTAATTTTTATGTATAGGGAGACTTGTAAAGAAAAACTTTTTAGTTTCAGTTTATAGTTTTCTTTCTTGAAAGACTTTTCTCAGGCAGGCATTCAAAAATGTGTACTTATCAGCTGAATCTTATTGTTTTGGTAGTTGCATTTGTTGCACAAATCCCTTTCCAATATCACTTTGCATAGATTAGTTACACTTTAGCTTTTAAGAGATCCTGTATAGGCTTTTGCTTTGGGCATTAAAACATATATGAGGACCCTGGGGTTTTTGCGTTCTAAGAAGAAAAGAGCTGGGCTTTTATAAACTTGTTAATATATACCATCTGTATAGTGACTAGAGCAGCCCTTGACAAATTTTTTCCCGGCTTTGGGAGCCACCACAAAACTGTAGGAGCCAGACTTATTTTTTAGCCTTCAGGGTTTTATATTTTAATGACCATACTTTCTCATTATTGCTACCACAAAACCTAATCCTTTTCACAGTTTCTTGTCGGGTTTTTTAGAGCTATAGCAAAAGCATTGCAATATATAAATACAGAATAACCTTACTTGACATCATAACAAAATGCGAACCTCTGTCTTTCACCTAAATAAATGTTTATTGAGAATCACCAAGCGGCACTGCAACAAATGATTGATGAGAATACTTAGGTACTGCAATGAAATGCCTAGGCGCCATGGCACCTGGGAGTTGTTACTACTTCTTTCACTGAGCGTGTTTATAGGTCTTCTCTCCTTTTCACTGCATTCTGATTTTAGGGATGTCATTGTTTATTTCTTTCTCCACCATTATACCAGCTTAAGCGTCAGTATACATTGCTAGAGTCTTGGGGTCTTGATTTAATGAAGATAGTACCATGCATCACTGGTGCAAGCAGGTGGAGTTGGCATTGTTGCATAGAAGGGCATGAGGGGGCACCATGCACACCAGTCTTCAGCGCATGCCCACATCTGACACATGGCCTTCTTTTGAGATTGAAATAAGGTATTAGGAAGGTTGGTTCTGTGCCCTCTCCTTTTCTCTCCTTTTGCAGCCGTCAGTAGAATTAAGCATACAATATGATGTCATTGTTTCCCCCTCGTCGGCTAACAAGTGCAGGGAACTCACAATGCCATGACATCATGTCTCACATTTTAGTTTACAGAACATTCTGGGCAAGAGAAGAGGAAGAGTTTTCAGCAGCAGCAGCCACACAATATTCATAATTTTTAGTTTTAGCCTCTGCTGTAAGCCTTCTGAAATCTAGTTGTTTCCACTGAAAATCTAATTAGCACATATTTCAGTAATATGTCTTAAGGTAACAAAATCAGAACGAAAGCCAAGCAGAGGAAAGAGGTAGTCTAAGACCTAAACATGTAACTATTATATATGAACATTTTGTCAAACTAGAAACCTATCTGTAAAATAAAGCTACAGCAATAAAACTGAGAAGTTTCTCTCTTCCTTCACAGAAGGTGCATCTGATTGGGGTGGCGGTGGGATCGCCCATATCTCATTCCATAGTATTTGCAGTGCAGCTAAACTAATCTGAATGGCGGTATTATGTTCCCTTGCAGAAGTGGTGGACTATGAAATTCAATCTGAAGTATTTTTAATGAGCATTCTGAACCTGGGTTCTGCCTCTGTGAAGAAACAAGGGATACTCTGTGCTTCTGAATACCTTGGGGGCCAGGGGGGATAGGCCTCATTCAGTACTTGCAAAAAAAAAATCAGGGAGGAAAAAGTAATGGCAGCCTTTTTTGTATATATACCCATTATGAAATTAGCCGTTGGGGAAAATAATCTGTTTCAGAAATTATACAGGTGGCCTCCTAGAGTTTAACAAATCCCAGACATACTATGACACTAGGCCTCATCAGTGCATACTGGGAGACCACAAATTGCATGTTACCCTACCTGAGAGGTGTGGTCACCATGTTGTGTGAACAGGGGCAGTGCATGTACTTTGATATGTGTGAACATACTGGATTTTTCAGGGATCTCATATGCTCATAGTGTCATGGGTACTTCATGTTCCAGACAAGTTAATTTCCAAATTCCTCTGATTCCAAAAAACAAATCATTAACCTTAGTATGAAATGTAGGCATCTGAGGGCTTTGCCGTGTGACTGACTGCTTATCCGCAGGTGATATCAAGTGATTTTCAGCACCATGTCCGTTTCTGCTTGGAATGTGCTTTCTTTAATTTTAGAAAATGGATGAAGTGTTCTACCATGTCATTCCAGTAAACTGTTAAACAAGAAGGTCTAGTTGTTCATACTTATGACCGCTGTTTATTGTATTGTATTTCTTCTTATTTCTCTTAACGTCTAATTCATTTTTAACTAGATTAAAGATATTTTTTATTGTTAGTTACATCACTTTGGATATTTTCTTTTTTTAAAAAAAAAAGTTGTATATAAACAAATAGGATCCACAGACCTTAGCTTGGTCTAACTTTTTTCCAAGTTTGATTGACCGCAGGGGAAGATAGGCCATTTTAAGCATAGTGGTTTGGAAGTCTTTCTACAATAGTTCAAGTGGCCACTTGTATTTGGCAGTGTTAATCCTACCACCAATTTTTACTGTGTACAGTGGCATGATAGAATCAAAAGATGAGCAGGATGAGCATTTCTGTACTCACATGCAGACATACACACAGGTTGCTTTATGGTCCTGGTGCAGATTGTTACATTTAGAGCGGTCACTGAGTAGTTGCTTGTTTGTGTGAGTGGGGTGTTACTTCTCAGTGTAGTGTAGTGGTTAGGAGCGTGGACTCTGATCTGGAAGAACAGGGTTTGATTCCCCACTCCTCCATATGCAGCTGCTGGTGTGACCTTAGGTGACTTATGGCTCTCTCAGAGCTGTCCTCTCATGAGCAGTTCTTAAAAGAGCTCTCTCAACCCCACCTACCTCACAAGGTGTCTGTTATGGGGAGGGGAAGGGAAAGGAGATTGTAAGCTGCTCTGAGACTCCTTCGGGTAGTGAAGGGCATGGTATAAATCCAATTTCCTCCGCCGCCGCCTCCTCCTCCTCTTCTTCTTTGCTTTCAGGGTTTATTCTTTTAAAGTTGCCCATGGAATTCCATAACACAAGATGATTCTTTTCTAACCATCAGATCCATGAACGTAAAGATTGGCACATGGGAGAGCTGCACTGCATGTTGTCTCTGACCCTATTTCTATTAAGTCAAAACAAAGTCTATACTTTGAAGAACCTCTCCACTGGATTCAGAATACTAACAATTCAGAGTCCTGTGACTTTTTAAAGATCAGCAGGTTAGTTGCTTGTTAGCCATAATGGGGAAATAGAACTTTCCTGTTCAGAGGCAATGAAGAGAGCACTAGGTGCCTGAAATAAACATGGAATATTCATTAGCTTCAGTACCCTGTTTGTGATCGCCCGGAGGCACCTTTCTTGCCACTCTTGTAAACAGAGTGCCAACAGAACTGGATTCTTGGTCATCCAGCAAAGCAATTCCTGCATTTGTGATGTTCAGAACAGGCAAAAATACAGCTGAGCCTTTCCTCTATGATGGCCTCCCACATTATGAATGGTCTTCCTGAGTAAGTCAAGAACGCATCCACTAGGGTTCCTAGGTTTTACCTCATAGCTTGCGGTGGGGGGGGGGGGTTTCTGGAGTGGGAGGTGGGGAGTCCCCGATGTGATGATGTCACAGAAAAATGACACCATCACACTGGGGACGTTGCACAGCGATGCTCTGGTATTTTGGGCAAATCTCTATGGTTACCATAGATTTTTGCCCAAAATACCAGAGCATCGCTGTGCAACGTCCCCGGCATGATGACATCATTTCCACATGACATCATCACGCAGGGGATGTTGCACTAGGTTGTGGCTGTTGGGGGGGCGGGGCTTTGAAGGAAGAAATTCAAAAAGCCATATTAACATGAACCATTGTTTAGCTTAGTCAGCAGGCTACGGAAACCGCAAGGCCATGCACACACACAGGCACATAATTCTCTGATATGAGACGCTTGTGCAGAAAATACAAACCGCTATTGTTCTGGTTGCAACTGTATTTCAGTATAGCTTAGTCAGGAGAAAAGAGGCTGTGAGAATCTTACCCCTTTCACTACATTGCTTGAAGAAGACATTCCTATTGTTCTGATTGTAACTGACATGCGCAAGACTGTAATTGGATCTTTTGCTTAGGAGAATGACGTGTAATGTACTAAAATGACACTAGTCCCCTTCTCTTCTGTAACTCCCCATTCCTTATTTTAAAAGATCAAGCCTTGATGAACACGGGGCTCGGCATTTTTATTTTGAAGGATTTTTCATTCAGGCCGAGCTTGGTACCAATAAATCGGCTTTTTCTGTTCCTGGTGTCTGAGTGCCTTCTCCTTGGTTGGTTCTGGTTTTGGGTTTTTGCTTCAGCGTCTCCCGACTGGCCCACTGGCCAGCAGTGGGCAGGAGCCCCCACTCCCACCTCAGGGTTGGCAACCCTAGCATCCACTTTGTTAAATTTTTTCAAGAAGGCCTTTTCTGTTGGAGGCTGGATTTTTCGTGGAGAGTTCTTTGCATTGTACAATTCAATGTTTGCTTTTTTATTTTTCTAGTTTCTTTTTTATTTTAATGATTTACAATGGGTTTGTATTATCGTAAGCCTTCTTAAGTCCATCACTGGAGAAAGATGTCTTACCATTATCTTTCATTTGTTAAACATTGATGATGTTCTTCCATGCTAACCAAACAATACTTTATTCCCTCTTTCAAATAATTTGTTCTCCATCTTAAGTGTGATAAGTGTGTATTTAAAATGGGTTTAGGGGAACAATAATTCCAACATCTGTTGTTACTTGAAATCGGCTTTTATCTCAATTTAGAGGTGATGTCATGAGTTTTTTAAAAGTTTGTAAGAAATGTGGGTTTTCAGAACTTTAGGGGACAAAATAGAGAAGAACCTTGCTTGGAAGATCTTGAGCTGAAATCAGTTTGGTGGATGAAAAACAGCTGCGTGTTGGTAGCTGAGTCTTGCTCAGTTGATGAAGTGTCTGTGTTTAAACTAGAAAAAAATCAATTTGCTAAAAGAGACAGCAGATAAAACCCTCTAAGACATGGGTTCTGTAAACATTACTGAATGTTTTTCCCCAGCTATTTCCTTATTAAAAGGTCACGTTAAAGTATGAGGTACACAATTACAGCTCTGATTAAAGCAGAAGATCATCTGTTTATTGATTGGGGATTTCACTTAGGGTCAGACAAATGTTAAAGCTATTATAGACCCCAAAGCTTCCCCCACTGAAAGAAGAATAAATATCCTTGTTCCAGCTGTAGCTGGGAAATTGGGTATAATGGAAATGACTAGCAGAAGCAAAGCATGTCGAATGGGTGACAACAGACTGGAAGATCTTTTAAAGCCAGATAGATTTACTCACATTGTTCGCAATTAATTTGTCAAAAGCATCTCAACTTTCCTGTCAAATGTAATGTGTATTTTAAAAATATATATATATACAGAGTTCAAAGGCTAGTTCAAAATACAGTAAATCTCATACTCACCTCTTGAAATAGTGTGGCTTAATAAATGTAATAGAACTGGATTTCCTTTTAAAAGAGGGATGATTTATTGCTATAGAGCTCTTCGCTTTTCAGAATATTTTCACTCTTATTGGTGAAATGTATTCCAAATGAAGGGAATACTTATGACAATCTGGCTGAAGGAATTCAGGTTTCCTAGCAGAATGACCACTCTAATTTAAGTCTTAGATGTTTAAATACATCTTTAAAAATCTTATAAACAGAATATCCTTGGGATTCCTCAGTATTGCATGAGTGAGCACACTCAAAACAAGTCCATTTACATACAAATATGCATAACCTGAAAATCAGGAACTTTTTTCTAGCCACGTTTCTCATGATAATGAGAGTGGTGGTGTGCAGAATCTTCTAAAAATGACCACTAAACTCTGTGCCAAAGCATCCCTCGCTGGTCAAAGGCAGCATCACTTAAGGTTTCTCGGACTCTATTCAGTGTTCTGCACTTTCTCCCAAGCATAATAGGGTAGAAACTTACCACTCTTTATTCTCTATTAGAGAATAGTGAAGTTTGTTCGTGGTCTGTCATCAGTTTTATTTCCCTATAATATATGTATAAAGGGACCCTAACTTGGAAGTCTGAAGCTGCCAGTAGTTATTATGACGTATCTTGTACAGAAAAGTCCTGATATTTTTCAATAGACCTATGATATAATGGATTTCTAAGTACTGGCTTAGAAAACCAAAGCTCCGATCACACACAGAATTAGCCGCGCAATAGGCACAAATGCCATTCAGATTTTAATTACTAATTACTTTGTTCCTTGATTATTGTCGTAAAAGTGAACAGATCTCTTGTTATTTAGAAAAAATGTAATCACAAGCCAGGGACATGGATTCAAACTCGGCTGTAGTGGGCCATTTAACCTTTTTTGTCCATGTGCCATTTTCCTGACCTCAGTTACTCTGCGCTCTGAGCAATGGGATGAAAGGTATAGATCGTATCTTATGTCATCCACCCCCACAAGACAAAAAACAGCTGTCGGGGTACTGAATTTGGGACAGTAGTCACCGGGTTAAAGGCTTACAGCTGCTGTTATACTTGAAAAAAACTGCAGAAAATTCACTCAGGGGATCTCCCCATGTCAGGCATAACTTCCCCTTTCACGAGTTTACAGTACTTTCCTTTAGTAAGAGTGCACATAGTATACCTACTTGGCTTGCGTATATAAGGTAGGGCAGGATGAAATTTTAAAAAGGTTCCAGAGGAGATCTGGGAAATTACAGGCCAGTCAGTCTGATGTCAATACTGGGTAATTTGGTGGAAACTCTTTTTAAGGAAAGAATTAGACACACTGATGAACAAAATCGACTGAGGCAAGCTGGGAAGAGTGGTTAAGAAATCTAGTCCAATCAGTCAGTAAGAATACACGTTGCTAAATGAATGCAGGACCCAAAATGGTTCACTAGCCCACTGAAGTAGTTAAGCTACTACTTAACATGTCAGCTTCTTAAATGGGCAGTGCAGTTTTGGTGGAGTGGCATAAAGACGGTGTAGTGAAATTAGGTCTTTTCTTTTGCCACTCTGGTAATTTGGAAGAGTCTTTTGTGATAGATGAGGAAACACTGCCACCTTGGTGGCCCTGACTGAGCAGAAAGGTGGGATAGGTGGGATAAATTAGTATTAAATCTTCATAGAGCTATGGAAGGGAGACTTATATAGAAGAGTGTGTGTGCGTGCTTGGTTTTTGCATACTAGATGATTTTGTGGATTTAGGGCTATTTCCGCTGCACTTTTCTTGGGACCTTTCCTGTTGCCTTGTGGTACTTTGTTAAATATTAAATATGATTGCTTTTAAGGTTTCTTAAGTAAGCCAGTTTGAGTCTGGATTCTGAAGGAAAGCAGGATAAAAAATGTTTCGAATAACTAACGCCTTCCAGATAATCTTATTGTCTTAGCTGTGCTAGTTTTCTTGAAAAATAAAGGAGAAGAATCACAGTTGACTCTGTACTCCCACACTTTAAAATCCAAATGGAACACGAGCACTTATTTCCCTTAACAAGAAAACATAATTGTATATTTATTGCTGTTTGTGTTGATTTGTGTGGGAAGAGACCACAAGATAGCTTTTATTGTCATGTTATTTTTTAAATGGCCTTGATTTTGGGGAATGTGTAGCCTAACAGGGTATAACCTTTGGTTGTTTTTAATTACAGCAAAGAGCACAGGGGAAGGTTTTGCTAGACGCAGTCTGCAATCACCTGAACCTTGTCGAAGGTGACTATTTTGGCCTTGAATTTCTGGATCATAAAAAGATTATGGTATGTGAAGCCATCTCTCATGAAACTCATTTTCGTTGCATGTTTTCTCAGTGCCACAGTTCCTTCCTCCTCCTCATTTGAAAAGGCCATTTTTCTTGCTAATAATTGGTCGTAAAGTGGTTCCCGCTCTCCCCCCCATCTGTTCAGAGGTTGGACTCTGCAGTTGCATGCATAATTTTGTGTGTTTCAAAATGATATGGGAGCATGCAACTTGTATGTAATGTTTACAAAATCTATATTGATGCTAACATTTTTGTTTCTTCACCTATCATCTCAACCCAAATATAATATGTTGCATGGCTTTTTTTGTGGTGGTACTCACTAGTACTGAGTACCAGCATATTTTGGGGGGTTGGGGGGTTTTTCCAAGTCCTAGGAGGGAATTGGTGGAAATCGGTGCAACTTTGTATATGAGTGCCAACACCGTTTTTTTTTTAACTGAAAAGGACTGTCTATACATATTTATTTATTCAGGAAATTTATATTCTGCTTCTCCAGAGTATAAGCTCAGTCTATAGGAAGGCAAAGTTCCTTTCACTATACATACTGTTTTCTTTCCTACGGCATCTAGATGTCATTGTATTTTATACAAATATCAGACACCCTCTTCCCTTTATTGCTTGATTTTTCCCTGATCCCTTTGAACACGAAGATTCTTGTCTTGATCCACAGATGGTATATTACAAATTGAGTAGACACCAGTCAGTAAATGACCTTGATTTTGTCCAACTTTCAGTTTATAAGCTAGCATAATACAGCTGGGAGAAAGCAGAATGTTGTAACTTGGAGTCAACTTCCCATGTTACCATGGTCTAGTCTAAGTAATTATGGATAATATTGTTGTTGTTGTTTTGAGCCCATGTGATGTAGTAGTTAAGGCCCAGGTTCGAATCTCCACTCTGCCATAGGAGCTTGTTGGGTGGCCTTTGGCCTAGGCTTGCCAACCTCCAGGTGGCACCTGGATATCTCCCACTATTCCAGCTGATCTCCATATCAATTCTTCTGGAGAAAATGGCTGCTTTGGAGGGTGGACTCTGGCATTATACCCTGCGGATGTCCCTCCCCTCCCTAAACCCTGCCCTCCACAGGCTCCACTTCCAAAATCTCCAGGTATTTCCTAACCCAGAGCTGGCAGCCCTTCTTGGGTCAGTCACATACTTGCTGCTTAACCTATCGCACAGGCAGTAGAAAAGAGCAAGAGTCCAGTCGCACCTTAAAAGAGTAACAAAATTTATGGCAGGGTATGAGCTTTTGTGAGTCACTGCTCATTTCTTCAGATACTCATGAAAGCTCACATCCTGCCACAAATTTTGTTAGTCTTTAAGGTGCGGGTGGACTCTTGCTCTTTTCTATTGGTACAGACAGACTGACATGGCTACCTGTCTTGATCTATCACACAGGGTTGTTGTCATGATAAAATGGAGGAGAGGAGAACAGTGTAAGCCCCATTGGGGAGAAAGGCCAGGATCTTCTTCGTGGTCTCTGTGCATCACACCTCTGGGATAAAGTGCGCCTGCGCCGATCCCGATCGGTAATCTTCAAAGCCTAACGGATTCGCCAGCTCCCCGGTCACGTGCACGTCCCACTGCGCATGACCCGGGGAGGGGCACGAGGATCCCGCCAGTTCTCTTCTGACTGCCGCGTCGTGAGGACCCCCTCTCCGCTCCGGTCGGTAGTTAACTTTTGTTCTTCTTTTTTCCAACTTGGAAAGGCCTTTCGGACTGATTTTCTTGGTTTTCCTGACCTACGGACTGTTTTTCTGGACTCTCTTTTGGATTCTCCTCTTTCTACTCCCCGCCCGGCCTATGGCCCAGCGGTGGGGTTTCTTTAAACGCTGCCTTAATTGTGGGAGTAAAATCGCTCCCCCAGACAAGCACTCACTCTGCTTGCTGTGCCTAGGCGAGTCGCATCGTGTCGATTCCTGTTTGAGTTGCGCCGCGTTCTCCAAACAAACTCGTAAGAACCGGGCGGCCCGACTCAGAGTGGCTCTCTTGGAAGCAGCGTTGTCACCGAAGATGTCTGCAGCTGACGCCTCGACAACATCCCCATCGGTACCGACGGGCCCGACGTCGCCACCGATGCGAAGCCCTTCCGGCACCGAGAAGTTGGCACCGAAAAGACCCCTCTCACTGCCACGAACTCCCGCTAAGAAGCGTAAGGAGGGCAAAGAGGGTAAGGGCAAGCTGAAGCACAAAACCTCGAGTGCTTCGTCGACGCATCCCGCGTCCGACATGACCCAGCACGGGTCTCCGCAGCTTGACCCTCCAGGGCGCGAGCGACCCCGGGGCAGCCCCGTCTCCCCGATGCCGCGACCCATTCAGCTCACAGATTCGGAACCCGACATCAAGCTGACGCAGATCCCTCACAGCAGTCCCGAGACCGGGCCCGACCCGCTGCCGGCGCCGAAAGGCGAGCGAGACTGGCACCTCCCCCCATCTTCGGTGCCGTGAGACGTCCGTCAATGGCGATACCTGTATGGTTCCTCCTACCCGCCACCTCCACAATGGTACCCAGCAGAGTGGGATCGCCAATCGACGTCCTCAAGAGTCTCCCGGTGCCGAGATCCCCCGGCCCCGACTCCGACACCGAAACCGATACCGAAACTACCGATGCCGATACCCACCTCGCCCGATGTCGACCTCCCTCCCTACCAACCAGATCCGTCGACCCCTATGTCTCCCTCCGAACATTCCGACCATTCGATACCCGAATCTCCCGAATCATCCAATGACGAATCTCCCATCCAGCCGTCACCATCCCCTGATGTGGCTGAAAATTTACCAATCTCTCCCTCCGAGGACGTGAAATCCTATGGAGAACTTATCAAACGAATGGCCCATTCCTTGGCACTTGCCACGGTCCAACCAACTCCTACCGATGCCGTCTTCGACATCGTACAGATGGATACATCCACCACGGTAGCATTGCCACTAATTTCGGTGCTCTTGAGCACTGCCAAAGAATCCTGGGGCCACCCCTCCTCAACTCCCAATTTCCAACAAGAGGTTAGACCACATGTACAGGCTCCAAGAGCCAGGGGCAGAATTCCTATTCATCCACCCCAAGCCCAATTCAGTTGTAGTGACCCCCTCGGCCAGGGGCCGTAGCGGACATTCCTCCCCCTTGGACAAGGAGGGACAGAAATTAGATTCCTTCGGGAGACGATTTTATTCAGCCGGTGCACTGGGCATAAAAACGGCAAACTACACAGCCTGCATGAGCAGGTACCAATACTCCCTATGGGAGCAGATGACACCACTTCTGGCCCAGCTTCCTGAGGATAAGCAACACCTTGCTAGGAAGATCCAGAGGGAAGGCATGGTGCTAGCAAAGCACCAGCTTAACGCATCTAAGCATGCTGCGGACGTCACATCCAAGACACTCACTTCAGCAGTCGCCCTTCATCGCCACGCCTGGCTGAGGTCGACTTCGCTTCCACAAGACACAAAGTCCTTGGTGGAAGATCTCCCTTTCGAGGGTGAAGGACTATTCAGCTCCATGACGGACACAGTCCTTCATGATTTAGATAAGAGCATCAAGACATCTTGTAACTTGGGTGTCTCACAACCGAGACAACAGAAGCAGAAAACATGGCAGAGATCTTGGCCCAAACAGCAACCGCGAAGATCTCCCACTGAAACCCAGTGGCAGAGACCGCCGTCTACTGCTTATCAACAGAAACCCTATGGCCACAAGCCACGATTCCCGTCTGCTTCCGCTTCCAAGGCTAAACCACCCAAACCGAACAAGCAGAGTCTTTAACTCCCCCATTCACTCCGATCTTCCCACCCGTCTATCACCCTTTCTAACAGCATGGCAACATATCACGACAGACAAATGGGCACTGTCGGTCGTAGCAGAAGGCTACAGAATAGAATTTTTCCAGATTCCACAAGAATTGTACTTCGTAACCACCCCTCCCTCCGACACCCTATCGTCGGAAGTCGAAACCCTCCTCTCAAAAGATGCCATAGAACAAGTACCACCAAACCACCTTCAGCAGGGGTTCTACTCCCGCTACTTCACGGTCCCAAAAAAGGATGGCGGACTTCGTCCCATATTGGATCTGCGGAACCTCAATGCGTTCATCACCTACAAGAAATTCCGTATGACCACTCTACAGACCATCCTACCGCTACTAGAAGCCAACGCGTGGATGGTGACGCTGGACTTAAAGGACGCATACTTCCATGTGACGATCCACCCGTCACACAGACCGTACTTACGCTTCGCGATCGGTCCGCGTCACTTCCAGTACAAGGCCCTACCCTTCGGCCTCTCTACAGCTCCTCGTGTCTTCACGAAGCTTATGGCAGTGGTAGCGGCACATCTGCGACTCCAAGGTGTGCACCTTTACCCCTACCTGGACGACTGGCTTCTAGTCGCCCCCTCTACGACGGAACTACAGAGCCACATCTCTACTACCCTTCGTACCCTAGAATCACTAGGACTGACTATAAACCTCACAAAGTCCATGCTTGTCCCTTCCAGATGGGTTCAGTTTATCGGAGCTATCCTGGACTCCCTGCAATGCAGAGCGTTCCTACCCCCCAACAGAGCAGCGGATATAGTCTCCCTTCTCCGGTCTGTCCAAGAGACCAAGGAGGCTACAGCCAAACAAATCCTTCGCCTGTTAGGCCTTATGGCCGCGACAACAGCAGTAATTCCCTTCGCCAAATTGCGAATGAGACCACTGCAGCTTTGGTTCTTGAGGCGTTTCCGCCCCAACTTCCACTCCCTCTCCAAACTTTTTCAGATATCTACCCAGGTCCTAGAGACCCTGAATTGGTGGCTTGTGCCCCAGAATTTACACTCAGGTGCACCTTTCCGGCTTCCACCCCCCTCAGCGACCGTCACTACGGACGCATCCCTATGGGGCTGGGGAGCTCACCTGGACGGTGTAGGTCTGGGCGACAGGTGGCACCCCTCTGTGGCACACAACCATATCAATTTCTTAGAGCTGCTGGCAGTTCTCTACGCAGTGAGATCTTTCCGCCAATCCCTGACGGGGAAGACGGTGACTGTCCTTACAGACAACACCACCACCATGTTTTACATCAACCGCCAGGGTGGGACGGTCTCCCGTGGACTTTGCTGGTTAGCGATAGAGCTGTGGAACGAGTGCCAGGCACTAGATATTCACCTGGTAGCGACTCATCTCCCAGGACTACTCAACGTCCAAGCAGACTTCCTAAGCAGAGGGGGAGCATCCCTACACGAGTGGGAACTGAACCCCCTCTACCTGACTCCGATCTTCGACCGTTGGGGACATCCATCTGTGGATGTATTCGCCTCTCGAGAGAACAAGAAGTGCCACCTATTCTGTTCCAGAGCAGGAACGGACCCAACCTCTCTCGGAGACGGTCTCCTCTTCCAGTGGACGGGGAAATGATTGTACCTATTTCCCCCGATTCCTCTCATACCGAGAGTAGTCCACAAACTGTTGACAGAGCGACCGTGGGCAATTCTCGTCACCCCATGGTGGCCGAGACAACCCTGGTTCCCCACGCTCCTCAGTCTCTCACGAGGGACGTATCTCCATCTCCCGACGGACCCAGACCTCCTCGGGATGCACGGGGGCCGAGTACTGCACCACGATGTGCCCAGACTGAAATTGACAGTGTGGCTGATCCAAACTTAGGGTTAGAATCACGCATTGCTCAAGTTCTACTGAACTCACACAAACTCTCCACTCGGCGTTCATATGAGTCAAAATGGACTAAGTTTTTAACTTTCCTGGCGTCTGTGGGATGGCCCTCAGTCCCCGCCGGACTTAAAGATGTTTTGGTTTCCTCCTGTCATGTAAAGACAGGGGACTGTGTCACTCATCTATCCGAGTCTACTTGTCAGCCATCTCAGTCAATCATCCTAAGATTGATGGCTATTCGGTGTTTTCCCATCCAACAACGAAGCAATTCCTCAAGGGAATGAATCGCCTCTATCCCCCAGTGCGGACGCCAGTCCCGTCATGGGACTTGCCCCTGGTTCTCACTAAGCTGATGGGAAAACCCTTCGAACCCATGGCCTCATGCAGCCTTCAACTTTTGTCGTGGAAGGTTGCGTTTTTGGTGGCCATCACGTCTACTCGACGCGTGAGTGAGCTCTCGGCGCTCCGTTGCGACCCACCGTACCTCACGTTTCATCATAATGCCGTCACTTTGGCTCCAGATGTCGCTTTCCTGCCTAAGATAGTCTCGGACTTCCATATAGGGGCGGATATCACCTTGCCGGTATTTTTTCCTGATCCCCAGGACCCAACGCAACGTAGTCTACACACTTTAGATGTCAAGAGAGCCCTGTCTTTCTACTTGCACCGGACAAAATCCTTTCGCAAGTCTCCAGCTCTCTTCATTTCTTATGCCTTGCCCAGGCAGGGACAGAAACTGTCGTCTCAAAGACTCTCAAAGTGGATAGTTGAGATGATAAAACTCGCCTATCTTCTGGCCAAAAGGCCACTACCGGCGTCCCTCCGGGCACACTCCACTCGAGCCGTGGTTACTTCCACAGCATTCCTCAAGGGCATTCCCCTGGGAGACATCTGCAATGCTGCAACGTGGGCGTCCCCTCTCACGTTTGTGAAGCACTACGCCCTAGATGTCCGCGTCCATCAGCGTACTGTGGTGGGCCATGCAGTTCTGCAAGCAGCTCAGATGTGAGACCTCCAGCACCCACCTCCAGGTATGTGGTGTGTTTATTGCTCGCTATTCTCCCAGAGGTGTGATGCACAGAGACCACGAAGAAGATATACAGGTTGCTTACCTGTAATTGGAGATCTTCGAGTGGTCATCTGTGCATTCACACCACCCGCCCTCCTTCCCCTCTGCTTTCGGTCTCCCTCACTTTTTCCTTGGGGGCTGTTAGCAGCGGTCAGAAGGAACTGGCGGGATCCTCGTGCCCCTCCCCGGGTCATGCGCAGTGGGATGTGCACGTGACCGGGGAGCTGGCGCGAAAATCCGTTAGGCTTTGAAGATTCCGATCGGGATCGGCGCAGGCGCACTTTATCCCAGAGGTGTGAATGCACAGATGACCACTCGAAGATCTCCAATTACAGGTAAGCAACCTGTATATGTAAATGAAGTAAATAAATAAAATATTGTGTGTTACTATTGAGGAGTACAGTCTGAGCTGCTTATTACCCTCTTAAGGTTATAATCTCTGGGCCAAAAATAACACAGTAGAGCCACATACTCCTATGTGTATTACACAGTGTCCAGTCATCCGTAGTTTGGTTATGCCTTAGTCATTTGCTTTAGAAATTTGGCAGTGCGTGTATTTTCCATTGCGCAAAGTGTACAGTTCAAGAACAAAAGCCGAGTTAATAGAATGTGAAGAAACATCAAAACCTATTGTTGAATCATCTGAAAAACTCTTAATTTCCTTTAGTTGGATAATAAGTACAGGACCACAGCTTAAATGCTTTTATTGATTAACAACAAAATTACCTATAATGTTCAAATGTTGCTTTTCAGAGGCTACCCAAAATAAATTATTTATGAATTTTCAGATACCTAAGTGGAAGTTTTCAAAACAAAACTACTGGTATTTACTATTCTAGCTCTTTAGTAAAAAATATATATATTACTAAAAGCAAAACTAAGCTGAAAATTTTAAATCTTTCTCTTTTTTCCCTATTCTGACACCTGGGGCTATGTTTCTATAGCAAGGACGTTGTAAATGTGTTCCTGTCTCTGCATAATTAAAAGCTACTCAAGGTCAAACTTTGCATAAATGTGTGTTCCTTTTTAAAACATATTGTTCTTAGTTTGTTTTCTGGCAAACAGTGAGTTTTCCCTTTAAGAAAAACAGGTTTTACAGCACTTGAGAAAATGTTTTGTATACTCAGATAAATTTTGCATGTTTATAAGCATAACTGAATATGATACGATTATATATCACTAAAACTGATTTATGCACACATTAATTCATAGTTACATGGCAAGTTACTGAAACCATTTGTTTGTCCTCTGGTGATGGTTGTCACCTGCCTTCACTCACGTTCTGCCTTTCCCACAGTTTCCTCCATGGATCAGAAACTCACGGAAATATCAACAAGTCTAGCTTGCCCAGTTTTTGTGTTTCAGAATCAGCATGGCTGCCACTTCCCATAGGATTCTGTTCCATCCTGGGTACTCCAGTTATGCAAAAATGAAGATATCACAATGAAAGGGCCAGTCGTACGGGATGAACCATGCTCATATCCCTCTCCCATTCCAATAACCCGGCCTTCTGACATTGCCATGATTCTGTGGATATGATTCAGCTTTTCCGTGTGGTTCCTGCATTCTTAAATATGAAATGGAGACATGGGGGGGGGGGGGGGCAGCAGCAATATTATTCTAGTAACATAAGAATCAGACTTTGTTCTTTGTTAGACTTAGTATATTCATTCCACCAGTCAGTGAAACTTTTAAACTTCTGCATTCAAACACTTCTCTTGTTAACCTGTACTGTGGCAGAATCTGCCCACTCTGGCCTACATGCCCCATTATGCCTTGCCCTCTTAGGGGTTGCCGACTCCCTGGAGGGGCTTTCCCCTTTTACTCTCCAGTAGCCACTACCACCACCTGTTCAGTACAGGGGTTTCCCACTGAAGGGAACAGTACCCTCGGCTCCCCTTCCAAGCTCAATGAAAGAAGAAAATATGTCGATGATCATTGGGAAAGATGCTGAATGCTTAATGTGCTAGAAAATATTGCATATATTGAATATTTTAAGCCATGCTCTGCTTTGTTTCTTGTTATAAGTGCTGTAAATGTAATTGTTTGTTTGCTTTCAGGTATGGTTGGACCTTTTGAAACCTATTGTGAAACAGATCAGAAGTAAGTGCTGTTAAATAACGATGCAAAAGTAGTTTACTTGTGTTGTGTTGGTAGACATCTGGTTCATTCTGAAAGCTGTGTGCATTGTTTGGTTTGTTTGTGATGGTGAAATGTATTACCTCCCTAGCATAATGTTGTCACTTTTGAGCAACCAAATTGAGCTCTAGACAAAACAACCGAAAAAATACCATCCACAGTTTTATTAATGCATACTTACACAGCAGGATATGGGCATATGAATGCTGGTTTGCATGCTGGGTTACTTTCTCTTTTAGTGTTTGTAAACTGCTTCAGATCCTGTCAGTATTCCTTCGAAATTTACTGTAACCTTTGAAACCAGTTTCTTACTCTACTTTCACTCTTGTTTACAAAGGACAATAGAGGCCATATTGGGGGGAGGACACACTAGAACAAGGGAATAACAGAACAGTAGGTCAGTGTGATGGTTTATGATTCCAGTTTTAGGATGGACACTATGTTTGGTCCCCACCCTTTTACAGGTTACACAGGTCAGTGTGGTGGTTTATGATTCCAGTTTTAGGATTGACATTATGTTTGGTCTCTACCCTTTTACAGATTATAGCCACCAAAGCTGTAGTTTCTGGGGGTGGATAGGAGGGAAGATGCTTTCTATTCTCCCCTTCCCCTCCCCGGTTTTCCTGCTGAAATCTGACATCTTCAAGCTGCTTTTTGATGACTTGTTTTTAATATTGATGTGGATAGCCCGGGCTAGACTGATGTCATCAAATCTCAGAAGCTACGCAGGGTCAACCCTGGTCAGTATTTGAATGGGAGACTAACAAGGAAATCCAAAGTTGCTAAACAGAGGCAAGCAATGGCAAATCACCTCTAAACATCTCTTCCCTTGAAAACCCCATGGGGTCACCATATATCAGCTGTGGCTTGATGGCACTTTCCACCATTATGGTATTGTTTTTCTTGTAAGCCACCTTGAGCTCAGGAGATAAATTTTGCCCACATTGGGGGGGGATATGGGAACCCAACTTTGGGGGGAGATCTCTGCACCTTTACAGTGCAGGTAGTTTGTTTGAAGTTGGCAAGAGCAGAAGGCAAGGTTTATTTAGAAGAGGGGGTAAGTTTGAAAACATTTGGGCCTTGTGTAGATCAGCTCAATAATTATTGAGAATCATCCCTTTGACTTCAGTGGGATGTGAGTAAATATAAATTGGTTTGGACTTCGTGTTCTCTGACTGGGTTGACCCGGATATATTCATTAACACTGTGATGACCCTTAACACATTTCTTTGCAGTTGGGTCCAGTGTTGATCAAGAGAACTATGGTGTGCGTGCCTATTTTTAGATTCCTAGGATATTAAAAATATTACAATGCCAGTAACTTTGAATATTTATGAATTTTATTTGGAAATCTGGATTTGGACTCTGGGGCTGTGGTCACACACCCTAAGTAATCCACTTTCAATCCACTTTCAGTGCACTTTCCAACTGGATTTTTACTGTGTGAACTCACAAAATCCAGTTGGAAAGCGCTTTGAAAGTGGGTTATTTAATGTGTGTAACCGCAGCCTAGGTCCTATTGATGTCAGCAGAAAGACTACTTTAAAATTTTAAAAGAAAACTGAAAGGAAAAAACCTGTGAACAATTGTAGTGAAAAGATGAATAGAGGTACACTGTCTAGATTTGCTTTGGAGAAGGAGGTGTGTCCCCCCCCCCCAAGTATCTGAAAAGGTGGATTTCAGACCAGAGACCAATACTTAGCTTATGTGAACTGAAGGATAAACTGTGTGTGGTTTGGGTTTTCTTTTTTCTTTCACTGACTTTGCACAGTTGTGTTTTCAAAAGAAGAGAAACAGCTTGGATGAATAATGATGTGGGCTGAGATGATGCCGCAAACGGCCTTCATACGGCCAATTTAAGTCTTTCCCAGTGACATCTACACTCTTCCCTTCCTTTATAGAGCTTCAGATGTTGGGACTCTGGGGAAATCTAGCAGACTCTGCTTGCCTGGGTTTGATGACAGTGGAACTTGGTGGACCAGATGTGTTCTTCCTTTAATGTAAAGGGCACAGTGAATGTTGATGCTACAGTCCATGGAAAGAGAAAAGTTTTAAGTTTCCCAGGATAAAGTGATTTTGCTTCAATTTGCCATGATGCAAGAGCCAAATGAAATTGGGGCTGGTAAATCCTAAGCAGAGTTACAGCCTTCTTCAGAGTTACTGCATCCTAAATCCCCTTGATTTCAGTGGGTTTAAAGAGGAGCAATTGCATAGGATTGCACTGTTAGTGAGTTACATCCTTCCAAAGCGCGTCCTAAGTCCTTTGAAGCCAGTGTACTTAGAAACATATAACTCTTTTTAGGATTGCACTGCTGGCTGCATTACAACCACACTTAGATTCTGGGCCTTGGTTAGATTCCAGGTGTGTCTCACAACTAAAGGAATGTAAACGTTAGCATATGGTGGGCAGCAGCTGGCTGTCAGATATCCATAGAGAATGAGAAGAAAAGAGGGCCAAGCTTTGAGTTCAGAAGCAAAAGTGATTGTTATGGAGATATTGAGTTCTGCTTGTATGCCACATAAGCATGAGTAGATATAAATGCAGAAGGTGTTCATTCTAGTGGGTACTGATAGTTTTCAGGTAACATAATTGTGTTCAGTTGCCAATAGCTATTTTGTGGGAATCAGAACATGTTTAAAAGATAAGGGCTGTGCTCACTACTGCAGTACAAGAAGGTGGAGTGGGCTTTAAAGTAGCTGTAGAGGGGAGGGAAGACCCTCAGTGGAAGGGAGAGTATTGCCAAAATGAATTTACCGCTCCCTTTTCAGAAAACTTGAGTGCCCTCAAGACTTTGGAATTGCATGGCTGGATCTGTGCAAGTAATTGCTTGTGAGGTACTAATTCAGAATGTTTAGTTTAGTTTCTTCTTCTTCTTCTTCTTCTTCTTCTTCTTCCCTAGGGCCTAAACATGTAGTTCTAAAATTTGTGGTGAAATTCTTTCCGCCTGATCATGCTCAACTGCAAGAAGAGTTAACAAGGTTAGTGTTGCCGGTTGTTTTCATTTGCACTTAATGGGGAGGTACCAACCAAGTGGTAGAGTTGTGTGGAGCGATGGAGTAAATCAGGTCAAGCCAGCTTATTAGACACTTCTGCACTTCAGGGTGAATGTGCATCATCGGAAGGACAGCTTCTCCAGTACCCACGTGCCCTGCACATGTGCATATGGAGGAAGATTAATGGCCTCAATGCTCCCTCTAAGCTGTGGAGTCTTGTGGGCAAAGCTCTACTTTGTAAAGTTGTGAGTGTGCAATTTAGCTACTGCATAAGTTAGTTTGCTCTGGAGCCATCCTTCCTCTGGAGCCAGCTAAGATAAAAATGTGTGAGCTGGAGGCTAAAAAACTGTGAGCTAGCTCACACTAACTCAGCTTAGAGGGAGTACTGAATGGCCTGTGTGAAGCATGTGGTCTTCACACCTTAGAAAACTTTATTAGCTCCTTCGACCTCTCAGAGTTCTTAATTTGACCTCCTCTGTATGTATTCTGGTTCTGTTATGAGCTTACAGCAAAAAGTAAAAAGCAAGGGAGAGTAGAGTTGTTTTAATATTTGATATAAGCCTGCAATAACCCTATGGTTAATACTGTAAGATTTATTATTTAAAATTCTGATCTCAAATGATCCTCCTTTTCTGGATTCATATTTGTGGTACATTTCCCAGTGTTCCCAAATATCGTAGGTTTCATAAGAGCCATTGCTGTGTCCTGGTTTCCATTTCTTTCACCTGTATGCATATCTTTGCACTCATCAGCTGAGTTCTTCTTTTATATGTTTTTCTTCATGATTTCACTCTTCTTAAAATAACTCACTGCAAAACAAATCAAGTCAGAGAAGGAGGAGGGGGCGGCAGTAAACTGATGGTTGAAACAGCTAATTGTGTGCCTGTGTTCAAGCAAGACTATAAAAATCACTCAAATCTCTGCAGTCCTTTTAGCTTCACTAGCAGGTGAGATTCTAGGACAAATATCACAAAGAAAAAACTTAATGGAAGACATGAATGGAAAACAGCAAAGGTATATAAGGGTGCATGGATCCATATAACCTGATACAGCATTTAAGACGATCTTAAAACTTGAGAGAACCTGAGGTCCAAACCAGGTTAACCACACCATTCTATAATCATCGTCATAGAGTCACAGAGTCATATTCATACTCTTCCCCCCCCCCCCCCCCCGATAATATCATAACCTGTTTCATTCCCATGTCTTTTATGGCAGCATTTGGTATTTTTACAGACCTCTTTTATGGCTACTTTTTTGGACTTCCAACATTGTGTCAGTGCTAGCCTGTCCTGTCTTGAGTATCAGAGTAACTACTGAGGCATCCTAAACTTACACTGCTATCCTAAGCAGAGGTTATTATCCTAGGGTTGCCAGCTCTGGGTTAGGAAATACCTGAAGATGTTGTGGGTGGAGCCTAGGGAGGGTGGGTTTTGTTGAGGGTAGGGACCTTAGCCAGGTATAATGCCATAGAGTTCACACTCCAAAGCAGCCATTTTCTCTTGGGGAACTGATCTAGGTCATCAGAAGATCAATTGTAATAGTGAGAGATCTCCAGGTGCCACCTGGAGGCTGGCAACCCAAAATACTCTTCAAAGTCCATTGAAATGTTCCTTTCAGTTTTTGTCTTACTCCTCCTTTGCCCCCAGCTGAATGAACAGAATTCCTGATCTCTGAATGGTTGATTATCAGCTCTTGTTGGGAGAGGGGAGTTAAGAGCTGCTTTTCTACACTGTAGCAAAGAGAGTGTAGCAGTATTTGTGTTTTTCAGGTACCTATTTGCATTGCAAGTAAAGCAGGATTTGGAAAAAGGAAGGCTAACATGTAATGACACCAGTGCTGCTCTCTTAATCTCACACATTGTACAATGTAAGTAAAGCTTGTTTAACCCCAACCCTATTTGTGTTTTGAAAAACAGAGTATTTTTTGCCAGGATGTAATTCATGAACATTAGATTGTAAAATACATGGTGGGGTGGAGCCTATCACTCCACTGAGCAGACTTTGAGTTAAGTGACTCTTCTGTTGAAGGAAGAACCTCAAGTTGGTTGGAGGATGGTTGGATCCACCCCAATTTATATATGCTGTCCATTTTTAATTGATTTTCAGCTAAAGGAGCTCTGAAATCATCCTATGGAAGTAATGTTACAACTCTTTAACAGCCTCTGGTAGAGTGGGTGACAATTTCACTGTTAGGGAAGCTACAATTCCTAGGTTCTCAAAGATGGCAGATTTCAGGGAGAAATTCAACCTATGTGTAGTATAGAACTTCCCCTGACAACTGTCTTTTTTCTTGAATTTTTTCTCCTCCCACCGATCATTGAGCTGACTTCAGAGTATTGACTATCACACACACAGAGTCCTTTGTGGTCTCGGTCCTTCAAATTTGCAGTACCACCTGTCCCTCAGTGCTCTGCCATGACTAGGGATGGACATGAACCAGCTGACAAACTAAGTTCATCACAAATTTTCGCTGGTTCATGGTTCGCAAAGCAATGTTTGTGAACTGAAGAACCACCACAAACTACCACAAATTTTGCTGCAGTTTGTGACGGTTCATGAAGAGTGGAAGCATGGCTGACCCCAGGGTTTTTTGCGCAGTAGGCGAGGCTACCTTGTGGCACCCCCGCCCCTCATGAGGCTGCCTTGTAGCCCCACTGCAGAGCCGCCCTCTCCACCGCTGGAAACCTGCCCACAAGGGACACTCCCCCAGCCTCAGGGCCTGCTCGTCTGCTTGAGCTCATGAGCTCTCCAGCCCCGCCAGCAGCCACCTGCACCAGCTGGCTGCAGTGCCTACAAGTCTATCTGCATTGGCCCAAGGCTAAGTTTGGTTTTTAGCCTGAATGGAAAGCTGCATTCAGACATAATGGTAAATCATGGTTTGCATAAAGTACTATTTCCTGGTTTGAGTCTCTCTCAGTCTCTCCGTTGCCCCATTTGCCAGCTGCACCCCTAGGCGGCTGCCTAGTTGGCCTACTGATAGAGCTGGCCCTGAGCAGAAAGCAGGGGTTTATCCCTGCTTTCTGATCTTCATGAAAAACAGCTGTTTGGTTTAAATGGCTCAGAGACATGTAAACCACTGCTTTCTGCTGCCCACGAAAAGCCGCAACAGTTTTGTTAATTGGAACAAGGCCTTCTGCAGGTCTCTGCTGTTGCACAGAAACCAACAACTGCCCATATGTGTGAATGCTCTGCTGTGGCCTCTTTCTTATGGAATGGCCTGCCTGATGAGGTCTGGAAAGCCATCCTGGCTTTTTGCGAACGTTTTTAACTTCAGTAATAGGGCTGTACTGTAATGAGATGTTTCAGAAACATGCTTTGGTAAAGGGATAGGGACTTTGGATTACACTACTGGGTATAGTATGTAGTGTCTGTTGATCCTACTATGTGATTTCTGCATCATTTGAAGTGTCGTGTTAAAGCTTCTACTTTGTGTCAGCTCCATTTGAAGATACCTGATCATTTCCCAGTTTCTGCAGTTCAAATCCTATTGCTTTGTTTATTGGATGTCCCATTCTGCTAATTGTATTTGACCTATGCTATATAATCTACCTTGAGACCAATTGAGAAAGGCAGACTATAAATAATGTAAATAAATAAAACTAAATACAAAATCACAAAAATGTGTTCAGGTACTTGTGTTTGATAGGAAAGGGGCATTGATTGCCATCAAAGCTACTTTATAATGAGGTTGCTGCTGCCAGTTAACCAAGTTTAGCGCTTAACTTTTGCACTGGGACATGCTGTTGTTTAAATCAAATGTTCATGACCTTTTTCGGTTACATAGATAATGGGCAAAGAAGAACTTCTTTTACTCTTCTCGTCAGTGATAGTTAAGAGCTTGAATTGGTATTAGGGCTTTTGAAAACAGCATCGAATGCTGCTAAAACTGGAATGTGAGCACAGTCCATTCACCTGTATGTGGGGTACTCTGTTCCTTAACCTTTTTTCAACAGGAGAGTTACATTTCCAAAATCAGGAGTGTACTGCAAATTTTCTTTGATGTATTGAACTGTCCCAGTTTTGGGGGGGGGGGCGGTAATGATCAGGGCATGTAATTGGTCAGCCTTGTATTTAGAAGTCCAACAGTAGGAAGAAATTCTGTGTAGGCTGGATGTTCAAAGATGAGCACTGCCAAGCACAGGGACGTGTCTTATGTGCAGAGCACACAGGTACTGGTGTTCCCAACTGAGGCGAACCCATACAGGAGAGCCAGAGCTGGCTTGGGGGTAAGAAGAGGGGGAGAGCCAGTGCTCAGCTCCTGTTTTACTTCCATGCTAAGTGGCTCTGTACACAAGTATGTTGTGTGTGCAGAACCAATGTTAACTGTTGCTAAGCATAATTGGGTTCCTGCTTAACCAGGATTTGAAACCAGGCTGTCATGTCAAAAGCAACAGCATCCCGGATTCACTGACCGGCTAGAATATTTCTAAGTGTCAGGGTCAAAACCATAACAACACTTAAAACAGATTTGACATTTGTATCTTTACCATCAGCGTTCACTGTCCTTCTGATTACTCTTGTGAAGACGGGTGTGTGGGCTTGAAAGGGGGTTGGGATCTGTGCTTGCTAACCAATGGACTTCAGAGCCTTCTGTCTGCTTTCCAGTACCTTTCTGTTTGATACAGATAGTGATGAGTGTAGGTTGAGATTTGTTTGGTAGGAGCTAGCAGCAGACCTCTCTCTGGTTTTTTGATCTTGCACTTAACCTGCATAAGTTTTAACTGGACGTGGGTTTTAATATTTTCTGTGCTTTTTTGAGTGTGATTGAAACAAACACATTCCTTTCCTTATTAGTATAAAAGCAACATTTTCTTGCAAATTTACCATTTCTTTTATGTCTTTGAATCACGTTGTGCCTAAGAATCCAGGCAGCTGGAAAGTGAATTGTTTTGATGTTAATGGACCCTTTGAATCAGTATGCAAGGGGCTGGACATTCATTCTAGTGGTTCTTAAGTGGGCTTTTCTGTATTTAGATTACATCTATTAAACAGATGCTTTTCCTAACTCTACAGCTGAGATTGGGGATTTTGATGAAACCATTGATCGTGAACACTTAGCAAAGAACAAGTATATACCTCAGCAAGAAGCATTAGAAGACAAAATCATGGAATTTCATCGTAATCATATGCAAGTATTGCTTAATTATCAGTGGAGTGTTATAATACGGGACACAATGTGCGTTTTTGTTTGATAACTTAAGAGGCAGCAAGGTGAGGGGGAGAGGACAGGATTGTATAGCAGAGGAGTGAAGACAGAATGGTGGAGGGCTATCTGATACCCAAATCAGAGAAAAGGAAAGCTGGGGAGATCGCAGTAAGATTTTGCAGAAGTGGGCTTGGGGAGGGATGTGGAGTGGAGGAGTTCAGAGCATAGGGATTTCATGGTAGGAAACACATGTGAGGGAGGTGAACTGGGGAACAAAGCCGAGATGAGTCTCTGTTTTGCCTGTCTTTTGTTTTCAAATTTCTGCCCCACGTTACCTTCAAGGTGGCTCCCCTTGAGTAATTCAGACTACTGAAACATCAACAGAGAACCAGTGCCTGTTCATTTTTATACTGTTTCATAAAAGTGCTTCACATTGATATGGAATAATTTAGAGGGTAGAAAACGCATCTTAGTATTGGATCACATACAAAATCATTTAATTGCCCATGAAAAATCTTCACCTTTCATCGTCAGGAGATACGACATCTTCCAAGCTAGGGGAAAATATCTAAAGTTATATTTTGGGGCAAGGCAGTGTTGCAGAAGAACAGGAAGCACATGATGGCTCTGCTTCCTTTTCCTTGTGAAGCCACACTCATTGGTAAAGATCAGTCATGGCAGTTGCTGGTCCAACAGACTTGTACTTCAGACAGAAGCCACTGTGTTTTGCATGAAGTCATAGAAACAGTGAAAGAGGCTGCCGGAGTCCTGTTTTACATTGAACGTGTCTGCAAGTTTGAGCAGGAAGCAGCATCTGCCATGAAAATCTCTAATGATCCTTACAACTTGCTTCATCCTGTGTAAAATCAATTATCCTTCCCCCAGTGGACATACACCAGCAGAATCAGATTTCCATCTGCTTGAGATCGCCCGCCGTTTGGAAATGTATGGAATCCGACTACATCCAGCCAAGGACAGAGAAGGAACAAAAATCAACTTGGCAGTTGCCCATACGGGCATTCTAGTGTTTCAGGTATGCGAGTGTCTCTGGTCAAGCTAAACTGCACACTCCAGAGACTGTTTGTCCATGAAAGCTGCTTTGAGTTAGCCTTGGATACAAATCTTGGGAGATGCAGGTTGCTTGGAGCTGTGTTGTGGCAAAACTTTTGTTACCTCAAATATTTCAGCCCGTTTTGCTAGACTCTGGGGAGCCTGAGGAAATGTTGCTGCAGAGGTCTCCTGCACCACCTCCTAGTTCATTGTGACATAGTTGGAGAAACACAAAGCCACCTGGGAATTTCATTGTCCATATGCAGACGTCCCATCTGTCCAGCATGTGGACTGAAACTGGTTGCCTTATTATTGCCTACCTGAGCAAAAACCCAAAGCTAGGTCATTGTGACCAGAGATCTACCATTGAACGTGTTTTTTTTAAATAGGATTTTATTGAGAATTTTATAACAGAGAAATAAAAAAATGAAAAAGATATAAAAAATGTGGGGGGAAAAAGAAAAAAGGGATATACAAGATAAAAAGATAAAGAAATAAAAAGGAAAACCTTCTAATTTTCTCTACAACAAATATAAGTAAAATTGCAAATTTAACGCTATATTATTAAAACCAAATGTTAATTCTCTTTTCCCTACTACTTACATAAAAAATTCTTTTCTCTTAATCATCAAATCCATAAGTCATCAGTTCATTTTTCCCCCCGTTCCATGCAAAATGTCTGTAAGGGGTTTCCAGTTGGCAATTAAGGTAGATAATGGCTTTTCTCTGATCAAAGCAGCAAGTTTAGCCATCTCTGCAAGTTTGATTGTCTTCATCAGTCATTCTTGTTTTGTGGATAGTGTTGAACTTTTCCATTTTGGGGCATATAGTATTCTTGCTGCCATTGTCATGCATAAAAACAAAATTCCATGACTTTTTTCCAACTGTCCATTAAACCCAGAAGAAACACCTCTGGTTTCATTTGTACCTTAATCTTTAAAATCTTCTGAATTAATGAATGTATTTGTATCCAGATTTTTTAAGCCTTGTTTACAAGTCCACCATAAATGATAAAATGTCCCTTCATGTCGTTCACATTTCCAGCATCTATTCGAGATATTTTTATACATTTTAGCTAATTTCTCCGGTGACGTGTACCATCAGTACATCATTTTATAAATATTCTCTTCAAGACAATAACTTAACGTAAATTTAAGGCCAACCTTCCACATATATTCCTATTGTTCCATTTTTATATTATGTCCAATGTTTTTCACCCATTTTATCATACATTCTTTCATTCATTCTTCCTTTGTCTCGAATTTCTATAGTAATTTATGCATTTTAGCAATAACATGCACATTGTTTGTACATAATTCTGTTTCAAATCCAGTTTTAGATTGTTCAAAATCATAATTTCTTTTGTCTGCTTTAAGCCTTTTCAATAGTCGTGCATAGAAAAATCGTTGACAAGTATATCCTTCTATTATCAAATCTTCTCTTAATTTCATTTTACATTCCTCTTGAGAAAAGTCTAATACATCACATATGTTAACCAATAATGCTTTGTTAACATTTCTTTTCTGTAAAAAACTTCTTGTGTAGATAGTCACAAAAGTGTTTTTGGACAAAACCTAAATCTATATTTATTCCATATTCTCAGGATGGCACATATAATATAATGATTTTAAAAATCCGCATTATCCTTAACTTTATCATACCACAAATAGCCGTGCCAACTAAATCTCAGATCGTGGACTTCTAACTCCAGTAACCTTCTGTTTCTCAACAGCACCCATTCTTTCATCCAAACTAAACAAGCGGCAAAGTATAATTTCAAGTCAGGCAAACCCAATCCTGCTCTTTCCCTTGCATCCTGTAAAACCTTATATTTAACTCGTGGTGGGTTTTTGGGGGGGGGGGCGTTTTGCCTTGCCATATAAGTTTAGCTATATCTTTCTGACATTGTTTAAATGGTACATCAGTTGTCAGAACAGGTAGTTTGGAACAAGACTAGTATTCTAGGTAAGACATTCATCTTAATCACAGATACTCTCCCCAACAAAGACAATTTTACTTTATCCCATCTTACCATATCTTTTAAAATTTCATTCCATTTCTTAACATAATTATTTTGAAATAACATACAATTCATATTTGTCAGTGTAATGCCCATTTTACCTTCTTTTCAACCTTAAAACCAGTTTTACTCGTCATATTATTTATTAATGTCTTTGTTTTGTTTATTAATTTTAAATCCAGCTAATGCACCAAATCCTTTCAACTTAGTAATTAATAATCCAATAACCTTTAAAGGGTCTTTCAAAACCAACCCCAAATCATATGTAAAGGCTCTTAGTTTGTAAAAAAAAAAAATTTGATCTGCACACCCCCAATCCTTTCATCATGTCTTATATTTTTATTCAGTATTTCAAGAACCAAGATAAACAAGAGAGAGGACAGAGGGTAATCTTGTCTTGTCCCTTTTTGAATCATGCATGGTTTAGATAAGTCTCTATTTACAATTTTTTGTGTTGTCTGTGAAGTATAGATTGATTTCACCCATTTAATGCTCTCCAAAACTCATCTCTTTTAAGATCTTAAACAGAAAGGTCCAGTTCAAATTATCAAATGCTTTCTCTGCTTCTAGAAAAATCAATGGGCTTGCTTTTCACTGTGTTTTTTAAAATACTCCAGAATATTTAAAACAACTCTAACATTGTCCTTCAATTGTCTTTTGGGCAAAAAAATCCATATTGGTCTTCGTGAATAAATTCTTACAAAATTATTTTTTGCAAAAAATACCATTGAAGGTGTTAATTGATGTTTTAATTTGAACAGAATAAGCAGACAAATTTATTCAGAGTGTAGTGGTGTCAGTAGCGAACAATAGGTAGGTCTGCTTTAATTTTTGCAGGTGAGCTCATTTTGAAAAATGTTCACATAATGCTTATTTTATTTTTCTTATCTGATGTCTTTAGGGTCACACCAAGATTAATGCATTCAACTGGGCTAAAGTTCGAAAGCTGAGCTTTAAGAGGAAGCGTTTTCTTATTAAGCTGCGGCCAGATGTCAATGTAAGTCTTTGGAATGGCAGTGTAGATCAGCCTGCCATTTTCCTTGGGGAAACTCCTTTTCACTGTTCATGTACCTGACAGAATTCTGAAATCATGCTTAAAAACCTCTTCACTTTACGTATGCAACTTCTGGCTTCTCAATACCTATCCCATGGGTTCTGAACTGGTTAAAGAAGTATTACATGAGAGCTGGATCCTTGTCTACTCACCAAAGGCCTTCTTGGCTCAAGTTTTGGGCTCTTTGGGCTTGGTAGTCACTTCTAACTCAAACTGATCTCAGCTGTTTCTATAATGTTAGTCAATCCTACCCACCACAAAAAGATGTGTCTTGTAAATAGTTGGGGGGGGGGGGTAATCCTGGTTTGAGAGCACGGTTCCAAAGGTAAATTTGAAAGTTAAACCTGATGAAGATAGACAGTGGATGAGTAGAGAGGAAGACATAGGGAAATTAGATGAGCCTATTTGGGAAAATGTTGATTTGATCCAGGGGCGATATACTTACTGTTTTCTGTTGTACTTGGAACTTAGGGTCAAGTTTCAAGATCCTGCTTGGCTGTTAAAGTTGGTTCATTTAGGTTGGTCTATTCCCATACATCCTGCTCACAGGAAGTATCTTAGATTAAGAAATGGTTCTGATTTTTTCTATTATATAGCCCTTTTATTTGGGCTAGCCATGGCTCCAAGAGTCTTTATCAAGCATGTCATCATTGTAATAGCACACTTTAGGACACAGTGCTGTTCTATCTTTCCTTATCTGAATGATTATAGCCCGCTCTAGAAAGTATTTATTTATTTAATTCGAATGGTTATCTAATGCAGGCGCAAATGGTTTTACTCATGTGTGAAAAGCTTGGCCTGGTAATCAACCCAGAGAAGTCACACTTGGAACCATCTCTTCAAGCTCAATTTATTGGGGCCCTCCTTGATTTGTACTAGGCCAGAGCCATTTTCCCCTGGGACAGGGGTGCTGTCATTTGCAATATGGCCTGCAGATTGCTCCACAATTGTCGGCAACTGTATCATTGGTTTTCTTTCCTTCCCCTTCATCCAAAGCTGAGAAGGCCCTTCACTCATAAGACAGCAGGAGGGCACTGTTGTATTATATTGATAGAATGAAATAGTTTAGAGTTGACAAAGCTTTAATTGTCTTCTGTTTGGGTCCCAGGAATAGCAGGGTAGCTCCCCCCCCCCCAGCCCATATCTAGGTGGGTGGTTTCAGCAGTTTTGTCCTGCTATGCTGCTGCTGACAGATCCTGTCCCCTGGATGTCAAGGCCCGCCTTACCAGGGCACAGGACCCATCAGCTGCTTATCAGCACAAGGGTCCACTGATTGACATCTGCAAGGCTGCTGATCGGTCGGCTGAGGACACCTATGTAAACCATAATGCTCTGGAATTGCAATCAAGGAAGGAAGCAGAGGTCTGAAAGTCATTGTTTCAGTGAGACCATCACCCCACCTCCTCTGATGAATAGCGAACTAAAATCTCAATGTGGGGCTGCACCAAGGGCAGAAGATGAAAACTGGAATTGCACTTACCTGTAACTGCTGTTCATTGGTGTTTTCCATGCAGACACCCATTCCCTCCTCCTGCTCCACTGTGAGCTCTCAATTTTTTTAAAAAAAGTAATACTTGGTCATTTCTCCTTTTTCTTCACTGTGGGAGCTTGTGTGAACTGGCAGGAACTGAGGGAGGGGGGTGCTGTGCCTTCAGATCATGTGACAGTTTAGGCAGCAATAAGCTGTCACATCAGCTTCGGAAAGCACCCCCTTTGACACTTAGAAGCTAGAAGAATTCCAATCTGAGGCTTACAGGCATAGTCCGCAAGGTGTATCTGCACAGAAGATGTTGATGAACAACAGTTACAGGTAGATGCAACTCTCTTTAATTCTCTGTACAACACAGCCATCAGCCAAATCAGAGGGCAAATGCTTATCTGAGTCCACAGTCTTAGGCTTATTTTTCAAGGAAGAAGTGTGGTGTGGTGGTTAGAGTTTTGGACTTGGCCTGGAGAGAATTCCTACTTGCCATGACTGTCACTTAGAAAATGTCTTCGAAAACTTTGATTCAGGTAATGTCATTCTTTCACAGTGTACCTCTTAGGACTGTTGTGAGGATACAACAGAGTAGAAAAGAACCATCTGAGCCACCCAGAATTCCTCGGTGGAAGGAAAGGATAAAAATATACCTTATAGTTGATCATGTCTGTTGGAATAATTGAGACTGGAGACTAATAGGATTGAAAGTACCTGCTCAGAGATTTCCTTGTGCATAATATACTACACATCACGAGGAAGGTTCAACTAGATTTTCGCCCCTGACATTTAGCTGTCTGTGTAGACAAATAGTTTTTAATGGAGGAGTATTCAGTCATGATTCAGGCCAGATCTAAGTTTACTACCACAATGAAAGCTAGATCTAATTCTTTGTCACTTTGCTGAAGAGTCTGTTCTCCTTATTCAAAACTAAGGCAGGTTCTTATTTCCTATGAGCCTTTACTACTCCGGAAAGTTCTTACCATTCTAAAATATCGCCTGTCACATCCCTTGTAACGTTACACAAAACAAATGTTTTAAGACTGTCATCAAATCAGATAACAGGATTGGGGGGAGGTGAAGTAGGTCAGCAGTAGGAATGATTAAGCGGCTGCTTTAGGAAATCGGAGACAGACGTGTTGATCTAACTGAAGGGTTTCATACAAGATATTGCTGTTATAATGACATCTCTGGGAAGTTATGGCTTGTCATGTGTTTTCCTCTTCTAAAGAATAACAGAAGTGGGCATCCTTTCAGCTGCATCCTTCTTTCCTTTCTAGATATTACATTGTCTAAAAAAGTGGATTCAAGTCTATTTCACTCTTAGAACGTTTTGGAAAAATAGGTTTCAGCTTTGTTCTCTGTCAGTAATTTATGTAATGCCAGTGTTCTTCATTTTTGTAGTCTAGTGGGAAAATTGTTGGGACTTTGTTCAAGAAGGTTGAATATGGTGGCATAAATATGTATTAAATAAATAAAGAAGACAATCTGCATGGAACTAGATGAATCTGGAGAGGAAAATTCACTATTATGCTCTGACTACAGTCCCCCCCCCCCTTTCTTCCATAATTCCAACATCAAGCTACTTCTGTTCTCTTTCAGAGCTCCTTTCAGGACACACTAGAATTTCTGATGGCCAGCCGGGATTTTTGTAAGGCCTTTTGGAAGATATGTGTGGAACACCATGCCTTCTTCAGACTCTTTGAGGAACCCAAACCAAAGCCTAAACCTGTTCTCTTTACTAGAGGTTCATCCTTTCGGTTCAGGTAGGATATAATTTTATTTTTGTTTCTATACAAATATACCTGAGGGCTGTGTACCCTTGTCCTAAGATACTGAAAGAGGGACTGAATTTTTTGGAGGGGGGTATGACATGAGTTTGCATTTTGCACTCTCCTCTCCACACTTTGGTGCCCAGAATTGGCCTCCTAAAAGCACAGTGGATTCCGAATACTAATGCTCACTTTATTTATGTATTTAAACATTTCAGTGGTTTGCTGTCAAGGAGATTTACACAGAATACACACAACAAATTTGTCCCAGCTGCTGTTTGCTGCTCTTCTAAGGCTGGGGAAAACAGTGATAGGTGGGAATTCCCCTCCCTCCTGGGAATAGATGTTGTTATTCTATGATGTGAACCCCCTTCAGCTAAAGCTGAATGACAGTGGTGGTTCTTTTCAGTATGAACAGCACAACTGGAGGATCTGGGCTAGAGGGCAGTGATATTACAAAGTTTCCTCCCCAGTCCTTGAGCAGCCTTGCCTTCCTGATGCCTTTACTGCTTAGTGGAGGGAACCGCTCTCCCCACATACACACAGCCACATAAAAATGGCAGTATCCTTAATTTAAATGCCCCAGCGTAGTCTTGCTCAAGGGGGCCTAATGAATTTTGTTGTTGACTTGATGAATGATTCGTAAAAGTATGGGGGGCACTAGTGTGGGTTTATGGAAGAATTTGCAGGAGTTTAAGAGTGGGAAGTGACATCATGGGATTTCAGTCTCTGCTAAAGTTGCCATGAAATGAAGTGGACACCATCCATAGATGTTAGGCATTGTATTCCCATCAGACATCAGAAAATGTTTTCAGGATTAATAGTGAATATACTGGTAATGGAGAGCCCACAGTGACAAAGCAGTGTCTGAAGTAATTTAGGAAGCTATGAGTTGGATCCAGTGCAAAGTGTCTGAAAGCACAAGGACTTCTACCCACAGAGCGTGACTTCCTCAGCACTGCCCCCCTTTGACAGCCCAAAGTGCCCCACAAAATGCATTTCCTAGGTGACTCCTTCTTCCCCAGGAGAAAGGTGGGGGGTGGGGCTTTGGGGCTGTAGTGGTTAGGTTGGGAGCAAAGGAAGTCATAGTATGTGGATGGATGGGTAGTTATGTTAGTCTGTCTAGCAGTAGAAAAGAGTAAGAGTCCAGTAGTACCTTAAAAAACTGAGTTACTTCTGAAGAACTGAGCAGTGATTCACAAAAGCTCATACCCTACCACAAATTTTATTAAGTCTTTAAGGTGCTTCTGGACCCTTACTCTTTTCTACCATGTGTATGGAGGTCCTTGGACCCACAGAAGCACTGCACTGGATCCAACCCAGTGTCTCTTTCATGGAGTACATGGGGCAGCTCCAGAGTACTCCATAAGTGGGAGGTGGCTCAGGAAATCACCTTGGTGTTACAATATCTCAGAGATAAGAAGATAAGTGTTATTTCCCAGGAATTCCTGTTGGAATGGAAATTGGGTCTCAGGTGTGGCAGCGGAAGATGGGAGAGGCAGGGTGAGGTCTGGAGCTAAATAAGCTAGGAAGATGACACCATAATGTAACAGAAGAAGGAAACTACTACCAACTTGTGTATCCTTGAATATAACAGACTGGTCAATTAACAATATTTGAATGACCATCCCAGCCCTAATACTTTCTTTATACAACAAAAATATACAAAGAAGTATTCTTACCTCCTGAAATTTGCCTGGAGCCAAACTTGTTTGTTTGTTTAGATTTGCGAAGGAGGAGGATTGGCACTATATGTGAAGGAGGAAGAAAGATAGGAATCCCTTTGAATTATGAGGCAGGAGAAGGGGGGTAGATTTTTATACTGTATATAATACAGAGAGATACTTTTAATGCTTTTATTAATGGTAACTACACCATGTATACATTAATTCAAAGGACCAAGAAAATTGTGCTTTTCTAGCCATATCTGGTCTGGTCTTTAGCATGTCACTTGTTATTCCAGTTCAGTGTCAAAGCACTTTTTCCTTTGTGTTCATCCCCCCCCCCCCCCCCACTGCCCCATACTTCTTCAGCTTCACTTGTGTGGGGTTTCCTTTGCATAATGAGCTTTTCATGCATATTTTTGGGATCGCTGAGGATGCAGTTTTTGAAGCATGTAATTTGCGGTAGTCATTTGTGCTGATCTCCACGTTTCTCGCTGAGTATCCTAGAAATGTATTCAGCCTTGTAATAAAAGTCTGCCTGGCACATCTTTAACAAGTAGGGTTCGTTTTATTGCCTACTGGATAATCCCCCCCAACCCAACCCCCCGAAAATAAATAAGTATTTCTGAGAATAAATGTTTGCTGTTGCTTTCAGGAACCGTATCTCAGTGACAGATAACATAATTTGCTTTCAGAAGGTCTCAGGTTCAGTTTTTGCTTCTCCAGCTAGCAAAGGATCTTGAGGATTCTTTGACAGCTGCTTTATGAAACTGCTGTAAGTCAGGCTTAGAAGCACCAGTGGTTTGATTCAGTATGTCCGTATCTGATTTTTTTGCCTTTCCTGTTTTAAGTTCTTTGCCTAATGAATTTTTTGTAGCCTAGATATTTGCATTGGCTTGGATCCCGCAAACATGTTCTGATAGTCTCTGCTGCAGGGCACGCTTCCTCTTCCTCTGTAACTTCTGTTTGTGCAAATACAATGGTTTTCAGTGTATGCGTGTGCAAGCGGAGGTTTTAGCAAAAGAGGAAGTGTGCTCCGTGGCCAAGACTGTTTGGCATGCACAGAACTTGTTCATAGGATCCCAGTTATCGTCTTCAGACCGTTTAGTTTAAAACGGTATCACAGTCCTTTTTGAACAGATGAATACAAGATTGCCATTTGACTATCAATGCTCCGAGGTCTTTTTAAAAAAATTGCAGATAGAACACTGAAACCTCTCTGTCTTATCAGCAGTTATTTTTGTTTTCTATTTCCTTAACTGGCTAGAAATATGAAACTGTCTTTATCTGATTTCTTTAGTAAAATGTTAATCTGGCTTTTATGAAAGCAGGTTCATAGCAGAAAAGGAAAGGGGCATTTTACACGTGGTTTCTTATCAGCTGAATATTTGTTCTACATGGTTGCTTAAGGCAAAGGGGAGAAAATCCATAGCTTTGATTGATACATTTTTGACAGTGTACAGAGTACTCCACTTTATTCCTAGGGCTAACCTTTTTCAGGCCTTCCCACGCTTAGTGGATTTCTTCCATGTAGATCAGTTTTATGTAAACGATTGCGTACACTGCAGTGTGTGTGGTGAGTATGTCTGTGGTCCTCGTGCCACATGCACATGGGACATGCAGCCCTGATTTAATAGCTGGCTTCCACAAGTGTGTACATATGGCAAAATGGGCAATAGTATAACTTAGGGTAGGGAGATGGGAGGGCATGTATCTTAAACACACTTTGGGCAGGGAGCAAAATGAGTGCAAGTAATATGTTGACTGTTATTTAAAGACGTAATTTAGTGTTCTGTTCTGAACTGCAAAGCACATTTTCAATCCAGGTATGTACCCACTCTAAGGCTTAGTGAGGGAACCAAGACAGGCAGAGTTGGCACAAGACAGGCAGAGCTGAGCTTGTTTGTCCCCTGCATTTTGTTGGCAAGGAAATTTTTTCAAAAAAATGATGATGAAGTCTCAGGTTGGATAGCATCATCCTGAAAGATTTTTGGTTCAAAAGCTTCTGAGCTGGAGCAGTTTGAATGGTGACGATCCGGACTTCAAACAGCAGTATCCAGAGACCCAGTGTGGTGTAGTGGTTAGAGCACTGGACTAACATCTGGGAGGCCCAGGATTTAATCCACACTCCTTGGGTGACTGTGGACCAGTTGCGCTGTCTCTCAGCCTAACCCCCCTCCTACTTTCTTCTTGTAAGGACAGAAGAGAGGAGCTAAAAATGATGTTGTATGCTGCTTCGGCTCTCTACTGGCAAGAATAGTTTGGTATAAATATTTAAATAACTGTTCCTGGAAGTCAAAAACCATTATTAATTGGACATTACACCGTTACCCAGCAAAATGGGAATGGGAAAGAGAGGACATAATACAGGGAGTGTGGCCCAGGTATATAAACTATTGGTTATGTCACCTTATATGATAACATAAGTTTCCTGGATGGATCATGTATCATTTCTTAGAAACAGTGTGAAACGACCCATGTATGAAGCAGTCTTCAGTAGGAGTTTGAGCATGGATCTGCCCTTAACACTTACGGCTATAGAGTATTGAATATACACTACAAGGTAGCACTTATGAAGTATATATATATCACACCTGAGAAGGGTCTCAGATGGAAAGAAATTAGTGTTTTTGTAATGTTTTGTTTAAACCTTTCAGCTCTTTAAGAGTGGCTGGGCAGCGTTCCCGGTTATAAAGTTTCATTCTCAGCATTTGCGAGTTGGTTAGATTATATCTCTGGACTTACTTTCAGTGCACTCTAGCTTAGTTCATGTTAACAACTGAAGCAATGCACTGAGTTATAAATTCTGTGTCAGACATTTATGCTGGTGGGATGCTAACATGGGCTGTTGGAAACTGGAACTTGCAGTGGGTGAAGCCAGATTCATCCCAGTGACCACGCATTCTGGCCCGCCAAGTGTTTGACAGCGCCTTCTCTTCTTCACCCCCCCCCCCTTCCAGTTTTGCATTTCTAGGCAGGCATCAAAAGAGATGCTTTTTATTGAGCCCCTGGTGGGCTACTTTTGGTGGAGTGGGTTACTAATCGTGCATGCCTGTTACAATGTACTGAATAGCTGAAACTCATGCAAGTATAAAAACACTTGTGTTTTATAACTTTAAAAGAAATACCACTTCAATGTGAAGCTTTCTGCCAAAGAAATAGTACTTAGTCAGTCGTCTTAATTTGTAAGTCCTTAATGGCAGGCTTATAGATGCAATAACAGTAGCTTTTGGAAGAGTAGTTTCTATGGTTGCAAAAGGGACACTGCCAAAAACCACTTCCCTGTACCGAGAGTGATCCCCTTCGGTGAATCATCATGTACTGACATATCAATGTAAGACCATTGTGAGTCTCTGTACCTCCCCTGAAGTTTCTAGGAACATGCAGGAGACCTGAAACGAATCCAGTGATGATGTTGATATATGTGATGTGTACTTTGGTCTGTCTTGGATGGGATGGAATGGCTTACCATCAGAGGGGTATTTTCAGGGCATTCCTACGGTGACCATGTTGTGTGCTCCCCCGATGCTTACTCACTGTCAGCCAAATTTATTCATTTATTTATTTTATAGGCTGCCTTTCCTGCTGAGACTTGGGGGCAGATTATAAAAACACTATAAAAACCAGGGCTATTTTTGGGCAGGGATGCACAGGAACGGAGTTCCGGCTGGCTTCTGAGTTGGCCACACCTACAGCCTCCCCCCCTTTGGCTTCCCTAGGTGCTTCGGGGAAGCCAATCCAATCCAGGGAGGGAAGGCAGTTTAAACTGCCTCCCCTCCTTGGGTTCTCCAGGCACCCCGCAGCTTCAGGGCTCCTGGGGAAGCCGATCTAGAAACTGCCTTCCTTCCCTCGGGTCCCCCATGCACCATGCAAGCCGCGGGACACCTGGGGAAGCTGATCCTGGGAGGGAGCTGCGCTGTCAGGGGTGTGGCCTAATATGCTAATGAGTTTCTGCTGTTGGGTGTGGCCTACTATGCTAATGAATCCCTGCTGGGCTTTTTCTACAAAAAAAGCCCTGATAAAAACAATGCAATCAGCAAACATAATGAATAATGCAATAGGACTATGATTCCAGAAAACAATGCGAACCGCCAGCTGTCAAAGGCAAGATATATCATAAACAGTGCAGAAAGTGAAAGAAAACTGGTGTACTTTGTAGTAGCATCTGTCCATTACAGTAGGCACAGTACAATTGTAACACACTTCGTTAACCAATTTGGCCTGTTTTAACTTATGGTTTTTTTGTTTCCTTCTTCACAGTGGCCGAACTCAGAAGCAGGTTCTTGACTATGTTAAAGAAGGAGGGCACAAGAAAGTCCAGTTTGAAAGGTCAGAGAAACTATTCAGCAGCTCCATCACTGCCAGGAGATTGAATGATGGCTGCCATCTTAGATGGCTTTGACATGGGTGGAGGATAGGCTTGTCCGTGGATATTGGCCATAGTGACAAAACAGGATGTCCATGTTCTAAAGTAGTATACCTCTGAATACCACTGGCTGGGGGAAAGCAACAAGGGTGTCTGTCAGCGTTGGTTTCCGTGCCCCGCTTATAAGGCTCTCTGCAGCATTTTGTTAGCCATTGCAAAACGGGATGTTGAACCTTTGCTGAAATGCAGGAGGAGTGCTGTTATTTAACTAGCACAGTATTTTTTTACGGACACTTCAGAATAAACAGGGAGGATCTCACGTGCCCATTTAGCTCCCTGTTAGCCAGTGGAAAGAGGCGTGGAATCATAGGCTACACCTAGCAAGCTTAGTCTCCATGTGTGAAGGATGGGAAAACTGTATGTCTCAGTGTGTGTTCCTGTGTGTCCCCCCACTTCCTGTTCTTCTAGTTAGGTGTTGAACTGCTTCTGAGTCTGGTAACAGTTTTATGTTTATCTACCAATTAATTATATTGCCCTTTGGTCTCTCCTTTGTTCAGAGCATGTGAATAACTCTTGGTCTGCAAAAATAGCTGCCACTTGAGATCTTGTTGGTTTCCACTTGCAGAATCTTGGAACCAGCTGTGAATGATACCAGGGGCTTCACTAGCTCCCCCCCCCCCCCCCCGCCCCTGGTTCTTGTGCTTCACGAATAGGATATGGTGATTTTCAAAATAGCTTGCCAGCAAGCAACTATGTCTCTCCCTCCTCGTACTGTTGAAAATAGATGTATTATTATTATTATTTTCTCCTTCATAAAAAGCAAAGGAGACCCAAGAATAAAAGATCTAGGCCACCGCTTAACACAACTGGTGAGCCCGATGCTAAAATGTTAAGACAATGGAAGGGAGTCGATTCTCGCAGGCTGTTGCCAAAAGCCTTTCCAAACACTCTGTGTCACAGCGAGTTCAGTGTTTTTGCTAAACTGCGTAATGATCCTAGCAACAGGTTTGTGTTTTGAGTCATCTTTTGGCCATAAGAGCATTGCTACTTCAGTGCCCTCGTCTTTTCCTTTTATGATGTTTACGTAGCACATACTTCTCTAAAATATCACATGGCATTCACCAGCAGAGAGGAAATCTGTTTGTTTGAAGCTCAGGCTTTTTGCTTTGATACAGAGTTGTCTGCAGTTGATTATTCACCCAGTGGGGTGCACAGAGGTGGGGGTATTTATTGTATGGGCTTTGCCGGAAAAAAAAATTGTTTTTGTCTTTCCTCAGGAAACACAGCAAGATCCACTCTGTTAGGAGCCTGACTGCCAAGCCTTCAGAACAGCATTCAGAGGTGCCAACACAAGTCAGTTATATTTCATGCATCTTTTCCAGGCCTTGTCCAGTCTTGTGCATCATAACTCAGTGTCAGGAAAGGCCAAACGGAATAAGCAGCCCTGTGGCTTCAAGCAGCCTTGTCCTTTCCTCTGGTTTGGAAGGCTGCCCCAGATGAACAGGAAAGTGCACGAGCAGGATGAAAAGGTTTAACTTCAGTGCTTTTAAGAATGGGAGTCTGAAGCTGCGTGTCCAGCAAATTTCTATACTGGTCATTGGTGAATTAAATACGTTATGCAGATACACTTCAATGTACATAATCAACATGTGGTGGCACGGGCCATCAAATCACAGCCAGCTAGAGCCACCCCCGGAGGTTTTTCAAGGCAAGAGACATTCAGAAGAGGGCTGCCATTGCCTGACTCTGCGTAGCAACCCTGGACTGCCTTGGTGGTCTCCCATCCAAGTACTAACCAGGGCCATCCCTGCTTAGCTTCTGAGATCTGATGAAATCGGGTTAGCCTGGGCCATCCAGGTCTCAGCACGTGTTCTTCCTACTTGGAGAGAATTTTAGGATCATCCCTTTAGGATTAAGGGCAATGAACTGTGGACTACACCAGGGATCAGTACATAGGTAGCAGCAGAGGCTGTGGATGGAGGGGAAAGGGAGCTGCTCGGCCCAACGCTGATCTTTATGACCAGTAGAACAAACTTAGAGTCCAGTGGCAGCTTTAAGACCAACAAAGGTTTATTCAAGGTATGAGCTTTCGAAAGCTCATACCTTGAATAAACCTTTGTTGGTCTTAAAGGTGCCACGAGACTTGTTCTACTGCTTTAGACCAACACAGCTGACCACCCACCCTGACCCCACCCTGCTTCCTGCAAATGAAGAGGAAATCCTTCCATGATTTGCCCACTTGTTTAACAGTCACGAGTACAGAAACAGTGCCATTTCCACTACCACCGCCCCCAAGCTGATCCTGATTTCCAGAACTTTAATTGAAAACAAAAGAGCCCAACCTCTTAATTTTTTTGTGGTCTTGATTTGTTGCTTCCAGGGACAGCTTAATAGCGTTGCCTAGAAACTGCTCTTAGGAAGAGAATGAGTTGGTGGAATTTCATTAACCCTTAAGTGAAAAGGAAAACATCTCATGAAGAAATGACGACTATAAAAACAACACACTTCATAAGTGTTCTTGCTAAAAACCGTCAGTTCAGAAACAGGTCTTTGTCCCAGTCAGACTGGCTAATACAACACTTAAGCACTTCCGTTACCATATAACGAAGTTTGCTTGTATGATTGTTTGAAACCTGCTGGTACCTCTCTCACCTGAAATTATCGCCTTGCCTTTGTCAGGGTCCAGTACTTTTTTATTACCTTGATCCTTTATGTCATCATTTGGTGCAGATCACATTTTAGTTTTTCTGATGGGTTCTGCTGCTTTCTCTCTATTCTGTAGATTGGCAGCTCCTATTAGTGCAATAGGGTGGAATTTTGCAAACTTTTTACATGCATAGTAAAACATCTCAGTGTCTGCTCGGATCATGGAAATTCAGCAACTCTGTACCCGAAATTTGTATTTTCTGCGAAGAGCTTTCCTTGCTGCATAGCTGCTGTTTTCAGAAGTCAGAGGAATTGTTGCCTCTTCAAGGATTGAGAGGTTTCAATCAATTGTGCTGTCAAGGGTGAGAGCAGTCCTTTATGCCACATGTTTATTAAAATACAACAAAGGCGATAATCACAGTAGTAAACTACAAGAATACAGAAGCACTGTAATGATGCAGAGAAAATTAATGGCAACCCAATTTATATCAATATCACCTGATCAAAGGGAAACAGTGCATAAGAACTTGATAACATACGTTCTTTCTTTCCTTGTCTTCTGTACTTTAGGGCACAAGGCTCACAGAATCTTCAAGAACAAAGTATCCAGTAAAGAGAAATATAATAAATATTTCTTTTTCACTTAAGGCACCAGGCTCACAAAATCTTCAAGAACACAGTATCCAGTGAAGGGAGACGAAGATGCTAGCTTTTTCTCTTCGTTTCACTAATGCTTCCTCAGTGAACTGAATACAAAATAGATACATCCAATGTAATACATGTCAATGGAAATAACAATGAATATTCATCAAAAGGTGTTCTTTTATTAATTATAAAAAAAGATTATCTCAATTGTCAATATGCGAAGCACATAAGTGTTAAAATCAACTTGCAACTGGATCAAGTTCCCAAAATGTTCAGCGTCCAGAATTCATTTCCTATGCAAAAGCACAAGATAAACCAGTCTATAGAATGTAATTCATTTTTATAACTGTGGTGAGAGGCTCTTGTCTCTTTAAGTTTTGCGCTGGGAACGTTATCTGTATCTTCCTAGATAAAAAAGAACGCTATGGTCATTGTAAGGCAGCACCAACTTTTGAAGTGAGGAATGAGCAGTAGCCGTTTGTCTTTGGGAACTGAAAGGTTATGGTGAGTTTAGGTTGCTGGGGCTTTAGTTCTTATGGTGACATTATTTATTATGTGGTATGTTAAGTAGAGTTGTGCTTTTGCATAGGAAATGAATTCTGGACGCTGAACATTTTGGGAACTTGATCCAGTTGCAAGTTGATTTTAGTACTTATGTGCTTTACATATTGAGAATTGAGGTAATTTTTTTATAATTAATAGAAGGACACCTTTTGATAAATATTCATTGTTATTTCCATTGACATGTATTACATTGGATGTATCTATTTTGTATTCAGTTCACTGAGGAAGCATTAGTGAAACGAAGAGAAAAAGCTAGCATCTTCGTCTCCCTTCACTGGATACTGTGTTCTTGAAGATTTTGTGAGCCTGGTGCCTTAAGTGAAAAAGAAATATTTATTATATTTCCCTTTATTGGATATTTTGTTCTTGAAGATTCTGAGAGCCTTGTGCCCTAAGTAAAGAAAAGAAGGAAAGAAAGAACGTATGTAATCAAGTTTTTATGCACTGTTTCTCTTTGATTAGGTGATACTGATATAAATTGTGTTGGCATTAATTTTCTCTGCATCATTACAGTGCTTCTGTATTCTTACATGTTTATTAAAGCCATTGTGCTCCCTGATTTGCCTTCCAGCCCCCCATCCCGCTTTACCGTTTCCTCTCGTTCCCCCCCCCGCTTTCTTGTTCTAGAACTCTAGTTTTACGTATGGCGATGATGCCGATTCCCCGGTGGTTCAGAGCTGCTGGCAGGGGAAAGAACTGAAAGTTTCAGTGGAAGACGGCGGTCAGCGGGCAAGCCCTTCCCTAAAGAAGAGCCCGAAGGAAGGCAGGAGGCTGGACGGTGCGGTGATAGCAACGATGGAGGAAGAGGAGGAGGTCGTCAAGGACAGACCCCAGCACAGTAGACCTCAGGCCCAGCAGCCGAGCACAGGTCCTGCATCCCGAGCTGCTCGTGGCAGTAGCACCTCAATTCCTTTCATTGACTGCAGTGATGTAGATAGCGAGTATGACCTCCTCAGAGAGCAAATATCCCGGTCACATTCCCAAACAAATGACAATTATGAGGGTGATTCGACCAGTGGTGCCTATGTTGACTGTAGAGATGAAAACCGTAACAGATATAGGGATTCCTCGGCCACCTCTGTAAAATCATCCCGCCAGACCACCCAAGACTGTAATGATGGCAGCTCTACAAGTATGTCCTTCTATGTTGGTGGGAGCCCCAGAATCCCACGACACAGCACTCTGATTGATGAAATGTTCAGGGGTCCAGATGCCCGTAGTCCATTGGCCACACCCTTGCATTCCAGTAGCAAAGGATCCAGTCCTCACATGAGTTTCAGCAGAGCTGGTTCCCAGGGTTGTATCTCTGAAAATGGGCGCAACTGCAAGGCCAGGTCTGACAGTGATGACGTTTGTGCCTATCCCTGCCATGGTTATATGAAGTGTTCCCCAGTCTTGCAGAAGCCCCATATGCAAATGATTCAGAATGCACGTAACAGATCTGATACAGATCCATTTATCTTGAGCCAAGTGACTTCAACTCCTGGTCAAGAAGGTAGGCCAGACAGATACTTCACGGGGGGAATGGTTAAAGCAGTTCCTTTAGAAGGCAAGAGTATGGCAAATGGAGTGCCATCCATTGGACAACCAAAGCAAAGTCCAGTTATGCAAACCTTGTATGCCCGGGGCATGATGGACCATATGTCTGCTGTCCAAATGATGGAAGGTTCTACCAGCAGTGGGACAGAGTCTAGTGATTCTGATTCAGAAATGGTTAATCCGTTCACCCACCCTCTTGTGTTTGGGAATCCCATAGTGCTGAATTCTTCTCCCCTGGCTAGGAACAAGTATTCCTTTGGCAGCCTCCAACTAGACGAAGAGGTGGAAGATGTTTCTGTGGGCCTTGGTGATGAAGATGGTGTCCATGTCTTCGGTTGCTAAGGAACCCGAGCAGCACTTCCAGGTTCAGATTAAGGACTTTTCCTGTGCTTTCGGTTAGTTTGGAGTGTTGTTCCCCGAGTGCAAACAAAGTGTGTCAATGCTGTTGGCACTATTGAAAGCTAGAAGAAGCATTTACTAAATGTAGTGGTGGTGGTGATGGTAGTTTACAGTGAAATCTAATAGTTTTGTGTGGGGTTTTTTGAAGGAGATTTTGATCACCTTTTGGCTAGATTCTTCATGAAGAGGAAAATTGTAAAGTCTTAATTGTGTATAATATTTAACAGGGTGAAGGCAGGGTAGGTAACATGAGAAGTGACATAGTTGTTTGGGGAAGCGCCATGATTTGAAATAATGGTATATGCATATGTGCTTTTCTCTCCTTATGAAGGAGAGCATGTTATTCAGTGCCTCATAGGTTTACAGTTAAAATTTTTACGCTGCAGTCAAAATGCAATATTCAGCGTAAAATCTAAGTGATTTTTTTTAAAGAGCTTGGTGACATCTTTTTTACAAAGAACTACTTCTGTATTTTGGTTGTCTTAATTTCACATTTATTCATGTGCTGGAAATATCGAAAGCCTCTTCATTTTTATTTAGTTGGCTAAATAGTTGATTTCTGTCTAAATACACCGAAGAGGTGGAGGATATTAATTTTAAAAAGATAGATAGAAGCAATTTGGATTTACACACTCTTACATGGAAGCTAGCTCATCTGAAATTTTCTTACAACAGTTAAATGCCTCATTTAACTATCAGTAAACATAGCTTACAGAAGTTGATTACAAGATTACTTTCAGTGTAGTTGGTATAGGTGCGATTTGACCAAATTGCATGCATATCTGATGGTAGGCTTTCTCTACCCATTTCCAGGAGGAGGATATGGGTGTAAATGGGTTCTGAACACACAGTTCTGTCAAGATCAGCCCTCTCAGAAAATCAGCAAGAGAATTTATTCAGCCACTTCCCTCAGCAACATTTTGAAGCTTTCCTCCAGTAGGATTGCCAGGTCCGATGATCGCGCTGGCAGGGGAGGGAGAGGGACTTTCTGGGAATGGGGGAGGAGTGCTGTGATGTGCTGACATCACACGGAAGTGACGTCATCATGTTGGCAACATCATGCGGTGACGCTCTGGTTTTTGAGCAAAACTCTGTGCTAAAATCAACCTCAAACCATAGAGTTTTGCCCCAAAACCAGAGTGTTGCCATGCGATGTCACTGACATGACATTACTTCTGCGTGACATCAGCACTTTGTGTTTGGGGGTGGGACTCCCCCTGCTGGCTGGCAGTGGGCTGAAGCCTGAAAAACTGGGGGATCCCTCACCCCTAACTGGGGAATGGCATCCCTATCTTTCTGCCAAAGGAGGCTTCCTCAATCTTAAGAGGCTCTTCCTCCAACACAAGAGCCAGTTGAGTTGGAGGAAGGCATCAGACTTGGCCGAATACACCCCTGTGTTACTAAGCTGGTTGGGAGGGGAAGCAGGATGCTTAGTAACTCCATTCTGCCATTTCTCCATCCCAAACAGCAGGTCCTGAAAGGGCAATGTGCATATAGTTATTTGGGGAATTTGTGATTTGTTGCTCTGCCCACAGTTGGTTCCAGGCCGATTTGTCTCTGAATGCTGCATAGATATATAATTTTCTGGTCATCATTTTCATATAACAGTCTGTTAGATGTCAGAATTTAGGAATCTAAATGAAAGAGAAAGTGCTAGTGAGAATTTAACCCTGTATGTAGGAAGTTTTTTTTCCAGGCAGCAAGATATATCCACTGTCTGCCCAGTAGCCTTACTGCTCTTGTTAAATGCTGTTTTTTATTGGGGCAGAGGTACATGTTGTCAGTTAAGTATACTCGAAGAGTTTATCAGAATTAAATACCGAGGGACAGGTTTTTGTTGAACATCATTGGCTCTAAATATTTGTTTGTCAGTTTGAAATCAAATAAGCCAGTTAACAATATACTTTTAAAAAAAACCTCAGCAGTTTTTCTAAATTGTTTCAGGTGGTTAGGTTTTATACAACAAAGTGTATGTTTCTAATTTTTTCCAAGGCCTTGAATTAAGATGTGTTCAATGACTGAGCCGATTGTAAGGATATGCCAGTAAGAGCTTCACCTTATAGTTGGTTAGCACTTTTCAGTATTTCACTTACGTTCAGAACAAAATGTGTACAGGATGGGCAACTTCTGTGCCCTTAAAGACTGCATCAGAAATATCTGACATAGCATCCATTTGCAGTGAGGGGCTAGAAAGCTCCTTTTTTTAAAATGGGGCTAGAATTTTCAGGATCCTAACAAAACCCAAAGTAGTTCGTTTTTTTTAAAAGGCCTCTTGCTAAATGCTGCCTACTCTTTCGGGACACTGACATGTTTTAACTGCCAGAATACGGTCCCCTTCCTCCCCCTGCGCATTCCTATACTACTAACTCATACTTCTGCATATACATACTGTCCAGATATTTATTTAGACAGCAGGCAAGATGCTGACTAATAAATCTGTGGCTCTGCACTTGGTCAGCAGCAAGGGGCTCAACCAGAGCGAAAGTTGATATAATATTGTGCTCTGTGTCTGGCTGTAGAACAAATAGCTGTTCAACTCATGGCCTTTTTAAATGTTGAATGTTTCAATCCGAGGTGTAGGTAAACAGAAGCCCATTTTTGGAAATGCAAGGGAAGTGTATTTGTCTTTTTCTCAAAGATGTTTGCTGACCGTTGGTGATGGTATAGAAAGAAACGGTGGCTCGGATCCACACTAATGTTTCCACAGATGCCAGAAAGGGAACCCGGAAAGTCACACGATGTGGTTGGCTTGCAGAAACACAGAGCTTAAATCCAATCCTTTTCTTGTCATGTAAAGCTTGTTAACCATGCAAGCTCTAATTGTGTCAGTGCTTTTTCCAGTCTCTCCAATATATCGTATAGTAGGTGAATCTCTTTTAAAGGTGGGGGAGGTGGAATCTAATTTGATTTCATGCCGATTTAGAAGTGGTCAGAGATCTGTAATATATGCATGTTGTGGTTAATGTGAATTGATTGGAGAATGTCTGTAAATTTTGCACATTGTCTAGTCAATCTGCATCATTTTCAAACAGTCAGTGTCAATGTTCCCTCTAAGCTGTGGAATCTTGTGAGCAAAAATTCTACTTTGTGAGCAACTGGCATTAAAGTTGTGAACAAGCGATTTGGCTACTGCATAAATTAGCTTGCTCTGGAACCGTCCTTCCTTGAGCTAAGACAAAAATGTGTGAGCCGGAGGCTAAAATACTGTGAGCTAGCTCACACTAACTCAGCTTAGAGGGAACCCTGGTCAGTGTACACATACAGGACCAAAATCATATCGTGCAAGAGGAAAGGCCTGGCCACATTCCCCACCTGGCAACCAAACACAGTGAATGTGCTCCCACCTATGTACGTAGTCACAGTGCCTATGTATAGCTTGTGAATATGTGCCTGTACAGGCATGGAGTCCGTGCATGTATGGATTGCATGTGCTGTGCATATCTGTGACAAATGTAGACAGACGGGGGTTCGGCCAATGTACTTCCTCCCATTTCCCCTCTCTATGCATTCTGGCCCTGTACACAGGTAGGCAGATTGTACAGGGCTATAATTTTAGGGAAATGTGAACAGCTCGACAGCATAAGCAGGTAGTTTTTGTCACTGGCGAGTATCTGCACGTATTCTGTATCCGGGCATTATGGTCCTGTGCTTAAGGTTTCCTTATGCTAAGTGTGCAGTCTGCTATGAAAGAAATACTCCTGCTACGGGTCTTCAGTGAACAAGATATTCTTTTGTGTGTGTGTGTGTGTGAGAGAGAGAGAGAAGAGAACTTCATGATCGATTCCATTGCATGTTCCCTGGTCCATGGGTGAAATACCTGCATGCTATACTTGGAGTTCATGCATACTGATCAGATGATGTGTACTCAGTTCCCTGGCCATGGTACTTACAGGGAGAAAGATGCACATTGTCCAGTGTTTATACATATTCTCCATTCAACTCTCATCAGTACCAACATATACAGGAGTCACCCGCACCCAAAAACACACACATGCTGTTACTGTTTCACTCACATATGCTCCCATTATGGTTTTTATTACCTTTGGGTATAATCTGTGGAATTACGGCTGTTTGGTTGTTCTGTGTTCCACTTCCTCATCTCTAGCATACTAGCAAAGGTCTAGGTAAACACTGCCTATACATTTTCTTGGCAAGAAGATTGATCTCAGTCAGTTGGAACGAATGAACCAAGAATGGCATAAGTTTGCAAAACATTTCTGTTTCCTTCTATATCCCTGCCACCTCCAAGCTGCTCCTGAGGGTTGGGGGAACCCTTAGGAACCGATGCTCGATAGAGGGCTGCACTTTGAGGTGGTCCTTCCTTTTCACCTTGTGCAAACTTTCTCACTAATGGAACAAAAGTTGGTGTAGGAGTGAGGAGGACATTTCTGCTGGCTGTCCATCACAGCTGCATCCCAGTGCACTGGATGCTGCCATATTCCTTAGTGCTAGTATTAAGCTCATAGGTTGGGAAACAGCTGCAGGCATCAGTTCCATGTATCTGGCCATGGTGAAAAGCTTGTTGCCTCCCTGTGCTCACTTCTTCCAACATGAAGACTAAGTTGGAATAAGTCTGAGTCCAGAGGCACCTTTCAGACCAATAAAGTTTTATTCAGGGTATAAGCTTTCATATGCTTGCACACTTCTTCATTGATATGCATGCACACAAAAGCTTATACCCAGAATTAAACTCTGTTGGTCTTAAAGGTGCCACTGGACTCAAAACGTTGTTCTGCTGCTTCAGACCAGCACGGCTACCCACCTGCAACTAAGTTGAAATGTTTGACCAAATTTTACAGGGACTGCTTTACATCAAAAAGTCAGTGCTACGTTCTTGGTTTTTAATAATGGAAGCTTCTTCTGATTGATAGTATGTAATTAGATTTCAAACCAGCTTATCTTTTACAACCTATGAATATCAACTATTAATTTTATTTTGGCTTTTTGAAAATAGTGTGTTTCATCGTTGCCTCAGGGGGATAATGAGACAGCATGATAACAATTCGGTTTCTCCCACTGCTAATCATTGTTGTTGTTGCTGTTTCAGATGGATCGTGCTCATGGCCGCTTAAAAGTCTCATCACATTAGATGTTATCATAGCTTACATGAAATATTAATCGCATCCCATGAAGCTGATCCAGATCCCTAACTGCAGCCTGTAGATATGAAAAAAGTTCATAGGCTACCGCTAATTGTAATCCTTCTTGCTTGTATTCAGTCTACATCTTCTGATTAGGATCAAGTTGAAATTTGCTTCAAACATGAGCAAAAAACGACGTTGATTCTAAGAGAAATTCTAAACTGGAGGCAATTTTGCCCATCCCTAAAGTAGCAAGAAGGATGAGTAGGTGGTGATTTCTGTCTCTGTGTTTCGGGGTCTCACATGAGAAGAGAGATGAGTACATTACATCCCATCACCAAGGGAATACCACCGCTTTCTGATTTCTGGGTCACGTTAAAAAGAGGAAGAGCAGAGGCCGTTTGCTCACATCTTCCTCTGCAGCTGCTTCTACAGAATGTGTAAAAGTGACCCTCGGGTCCGGTTTTGTTTTCCCAGGAATAATTCCTCAATTTTGTCTTTGGGTCCTTTTCTTACAAGCTTTGCAGTCTGTGGACAAAGTCATTTCTCAGACACTGGTTTTCTGAACAGGTAGAATCCTTCTGTGTAGCTGTTCATATGCTACGTTTTGTGTTTTAACTGGCATTTAAAGGTGTTTCCCTTTGAAGTTCGTTTTGAACATGAGCACATCTTGGGAGGGTTTGCTTTACCCCTTCAGCGATGTTCTTCAGACAAAAAAGTTAATGCGAACACGGAGGTTCGCCTGTTGTTCTGCAGACTGGGTTGGGTTATTAATCCAACACTGGCATTGGAGGAAGATATCTGTTACCCTTCCAAAACACACAGGGAAATTATCATTAGAACAAAGCAGTGTCTTTGGCAGGGAGGGAGATTCCTATTGTGATTTGTTTTAGGCAGAGGAAGGAAAGTTCTACTTGTCCCGACATCCTATCCATCCCCTTTCATGCGTCCTGTGCCCTGGAGGGCAGGAGGGGCTACAGGTTGCAAAGCTGGTCTTACAAAATATATATATTTTTTAAGCAGTTATCTTTTTATTGATATTAGTAAAACAAGAAATGTGCACTTACCTAAGTTGTATATATATATATTTCTCCCACTCAAACACATAAATGAAGCTATCTTAGACAGAAATTTCACAGAGTGGTCATTTAAAGTACAGTAAAATGGCTGAAAAATAGCTTTACCCTACTGATGGTTAACAACAAACAACAGGTATTTGTTGGTTTTTTACTGAAACACAGGCAAAGGTTAGGGATATCTCTGAGAACAATGCGTTCTGAGTTCTGTAAAGTAAGTGGATTCCCCCTCTTCTCTCTCACACACACACAAAACCCTTTCAGTGGCTTCTCTTTCTTTAGAGAAAGATGAGTTTCATGTTACATCAGTAAAAGCAACTCAGACATAACAATGTTCCCCCCCCCCCCCCAGTGAAATGAATAAAAGTCATGTTGGAAATGTACGTAAAAGAGCATTTGTGAATGGCAGCAGAAATCGCTATCCATAATATGAATGGCCAGAGAAAGCTTTTCATGGCAGTTTCCTGCTTCAGTAATTGAACCAAAATGCCCATACCACCATTTGCTCATTTGCTTGGATTCCATGGTAAAGCTCTGCTGACAGAACGGACTTCCATCTGCAAAGCGGGGCTTCCTCTCCTTCTCTTTCCTGCTGTAGCCTAGACTGATCCAAGAAATGCTGCTTAAGGGAAAACCGGGGGGAGGGGGGGATGTCACAGGTCTGCAACAGGAAGGAGGAATTGGAGAAAATCATGCCTGCACCCCTCCATTCATGGAAATTTTCCGCAGGATTCAACCCATTACCTTTTATGCATGATTTCCAACATGAAAGCCTGAATGGAAAGAATAATGTGTGAAGCCCTTTTGCTGTCTGGGGAAAGGCATGGAATATTTTAATCCAGTTCTGTATTTTCCCAGCATTGTTTTGGATGTGCATCTGACTTAACCCACTGACCCAAACCAACCCACTAATGCAGAAATTTTAGTTCTTTCCTTTGGTGCATTTTGTTACTTTTAAATAATATCTGAACGTGCATTTAAAAGGCAATGGCAAATTATTTTTTAAAAAAATACTGGGATCTTCATTCTCATTCTTGTCATTTGTTTAACAGTGTTATAAAGACACCTCTTTTATTTAGCTGTATGCACTGTTTTGTCAGCATGTACCTCTGTGGGAGGAGAAAGCCTCCCCCCCCCACTGTTCTTTCTTTATTCTCAAAGCATGGTGTATCTTCTGTTCCTTGCATTGTTTGCCATACTGCCCCTGTGTCATTTTACCGGAATGAAAAGGTAGCTCAGCTGGTAATGGAAGCGTCCGTATCTTCCCGTTCCAGTGGTCCTGCGTAGATATAAAAATGCCTTCTTCCACAGTTACCTGCAAGGAACCTGCTTTGCAGGCTTCCAAAATAGAAACTGGTGGACAAGAGCAGGTGACTTTCAACATGAATATTTGGTCTCCATGATGAAGATATGGAGACAAGCCTGCTTTTCACTTTACAGCGAAGGCAGTGTTTAAAATGATTTAATGGGGGGGGGGGGGGGGGTTAGCAGGATCACTGTTGTGTGGGGAAGGTGTTGACCAGAAATGGACAGTAGCTGTAGGGCCAGCTTGCATATGCATTGAGTGTTACTTAGAATTGTTTAATATACGTTTTATTCAGAACAAATCCCCCTTTGTATATGCATGTATGCTTTTAGGGAATTACAGTCAAGCTGTTCTTTCCATCCCTTTTGTTTTATGCAGTGATGGAAAGAACAAAGCTAGGAAGAGAAACACCCAGTCGCTTTAAAAGCCCCTTCCCATTCCTGCTGTTACACAGTTTGCAATCTCTTATCTTTCCCCCCCCCCCAATCAAAAGTGACTCTGTTTATGTGGCCAACAGCTGCAGTTACTGTCCAGTTTTGTACTTGCCACTATTAATACTATTATATATCAATGTAGCATGGACTTCGCTACCCAAGAGGGATGGGTTCCTGGCTACTAAACCTAATGCTGAATTTGGTGATTTCTTGTAAGCATGTTAAGCCAAAATTATTTGTTTATCTCTGTATGCATGATATTAATTTTTGTTTTGCTTTTTTCAATTGCCTGTACTGAAGGCTTTTACCCTTTCTAACTGGTATCTTGGTGTAAAACTGTCTCTTGCTTAACTGTGCTGTGCAGCTGCTGGTTGAAATATTCAAATCGAGTACATGTTCATTGGAATGATGCACCATCCTCACAGATCACTCACAGTCACCACCACCGGCATAGATAACACATTTCAGGCCATGAGAGTCCAAGGGATCCTTTCCCTTCCCTTCCCTCCCGTTTCTCGGAGCAAGGCAGCCGCTATCAGGAAACACTTATCTTGGCTGGAATTGAATTATTTGTGTGTGTGCGCATTCCTTGTTACATTTCATGGGTGTTCACATATAAGCAACTCTGTTAATCTTACCTTTGATCCCCTTGTCCCCCTGTAGATAAATACCTTTCTTTATTGGTTCCCCAGAGGTGGCAGGAGAGAAAACATGATTGCATGCCACACATACACCCTTGCCCAGACTTCGTGCAAAGGGGAGGAAATGTATGTCTGTTCCCCTAAGGGAGATGTACATCACCCCCCCCCCCCCCCCCCCCCCCAGTGCTGGAACTGAATACATGTTTTCCTCAGAAACATGCACATCTCTTTTCTTCCTTGGCTTTGCATGAGAAAGGAGAAGATGCACAGTCCACTCATATCCTCATTTCTGTGGAACACTCTTTGCTGACAACTCCATTTTTATTAATTAGAAAAAAGGGCTGTGTGAAATTAATGATCCATAGTTTGGTCAGATAAATGAACTCTTCTGGGCTTGTTCTGTCTCCCCCATCTTGAGGTCAATGTGGGGTTTATGAACCCTGCTTTCTTTGTTGTTGCCCTCCAGAGTACTTTTATTAGATACTTTTCCATCCCAGAGTTCTAGTTTCGATCTGCTTTTCACTAATACATTCTCACTGAATGAGTCTAATTTCTATACATCTTAGAAAATCTTCTCTTTTTAGTTTTTGACATTTCTAAAAAATGGTTATTTTTAAAATTGATGTGCTGTGCTTATACTAATGCTTCAACAGAAGGCGAGTTGGATTCTGTTTTGCCTTCTCCAGACTGATGTATCACAATTTGACTAAAAACCCAATTTTGATTTAGTTTTGAGTTTTTAAAATTGAACTGTGTGCTTGATTGGCAGTTGAAAGCACTCCTCTTGTAATTCTAGGGCTGTCCTAGAATGAAGCACAGCACATTATGATGGTTTTAATAAGGGCAAAGTAAGCATGCAGGAAACAAGTAGATAGATTTTCTTGAAAGGCACAGCTGTCTTCATCTGTATGCACAGTATGGGGGAAAAGCTCAAAATGTTTAAATCCAATTTATGTTCTAATCTGGCCTTAAGGATCCTTTAAAAACCCATTTTATATATATATAAAATACACACATACGTGCACCCTTCTGTTGCTTTAATATCAGTCTATAAAAGTTGAGTCTCCCCCCCTCCCCCCGGTATTTTGGACAGATACTAAACATTGCATTGAACATCTTGAAATGTAAGTTTGTTTACACTTTGGTGTTTGTTCACTGGATAGAATGAGCCAATTGGACCTTTCCAACTTGGTTTTGCAATAAACTCACCCCTTACTAAAGTATAGTTACACTTCAGCTTCCATTATAATTACAATGGCAGACTCTCTATGGATGTACAAGTTAATGCAACTGGAATCTGTAAATGAACCTGATAGGGTCACTAGACCACCTGCACCACAGACACTTCCACATGTGATCATGTGCACCTTGCCAAGTGTCTTAATGAGGTTCCTTCCTCGAGTAGCCCACATGGCTAGCCATTAAAGGTGAGGGACTTGGGGTCCACATCTACAAATGCTTATGCCTAACACATAGGCAACTTCACACAAATGCAGACATCCTCATGTTCCCTCATGGGGCAGGCTGAGTGCCAGAATTCCTCAATTTTTATTTCATGTTTGAGGTGAGACCTTCATTCCTTTTGTCTTTTGTAAATGTAGTTTGAGAACATACCAGTTATAAAACTTAGAAAGTGCAACTTCGTGACTAAGGGCTCCCCTGCCCTTGTGCTTTTCTTCTAACAATGCATTCATTTTATTTCAAAGTTATTGTATACAGTTGTGTACTAGTGTCAATAAAATTGGCATTTGTGTAACAAGCTGTGATTTTTCTCTCAGATTTTCCTGAGCGTCCATTTAACATGGAACTGTGGGTAAATTTATTTCATTAACATTTTAAAAAAACCCTACTTTGTGTAAGTATCTCATTTGTTTTGAGTAATTGTAGGGTACAGTATTTGATTCAGTGCTGATAAAAGATGCTGGAGACAAATATGACTCTTACAGGGCTGACAAAAAGAAATTTTGACCTTGCTGATACATAAATTGGATTTACCCCGTCTATGTATATTCTGGGTAATGTTCCACTATTGACTGGTATTGCTGCTGCTAGGGAACAAACAATTCACAGTTAGATGAAACTCCTAATTATGTTTGCAATGTAGAACCTATTGTGTTGAGTATGTGGATTTGCAGACCCCATACATGCATACCAACTCTGGACATTGTTTTCTGGCTGACCTGTGCTCATTTCTCATAAATGAAGTTGTTGGGGTTTTTTTTTGAAAATATGAAGCAGAATCAGTGAGAAACATGAGGCTCAAAAGTGTTTGTGGACATAACTTCTCAGTTGACTAATAGCTTCATGGGGACACAAGGTGTAGATTTCGATCAGCTTTCTGTCTTTCACACACCATCACCTGGCTGTCTTGCAAGGACGAATCTTAAAGCATCTTTTAGCATCATGTTTCACATACCCACATTGTGCACTCTTGTACTTTTAAAAAAAAGTTTTATAAATGTAATGAGGCACACATGGCTGTGAATATTAAAGTTTTCCTATTATAAACATAACACCTTTTTGTGTGAATGCAATGTTAGCATTTCCACTTCAAACAACCAGAGGACACGGAATAACTCGACAAGGTATACCTTGCTTTTGTTATGTGTAGGAAGAGGAACAGAGTAGTTTCCTTCTAATGTTTTAGATGTGACTTTGACTTAGCAAATTTCATTTTTCCGTAGCCCCTGTTCCTCATAATGGCTCAGTTGAGACATTGTGCGAAACCATGATTTAATTAAACTTGAGTGTGGCTAGTGTGATCATTTGAATGCAGGCTGCTCCACTAACTGTGGTGGGGTGGGCTCATCAGACTAGGAGCCACAGTTGAGTTATTAACCACATCTCACATCTGTTACAACATCTTCATTATGTTGTATGCTAATTTGCTCTTTACCCTCTACCTACATGTACGGACTAATAACTTCCATTTCAGTATGTCTGAGGAAGTGTGCATGCCCAGGAAAGCTCACACCTTGAATAAAACTTTGTTGATTTTTAAAGGTGCCACTGGACTCAAACATTATTAACCACAGTTAGTGTTAACTATGGTTTCATGTGGTGTCTGAATACAGACACCCTAGCTTAATCCTGGTCTCATTTTGCCGTGCCTTCTGTGGACACCCTTCCCAGGCTATAGAGATTAGGCAATCAAACCAGCATTTGTTGGAGGAAAACCAGGGTTTGAGTGAGTGTGTGAGAACTGAACCCTGTCTTCACAAGTGAGCTGTAGTTAAAGTAAACCATAGTTTTGTGTCATGTCTGAACTGAGCCACTGTCTCTTCTTTAGCAGTCTCTGAAATAATTTTAATGTTGCGTTTTGGATGTTAAAATTTTTAGGAAGGTAGCATAATTCATTTTATTTGCGCAGTTCTTCTGTGCTAAAATTAGCAGCAAAGCACTGAAAGTGTTAACACCTTTGGTTCTGTTTGCATGTTATCTTTCTCTTACATGCAAAATGAGGGCAGGAATGAATGCTTCTGAAACCGAAGGTGATGGATGTGCCATTTTATTTGAATGTAGGATTTACCTGTCCCGACCACTACTCCTTTCTTTCCAAGTCTAGATCACATGATTCTGAAGATCCTGCCTTCTCAAAGGTGTACTCTTTTAGTTCAGACCTTATCTTCTACCTTCAGTGAAGTGGGAAGGGGAAAAGCAAGGGTGGATCAGGGAGGAATCACGCAGGCCTTGAAATCTTTTTGCCAGTCCCCTTGTACACTGAGGCGATGATAAATAAAATCCAAACAGGGCCACTGCCTTTCACAGCAAGTTTATCTGGATACCGTAAACTGTACTTGAATTGGTGAAAACTACAGATTTTGAAAACCTTTGTAGCTAGATCCACCTGCTTTTGAACAGGCGCAGGTCAGCCAGTTTTATTCCCTAGCTGAGCCTAGCCAAAGTAACACAATCCTGTGTCTGAGCTGAAGAATGAGTTGCATACGATCTAAGAATAAAAATGAACCCATCCTCCATAGCCACTTCGCCATGAACTCTGAAGTCAGTTTATCACATCCTACTAAGCTAGCGTGAGATGTAACAGGCACACACCTTTCCCACTATTTCCTCATGCAACACAGGTGTTGCTTTGGTCCTCCCTGAGCACATGAGTGCCAACCTACGCTAAGGTGGATACTGAATTGTCCCAGGAAGCCCCATTCTCAATGTTGTTATGTTCTTCCTTCAGCAGGCTCTCTTGCTGGCAGCCCTCACCTTTCAGAACTGTCAATCAATTCCCAAGGAGGACCACCCATGGCCCATGTGACGTTATCTCCCAATCTGAGCCCTGATAATAGGCAGGCTTCTCCATTGGTCAGCCCTCTGCTGAATGAACAGACTGGTATTCGAACTGATGATGAAGAGGAAGTCAGGAGAAAGGTATTGATGCTGGTGCTACCGTTGTTCCCTTTTTCATTCAGATGCATGGCATGCCTTGAATATTTGGACTCGAGCAATTCTCACTTCCTCGACCGGGATTCAGCCCATCCTCCTTTTGTTACAAGGAGCTGGATGCTGCTAATTTTCACCTCTGACATTCCCTGGGGAAAGGGGTCTTCTGGAAGTCTTTTTGATAGAAACTGAACCTTTGATACACATGCTTTTCCACTGAGATACAGCCCTTCACACAAGAATGAGATCTATTGTGGTTTCTTTTAGCCTTAAAACACTGGGGGACGTTATTAGTGCTGTTGCAGAAGTGTTTTGAATTATACATTTTGAATAAGTAGCTTCTGCCTTTTCAGACTGTGTAGTTGTGATCAGGAATCCACAAGTGTGTGAGGCCGTATCTACCCATAAACATCTCCTCTCCTGATCTTTTTGACTGATGGTGTTAACCTTTACTTGAGATGGTTTGTCAGGGCAGAAGTTGGTGGAGTCCTCCTCAGGTTCTCTGATGCTGAGCATTTGCACAGCAGAATGATTTGCTATAGCCCTTGTAGGACTGTACCCCTTCAGACTGAAGTGCCACATCTGCACAATTCAATAGTAAAAGCTTTGTTGTCCTGCACTTGAGTATGCAAAATGCTCAGTCAGAGGACAAGCTCCTCCCCTAAGCCACCATATCTTTGTGTGTTTGGCTGCATGCTCCTCCCTGCCTCCCCAGCCAGCCGGACTCATGCCTCCAGCCATTAATGGGTTTCTGAAGCTAGCTGAAGTCATCCACAGGTGCCTTCTCTTCCCTCAACCTACTCTGAGCAGTAGCAATCCAGTTGTGCCCAGTGTTCCCTCTAAGCTGAGTTAGTGTGAGCTAGCTCACAGTTTTTTAGCCTCCAGCTCACACATTTTTGTCTTAGCTCGGGAAGGATGGCTCCAGAGCAAACTAATTTATGCAGTAGCCAAATGCCAGCAGTTCGCAATTTTTGCTCACAAGATTCCACAGCTTAGAGGGAGCATTGGTTGTGCCAGAGCGTTCCTGGGCAGCAGGCTCACTTGTCTGCCTCCAGGGCTCAGGAGGGAGGGGAAGGGTCCCACCAGGCATTGGGGTTGTCACCATGGCATTTCCAGTGGAGTGGGGGCTGGTCACTGGGTATTCTTCTGGGTAGGCCGGTAAAGCAGTATATTTGAGAATCTGGCACATTTGGTTAGCCTGCAACCCCTGGTCTCCATACGTGCTGGTTCACAAAGTTTTTACTGGACTAAGAAATACATTTGTGCATTCCCCCCCCCCCAATACCTTGAATTCCTTGCATGTTTCTTGCCGTTGCCACCCTGCTCAGTAATGTCAGGCACCTTGTTTGTGTTTTTCCCTTGAACAGTAGAAGTGCCACATTAAGAACATAAGAGAAGCCAGTGTTGGATCAGGCCAATGGCCCATCCAGTCCAACACTCTGTGTCACACAGTGGCCAAAAACACCAGGTGCCCTCAGGAGGCCCAGCAGTGGGGCCAGGACATTAGAAGCCCTCCCACTGTTGCCCCCCCCCAAGCACCAAGAATACAGAGCATCACTTGCCCCAGACTGAGGGTTTCCTATCTATAACTTGTGGCTGGTAGCCACTGATGGACCTCTGCATTAGGGGTTCACCTACAGTTAGGCTGATTCTAATCTATTGTATGATCATCACCAAGAAAGAGCAGAGTTTAGCTCTGTTTCTCAAGGAAGACAACGTGAGAAAGACAAAAACTGAAACGCAGGATCTCCTTAGAGGTAGCTGCAGTATGGTACAATCCTAGCTATACATCATCCTCCAATCCTAAATGTGCTTTCATGGACATTAAATCTCTCACTGAATGCAAGGGAATGTTGTTCTGAGTAAACATGCTTAGGATCAGACTTATAGTGAATGGAAGATACTGTTTTATACTCTGACACATTCCTACTTTCTGGGGTACTTTCTGGGAACTTGCCCCGCTGCGTGGCAGATTTTCCAATAGGTATGGAGTAAGGAAGTTGAACACCATTTTGCATTTGCATTTCTCCAGAAGGAAAGCTCAGCGTATTTTTAAACCACCTTTGAAACACACAAAAGCAGGTTGTTGTAGGACTCTAGTGTCAGTCATCTAGGAGATGATTTTGCAGCTTAAGTTTCATCATTTCACAACATGCAGCAGCAGTGCTGTTTGCTCCACACTCCTGCATTTTGAAATTATAGGATATACTGGAAAATAGGTGGACAATGAATAAGTAATCCTCTGTTGGATGCTATGGTTATTCCAGCTCAGAAGAAAACTCTGTAGCAAAGTCACTTTAAAAATGTTAATTTATTCCAGAATAAGAAAGCTCAAGAAAATCTATCCTTAAATCTAGGGATGAACGCAAATCTAAAAATTCTGGTTTGGTTCGGGGCTGTTAGGTTTAAATGGCCCAAACAGCCGAACAAGACAAAAAGTCTGGTAAATGTTCGGGGAAGGTGCCTTTCCTGAACATCGGTTTGGGGGCTCTGAACCAGCCCAAGTTCATGCCGAATTTTGGCTCGTGAGCCAATTCATGCCCATCCCTACTTAGATCTTTCTTTCTGGCAGTAAAGTATGTAGCCATGTGCTGACCACTGTAGCAGAAAAATGAAACAGGGCGACCTACAAAGGCATACCCATGGGAAGCCTCAAGCATGCAGAAAAATGGCTTACCTTCAGCACCCCAGAAAGGCCGCAACAGGGAACAAGAAGACATGTGCTGTGGAACCCCATAAGCATGGGGGCAGAATACAGGAGCAACTGCTCACTTTGCCTGGCAGGCTTTAAACTGAAGGACAGTAACCATTTCACATGCAGCTTAAACTGGAGTGGCCATGGAGGCCCTTCTGTGGAACCGTCAGAAGAAAGGGAAATCTCAGTGCTGCTCACGTTGATTGCAGAGAAGTTGTTACAGCAGAAAGCTGTCTCCATTCTCCGCAAGCCTCTCTGTCAATCTGGGGCGTCCTCAGGAGAAAGGCAGAGGAATCCACTGGAGCCACTGAGAAGCATGTAACCAAAGTGTCATCTCCCTTCTTAGCAGTATGAAGTCTGGGAGATCTCTCCCCCTGCCCCATGCTTTGCCTACCTCTGGCCAAGGTGGGGGAAAATGCCTTTAAGCTCTGAGTGTGCCTGTTCCTTAGCAGCTTAAAGAGTCTTTGGGGGGAAATAAATAGAACCAGAGGGAACACTTCCTCCAGCTCCATATTTGCCTTCTAAGGACTCTTAAGCTGCAGTGCATAAAGAGTCTCAACCCGTTTACAGCAGTGACAACCTCTTAGTGGCCCAGAGACCACATGTGGCTCTTTCACATGCCATCTGTGGCTCTCCTACCATTCCCCAATGTGTTTCTGAAAAGTAGGCAAGGCTGTTGCACAGTGGGGGGGTTGTGGTTGACAGGTGTTTCCCACTTGGCACAGAGAGAGATTCCAACCACCCTGCCTCTTGCAACACTGGAGTTCGACTTGAAGGGAACGTCTTAGCATAAGGGAGGCATATATCTTTTAACATTCAGCCTGACAAAGAGTTCTGGAGAACGTGGAAGCTTTCACACTGCTGCATGTGCTAGTTCTGACTTGCAAACCCTTTGCCTCCCTCCAGATACATAAGGGCTGGCTAAGGTTCAGCAGTGGTAGGGAGAGGCATGCTCAGAGATAATCCTGGCAACTGCAAAGGTTATACGTTTTACATCAACATATATAATCTATTGTCTGTGTGCGTTTGGTGAGGAGGCAAACAGGGCATATGGTAATCATGTGACTCTTTTGGTTGATAGTAGTTACGAATATGGCTCTCTCTGAGTTGTGGAGTGAGCACCGCTGGTTTATAGGATCCTGGAGAGAACTGAGGTCAGGACTGGAGGATGCATTTCTTCTGGCAGACAGCCACCCGACCCCGGTTTCACTTAAAACCACCTTATGCAACAGGAGGTGGGATGAGTTTTTAAAAAATCTCCCTTTGTAGCGGATGGCTTCAGGAGTGAGGAGAAAGGCAAGGCAAGCACGTTTCCCCTAGCCTCTCAAGCAGTGTCCTCTTCAACTAGCGGGCAGCTAGCCTCAGGACGTTCTCTAATGCTGAAAATTTGGGGGTGGGGGTTAAACACCTTGAAGTCCGTACTGCTAAGGAAAGGTCAAGGCTACCAGCACCAGACCTTTGCCATTTCGTGTTACATAGCACAGCATGGAATGTTTCAGGAGGGCAGGAAAGAGAAGTAGTGTCCCTTTTATTTTTCTCTTTTTTTGGTGAGTGTGCATGTGTGTGCGCATGTGCGGGCATGCCTGGAAATCATGGTTGACTTCTGGCAACCCATAGTGGGGCCTGGACGTTTCAGAGAGGTGGCTTGCTATTGCTTGCCTCTGCATCCCAGCCCTGGTATTCCTTGGAGGTCTCCTTTCCAAGTACTTGCCAGGGTTGACCCTGCTTATCCTCCACGATCGGGCTTGTCTGGGCTATACAGGTCAGGGTCTTTTGTTTCTTTCCTTGTCTGTTCCCTTTGCAAGCCCCAAAAGGGCACACAGTGGACATGGACATTTGTTGGGTCCTGCTCCCCCTGCCGCCATTATATTCCTGTGATTAGGATTTCATGGTCATGTCTGGCAAAATAAAGCTAGTGCTATTGAGTCTTTATCTGCAAGTTTTCAACAGCTAATATTTCAGCATTCATACAGAGTTCTTTAATTTTTAATGGTCCTCCTGCTCTTCCCCCCTCCCCCCCATCTGTCTTTTATTCAAGAGTTTGGCTTTGAGTACAGAACAAAAGTGGGTTTTTCCCTTCCCTTTTCTTGTAATTTTCAGAGGTTTCCAACGGATAAAGCATACTTCATCGCAAAAGAAGTGTCCACGACAGAACGAACTTACCTGAAAGACCTTGAAGTCATCACATCGGTATTTTAAATTTTTTTTGCCTTGAATGTAAAATAGGACTTGATCATTACCGTTTGTCTCTCCTTTTGATTTGTACCTATTCATCTTCTACAATGAGTTTGTCTTCTGGCTTGGAAGAAGTTTCCCTTTCTTTGCAGCACTGCTAGAAGCCATCTGTGGTGACGTAGTAATTGGAGTTACTGACTGCAGGAAACTGGGGGTGGGGGTTGGGGGGTGGGGGGGTGCTTTAAAATGGGGGCCTGTTTTAATTTTTCTGTGTTTTAAAAACCCAGTGTACTGCCATCCTTTTAATGTTAACACTTTGAATTTCAGATTTCAGTTGTATGGACACGGTTTGTAAGATCCTTCTCCAGCCGTGCCAGCCCTACCCACAGAGCTGTATTCTTAGTGCTTTCTCTTTATTGCCTGTCATTCCAGCAGGAAAAATTCAGACACCTTTTTGACACATGCGAGAACTGCTGGCTGCCCAAATGATGAATGGCAACTATGATCTCATGACAAAATCTTAAATCTTGTGGGCTGCAGGAGAGCTGCTGCGGCTAGCCTGTTGCAGCAAAGAGACACACAAGCTGTTCACATGATATTTAATATGCTGCTCCTTCCCTGCACCCTTCTGGTAGGAAGAAAATAGCCACAAGGTTTATGTAGTACTCCTTTCCATGGCGTGAACCTGAGGCCTGCTCCTGATCTCTCCCCCTGCCTCCTGAGATGGAGCCTTCGTGTGAACAGGGCTGAACGCTATCACACTGTAACACAATAACTGGTTTCTGGTGCCATGAGCTTTCATAGGCTGTATAGTGTAGTGGTTAGAGTGTTGGATGAGGAGCCAGGAAACCCAGGTTCAATTCCCCACTTGGCCACAAAACTCTCTGTGTGACCTCGGGCCACTTGCTATCTTTCAGCCTCACCCACTTCACAGGGTGGTTGTGAAGATAAAATGGATGAGGGGAGGAGGCCAAGCATGTGTGTGACCTTGAGCTCCTCAGGGGAAGGGTGGTATGCAGGTATGATTGATAGATCAGAAAAGGACATAGTGGGTTGCTTAGATCTGCCACTGTGAATAGTCTAAATGAAAAGCTGGGATTATCTATTCCTGGGTTCTATGGTTTATGTATTTTCAAAGCAAACATTGGTTTTCCATTGTTCTGAAAGATCTAACATTAGATGGAGCCTTCCCTGTTAATTAGATCAAACTTTAGTGTATCTGTTTCTGAACCACACCACAGAGGAAGTGATCAGTACTGTCACAAGATAGAGCTGGGGCAGGCAGGGTGTGTGTGTCTGTACAAACCTGAAGTCCTAGGGTTGCAGAAAAGTCAGAAATCTAAAAACAAATATGTTGAGGGATTAAAGCTCCCCAAAGTAACAGAAACAGTGCCTGTAGCTTTAAGAAAAGAATACCAATGGTGCTGTTAAGAGTTGCCAGGCAACCAAAATAACATTGACAAGTATTCCTTTCTGTAAAGCAAAGTGAGGGGGGGAAGCAGGAATGGACTGGGAGGCCAAAACAGCCCTAAAAAAGATCGTGCCACCCCTCCACTTTTATGTCTCCTGATGGTGGAGGACTTGCCAGGGACAGGCCAGTAACAACTACCAAAAATTCATTACCCACACAACTCAGCCTGACCCACTAGCAGCAACTCAGCCCAGCCTGGCTTGGGCCCAGCTTACTATGCAGCCCACCAGGCAGCCTGGTCAGACTGTATTTGGTAGCTTGGCCAGAGGCAAATAAAGGTAGGCTGGCTGGTGGGTGGGAAGGTAAGAAGGGAGCAGACCCAGTGGTGGTAGCCACCATGACACTGGCCGTGGCAGCAGCAACTACTACATGACTCAGCCAGACTTTTCCTGGGGAAAAGCTGTCAGGTGGGAAGGAGGCAAAGCTGAAGGCCCTGGTGTTTATAAAGGAAGGTTAGCTGGTGGGTGGAAAGGAGAAAAGGAAGTAGAAAAGGAGGAGAGGCTGTGGAGGCTGCCAGGGAGGGGGGAAAGGAAATAGTGGGGGAAGAGGAAACGAGATGACCCCCCTCCCCGGGCAATCTGAGTTGTAAGGCACATAAAACTTAGCCTTGGAAGATCTATGGACTAAATAAAAGCCACAAAGGATCTAATGGGTTTGCAGTATTTTGAGGCAGCTTGAGCATGCGAAATATGGAAAAATAATAATAAAACAGAAGTCCAGAGGCTTCTTAAAGTGGCAACTTAAAACAATTGGAAGCTTCTCACGTCCCCTCGGAGTGAACTGATTTCTCTTTGGATTGGACCTTGCTTTGAACTGGTCTCACTGTGTAACATTCCCTCCTGTCTAGTGTAGTGGTTTGGAGCACGTACTCTAATCTGGGAGAAGCAGGTTTGATTCCCCACTCCTCCACATGCAGCTGCTGGCGTGACCTTGGGTCAGTCACAATTTTTCTCAGAGCTGTTCTCTCAAGGGCAGTTTATGAGAGAGCTCTCTCAGCCCCACCTACCTCACAGGGTGTCTGTTGTGGTGAGGGAAAGGGACGGTAAACCACTCTGAGACTCCTTCAGGGAGTGAAAAGTGTGGTATAATCCAATCTCCTCTTCTTCTTCCTTTCTGTTGTGTATCTGAATCGTCCTCACAGATTTATCCTCAAGTGCATCTGATGAAGTCTGACTCGTGGAAGCTTATGCTGGAATAATTTTTGTTTGTTTTTGAAATGACACTGACCTGTTTCATTTTGCTGCTACAGGCTAACACATAGCTACTCATATAAATATGGAAACTTACTGGTATTTATTTCATGTGTGTTACTATCCCCTCTGTTATGTATGACCTCGTTTGTCACTAAGCACAAGGAAATAGGCCTGTGCGTTGTGCAAATATATTGCCATGTGAGCCACTCAAGCCCATGCTATTTGATAGACTTTTCTTATTATTTTGCTTGGTCTTTATAGTGGTTCCAGAGCTCAGTGAGTAGAGATGACTGCATGCCAGAAACACTGAAGAATCTCATCTTTTCCAACTTTGAACCCTTGCACAAATTTCATACCACCTTTCTAAAGGAAATAGAGCAACGCCTTGCCCTTTGGTAAGTATGGCATTGATTACTACTTTTAATTAAGAATTTACGTTTCTGCGCTAAATGGTCCCACATTTTGTTCTGTAATGTACAGGCTGGCCTGAGCGGATTGACTGTCATTTCAAATCTTATGTGCCTAGGGCCAAATGTCAGTAGATTAATATTGCTTTTTTCCGCTTGTTCCGTGAAAAGAACTTTATATTATAACCTTAGCCAGCCTCATCTATGTGCAAAAACATTTTTTGCTCGGTTGCTTGAATACACCCTTCATCGTGCAGGCTTGAAAAGGAGCAGGCGGCGGGAGCATAAAAGGTCAGCTTCTGCTGTCTGTCGTCGTGTGTCCCTTTCTCCTTTTGTTCTCTGTGAAGGAAGTTCCAGGTGTCTGCTCCAAGTTTTAGAGCCGCGTGGTCTGTGTTGAAAGCCCTTTGTGGCCTCAGACCACAGGACCTCTCCCCCAGGTCCCGCTTTTGTCCTCCTCCCCCAGCTCTGGTCGGCATAGGCCGTAGACTAAGGTCACTCACACTGTACTTGTTGCTTTGCAAACTCCCTGCAAATGGAAAATGAGCATAAGCAGACAAAGGGGCTGAGCCTGTCTGAGCCAGAACCTTTCTAGCTAGCTTTCTGTTTGTAGCGGATTTCACATGTGGGAGGGGGGCATTCCAACGTGGTGTCCCTCATGTGCAGTCTCAAGTGGTTCCAAGTGCAGGCCAGTTTCCTGCACGTGTAAATATGGTTCCAATGATTCTAGCAGCAAGGGCGACAGGCAGAGATGCGAACGTCTGAAACTGAGTGGAGACAACTAGGTGGATGTGAAGGGAGTGTTGGCTGAGATCCTGTGAGTGGTTTGATGTGGTACAGCCAATGAAGAATGTCTCAGCACCTTTGTGTTACCCATTTGCTATGGACTGGATGCCCTCCGCTGAATATCTATCTAGCATAAGCTGTAAACTGTTGTGCTTTTGTTTCACTCTTCTAATGGTGTTTTCCAGGAGTTTTTCTAGGTCCAGAGTAGTTAGGTATTTGAAGACTATAATCAAAGCTCTATGTTAGAAACTGTCGCCCTGAAGTTAGTGGGACTACTCTGGATCAAGCATAGAATCATAGAGTTGGAAGGGATCTCCAGGCTCATCTAGTCCAACCCCCTGCACAATGCAGGAAATTCACAAATACCTCCCCCTCCACACACCCAGTGACTGCTGTTCCACGCCCAGAAGATGGCAAAAAACCTCCAGGATCTCCAGCCAAAGTGGCCTGGAGAAAAAGCAGTTGGACACTGTGAAGAACGGCCTGGCAATTCTAGCTGAAGACACTAATGTGCGATTAATCAGTAAATTGGTTAATCTAGGTTATTAAATGGGAACCACTGAATTAATTTAGTCGGGGTTCCATTAAAAGCTTTTTGGAGAGGATTTTGTTGTGTCAGTGCATGCCTCCACTCAGACATAATTTTCCAGTTCAAAAATAATTTTCCAAGGAATACATTTCTTTGAATGTGTGATCCGATTAAAAAAAAACCAGCAGCAACAAAAAACAACCTATTGTCTTCATTGCACATCTCTAGATTTTCCTTGATAAAGGCATTCCATTCTCATTAGTTCTTTACCATATTGATTAAAAGTAAGACGGTTAATCAACTGGGAGCTGGGAAAAAAGGCTTGTTAGCCCTAGTAGTAATAAAAGAATCTTCATCCAGGGAGCCCTGCCTCATCTAAGAAATGGTTATCAAAGGAGACATTTCTTTGCTGGCAGAAAGCTGATTAATTATTTGAGCATATTTGGTGGGATTTCTTCACGCTTTGTAATCCTTGTTCTTTTTATCTCTGGGTGCCGTCTTGAAATAGGAGAGGTCTGCTGCCTTCACTTTGTAAGCAAATTGATGGAGGGAATTACGACTCTGCGGTCAGATCAGATAAATGCTAATCAGTTTAATGTCCTCATTCATTCGAAGCCAACCAACAAAGGGGTGAATAAATATAGAATCTGTGAAAGTACAACATCATCATGCTGATTAGAGATGTTGAAATTTCTTTTTATCTTCGGAATGTCCTGTCGTAAAGGGCTGTTCCTTCTGAACACACCGACTCCAGAGCGCATTAACCCTACTAGTATCAGGGTCTCTATTTCTGTGATCCTGAGCTTTTAGTACTACTGAAATGCAAAAAAGACTGTTTGAGAGGGTGGCCGTGTTGGTCTGCAGTAGAAATTGAAAGCTCAGACCCCGAAAGTCTCATTGGTTGCTAAGGTGTGTCTGGACTCGAATGTAACTGCAAATACAGCGAAAAGTTTGATCTTATGACAGCTGCTGCTGTGAAGCATGCTTCCTGTGCCACTGGCTCTTCTTCTCACACCAGATCCAGCTTTATCAATGTGCCCTTGTGCAAGTAGAAGCTCCAGTGGTGAGCGGTGAAGGAAGTGCAGTCCACAGCAATGACCGCCTTGAACACATGGGACACAGTTGTAGGATCTGAGTCTAGGGCTCCATTCAGATCAGTCTTAGCTGCAGGCCACAGCTCTGTCTACCTAATAATAATAAATTAATAATTATCATCTGGCATTGTGTGTAGAATAGCCTAAGACTGTCTGGCAGCCAAAAGTTCTAGCTCTTTTAGCATTATGCGCCACTAGGTGGCAAGCAAGACTTGTTTTTAAAGCAAGAGACAATTCAGAGGTGGTTTGCCATTGCCTGCCTCTGCGTCGTGATCCCGGTATTCCTTGAAGGTTGCCCTTCCAAACACTAGCCAAGGCCAGCCCTGCTTAGCTTGTGAGATCCGATGAGATCAGGCTGGCCTGGGCTATCTACCTGAATAGTTCTGATGCAAATTGCAAAACTGTCTTGCAGGAGGATCTTATTCATTAGTTGGCCACAGGTGAAAGGAGAGGAAAGAGGGAGTCCACAAGTCCAGAGATTCTCAAGCATCTCGTATTTCATTGTGGGCACTTCTGAGATTGCTTCCCCCTCCCCTGCAATCACCGCAGTGTTGTGTCGACAGTTAGAGGTGACCCTGTGGCTGGCACATAACTTTCTTGCTCCTGTCACCAGGAGAAGTGAACACCCAAATTGGAAGATTGTGTATCTTTGATCCTGTGACACTAACATTGCAGTCCTATGCTACTCTGCTCTACACCCAAATTAAATTAATGGGTTTAGATTAGTGTAACTCTGAATAGGATTGCCCTTCAGCCCTGGGTTGTGTCCACACAGTTCTGGATATTTTTTATTGTTGTGTTGTAACAATAATTCTCAATTGAATTGTCCTGTGTGGACCAGCCTGTCCAGCTGCAAATCACCACTATAGCATAACGATAGCACAGTATCCAGTGGTGTGTGGATGCAGCTGTGGTTTGGAAGGTACCCATTTTTTTCTTCCCCCCAAGCAGGAGTAATATCTCCTGAATAGGAACTTCAGCTAAAGAACCATGTGTGTGTATGCGGCAAGTAGCTATCAGGTTGAAAAGGAGCTCAAATTCATTTCAGCGTTCTGCATTCATGTCTTCTCCAGTTTTCAGAACCATCTCCTTTCCTTCCCACTTTAATGACCTTTGCCTTTATTCTTTTTCACATTAACAGGAGTTTCCTAAGCAACACAAAAAGTGCTAGGAGCAGTGCAGGGTATTGGTTGAACTTTTTGCATGTGGTTTCCTATTCCACTCCTGTTTTGCTTGATCAGCAAGTGAAGGTGTCCTTGGACGCAGCAAGTGAAGGTGTCCTCTGTATCCACTCTAGTAAGCTATTTCCAAGGAATGGACATATTGCAGAGAAAGCCTGTGACTTAATTGTTGCCAAATAAACAGTCCTTGACAAGAGGATGAAGCTGCTGTATGGGCATGTGTTGTGAAATGCAGTTCAATCAGTATGAGACACCCAGCCGTGAACAGCTTTCAAGGTTAATAACTGGCACTCTTAACTGGGCCAGGAAGCAAATGGGTAACCAGAGCAATTCACATGTCACTGGAGTTGCTTGTTCTGAGCAGCTGATCCTGGACTGGAGCTTTGCATTGTGTTTTATACCAGCTGACACTTCCAGACGTCATCAAAAGCATTCCCATGTGTAGTGCATTACAAAAGGTTATGTTAGCATTGATCTGCATGACTCAGTTGGCATAACTGGAAGAAGGCATGGTTAGCAATAGCACCATTTTTTGATTGCGCATTGTCCGAACTGTGCACTGCAATGTTAACAGAGTTCATCGTACCATAAATTGGAGGATTCGCTGCACTTCAATGGTATCTTCCAAATTCTTTTTCAAACTATTCTTGATGGATGTCTACAACTTTCTGGGTCCATTTCTGGGACACCTCCCCTCTATATCCTTCATTAGCCTACCAGTAGGGCTCTAGCACCTTTCTTCACAGCTCAACACATTTGTTCTTTTTGTGTGTGCATGCCTTCATGTCAGAACTGTCCCAACTTTTTTGCAGTGGAACAAATAAGGAAGATGCATGCATGTGTGGCTGATTCATATCAAAATGTAATTTCATTTGCCCGTATCATTGTTCAGTCAGTCAGTACCGTTATGGGCATAGGTTATAAGCATAAACAACAGGAAAAAGCAGTTTTAACATACAGAAAAAGGGATCATCCATCTAAAGATTTAACCTTATGCTCTCTAATCCTCATAACAATTAGGAGTTACCTTGCTACTGCATAGGTAATGTAGGGACACTGGTCTGACAAAAGGAGGAAAACAAGGCTCTCATCAGAATAGCCATGGAAATTATGCAAGGGGGGACCAATTAAAAAAATCCAGCATTTTAACACAGAAATCACAATATAGCAAAATATGGGTTATTGATTCTGGCTTTCTACCTCTACATAAGCAGAGTCTTTCGTGGTAGGGGATATTTGCAAATCTCCCAGAGAGAACCCCTGACAGGGGGACATTGAATCGTGCGAGCATAAAAGCTCAACATAATTGAGGGGGATGTAAGGTGTGAAAAGTAGGCTGCTAGAACCTCAAAATCAGGTGTGATACCAGACTCAAAAAAAGGAGCATGTCCTGCTTGCTAAGGAACAGAGAGTTTGTTTTTCAGTGTCCAGAAGTCTCTGTTTCAAGGATCTAAAAACTTGGGATTCTTCTAACATAAGAAGAGAATTAAAAGGGATGCCTATAGACTGTGTTTTCCACAAAATTAAGTGTGACCAGTTAGATGAAAAAGAATCAGACAATATAGGTGGTTTTTTCCCACTAGATAGCTCTCATGATCTGCAAAAGATCTTCTAAGTATTAGCAGAGGAGAGCTGCTGATTGACAAGGGCATTCAGTTTAGATTAACTGCAGCCATATGTCCTCCAGTGGTAGAGAGGAGGGTGTAGTTCAAAGCTGGGGGACAACACTCCCCTCTTAAGTACTGGAGGGATAATCCTGATGAGATCACGATTGGTTCTGCTGCAAGAACCTGAAGAACAATTTGGTCCTTCCATCGCTCTCAGAGAACGTGACTTGAAACGCACTCCAGCTACCTTCAGCTTTGTTAAATATCTACCCAGAAATAATACTTTCCAAGACACAGAGTCCTGAGCAATAATTCTCTGCTGTGGCAGTGTTTGCAGATAAAAACTGCCCATGGATTCAGTTTTTCTTGGCATGTTTGCATGACGGATGTAATCTGATTGCCAAGCATTAGCTTGTTGCAATCTTTCTAAGAGCATAATGTACGGGCTCAGTGCTGAAAAGGCCCACTTAGAACCAAGTCCATATTTAAAGTTTCAGCCAGAAAACAATGAACTTATTCTGTGATTCTCAAACTATATTTCAGGGAAAGTTGAGTCTTCTGGAAGCTTTTCAAGGGCTCCTCAGTCAGAAGATCAGCAGCGGTGGGCAAGGTGCCTGGGGAAGAGCTTGTCCTCCCACTTATGTACAGCCACGGAGAATATTGGGGCCCTAAGTTGGGTGGAAGGGCAGCCTAAAATGTTTTATAAATAAATTTGTGAAGCATCAATTGGTCTGAAAGAAAACAGAGCAGAGGAGAATGGTATATGCCTCTTTGGGTCCCACTTGGGGAAAGAGTCTGAGTATAAATGAAATAAATTAATGAGTAAGCAAAAAGAATCAAATGCTCTTAATTGACAAAAACTTAGTCTGGTCACCTTGGCACTGTTGTCCTGGGAGGCCTATTATAGTCTGTAAATGGAAGGAACAAAGCCCTGTTTTATAAATAAAGACACTGTGAAATCATAAAACTTACCTCTTGAAGATAATTAATGTTTGGGGAGGTTCTCCTTATGGACCTAGATGTGATTTATTCTATGAAAAGTCAGATTGAGAGCTGCAAGGATATGATTCTGATTCACACCTTAGCCGTCAACTATATATATCCTCCGGTTATATATAATTCTGTTTTCACCACGGACTCTCCTGAACATTCCACACGCTCCAAAATCAGTTGGCTCCCTGATGTGTCACTCAGAAGCTGTCCCTATCCACTGGCTGTGAGGACTTGTGTGCCATTGACTGGGTGCTGGGTCTGCTCCTCTTCCCCGCCCACTACTTCAGCCACTGTGCCCTGTTAGAATTTCTGGCAGACAGCTTTCTCTCTTGACGAAGACACTTCTCCTCCTTCCCTCCTGTGTGGGACTCACTTACCTCAGTGGCTGTTGGTAGGTGTAACGAAACAGCAGTTTCCTGTGTTTGTAAGATAGCTACTGTCTGTGGTAAAATGTTCCCCCATAAGGTCCAATTAAGCTGTTGTTCCAGAGAGGGGCCTGTAGATGTATCACTCACTGGGTTGAAGCCCTATATGGCCTGGGGCCTCTACTTACTTGAAGGACCGCCTCTCTCCATATGTGCCCCAGCGAGCACTTCGGTCTGGATCCCAAAACCGGCTGGCCCTCCCAGGGCTGAAGGAGGCGCGGTTGGCGGTTACTAGGGCCAGGGCCTTTTCTGTGGCGGCCCCGCGCTGGTGGAATGAGCTCCCGGATAACATCAGGGCCCTGCTGGACTTATTACAATTCCGCAGGGCCTGTAAGATGGAGCTCTTCCACCAGGCATTCAAGTAGTGGCTGCCTAATGTTGTCAACCCTGGCCCAGCTATTCGATCTCATCCGTCAACCTACTGTGACCATCTATAAGGATTTCATCTGGGCTCTGTTAGGATATATTGAGCCGTAGGTATGCCGTCATTACAGTTAAGCTGTTTTATATATTTTAATTGCTGTATGAATTCTGTATGGTGTTTTGTTGTGAGCCGCCCTGAGCCGCCGTTTGACGGGGAGGGCGGGATATAAATCCCAAAAATAAAATAAAATAAATAAATTGAATGGGGCTTCCTCATTTGCTGGCCCACAGTTCCCAGCTGCCCCAAGGCCAAAAAGTGTGGGAAAAGAGTGTGATGTGCCAGTCAGGGCTTCAGTGCCCTCCAAACCAGCTATTCCCTCTTGGGGAACCACTGTTACCAATCTCCAGGTGAGGGCTGGAGATCACTCAGAATTAAAATTGCTCTCCAGATGGCATTGATCAGTTCCCCTGGATAAAATGGTGGACTCTGTGTCCTTATACCCTGCTGAGATGGCCCCCCATGACAGCCAATGTGACATGGCAGTCAGGGCTTCAGAGCATGGTAGAGGCTGCAGGTGGGGGGGAGATAAAAAGCTGAAGAGTGAGGGGGAAATTAAGGTAGGTTGATGCTTGGCTGGAAAGGAGATAGGGTTGCCAACTCCAAGGGGGGAATTCCTAGAGATTTGAGGGATGGAGCCTGGAAAGGGTACGTTTTGAGGAGGGGTGGGGCCTCAGACAGGTACAATGCCATGGACTCTGCCCTCCAAACCAGCTATTCCCTCTTGGGGTTCCACTGTTGCCAGTCTCCAGGTGAGGGCAGGAGATCACTCAGAATTACAACTGCTCTTCAGGTAGCAGAAATCAGTTCCCCTGGAGAAAATGGTGGACTCTGTGTCATTATACCCTGCTGGGGCTGCCACAGTAAATTGACCCTGAGTGCCCAAGGCCTTGGCGCTCTCCCAGAGCCTCTTTATTTATTTCCACAACGGGCCTTATTCCTAGTATGTGTGTGTGTGTGTGTGTGTGTGTGTGTATATCCGTGTGTGTGTGTGTGTGTGTGTGTGTATATATATATATATATATATATATATTAATGAGAGAGAAAAAGTTCCCAAGACTAGGTCCGAATGAAATGAGATGATTTTACGAGAGTTGGACTGCATTCCTCCAACCCAACTCTCATATACACTGCTGGGAACTCATTTCTCAAGCGTGTAGTGCTCCAATTTGGATGGGGACCACAGTGCAGAGAAAGAAAGGGCTTCTGCTGCCTCCCTCCATTTCCCTCCAAATCGCCCTGCGGGGTGCTGTTGGCCCCATTGGGGAGTAGCACATGTATTGATGGGGCAAACAGCATCCCCTTGACCATTTCAGGTGGTGAAAATGATGTGTGGGGGGGGCGGTGAAGCACCCGCTTTCCCTGTGCCATGATCTTGATCCAAATTGGCGCCCCACACTCCTGGGAAACGATTTCCCATCAGTGTGATGTGTGGATGATGGTATAAGAGTAAGGTCAGAAGAACCCAGGTGTGACATCCGAAAAAAATCCTACTTTCGCCTTTAGTGAAGTTCAGAAGAGTCATATAATACACAAGAATCAAAAAGGAACAAGTTTCCCAGCATGTTTTATCTCCACCAAATACAACCAATATTGAGCTGGGTAGGAATGACGATCAGAGGCAGGAGACGGTTTAGTCCATTTTTTTTTCTTTTTGAACAAGAGGCAGGAGAAAAGAAAAAAGACATGTTTTTGGTGCTAGCTGCATCTTGCATTTGTTTAGGAAGGGCTGAAAGGGTGACTCTTCGTGGTGTTCTCTGGCTTTGAAGTTAGTCGTTGCTAAGAAAAAGTCACCTTTTCCACCAAACTTATTTTCAGTTGGGCCCACATCTGTGAAAAGTGGACCAAAGACCTTTAGAACAGGATAACTTGTTGGGCTGTCTCTGCCCAGAAGGGGCAACAGAGTTACTTTAGGTATTCCTATTCAGTGGGGTTAAACTCTGCATCACAACCTCTTCCTGTTAGTAAGAAGAGTTTCTCAGTTTTTAGTCAGTTATGAGCAGAATTGGGGAACAGATTCTCTGGGCCCCCATGCACGTTCTGTTGAACGAATGATTCCTCGCTAGCCACTTCCATAGATCATGCAAAGGGCCACTTTAATGGGCATCACAGTTCACTAGTGTTGGGTCCTGTTGGTGTTCCACTGACGAAATACAAGTCTGAAAGAACAACATGACTTGCAGTGGAGTCATAACCAGACTTATACCCCTCTAAGCCCACTGACTTCAGTGTAACTCTGCTTAGGATGGCAGTCCAGCTATGCCAGAAGTGGTGGCTGTAATTTCCTGTCCATCTCTTTTAGGTGGCATATTTTGATGATAGCAGCCCCTTTTTGTCACTGTCAGGCATTTCAAAAGTTAATGAATCTCTTTAGTGTAAAGAGCCCACTGGGAAACTTGACAGGGGAGAGAGAGCTTTTGCAAATCCTTACTTGTTGTTTTCTAGCTAACTGTGCCTGTCCAAGGGAACAAATTAACCCCAAGGCTCATAACATTTTATAGCTCTATCCTGGAGAATTTCATTGCAAACAAGGTCAGTTACACATGGCAGATCTGCTTCTCTGGGCTGTGACATGAGTTTTATGTCACACTTGAGGCGGTCCGGTGTGCTAAGATTGATCCTGGTCTATTTCTCCTTGGCAAAGCCCTTATTCTAACATAATAGGTTTTCCCGGCAGTCTGGGAGCAAAAGGTGTTTCACTAGTTTTCATCCACTTGCTCTGAAATTCTGAGCCAAGCAAGAATAATGAGACACTGGATATGTCGGGTGACTCTGGGATATATTAGTTTATCTGATTGTTCATATTTTGTAAACAGACCTTGCTAGTTGTTTTCTTAAGTCGCATTTAGTCCATCCAGTACGGCAAGCCGGTTTCCTCCTCTTGCTGCACTTCTTAAGCTATAATTTCGACTCTAAAATGTTACTGTTATGAATGAATGCTATAACATTTTACAGGGTGTGAAGAATGCAACATCCGTTTCCTCTCTTGGTGCTCTTGTGGTTTATCATGCTGGATGTGGTTGATTTTAATGCCATAGATTGGTAAGCCCAAGGAGGGTGCAAAACCATTTGACTTTCACTAAAGATGTGACTAAGACATAAATGGGCTTCAAGGCATTTCTCATCTTACATTATTTCACATTAAAAAATTCCTCAGCGGTTTCCTGTATTTGCTTGTGAGGCATCCTTTCGTCTGAGAGCTTGGCTTGTAGTTTCAGTTTTTGTTGTGGGTTGTGTTTCCTCAACCTGTTTACATTGCACTGGGTTTATTTTGGGGCTGAGTGTTTACACCTTTTATTGTCATTGAGAATGGAGACCTTGGGATGAGGAAACTTCCCATATGGCTCATGACTTCTCTTGACAGGTCCACAGATCTCTGTTTTTAAAATAAATATGTTCCTTGGATATAAACAGGAACTGTGGATCCCAGACAGCCAACATTGGGCTCCAGCAGCAGCTTAATATAATGGCAGTGGAAACAGGCAGCGTAAAGAATTCATCAGTTTGACTATGTGGCGCCTCCCCTTCACAGCCAGTATCCCAGGAATCTAGGCTAGCATCGGCTAAAGACAGTACAATAGAGTGTATTTGTTTAAACAATATCAGAAAAGTGGGGAAAGGGCTGTTTGCTTTATAGACTGGTGGCTTTCTTTCCCTCACTTTCAGATCACATTGAAGGAATAAATCTAGTATTTTTTTAAAAAATGAAAGAAAGACATGCTTTCCCCAAGTGCTCAAAGCACCTCAGATGATCCTGAGCCTTGCTGGGATGGGAGACAGTGCCATGTCAATGGCTAGAGTGTCAGAATACAATTCAAGAGGGCCCAGGTTCAAATCTTCACTCTTTCATGAACCTTGCTCAGGTGACTCTGAACCAGTTGCAGAACCTCCCCTACAGAGTTGTTGTGAGAATAAAACAGGGAGAAGAAATGCACCTCTGCCATTCTGGGGTCCTTAGAAAAAAAAAGGAAGGATGAAAAACATGGTGTCCACCTGGGAACTTGGCTGCTCTGGGCTCCTTGGAAAAATTGCAGGGAAGAAGTGTGATTACCGGGCAGTAAATGCTGGTTTGCTTGTTTAATCTCTAAAGCAAATTACTATGAAGAATTAATATGGAAGTTGTATTAGTCTCTTGGGGAAACAGAGAGATTTTTATCACTGAGGGTGGTCTTTGAATGCCTCTGCCTTTGTAAAGTTTGCAGTATTTGGAAGCCACATTTTCTTGTAAAGATTTATGGGTGCCTGGCGGCTTACTATCAGACATAGCGACAATTGGGGATCAGGTGTCTTGACATATGGCTTGGGGGGGCGGGATGCTGGAGTCAATTTCCACATCAAGATAAAAGCTATATTTTTGTTAGGAGAATGAATACTACTGAGTTCTTGAAAAACCACAGTTAACCGGCAGAAATGCCATAAACGCAATAAGTCAGTGTCATAACATTAATTTCTGCAGGTTCTTGCATGAAAGTTTTCTGTTTTCTTGTAGTTAAAACCCAGAAATCATCTTTAGGTTGTTGGATATTAAGAGGAAGGCCTCTTTAAACAATGAATGGAAACCTTGGGTTGTGCTTGGAGAGTGGCTTCCATATGTGAGCATCCAGCACAGAGCTCCCCAGCCTTTTTAAGCCTGTGGGCACCTTTGGAATTCTGACACAGGGTGGCAGGCACAACCACAAAATGTGCACCACAGGGGGCTGAGCTAACCACAAAATGGCTGCTACAGGAGGCAGAGCCCAAGTGTGAGGGGGAGAAAGAGGAGTAGTCAAAAAACACACTGGGAAAGAGGGGTGAGAGAAAATAAAACAAACACTGTGGAGGCAGCTGCCGCTGAAACAGTGTTATTTTAATCTGCACAGACGATCAGCTCTTCAGTGTCAGAAGCCCTGCTGTGTAAGAGCTGCATCAGGCCCCACCCACCTTCTAAAAATACTTGGTGGGCACCAGGAAGGGGTTAATGAGCACTGTGGGTGCCTATGGCCATCACGTTGTGGGGGCCCCTGATCTAGCAACTTCACCAGGAGGAGCCTGTTACACAACAAGTCTGTTCATCGCAGGAATTTGAATTGTGTGCTGAGTGTGTGCAGGCCACAGGATGGAATAGCCCTGGCTGCAACTGACTTGCAGCTGAGTCAGGATATAACAGATTTGGTGGGCATCATGCACAGAGATAACTGCTGGTAGAAAGGTTTCTTCATCCTGCTCTCTCTGAGGTGCAGGATCTTGCTTATATGTTCATACATGCATTTGGGTAGGCCATCTGTTATTGTATGCTCTTCTGTCTGGCGACAGTGTAATTAGTATGTTCACTCCAGGTTTATCAGAGCACGCTTATTACTGGCTGGCCCTATATTAACTTCCGTAAGGCCAGCCTAAGAAATTTCATCTTGGCAGAAAATCAACAAGGTGTTTTTATTGCGCTGCTTCCCTGATGTAAAGAAATTAGCACAAAAGATGTAAATGCCAATAAGAGGGGAGTGGAATTGTAGCTGTAAAGTTCTAGGGTTTGCAGTGACAGAGCAACTAAAACTGTTCCATGCAATATGCTGAAGTGTTCCTCTTCAAAAAATAAAGCTGGAAGTTTCAAAATTGGCCCCTGGCTTCAGGATGATCATGGGAGTTACAGTGCAACTATTGTAAGGCATGATCTGCTCACAGCAAGCCACAAGATGTTGGGTTGTGTTTAAGGGTGAAGAAAAGGAAGCATTTATCTAATACTTCCCCCTGCTGCTCTATAGCCTTGCAAATTATTTTGGCTTTGGGGGGGGGGAGCCATTTGAGTCTTCTCTTCCAGTAGTGTATCCTTCAATAGGGGCATGAAAAAACTACATACACATGTAAGTAGATGTGAAAACCTGGGAAAACCCTGAAAAATTCAGGGGGGAAACAGGCTTTTTTAACTTTTTCCCTAGGACTTTTATTTTTCAATGAAAAAATGGGAAAATGTGGGGCAAGCCTGTGACTTGTATTCTCTTTTAGAATTGAGTAAAAGTCTTCTTAAGACAAGGATTTTCACATTCAAAATATGTTTCATGGAAAAGAATCAGGTCTTTTTCAATTTTTCCAATGGAAAATTAGGAAATTGGGGGGAACTGAAAAACTACCTATGAAATGTTTTCTTTTCTCTTACAATTATTTCTTTCATTCCAGATGTACAGCATGTAAGAGTCTGAGGACTATCCCAATTTTTCCAGTGGAAAAATTAGGAAATTTTGGAGACCACTGGGGGGAAAGCACCTCTTATATGGTGCACATGTTAAGTTTTTTGTTTAAATGTCAATAATTTTAGCAAAAAAAATTGTTACAATTTCTTTAATGATAATACTATTAAAGAGTTCATTGTTTTCAGCATTATAATGTTTTGCTACGAACACAGTGGTAACCCTACCTGTTGTTTCTCTATGAGACTGTATCTGTTCAAATAATACCCTTTCTTTAGTTTACTACAGAATTTGTTTTCTGCTTTCAACTTTTATTTTTCCTGCCTCTCAGATGGCACAAATAAAGATTTGTGTGCAATGCTAGCATAAGGTGAGGCAGTCTGCAACTCTTCATCAAGTATTGTGTATACTTGTAACTTTTCTTACAAAAAATTAAGACATTTTTACTATTAAATTTACATAAATGTGTCAAAACAGTTCAGTTTTATTACTGAGTTGTTAGTGGCACATTTTATGTTATCAAATGATTAAAAGCAGTTTAGGTTGGCTAAAAAAAGTAAGTATTGCATATATTTCAGTTTTCCCCAAAATTGACATCTCCCCCCCCCCAATGGCTTTAAAATTTTCAGAAATTTTACATTTCTACTTGTAAGGAAATTGTCCTTAGCAGTAATGTCTTGGAGTAGAGAGACCAGCTCTGATTTCTTTGCTGTGGACTTACATGGCATCAGCTAATCTGACCCACTCATTAGAATTTGTCGGTGGAGACAGATGTTTCGCAGCTCCCTGGCACATGTACCTGTGCACTGCGTGTGCTTGCAGATATGCCTTTGAGGTATGCGTACATCACCTTTTTATGTGTACACGGAAAGAAAATAGTGTATGGTGTGACTCTTAAGACTGCCAGAGAAGAAGCTCATGAAACAAATGTCCTCTAAACATAGGTGTTTTTTAACTGGAGAGACATACAGTCTACATGTATTGAGAAGGAGAGAGGCAGGTTTGTATTCAGCCTCATGGCCCTTTTAAAAAGAACACACACACAGTCTGAGAATTTACTCCTACGGATGCGTCCTGCTAATGGTAGCACCTTCCTCCAGCACAAGGTGTCTTCCTCGAATGCGAGAGGCTGCCTCGCTAGTGAAAGGACTTCTCCTACATCATGGGAAGGCACCTTGTGCTGGAGGAAGGCACTGCCCTTAGAGGAGCAAATCCATCGGATCAAATCCCATGAGAGGAGAGGGATGCTTTCCTTAGGAATTGCCTTTACTGCTGCAGACAGCCCTTCAGTGCTTTTACGAGCTTCACAGTAGGCTGAACCCTCAAGACAAATTTGTCACATTAAAATGTAGCGTACACACAAGACGACCATCTTTGTAACACAGGTCTTGCCTGTTCATTTCAGGAATATATTTATTACTTTGTTCTGCTTGCTTGGTTCTGGGCATGCTTGAGGATAAAAGCAGGAAGATGTTGTATCCTGAGATGTAATTACGAGACAGCATATGAAACAGCCAGCTCAATCTTCTGGTCCACTTGAAATGGAACACGAAGCAGTTTAGCGCTATCACTTCTTGTTTATGGGTTTTTGAAAATGTTACTGCCGTGTTGAAATAATTCTGTAGTTTCTTCTGTTTGGGAGATTAATTCCTCCTCTTGTGCTTATCCAACTAGAAAATAACACACAAGAGGATATGTTGTAAGGATGCTGTATGCAAATTAGTATATCTTCACTAATGAGGACTGCTGGAATGGTCTTATTTTCTAGTTTAAGCCATGTGGATTAAGGAGGAAACCCAGCTTGCTCTACACTCCTGCTTGTTTAGAAATAGGCCTCTTTTAAAATGAGTGAAAACAGAAATCAGCCAGGATGTAAAGAACTACACAACTTGTTTTGTATGTCCAAGGAAGCTGTGGAAGGTGTATATTTCTTGAACACCCCAGTACTGCATGATAAATAACTTCTAAGAGGAACTGCAGCCTCCGTTTGTGATAGAAGGTGTTTTGTACAAAGAAAAAGACTATTTTGTTGTTTTGTTTGTTTTTTAATGTCACTGGGCTAGCAGTGGGGTAGTTTTATTGTGGACTCAAACCACTTAAAACCTGATCTGCAATCAGTGGTTCATCTTCAGTCTTCTGTGCAGGCACACATTGGGACTGCAGCTAGGCAGGCCAACTGCAGAGATTCTTTTTAAGCTAAAAGGTCACTAGACAGCACCCTTTTCCCTTCCAGAGTCACTGTGAGCCATTCCCCACAAAACAGTCGCATGCTTTGAAGGGGAGCGTGCCCATCCCTTCAGTTCATTCTTCACTGTTGTTGGAGTAGGTTCTTTTCTTCAACTTGCTTTGATCTCAGCCCTTTTCTCTATCCTTCATTGCCGAAAAATTGAGTATTTCGGTGATACAAGATGAGAGAGTCTGTTCTTCCATTCTCAGCCATTGCTCACCCCTAAAGGAGGAAAAGGAGAACTACACAGACTAGATTGCCCAATGGCAAACCTTTTTAAGGCCTAAAGGGTTGCCTCTGCTCCCTGCCTTATTTTGCTTGAAAGCATTTGTCTTCCCAAGTGGGAAGTGTGGCACTAAAATACCCCACTGTGATGAACACATTTTCTGCCTTCTGTGCCTGGGCGAGGAACATAATGTGGTGGCCTGTCAAGTGTGCCAACAGCTCACACTGAAAGTTCAAAACAATAGAGCTTCTCTCCTGAAAGCTGCCTTGTGGAAGAAAGCTGTATCTTCCTCAGAGAAGCCCTCCCAGGCAACTTTGTTGGTTAACAGACCATCAGCTTCACCCTCAGTAGCATCGGTTCCACTGGGGCCTCGTTTCGAGGGCAGAAGAATTGGTGGTTTGGGGAGGAAGGCTTATTCTGCTGCTGCCCTAACATTTTAGGTTTCCAATTATCAAGCCACAGTGGCAGCATACCAGTTGCTTTTATGAAAGGATATGTCCCCATTTTTGGAACCTTTGCCTGATGATAAAAAGAGCTTGACCAAGTTCATTCAGACGGAAACTATCAAGCTCTCTAAACAGCAGATTTAACGCTGCCTGCCACACATTCATTTCTGCAACCCGAACAATTGCATCGTCCATAGTTATCTATTGCCAAGCATGGCTTTGATCTAGGGCACTACCAGCTGAGACGAAAAGTAAAATAGAAGATTTAAGTTTCAAGGGTACAATCATGTTCTCAGATAATGTCCTCAGCCACATTAAAAAGATCCACCAGTCAGCGAGATCTCTGGGAGACACTCGTTCTGTCCCCACTTATCCAAGACAGCGTTCAGCCACATTTCTACACTGGTATCCTCACAGAGATCAGCGATTCTACTCCTTGCCTAGATAACAGTATCCTGCTCAAAGATCATTCTCCACCCAACACACTTCTTGTAAGAGATGCAGTGCTCCAAATTAAAAGACGGGGCAATAGCCCTTCTCTGGGAAGGACTGTCAGGGTCATCAGTCAAACCCCACCTTTTGACTAGAATAGTTCAGTTCTCTTGACCCCACCTTTAAGGACAAGTTATATTCATTCCTCCCTCTCTGGCTGGAAGTAAGTAATGATAATTGTGTTCTATCTTTTATAGCCCGAGGTTATAGATTAGAGGTTTTTTCCTTACCACAAGCTTGAAGGGTTTCATGGGTGGTGAATAATATTTTACCTGAATTGCTACCCCAGCTCCTGTCTCTCCTTGAGAAGGAAACAATCAAGGAGGTTTTAGAACCTAAATCATTATCTCATCACAATGCCAAGGCTCAGATTTTTTGTTCTGTGGCAGGCCGAGACCCTTTCTCAGTAGGGGATGCTTTCCAGTTCACCTGAATGGGCACCATTTTCTACATATTTCCCCCATTACCCCTGTTCATCAAGGTAATTGCAAAGTTGATAGAGGACAACTCACAGGCCATTCTAATAACCCCATTTTGGCCTCGCCAAGTATGATTCTCTCCTCTGCTCAGGAGGTCCAGAGAAAATTACATACATCTCCTGAATGTTCCTGATTTGCTGAGGAATGGATGGCTTTTACATCACAGTGTTCAGCATCTCCACCTCATGGCTTGGAGGCTGATGAGCTCTTATCTCTTCCAAGTCATGTTCAAGAAGTTCTCCTCAACTCACACAAAGCATCCAACAGACATTCCTATTGGAGTAAGTGGAAACGCTTTTCAACATGGGCTGTAGCCAGGGGCACTTCCCCTAAAACATGTCCCATTTCTGTAATTCTATAATATTTACATACCCTGAAGACCCGGGATTAGCATTTTCATCAGTAAAGGCGCACTTAGCCGCCATATCTGCCTACCATGTCCTTTGGTAGGTACTTTGGTTGTTCCCTACAGACTTTGTAAACAATTTCTCAAGGGCCTAGTTAACATGTATCTTCTATGTCCCATCCTGGTTCCACCGTGGTCCTTGTCGTTGGTACTTTTGCAGCTCTTGCTAAAGCCCTTCAAGCCTGTGGCCACACATAATTCTTAGACCCAATTTAGCATTTAGGCCCAAAGTGGTATTTAATTCTCACTTATTTCAGTATATTGTGTGCCCATATTTTCCCCCAATCCATCTTCCCCAGCAGAGCATGCTTTGCATACTCCAGATGTCACACAGGCCTTACTATTGTACTTAAAAAGAACACAACCCTTCAGAAAGTATGCCAATCTCTTTATTTGTTATGTGGGTCACAATAAAGGGAAATCAGTTTCCTCCCAGTCCCTGTCAAGATGGATTGTGACAGCAATAAAGATTTGCTATGAACAAGCAGGTGTGTTGTTCCCTCTGCATGCTCAAGCCCACTCGACAAGGGCACAGACTTCAGCTGCTCTTCTTCTTGGTACTCACAGTGGCTCAGACAGGACTGGGGAGGATGGCTCCCTCCCCTTCGAACCATGTGACCATTTGGGCGGGGAAACAGCTCACAATGGCTTTGGAATAGGGAAGGGTACCCTCTAGTGACTTTTTAGTATGTAAAGAATCTTCCCACAGTTGGCCTGCCTAGCACCAGTCCCAATGTGTGTCTGCACAGAAGACAACTTGATGAACAATGGTTACAGGTAAGTGCAACCCTGTTTTTGTTCCTACAGATGTTAATTGTTTTAGTACATCTGACACATCAGTTAAGAGTGGTTAGAATTGTCTTCCAGCGATATATTTGAATTTAAGCTTATCTGCAGAAGCCAGTGGGTAGGGTGTTTGTTTCAGCTTAAATCCATGCATGCTGAAAGAATTCATCTATGTCTCTCATTTGGAAACCTGAGCCTTGGAAATCTACCTTAACTGCCAAAATGCCAAAATTTGTGGAGCTGAAGCAATTTTTTCATGGAGCAAGCCACTTTTTGTTAAAATCATAGAGTCCTCCTGTAGATTTCTAGTTCTCTGGGTTCATCGGGTTACTGTGGTCTAAACTTTGAATCAGACAGTAAAAATACTCTTGAAAAACATCAATATTGCTGCTATAGGTAAATTTCCTTTCAGTTCCATCGTTTCTGAAATGTTCTTAGGTCCACAGCATTGTGACTGGTCCATAGAATTACGACTGTCCCACTCATTTGGTTCTCTGTGCTCAGGTCTTCAGAATGTTGCTTTCTTTGCCCTTTTGTCCTCAACGTTTAATAGCCTTGCAAAGTTCATGGCCTCAGCGTCATTATAAGTGCAGCCATTGCAAATGAAAGATGTACTTCATGAGCGAATTAACAGCCCATTAAGAAGATTCACTCCAAAAGGCTGCGTGGAGAAACAGGGTTTCTTTGCAATATAAAATCCCTATTCCCTCTGAGTTATAATACAGTTATAATGCCTGACTAACATAGATTATTCTGTTGTTGTCAGGGAAGGGCGATCTAATGCCCATTTGAAAGGAGATTACCAAAGAATTGGGGATGTTATGCTGAAGAACATTCAAAGTATGAAGGTATGAATTGCCTTTAATCTGTGGGGTAGATCGGATGGAACCACTGGGCTGCGCTCCCAGGCATGTGTTCTTTCTTATGATGTAGTCTCTGCTTTATTTGTGCACGGGAACAGAAGCTAGCCAATAAATTTCTGGACCATTGGTCAAAGGGAAATTTCTGCACTTGCAAACATCTAGATTTTGTGTGTCCACAACCTCATTTTTAGATAACTTTTCTGCCATAGAATATTCAAACACATGCTACGAAAACAGCAGTAACCTGAGCTGTTTTCTGCAAGTAGGGGCAGGATTTCCAGCTTTGCACCTTGATTCTTCTATATGGCACCATAGGTTTAACTTTTTTTTGAGATGCAGACTATCAACTCCTTTCCATCCACCCCAATCACTTCCAGGAACGCTTGTAAGGCATGATTTTTTAAAAAGAAGCTCTTTGGATAATAATGCTGGGCACTGTTATACTGAGAAAATACTTTTATGGCTTTGTTGGATTGTGGATAAGAATTTTGGAATAGGCAGACTTGAGCTGCGGTCACACACACTAAATAATCCACTTTCAATCCACTTTCAGTGCACTTTCCAACTGGATTTTTACTGTGTGAACTGGCAAAATCCAGTTGGAAACTGGATTGAAAGCGGATTATTTAGTGTGTGTGACCACAGCCTTCATAACTTTTACTGTATTTTAAACTGTAAAACTGGTTTTTAAACTATTGTTCTTAACTACTTTCTGAGCAGCAAATAAATACTTTAAAAATCAACGTCAGTATTAAAATGATACTGAAAGTACCAATTATTTGTCCTTCTGACCTGATTCCTGCAAGAACGTGGATGAGGTTGGTCTGCTGCCCCAAGTTAGGTGGAAGCTGGTTAGAGGAGAGCTGCCGGGGCCAAACTCAGTCTGGGCTTGTTGTAATGAACCAATGAAAGGATCACATCACCAAAGCACTCCCAGCTCTCCATCCTCTTGACCCAGAAGCTATTGCTTTTGCATAAAGTTGGCTCTAAGCTCTTCTGAACATTACCGGACGCATGTGGAGGCTGTTGTTGAGCATTTCCCTATGACAGGCATCAGGGGTCCTTTCATAAAAAAAGAGGTGCAGGAGCTCATTAGCATAGCTTATTTGCATATGCCACACCCCCTGACGTCACTGGAAGTGTCAGAAGGCCACACACCCCTGACAGCACCGGAAGTGTGTCAGAAGGCAATATCCACCGCTCAGGCTCCACCCCAAAAATCTCCAAGGTATTTCCCAACTCAGAGCTGGCAAGCCTATCTGATGGCAAAAGAAGGAAGGAAGGAAAGAAGGGGGAGGGAGGGAGGAAGGAAGGAAAGGAACAGGAAGGAAGGTAGGTAGGTAGGTGGGGGGGAGAGAGAGAGAAGGAAGGAAGGAAGGAAGGAAGGAAGGAAGGAAGGAAGGAAGGAAGGAAGGGGGAAGAAAAAAAGGAACAGGAAGGTAGGTAGGTAGGTGGGGGGAGAGACAAGAAAGAAAGGAAGGAAGGAACAGGAAGGTAGGTAGGTAGGGGAGAGAGAGACAAGGAAGGAAGGAACAGGAAGGTAGGTAGGTAGGTGGGGGAGAGAGAGACAAGAAAGAAAGGAAGAAGAAACGGAACACGAAGGTAGGTAGGTAGGTGTGGGGAGAGAGAGACAAGGAAGGAAGGAACAGGAAGGTAGGTAGGTAGGTAGGTGGGGGGGAGAGAGACAAGAAAGAAAGGAAGGAACCGGTAGGTAGGTAGGTGGGGGGGAGAGAGAGACAAGGAAGGAAGGAAGACAGAGAGACAGACTAGGTGCTTCTCCCCCCCTCCTTCAGGCCTAGTGGCTGTCAGCCACTCAGGCCCAGCTTTTCCCTCCCTCCCTCCCCATGGCCCAGGGAGGGAGAGTGGGTGGGAGGGATGGGGGTTTCTTCCCAGGCGGCGCTTGCTGCGGCCTGGGAAGGGAGGGACGGGGGCTTCTCCCCAGGCGGCAGCGCTTGCCGCGGCCCGGGAAGGGTGAGCGAGGGGGGAGGGAAGGGGTTTCTCCCCGGGCCAGCGGCATTTGCCGCAGCCTGGGAAGGGTGAGGTGGGGGGGGAGAGAAGGAGTTCTCCCTGGGCCGGCGGCAACCTGCTGCGGTCCGGGAAGGGCGAGCGGGGGAAGGCTTTCTTTCGGCTCCGCGCGGGCCAGGAAAGCAAGCTGGGGGGCAGGGCTTTGTTACGTGCCTGCCCCCCAGCCTCCTCTCTCCCGGAGCGGCGCCCCGGTGTGCCCCGGTCCCAACGGAGCCCTGACAGGCATAATATTTAAAAGCTTATTGTCCCCATTTGTCGAACCAAATCCATAAGACATCTTCGCATCAGCAGCCAGAAGTAGGTGGCACCAGTGTGGATAAGCAGCTTAGCCTTCTTTAAAAGCATGCAGTGTCTTGAGCCTTGTGGACCGGGGGAGGATAGGCAGAGTCCTTAGGGAAAGTGTCACTGCTGGGCAGGTAGAAGAGGAAGAAGAGATTGGATTTATACCCCACACCCTTCACTCAAGAGTCTCAGAGAGGCTTACAATCTCCTTCCCTTCCTCTCCCCACAACAGACACCCTGTGAGGTAGGTGGGGCTGAGAGAGCTCTTGAGAGAACTGCTCTGAGAGAACTGTGGCTTGCCCATGGTCCCCCAACTGCATGTGGAGGAGTGGGGAATCAAACCCGATTCTCCCAGATTAGAGTCCATGCTCCTAATCACTACACCAAACTGGCTCTCTGGTACTGCTGGTACTGCTCCTTGTTTGTTGTCTGGAACCAAACCTTTGGAAGACAGACAGATCCAGGATAGATCTTCATCAGCTTTCCTGAGGGAATGTTCATTAGGGAGAAGGCATTCCCAAAGGTATCATGTGTCAGATACCCTAAATTAATAATTATTGCATCTGATAGGAATTGCCGTATAGTATTATAGCAATGCAGCCCCATGCCTTTTGAATCCTGTTACGCAATCTGATTAGCTAATGTGTCGGATCCAGATTAACATCTTCATGAGCACAAAGATTACTGTCCACACAGCATGATTTTCCTGGTTTTCCCCTCCTGTGGCAACCCCAAAATTCTGTTCCTGGGAGTCCCTCTCCTCCAAGAACAGGATTCTGGGGGGCATTTCAAGCTACCATGAGAGGGGGTGGGAGGGAAAATTGTGCTCCATTGTTAGAAATCCTTGAGTCTGTGGAAGTGTCTTGTCTGGATGCAAGCCTTTATTTTTCCAATGTACATTAATCTCTTCTCTCTCTGCTTCTCTCCAGCAACTGACAATTCATCTGCGGAAGCACAGTGAGGTTCTGGTTGAGCTAGAGAATGGGATCAAGAACTCTCGCAAGTTGGAGACTTTATGCAGGGATTTTGAGATGCAGAAAGTTTGTTATTTACCCCTCAATACCTTCCTGCTCAGGCCTCTGCACCGGCTTATGCACTACAAGCAGATAATGGAAAGGCTCTGTAAGCATTATCCACCCAATCACGTGGACTTCAGGGACTCCAGAGGTGAGTTGTTTGGAAAGCTCTTCCTAAACTAGTTAGGCTCTGTAATAGAGGGAAGAGGTTAAGTGCCCACCCCACTGGGATATGGCTCAGTGGTAGAGTGTCCGCTTGGCATGCAGAAGGCCCTAGGTTCAGTGCTTGTTATCTCCAGTTGAAGGGATTTGGTAGTAGACGATGTGAATGACCTCTGTCTGAGATCCTGGAGAGCAACTGCCAATCACGGAAGACAAGACTGACTTTGACAGAACAAGACTGACTTTGACAGACCACTTTCGTCCACACTGTCAACCCCCCCAAAGGGGGAGGGGGAGATCAGTTTATTTGTTCTTCCATTCTAGCATTGGAATCGATTAAACTATCACATAGAAAGCTGAAAGAAAGAATAAACATTTAAAGCTATTTGTGTTTGAATACAATGGGATTACGCCTTGGGCTTCCTCAGTGGTAATGATAATGCCTCTGTCATAGCAGTCAGATATATTCTGTAGATGCAGCCTCTAATAAAGGGTTTAAAAACACACACAAACAGCCCTTTGTTTATGAGTATTACCGGTTTCAAGCTTTTAAGCTTCTAACAATATTTTCTGGGCGGCCATCCAGAATAACATGGATGCCATTGGATGGGAAAAGTCAGCTTCACATATTAGATGTTTTAGTATAGAACAGATGCTAAGCATCCTCTTCAAAATATACTCAAATACATATTTTTTTTTAAAAAACTGCTAATAATTTGTACAGCATCATTTCTTTTTTCTCAATGTGTTTTTTAGCTTGCTTCCTTACTCTATACATATTAGGGGAGAGAGATTGTTACCTGACCTTAGAGTTAGAAGAAACCACAGATTTATCAGTCCCAAGAGTCAGATTTCTTTGAAAATAGTTCTGGATATGCCAGCATAACTAAGGCCACCCCTGAAAGGTGCAGCAGCATTGGGGAAGCAAGATTTCACCTGCCTTGATAGTCACTGATGATTGGGATTCTGACGGCATCGTCTTGTTTTATTCCTGTTGCAATTCTGGTTGCTAGGGGTTGGATCCTGTGACTCCCTTCCACTAAATTAGGTCTTATGACAGTCTTCCACGAAGACATCCTTCAACAGAGAATGACTTGCTCCCATGGTGAATGACCTTTTCTGATGGAGAAAGGCTCCCCCCCAATGAGGAAATGTCTTGTTGAAAGAAGTCCTTCTGGGTTGGGAAGAGAACTAGGGGGAAGGGACTCACAGGATCCAGCCCTAAGTCTTCACCTTAGGTGGTGGCTGTCTCTTGATGCTGCAGAGCTTTTGAATAGCGTGGAGCCCACTAATGGGCATCTTATGCTCCCTCCTGCAAAATGCTGACTTTCCCCCAGAGTGGCTGAGCAGGAGAGGTGGGTGGGCAAAAGGGGCAGCGGAGAGATGTAGCAGGAGGTGCCACAGGTGTATATCAACTCCATGCTGTGGAGCGTTCAGAAAAAGGCGCTCCATCAAGATCTCAGCTATTCCTGTTGCAGTGCTTCCAGTCTACCACCTGCAACTATTCTGTTTTAGAACTCACAAAAATTACAGTGCAGACTGCCCTGACCTGGATAGCCCAGGCAAGCCCGATCTGGTCAGATCTCAGAAGCTAAGCAGGGCCGACCCTGGCAAGTATTTGGGTGGGAGGCCCCCAAAGAATACCAGGGCTGGGAGGCAGAGGCAGGCTATCAAGCCACTTTCTGAACGTCCTCCATGCCCCAGTAAGAGTCGCTAGAGATTGCCATGACTTCCAGGCATGGGCAAACACACACACATACACACACACACACACACACACACATGCAAAGAACACCAAAAAAATCATAGTGCAGACCAATGCTCCTTCTAAGTGGTGGAGTCTTGTGAGCCAAAATCCTACTTTGTGAGCTACTGGCATTGAAGTTGTGAGTGAACGATTTGACTCCTGCATAAATCAGTTTACTCTGCAGCCATCCTTCCTGAGCCACAACAAAAATGTGTGAGCCGGAGGCTAAAAAAGCATGAGCTAGCTCACACTAACTCAGCTTAGAGGGTGCAGTGGTATAGACTCTTACATGGGCAGTTCAGGAGACATCTGGCCAAGTGGGACCCCACTTTGAATGCACCCACCAGCTCCCATGCAGAAAGTCTGAAATTCTTTGGGTGTGTGTTCTGCGTTTTGCAGCTGCTCTGGCAGAGATCTCAGAGATGGTGGCTCAGCTCCACAGTAGTATGCTGAAGATGGAAAACTTCCAGAAGCTGCACGAATTGAAAAAAGATTTGATAGGCATCGACAATCTGGTGATTCCGGGAAGGGTAAGTAGTTGACTTAGGATAAAAATATGTTCAAGGAATAATGCTCTTTAAACACTTCTTAAATGGGAAAATGTTCACCATTTTTTTAAAATGCCAGTTTGGTGTAGTGGTTAAGTGTATGGACTCTGATCTGGGAGAACCAGATTTGATTCCCCACTCTTCCACTTGTACCTGCTGGATGACCTTAGGCAAGCCATAGCTCTGGCACAGCTGTTATTGAAAAAGAGCAGTTTCTGTCAGAGCTCTCTCAGCCCCACCTACCTGACCGGGTGTCTGTTGTGGGGAGGGGAAGGGAAAGGAGTTTGTAGGCCGCTCTCCCTTGGGTAGTGAGGGGCGGGGTATAAATCCAATCTCTTCTTCTCTTCTTCTTCTTCTTAATATTCTGTGTTTTTTATTATAAATATAGAAACAATATAAACTTTGAATAGTTAAAAACAGTGCGAATGTGCTTCTGCAAGTATGATGGGGGAGTCAACAGGGGGGTGATCACAATGTTGGGTGACCCTGGGGCCAGACACACACCCTCCACCTGATCTACCCCACAGGGTTGTTGAGAGGGCAAAAATGGAGGAGGAGAGAATGATCTAAGCCAATTGGGGTCCCAACTGGGGAGAAAGGCAGGGTGCAAATGAATTAAATAAACTATGCCCTTGGTGACTCTCAAAAGAACCGATTTTGATGGTATGTTCCATGTTTCCTGTGTGTAGGAATGCTTCCCAGTACCAAGAAAATTTCTACCTCAGGAAACCCATCACAGAATCCTGTTTTCTATCACGTTAGTTTTTAAGAAACAGGAACTTCTTGATATGGGAAAACAGCACAAATGTTTGGTTCCAGTCTTACTGCATAATAGATTGGACCCAAAATTGCTGTTTTGCTGTAATTTAATGGGGTTTCTGGGGCCATTATGAACAAAAACCAGTGCTGGAAAGGAACTGTAGCAAGGAGGAGAATTTGACAAGATTGAGCAAAAAAGCCGTCTAGATCCAACTTTACAAACTCTCTGCGGGGACAGTCCATTTTCTTGATCTAAATTCTTCCAGCTGCTGTTTATCCTGCAGAGAAAAATCACACAGATACTTTCTCAGCTGGTCATTGCCCTAAAAAAGTGACATGGTGGTTCTGCTCATTTTAGTGGTGTGCAGGTCTAAAAAAAACTTACTCTCTGTTTCTCATCACTTTTCCCTGGGCTATTTCAAACCAGCCCCAGAAACTATGACAAGAAGAAGAAGAGAGATTGGATTTATATCCTGCCCTTCACTACCCAAGGGAGTCTCAGAGTGGCTTACAAACTCCTTTCCCTCCCCCTCCCCACAGCAGACACCCCGTGAGGTAGGTGGGGCTGAGAGAGCTGACAGAAACTGCTCTTTTTCAAGAACAGCTGTGCCAGAACTATGGCTTGCCCAAGGTCATCCAGCCAGGTGCAAGTGGAGGAGTGGGGAATCAAACCTGGTTCTCCCAGATTAGAGTCCGCATACATAACCACTACACCAAACAGAATAACAATGACAATGATGGTGATGCTGATAAAATTGCATGTCATATATGGAGAGGGGAATTTGGGTATATTTTTATGGGGTGAGCAGTTGGTGCAAGTGGCTGCCTGCATTGTTTAGGCAGTACACTGAGACTCACCATTGGCTGATCCATGCCTTGTTTTGTGGATGACTGGCACTCTGAATTAGAGCCCTAGGTCATGCAATACAAGTCAGGTTGGGCATCCCCTTAGCTCACTTGCAGTCACATGTATGACAGGGGACTCACCTTAAAAAGTGCTGTAGAGCCCGATTCTGCTCCAGAACATGATATGGCAGGAGGAGGATATGGCAGCTTTCACTCCCACAGCATTTGTGCAAGCAAAAATGGCTGCATGGAGGTTCTGTTTGTCCTGCTGTCGTGGACCCCAGTAATGGGATGAACAGGCCTCCCCGCCCAGCAGCCATTTTTTCCCCAGGAACACAGCATGGGAGGGAGGGCTGAAGCCCCTCCTGCCCATACCAAGCTCTGGAGCAGAATCAGGTTCTACAGCACTTTTTAAGGTGAGTCCCGTCATACAAATGAGTGCGGGTTAGATAGGGGGATGCCCAACCCAACTCATGTCACACGTCTCGGGTAATAAGGACCCTAATTTCCCATAGTGTTAAAAAGGGGAGAGTAGAGTCTGCTGCACCAGTCATTGATACCTAGCCTAGCAGAATCAGTGCACAAGGCAGATACTGTCACTGCGGTATTTCTAAGGTCCTGCATCACAAAATATATTTTCAGTCAGATATTTCCTGTTCATCTTCGTCTTCTGTGCAGGCACACACTGGGGACTTGGGGACATGCAGGCCTGCCACAGCAGACCTTCTTCTAGCTTAGAATCATTAGGAGCGTCTGCATGCCCATCGGAACTGTCGTAAACAACTCCCTCCCAATGGTCACACAGTCCAACGGCAGAACACCCTGTTCTCCCTGAGTTCCTTCTTGGCTGCAACGGAGTAGGTCTGCCTTCTAGCCTTCAGGATACATTGTATCAGTTAAGAAGGAAATTGACTAACTGTTCCTAAAGAGCAGATCACGCTAAGAAATCCCTCCAGAGCTTGGCTTTTGCAATGGCAACTGCTGCTGATGTTAAGAGAGAGAGAGAGAGATCGATCAGATTCTCTAATGGCTCAGAAGAGCTTGTTTTAAGAAATGTGCCCAGTGTGGAGCAATGATGGCACAGATAGAGGAACGTGGTCTGTGCGTGTTACGCCTGGGTGAAGGGCACAATGTGTCAAACTGCAAAGTTTGTCAGCAATTTACAAATAAGACCTGCTCTGAAAGAACATCTAAACTGAAGGCGGCATTATGGGAGAAAGAAAGCCCTACAGGTTTCAGAGACGCTGGCTGCAGCCGCTCAAGCTGCAGAGAGATCAAAGGCTCAGTCAGTCATCTCCACAAAGTTGGCCCCATCAGCTCAGAGCAGAGATAAAACTTCAGCCACCATTCAATCCAGATCCCCTTCAGTGCCAAGAAGTCTCTCGGAGCCACTGGCCAAGAGGGTGAAGAGCAAAAGGGAGCATGGAGAGAGTGAGAAGCCAGGGGCTAAACATCACACGCTGTCGACTCTGAGTAAGGAACAGAGAGGGGAGAGGGAACTATCGCCCAAGCTTCTGCCTGGAACACCATCAGGTGGATCAGCCTCCCCAGAACTGTCACTGTCAGAAGGAGAGATCTGAACAGATCCAGTCCCTCTGTTGGAGCTGTGGTATCGACGGAGACCAGCACAATCAGCTCCGTGGTCAGCAGCTGTTCCGCGTGTGGCACCATGGCCTTACTGCATGCCCCTCACTACCTGCAAAACTGGAGTCTGCATAATAAAATAACTCCAGGAACGGAACAACTGAGTACCTGTTGCCCTCCAGGGGTTTCTGTAGTGGTGCGGTCTGCGTGTCCACATGGACCAAGATCCCTGGAGCCAACTTTTGACCTAGATGAGGAGTCAAATGAAAATTATGCCATTTTTTCAGATAGAGGACCTGAAGCTCCATGGGAAGAGTTCCTGAAGAGAGACTGGGTGATGTGTCATCCGCATCATCTCCAGAAGATCTCAGGCTATTTGCAGAACAGATGCTTCGTATCACGAAGGCACTGGAGATTGACACCTCCACTACATCCCAGCGTCCAAATTATAAGATTTTGTCACATCTATATTCTTGAGTCACCAAGAGTGGTGCCTTTTCCCATGTTAGAAGGATTCTTAGAGATGGCAGGAGAGTTATGGCGTAAAACTGTGACTATGCCAGCTACGTCACAACACACAGAGAATTTCTATAGAGTAAAACAGGATAACTGTACCTATTTAGGTACACATCCCCACCATCGTCCTTGGTAATGGAGAAGATGCAACCGAGGGAGTGACAAAGCTGTCATGCTGCACTGGAGGATACAGAAGGGAGGAAGCTAAATGTGATAGGATGAAAAATGTACTCTTCTAGACCTTAGAATTGCCCATTGTCTTGCCATCATGGCAGCGTATCAACTGTTTCTTAGGGGAAAACTTATTTTCTTTGAGAAAAATTATCCCAACTTTGAAGAATTGCCAAGCGGTAAAAAAGCATTAGCAAAGATTATTCAAGCAGAAGCACTGAAGTTATGAAAGCAGCAGATTAATGCTAGTAGACACTCAGCCGAGACTTCAGTTAAAACTACGGCAACATCTATTGCATTGAGAAGACATGCGTAGCTGAGATCCACTGCGCTGCCAGTGAATACATGCCAGAGGGTGGAAGACCTCCCCTTTGAAGGCAGTCCTATTATTTTCAGAAAAGACCAATAAGACTTTGACGAAGATTAAAACAAACCGCCAAACAGCAAAATCATTGGGGATAACATCATCAGGAACAACTGGATATAAACAACAGCCCTATGCGAAGCAACCGTGGCAGTCACACTACAGCGATCAGAAGCCCTACTGTCAAAACCAATCAGAGTATCCTCCCCATGGGTTTTCCCAGCAGCAGCAGCAGTTTGGAAGACAAAGGCAGCCAGCTAGGCTGTAACCTGCCCAGGGACAGGGTGGGAAGGAGCTGCAGTCTCAAGGCAAAGGAGCGTTGTGACTGCTGCAGCATGGCTTTCAGAAATCACATAGCTTTTTAAACAGATTGATGGCTTATTTTGAAGTTTGGTGCTCTGCTACAATGGATTAATGGGTACTTAGTATTGTTAGAAAGGGTTATAAGTTTGGAGTTTAATGCATTACCAAGAACACAACAAGTAGTTAAAGCAGCAAATAATGTACTCCCCCAGTTGCAAGAAGTACATCAGCTTATTTTTAAAGGGGCGTTAGAAGTAATAGATACACCCCAGATGAACCCGCTGGGTTTTACTCCCATTTCTTTCTAGTACATAAGAAAAACAGGGGAAACACACAAATCTTAGATTGAAAGATGTTAAACAAATTCTTGATGGTGTCTAAATTTCGTATGGCATCATTGATGCAAGTGTTACAATTACTGAGGAAGGAGTTATGGTTTGTAGTATTAGAGCTGAAGGATGCATATTGTTCATGTTGCAGTACATAAGGAGCATAGGAAATACCTAAGATTAAAATATGTGGGGAGAGTATTTCAATATACTGTGTTACCATTTGGGTTGGCACCCGCACCAAGAGCATTCACAAAAGGCATGGCACGAATTGTGGCCTGCTTACATTTGAAGGGCTGCACCATATATCCCTATTTAGATGATCTCTTCCTCCTCCTCCTCTTCTTCTTGTGTCAGGCTAGGATCTGGGAGATCCAGGTTCAAATCCCCATTCTGCCATGAAGCTCAGTGGGTAACTTTTGAGCCAGTCTGACCTCCGGCTAATTTACCTCACAGGGTTATTGTGAGGCTAAAATGGAGAAGGGGAGAACCACGTATGCCGCCCTGAGTTCCTTTGAGGAAGGGCAAGATACAGTTGCACTAAATAAATATTGTGGAAAGTAGCTATGTCACAGGCTCCACCCTTCTGATCATTGAGTTGTTGATGTTACTGGAGGCAGGCGAAGGTTATTTGCTACAGTGGTTCCCACACTGTAAAGGTCAGAAGGAGCTCTTAAAGAATAAGGCAGGCAAAACTGGCTTGGCTGAATGTCACCTAAATGTAGTGGAAAGGAACAGGCAGGCCGAGCCACTGACAGAATGAAGTCAGTGATGCAACATTAATTGCTCCCAGACTTTGAGCCAGATGTTTGAAAAGACCACTGACATTTCATGTCTTGTGTCTGTTTATTCCTACACAGGAATTTATTAGATTGGGCAGTCTCAGTAAGTTGTCTGGAAAAGGCTTACAGCAGCGGATGTTCTTCCTGGTAAGTGACAGAAATGGCTTGCAGTTGTGTATAATTAAAAACAACAGTGCAGTAAATACACAAAATGGCAAAGGGGAAGCTATACAGGAGGAGTTTAGATGCAAAAGAAAAGCCAAGCGAGAGTGTCATGTGTTCACCTACATGCAGCAGAAAGTTTTCTCCTGATTTGTGTGCCTAACCTTCGATTGAATGTAAAGACATGCCAAGCTGAAGTTGAAGTTGTGAGGCTGGTTGCTGGATACCATACCTGGTATCTGCATTCCACCCCCCCCCCCGGTGCTTTTCAGATGGCCACCTTCAGTCTTAAACCTGGGGGGTTTTTGGGGGGGGGGGGGGTTTACCAGTAAGGGCCTTGTGCCTGTGTGGCAAAACACATGCTTTGCTTGCAGAGAAATCCCAGGCTCTGTTCTAGCCATCTCTGTTAAAAAGAATTTCTGATTGTAAGATTGGGGGGAAACCTCTGTGTGAGACTGTGAGAACCCGTTTCCGGCTGAAGTAGACTGTACTGGACTCCATCAGGGGTGACCAAACTTGCTTAATGTAACAGCCACACTGAATAAACGTCAGATGTTTGAGAGCCACAAGTCATGAACAAATTATATACAGACATTTTTATTGGAAAATATGCAAATTTGCTTTTTATTCCAATTCCAATAACCTTTATTGGCATAACATGCTTTTTATTAATATTAAATTAGACTGTGTGAAAGAGCTACATGCGGCTCCCGAGCTGCAGTTTGGCCACCCCTGGACTAGATGGACAAGTGGTGCATCTTGGTACGATACAGCTTTTGTCAGCCAAAGTGTGTGTCTTCTACATGCCACACACACACAGGCTCTGATCACATGCAGAATTAGCCGTGCGATAGGCACGACCCCCAGCCGGATTTTAAGGGCATGATCACAAGAGAACATCTGGCAAGCAATCCGCACCTGTCGGCAAGCCGTTTTGCTCCACCTGAGAAGCGGAGTAAAAAAACACTAGTGAAAATGCAGTATCAAATGGGTTGCTACGGGCCACAGTCGGACTTTCCCTGTGTGATCGCTCCAGCGCATACTCGTGGCATCGGGGATGGTCTGATCAGGCTATCCCGATGCCATGCCGTTGTTTTTTTTCCCCTTCTCAGTATGTGCATCATCGCATACTGCCATAGGAAGCCCTCAGGGCGGAGATCTGATTCATCGATCCCCCATTTAAGCGAATCGGAAACGAACGACAAAAAAAAAAAACCCAACTCGCCTGCGGTTGCGTCTGATCACACTGTGGCGGGTTGCACCCGCAGCTTCACAGAACTGTGTGATCGCACAACAGCGGGTCAAATTACTCTGGCACAAATAGCCTCACTTCCCCCCCCCCCCCCGCGCTTTATCTTGTGTTTGTGACCACCACCACACACTACTTTCCCCACCCTCAACATGAGGCCGGCCACTGCCTAGTTCACCTGGAACTGATGCAGCTTCCTGTTCTGGTTGGGTCAGGCAATGGGCTGTTCAACACTTCACATGTGGCTACTCTACACAGAATGGCCCCATCCCTTGGGCAGGGCAGCTCCAGCAGGGTGAGCCTCTGCTTCTGGCCCCGCCCTCTTCGGGTCTGGCCAGACAGTATGGAGCAGGGAGAACTGGGAGCAGAGGCAGCCAATTGCAGCCGAATCAACAGGAAAGCAGAAAGGGGAGGGTGTCCCATTACAGCAGCCTCACAGTGGGCTAGCAATCCCAGGAAGGTGTGGGACAAAGCTGCCTGGCCCTCATAAAAGGATCTGCTGTGGGCCAGGAATGAGGTATGTGGTAACCTCCTGCACCTAGAGAGAGAGAGAGAGAGAGAGAGAGAGAGACCTCAGGGCTTGTAAGAGAATTTTGGAGAGGCACTGGAGCACATATCCCTTGATGGAGTCCCCAGCACAGCATCTTTTGATAGAGTGTTAATTTGTGCTTTTCCCCCCCTTTTAGTTCAATGATGTCTTGCTATACACAAGCAGGGGCCTGACCGCTTCAAATCAATTCAAAGTCCATGGACAACTTTCACTGTATGGCATGATGGTAAATATGCACCGAGCAGAGGCTCTTAATTGGTTATTACTACTGTTGAACCTCTTACTATTCAGCCACGAGAGTATATGCTGCATTGTTCTGATGATGTAATCAGCCTTGAGTCTCAGCACAGCAGGCTACAAATAAAATAGATGAGGCAGTTTATAATACTTGGCAGTCTGTCACAAAGCCAAGACCATTCGCCCTCAATCTATTTGAAACGTGGCATGCAGAATCTGTCTAAGCTGTTTTTCGAGGGGTGGGGGGTGGTCAGGACAATTTTTTAAAAAAAATCCTATTTAAAATGGCCAAATTGTAAGAAGTTACACAATTTTTCTCTCTTCTGGTTTACATTCTGTCAAAATTCACAAACGTTCCAAGGGTCTTCTAGCACTAACTGATTTGGTGAAAATTTCATCATGTAATAATGACACTTCATTGAAGTAGGGGCAAATTATGAGTGTCTGTGTGGCAAGTGAAGTACCCGAAAGAAAAATGGCGCTGTCTGACTAGCTGAAATCAGTGGAGGCAGCCCAGCCCCAAGCCAGAGCAGCAAAATGGATTATTTGGAGAAGGGCTGTCCTGACCGGGGGTGGGGGTAGATGGAATAAGGGAAAGTGTGATTTTGGTTTTTAAGCAAGACGTTTATTTTTAAATGTGGGCAGTATTTGTTCTTTTTTCCATTTTGCTTCTCAACTACATGACAGTGGAACAGGTATAATAGCATAAAAACTCAATAAATACCCCCCCCCCCCAATATCTCTTTGAAACTGTCTGCCAAAAAAGTACAACATATTTTTGCCACACTTCACGTTGGTTTTGAAGGAGCTTAGCTTGTGTCTTTTATGTCACACAGGAATGCAAAAAAGAAAAGAAAAAAAATACAATTTAGCCATTCTACCCCAACACAGAGAGCTTGTAATTCAGGGGTTTTTCTTCTTTAAACCCCCCCCCCCCAAATACCAGGTATTTGTTTTTATGAACTGTAAGTCAACAAGTATTCTGGGGAAGCAAGCATCATAAAATAAAATCTAGCATATAGTCTGAGGATTGAGTAGTTTGGGAAATTTTTGTCTCAAGGTTTGAACCGTGGCCATTCATTTGATGTCTAGGAGTCTGTGTGGTTGGCAGCTGTTGGGCATCTTTCCAGTTATGTGAGGGTGTTTGTATGTTCATGTTGTCAGATAGAAGACAGCGAAGAAGAATGGGGAGTTCCTCACTGCTTTACACTGAGAGGTCAGCACCAGTCCATTGTTGTTGCTGCAAGGTAATTAGTTCTGTGTTTTATTAAGTCCATTATTAGACATTCCCGACAATAGTACACAATCTGCAGAAAATATTCTTTCAAATATTTGAATGCATATGGACCTACCTGAACCCCACAGTCATCGTCAGAGGCCCTGCTTTGGGTGCCCGTGCCGTCTAAGGGCTTTCCCGAGGAAGGGTTTTCTTGGTTGTGGCACCGAAACTTTGGAACTCCCTCCCCAGGGAGATTCATCTCTCTCCCACTATCATTGTCTTCTGCAAGTGAGTGAAGACTGTTTTGTTTCATTTGCCATTCTCGTACTAACTCTTATAAAGCCCTTCTCCCTTTTTTTGTGTTACTGGTTTTATGTGTGTTTTTTTTATTTTATTGTATTTTAAATAATTTATATTAATTTGTATTTTAAATATTTTTTAATGTCTGAAATTTATGTGTTTATGTTCACTGCCTTGGTTACCCTGAATTGGGTGGAAAGTCAGCATAGAAATGTTATAAATAAATAAACTATTCTAGAGAATTCATTGCAATAGTTGACTCTGAATATATTTTAATAAGCTGCTACAAGCAGGATGTTGTGCATTCTTAATGTATGCATAGCCTGTTTAGATTACGTGTAATATGAGAAGGCCAGTTTAATTGTGACCCATTCACGAAGCTGAATATGTGTTGCAATAAAATGAACAAGGACTTGCCTTCCTGTCCCAGCAGCCGCTCTGAAATGGACAAATGGATCGAGGACATACAGATGGCCATTGACCTGGCTGAGAAATGTAATGGCCCCACTCCTGAATTTCTGGGGAGTAGCCCACCTGATACTAGTAAGTGCAGAATAAGGAAAGCCCACAACATTCTGGGGGGAAAAGATATTTTAAAACCATTAAGGGAATGCGGCCTACTACTTTTAGCAGTGTAGCTATAACTAAATCTTTACCTGTGTGCACTTTTAATGGATTCTCAGCATTGTCTCTGCATTGATATAATTTCAGATAGATTGTGCTGACATTTTGTTTTTTATTACAACAAAATTCTCTCTCTCTTTAATTCAGTGGTTACAGTTCTAGCAGTGTTCATTTTAGGGAAGTAAGAAGCAGTTAGACACAAATATACTTCTAATGCTCTAAAACATTTTATAAAACTTTTTACGTTAATTTCTGTAAAGTTATCAGCATGTTGAGACATTTGGGATCTAGTGTTCTGTACAGAATCTAATGGGTTCATACAAAAAAGAAGAAACTAAAGAGGACCAAACGTGGCAAACAAATTTAAGCAAAGTTGCTTTATGTAAGCCACAAGGCAGCTCAAGGTTAGTGACGGCCCTAAGATTTAGCACACTGAATTCTGTGCCAGCTTGGGGCTGCAGTTTATCTCAAATTACAGGACATGGGTTATTTCCCCATAAATTTCTGCATGTTTCCATCCCCCCCCCCTCCATATTGCACAGAATGTGTCTTCAAAGGTTTGGGGAAATAAGCTTGCAGTCACACACACACAAAACAATCCACTTTCAATGCACTTTACAGCTGGATTTTACTGTGTGAACTGGCAAAATCCAGTTGGAAAGTGCATTGAAAGTGGATTATTTCGTGTGTATGACTGCAGTCTAGGTGCTCTATCTTTTGCTTAATGTTTTCATAGTCTATATTTTGTACAAGGGGAAAAAAGAGATGGTTTTTCCCTACGTTTCATAGAGTCCCCAGAGGAGCCAACCGTAGACCAAGAATCGGAAGATGATCTCAATGCATCCCGCACTTCGCTCGAACGTCAGGCTCCTCACCGTGGCAACACTACGGTGCACGTCTGCTGGCACAGAAATACCAGCGTTTCCATGGTCGACTTTAGTATTGCTGTGGAGGTATCTGCCTCAGAACAAGCTGGACTGCAGCCCCAGAGAGAGATGACCCTTCAGTGACAATTTCCTTTCTGCCTCATGTGTGGAAGCAGTAATCTGTCCGTGCCCTTCCTTAGTTCTTGGGAGCTAGCACTACATCCAATGATATTAAGCATTTCATCATTTCAGACAACCTATTTATTTAACACCAAAGTTTTATACCTTTAAGGCAAATTAATTTGAAGATCTTGAGACAAAGAACATTTCCTCTCAGTATTTCATTACTGCTGTTTATTTTTACCTCAGTGTTTCGGAAAGGATGTTGGCCCTGACTCTGGTTGCTGCAGTTTGAAATGTAAATTTTAATGCAGTTTTGTTTCATCATAGACTTTCTCCCCCTTTTGGAATCTTAAAAAGTTCTGATCTAAGTCTCGTTTCCTCACTTGTCTTTTCTCTATCACAGGAAATCCGTGTGACTTTTCCCCTTCTCCTCAGTTTGTTTTTTTTTAAATAAAGCTAAACCAGTTTTACTCAAGTCATTGGAATATAATGCCTCATGTTTGGAACATGTTTGAACATATTATTGTTATAGGCTTCTTTGGGGCTGTCTGCCATAAATGTAAAAAAAAACCCACATCAGATTGGCTGAAAAACAAACATTTCTGCTGAATCAAACGTCTCGCCGGAAAAATTGGTTCTCGGGGGAAGGATAGCATGCAGCTTGAGTTGTATTGTAAACTGGTTTAGCTTCTACAAGGTACCTGCAGATACCCATTTCTCCAGAAAATGCCTTTAGGTTGCTATAGTTGCATTGTATAACGAGGCTATTAAGAACACTTTAAAAGTTTAGCTAATAGCTCTATTGAATCAATAAATAGCTGTAAAACAAGCTAAGCCTCCAAAGTACCAAGTGCTCTTCTGAATTGCCTTAAGCAAGCTTTTTCTTCCCGCATTAACGCTGTCATTTTTTTTTTTTTAGTTTGAATGATCAGAACGCACTATGAGCAACCTAAAAGGACAGCTCACATGTTACACATCTGTCTTCCATTCCACAGCTTGTTCTCCTTAGCAGGGCAAGTTACAATCATACTTCCCTAATTCTGTGGATAAATGTCACATCAAGCATTATAGTTTATTCTTTCTTTCTGTGTCTTTCTCCCTCTTTTCTGTCTCTCTCTCTCTCTCATGGTAGAAGATCCTCTCACTGTCAGTGACTGTACTTCCCTTCCTGCTGGACTGATCAGTGATCAGCGGCCTGTTTCCATTTCATATGTCTGCTGGTACCGAATGCAAAGCCTGTCCTTTTATGATATCCTTCAGAGTGATGAGGTAACCAAAGCAGAAAGTAGAAACTAAAGGGAGTACACACACACACACACACACATTCTCTCTCACACATTTTTTTTAAAAGACTTAATTAAAAAAGATCAATTGCCATTTCTGATAACAGAGGGGAAATGTAATGTGTTCCTCTCTGCATTTTGCAGCAGTTCAGTTTCTTAGACTGGAGAGTGCTTTTTGAATCGCTAAATCACAAGCGCCAGTGGTCCACCTTGAGTCTCAGGGGGAAATAAGGAGATAGGAAATGCTAGTCACTGGATGGATGATGCTCTCCTTTAAGTGAGGAGAGATGGAGAAGGAATTTCAGCATTTACAACTTTAAATGCCTCCACCAAAGTACATCAGAAAACGTGTGTGTTTCAGCAGTGGACATCGTTGCTGTGTTTAATCCAGAGACAAAGAGCTCCTCAGATTAATGGCCGCTTCCTTCATTTCTTCACAGAGAGAAAGTGCAGTGCTTTAATCGAGTCAGGGACTATTACACCATTAGCTGATGAGAGAGAATGAGTCACTATTTCAGACCTGTGGGTAGAAGACCTCTACCTTCTAATCAAGATGGGTAGCCATGTTAGTTTGTCTGCAGCAGTAGAAAAGAACAAGACCGATTTCCCATGAGGCGCTGTTCCGGCATCGTTCTTCCCTTTGCCCCGAATGCATGCTTGAATTTCCCACTAATTGCCCTGCACCGCAGTTTGACCCGTGGCTTCGCCCGAATTCCCCCGCGGCTTCAGTGATCCTGTTTTTTGAGGATCACTGAAGCCACAAGGGAATTCAGGCGAAGCCATGGGTCAAAATGCGGCACGGGGCAAATAGTGGGAAATTCAGGCATGCAATCGGGGCAAAAGGAAGAATGACGCCGGAGCAGCACCTCGTGGGAAATTGGTCCAAGAGTCCAGTAGCACCTTAAAGACTAACAAAATCTGTGGCAGGGTAGGAGCTTTTGTGAGTCACTGCTCTTCTTCAGATACAGCTAGAATGGGAGTCTATCTGTCCTATATATTGGAAAGTGGAGTAATTTCAGATGCCGAATGACATTAGCAGGCAAATGACAATACCAGCTGAACAACAATAGCAGGTGTTCTTCTAAAGGCATCACCTTCTAATGTTCAGCCTTCTTTGTGCATCACGTTTGGGGCTTTAAGTTACTTAAAGGATGATACTACATTTTTAGTAGCAGTCTTAAAAGTTGCTTTTCTGTGCAGAAATTTAAACTGTGCAAAACTGTTATTGTGACCAATGATATCATTAGCATGCTGGTTTATGGTAATATTAAGCTGGTATTCTCTCCCCCCCCGCCCCCCCAAAAAAGTATAGATATTGGCACTTCTGCATCTAATGAGGTAACAGCAGGTAATTTCTTTCCTAAGAAAGCCAGTGTATAGGCAAGCCTCATTTAAAGGCTGATGAGGAGGAATTCTGTCTCTGAGAATACAATATCGAAAAAGGCAAAAAAGTAATCCATTAGAAGCATTAGAAGCAGCAGCATTTTACTTGAGGTTTGCCTTCTTTCTTTCCACCTCTTACTGTCTCTGCGTGAATTTGCTCAGTCGCCTTGCATTCTCTCTCTCTCTCTTTCAGAATCAACTCTCTGGAAACCTTTTGAGAAAATTCAAGAACAGCAATGGGTGGCAGAAGCTCTGGGTGGTATTCACCAACTTCTGCATGTTTTTCTACAAATCCCATCAGGTAACTGATTGGCTGAGGCCAGAGAAGAATCCCTCAGTATCAATGGAGAAAAAAATGTTAATGCTTATCAGTCTGTTCTGCCAGTTGTCCTAAAGGCACTTGATCGATTAGGCAGGGAAGTTTTAAGTGCTGCAGCAAGTTCAGCGCAGCCCATGTGGCACAGTGGTCAGAGTTCAAAGACAAGGGTTCAGAGTCTCCACTCTGCCATCAAATTCACTTGGGGGAGCTTGCTTCTGTGGTGAAACCTCCCCCCCCCCCCCCCCAGCAATATGATGCGGAAGAATGAGAGAAATAAAGCTCTTGCACTAAATCCATGTGCCCATCTCTCTGAGTTCTACCCCACTGGAGAGCTCACCAGGACTTGATGATAAACATCTTTTGAAAGTTAAAGAGCTCAGTGAGAATGGGGAACATGATGATTGATGCACAGCTTTCTGTATCAGAATAAGGAAGCCAGTCCAATATTTAATTTTATGCTGTAAATCAGCACAGTTTTAAAAAATGTAGTGATGAAAACTGGCAGGAGTGATTTTTTTCTCTTCTACAGTAGTATCTGTTGTGACATGGATGTGCATCATCTGGACACGGTGCTTTTTTCCCTTTGGAAATTATATTCGAATTCATACATAAATTTACGCAGATTTGATCAAGTCATTAAAGACTTTGATTGATAAATCAACCAAGGTTGGTTTAATTGGGCAGCAGCATTGCTTTTTTTTACTTGTATGAAGCTTTGTCAGTTTGCGGCACAAAGGACATTACACAGAATGTTCTAACAGCACTTTCATCTTCTGTTTTTAGGACAATCATCCTTTAGCTAGCCTTCCTCTGCTGGGTTATTCTCTTACCATTCCTTCTGAATCTGAGAACATCCATAAAGACTATGTCTTTAAGCTACACTTCAAATCCCACGTGTACTATTTCAGGGCAGAAAGTGAATACACGTTTGAACGGTATGCTTTATTTCTGTTTGTCTGCGCTACTGAATTCTTGGCAAGTTAATAGGTGCTGAACAGTCACACCTAGACGTGAGCAAGAGCTGCAAAGTGTATATCAGACGGAAGCATCTCCCATGAGGCAGGATGCTGCAATGTGCACGAACCCTGCAGGATTGCCAAGAACCACCATGAGCCCCCACACAAAGGTTCCATCTTCATTCCACTGCTAACGGAGAGGGGCAACTTGGTGGTAAGGCCAAGACCGAATGATGGCTGCACCTCTGGCACAGATGTGTTTCTTGGCCTTGCCGGACTCTCACAATGTCCACTGAGGAGCATTCCCTTCATCCTGACCTCTGGTGCAGGCTTTGGGTTCTCTGGCATCTGAGAGCCAGTGTGGTGTAGTGGTTAGGAGCGTGAACTCTAATCTGGGAGAACCGGGTTTGATTCTCCACTCCTACTCGTGCAGCTGCTGGGTGACCTTGGGTCAGTCACAAGTTCCTTCAGAGCTGTTCTCTCAAGGGCAGTTTCTGTCAGAGCTCTCTCAGCCCCACCTACCTCACAAGATGTCTATTGTGGGGAGGAGAAGGGAAAGGAGATTGTAAGCCGCTCTGAGACTCCTTCAGGTAGTGAAGTGGGGGGTATAAATCCAATCTCCTCTTCTTCTTCTTCCCATAGTCTCACAGGGGTAGTGCACCCCCCTTCCCCAATACCACATGGCTGCCACCTCTTTATCTGGTACTTGGACATGGCAAAGACCAGCACCCAGCAATAAATGATTTGCTAATCCAAAATGTACAGTTTCAAATTCCCCTGCCAGCAGATTTTCCTGCTCACACACACATGAAACTTTCACCCCACATTGTCTCTCAAGCAGAAGGAGAACTTCCAGGCTTGTAATTAATCCAGCAGAAGAGTTTGCTGAAGGGAGGTGGTGGAGCAGCTCTTTCTTGCCTTCCCTCAGCAGCCTGTGGGTTGCCTCTCAGAACTCCTCCCTTAAGGATCAGGAGAGCCTTGTCAGCAAATGGGGCCACAGCACAGGGCACTGGGAGAAGTGGGTAAGATCACTTCCTTCTCCTTCCTCCACTGATGTGAGTGGAAGCGTGAGAAAGAGGTGATTTTGCCAAAGTACTTTACATCTCGCTCAGATTTCCTGCTCCATGCCCTCACTTGTCACTGCTGGCTGTGGGACAGAAGAAGCAAACAAAAAAGGAGAGAAGGGGCAAGGGGGAGACAAACCTGGAACAGGGGGTTAACTGCTTTAGCATGGAGTTAACTACATGGGATAGGAAGAAGAGGAGATTTGATTTATACCCCACCTTTCATTACCCAAAGGAGTCTCAGAGCGGCTTACCATCTCCTTTCCCTTCCCCTCCCCACAACAGATACCTTGTGAGGGAGGTGGGGCTGAAAAGGCTCTGTCAAGAACTGCCCTTGAGAGAACAGCTCTGAGAGAACTGTGACTGACCCAAGGTCAAGCCAACAGCTGCATGTGGAGGAGTGGGGAATCAAACCCGGTTCTCCCAGATTAGAGCCCGTACTCCTTAACCGCTACACCACTGGCATTTACAAAGCATTTACAAAGTTGTCTTGCACCTCCTCCTTGCCCTTTCTTTGCAATGCAATCAGTTTACTAAGTTACAGCACATTTTCCTTCTATCTCTGTAATGAAAAGCGTTGAAGACCTTTTGTCTTAATTAAACTGTATGTTGAATGTGGGCGATATTACAAGCTTCTGAACGTAAGGCTGGGAGGAAGGGATGTTGCCAATGGATGCTGGAACCCAACACTCTCTCTCCCCACTTATCTACAATAAACAGCCTTATCTACACAAGTAAATTAGGTGAGAATGAGTAGAGTAAAGCCCAAGCAGGCTCTGAGAATCCATACAAGCCTGAGAAAATTCTTCCCAAGCAACAGTGGGAGCAGAGCCTTTGAAGAGGAAGCAGAAGGGGAAGCTAAAGGGCAAACATAAGGTTCAGAGCAACTCCAAAATGCTGAAGAGCTCACTACAAAGCCATATCTTCTGACCCTCTTGGCAGAGCAACAAGAAACTCTGTTTTCCAAACTAGAGGCTCTTATGGAGCTTGTTACCTCCCAGCTTAGTGAAGTAAAGGGAAGTTTAAAAGATGTTTCAACTACAGCAGACACAGCAATGGAGATAGCACTTACTCAACAGACACAGTGTTTGCAACAAAATAAGGAATTATTAAAAGCAAAAATGCAAGACCTTGAGGACAGAGAACAATCTGCAATTTCGCTGATTTGTTGAAAAAGGCATTCAAAATTTCCTCAAGATATCATAGCTTGCTTCCGGAATCATAGATTGAAGGAGAAAATTTTATCTCTGGCAAAAGAAATGGGCTTTTTGCCTTTTCAAGAAACCCAGACACAAGTCTTTCAGGGTTGCAGCAGAAACTTTGGGAAGACGACAGCAGCTTAAACCAATCACAGAATCTCTACATGAACACTGGGGGGGAGGGGGGGTGTTCAGCAAAACCGAACCAAAAAAATACCCGAAAAATATCTTATCGACTGGACGTCTGTTTGGAAGATGTACCCTCTTAAATCAACTTCTACTAACGTTAAAGAACTAGCTTATAAAAGTTGATCCAGAGGTATCTCATGCCCTCTCATCATCATATCACATCTGGGCACTCAGGTCTATCCTGGAAAGGGTGTGGCAACCCGGCTAATTTTCTGCAGTGCTGGTGGACATGCCTGAAAAATCACAAGATCTTGAGAGAGGCCCTGATCTGGATAGCCTAGGCGCGCCCAATCATGTCAGATCTCAGAAGCTAAGCATGGCCGACCCTAGCAAGTACTCGTAGGGCAGGGGTGAGCAAATAGTGGCCCGGGGGCCACATGTGGCCCGCCACAGAGTTTTTTGCAGCCCGCCAAGACAGTCGGCCACGTGGTGTGATAGGGTACATTTGTCTCATTAAACTGATTCTAAAATTAAATATGCTTGCAGCTATAGATGATATGGGATTAGCACAATAAATAAATTGAATAAAACTACCACTATTTTATTTAATTTATACTTATTGATTTTTATGATACAATTTATACCTTTTCTGAAATGCAAAGTTAACTAATGAATGCAATCATTTTAAAAGGTGCGGCCCTCCGCTAACCTCCGCTCCCACAAAGTGGCCCCCGAGCCAAAACAATTGCCCACCCCTGTCGTAGGGGATACCTCCAAGAAATACCAGGGCTGTCACACAGAGGGAGTCAGGAAGACACCTCCTAGTCCTTGCCTCCTAGCCCCAATAGGGATCGCCAGAAATCAGCAATGATTTCCAGACATGCACACACACACAAATACCCCCCCCCCAAAAAAAAGGATCTTGAGAGAGGTAGAAATAATCACACAATTCAAAGTCCTATACATTAGTTGTCTTGTTAGAAAAATCTGATACATAAAACCTTCTATCCAAAAAGGGAACTAATTTCAATACTGCTACTGGCAGCAAAATTTCTGATAGCTTCATTCTGGAGAAAAGATAAGATACCTCCCATTGGGTAGTGGTATGAGGTGTGGAACCTTTTAATTTTTGATATCTTCACAACTTAAAGTAGCAAATATCTTATTCTATGAATTTTTAAAATAGATGGCTGCCTTTTTTAGAATGTCTGGAGAAGTAAACAATGCCCATGAAACTATTGTGTGATTTGCATTTATTCAGTACTGGTAAGTGAATGCAACAAGTAGTATGATCTCTATAAAAAGCATTAATGTACAATAAACGATTGGAACATGTCTCGACTGTACTAGTATGTTTAAAACCTACTGCTGTTGAATTTTTATTTTGTTGTTATAAGCTAAACTTAAAAGTTATTAAAAAAGAATCTTAGGCTGGATGTTGTAATCTTCTATCATGTAGGTAATGTTTTTTTTGACAAAAATGAGATTCCCCCCAGCCTAACTGGCTATAATATTTAAATGGAGTTACTGCCTCTCATCATGCTGTTTTCATAGGGAAATTGGAGCCTTTTACGTATTCAGATGTTCACGGCAGCCTTTTGTCTTTGTTTTTTCCATTACTTAGGTGGATGGAGGTAATCCGAAGTGCCACCAGTCCGGCCTCACGCATCCGGGTTCTTAGTCACGAAGAGTCACATGTTTATTGACAACTCAACGCCCAGCAAGTTGTTCATTCCAGCAGTTGCTGCTTTTCTAGAGGACATTTTGGATTTTATTTTCTCCTTAAAAATTTAGAAAAACACAAATTTGTGGTTTTTAAAAAAAGTTTTGGAGCAGCTTTTTGTAATATTGTCTCCGCAGGATTGTTTACTATGATCGGCCAGGTGATCGGCCAGGTGACAGTTACACGTCTTGTATTTTGTCTTTTGGTGTGGGTTGTTTGTTTTTTTTTAAAGCTTGTGCCAGTATTAAAATATTGTCCTTGGAGTGCCAAATGCCAAAAGACATTTCCTTGCCTCAAAAGTTTGCACCAGAAATATGGTACAGTTTTTTGTAGTAACTTCATATTTGGTATTTTCCTGGAGAGCAACTACCTTTTCTTCTTTGAAAGAAAAAAAAAGGCCAGCCCCTCAAAAGAAATGATCAGACTGCTGATTTTTTTAAAAAAATGTACTTTGTATGTATTGTATTAACAGCCTTCATCATAAAACATGCATAAAGAGCAGTCTCAAAAGTAGTTACTTTCTTCTCAGTGTTTCTATAGATTTTGCTTCTGAAAATTAAAACTACCAACCACGTGTGTAGCTTGCTCGTTTAATCTCTGAAAATTACAGGTAATAGTAACCAAACTTTTGCTTACTTTTCCTTGGTGCAAGTTGTTGTATTTCTGAGAAGTAAAAAAACTTGCAAGGTTGAATAGTTTACACAATACCCCTGTGCAATATTAAGGATGTCAGTGTCTTGTAAATGGAGAGTATAAACGGGATTTAAACACAACATCTTTGCAGTGCAAGACATGTGACACAGATGTTTGGTGCCGTAAATAAGTATTGCAATAAGGCCTGGTGTAGATGTGATGCTGCTTTTGTGTTTTGAAGAACTGCTTTTTAAAATATTTCCTCACAAGTTCTGAAGAACTGTTTTTTAAAATATTTCCTCACAATATACAGTGTTTCTACACCTTTTTAAAATTACCAGTGATACTATAAATCAATTCACCCGTTGTATATATAAACATGACAGCAACTATAGACATTTATTTTGCTGTGTTTGAAACAGACAACTCCAGGTTGTAAAAAGAATTTGATTTGAAATTACCTGGTTGCTTCTTGGCAGTTGAAATCAAGTTCCTGTGAATGTGTTACAGATCATGTCAAGCATCACTTCTAAGCATCCTACAAAGATTATGAGACTCTTAGTTAAACTATCAGCATCTTTACCTGCTAGCTGATTTGTCAATTATGAGATGTGCCCTTTCTGCTATGTATAAAAATGGCTTAACATTTGCCTATGGAAAAAGGGAATAAAATACCTCAACAGCTTCAAACACCCTGCAGCATGAAGGCAAATAAGCCTAGTCAGTCATTTCTATTTTTCCGCCTTTAAAAAAGCAGCTCTCCACATTGTAGGCCTGCATTTGAGACAAAAGAGATTATACCTCTGTTTTCAAGATTTCTGTAGGTTAAATGAAATTGCAAATGAGAAGAGGTATGGTCTTTTCCTGTGAAATAGTTGAACTTTTTCATGCTTCAGCCAAACGACCACACTCCTCTGTCTAGTCATGTCAGCCATGGTTTTTGCCACTTGAAGAGTACCTATGAGAGTGAGCCTCTTACCCATGGCAGCAGAGTTCAGTTGCCTGCCTTCTGAATAAACACAAATAGGGGTGCGGTTATATCTTGGACTGTTGTGTCATTCAGACCGCAGACATGTTCACCAGGCTGCTCCAGACTGCAGTAGGGTTCTGCTGAGGCACAGAAAAAAAATAATTCTCCCCCCACCCCACCCCTCAATCCATACCAGTAATGATGGGTTCTTTCTGGCTGTAGTTTAGGAAAATCCACAGTTAATGCTGACAGTGTGTTTGTACATTTGTGTTCTGCAAATGATAACCCTAAAAATACACTGCACCCAGAGGAATGGCTTCTCACACGACTTCAAGGACTAAACCTTTCCTTTGGTTCTGCAGATCTGATGGCAGGTATTTGGTAGATCACATAATCCTGACGAACCAACACACATTCCCCCTTTTTTGCTGTGGGCAGCATAATACTACACACAGATGGGCCGACTGAGGGGGGAAGAGACCTTAGGGTCACAATACATAGCTCAATGAAGGTGTCAACCCAGTGTACCACAGCAGCGAAAAAGGCAAACTTTCTGCAGGGGACTATTAAGAAAGGGACTGGGAAACAGAATGGCCAGTATTAAGATGCCCCTGTATATCTCTGCCATGCAGCCTGTTGTGCAGTTCTGGTCACTGTAGCTCAAGAGTACAGAAGAAGACAACCAAGATCATTAAGGGGTTGGAGCTCCTTTCATAGGTGGGAAGGCTGAAGAAGTCTGGGACTAAGGGGGTTCATGATATAGAACTATGCATGGGGTGGAGAGAGTGGACCGAGAACTTTTTCTCCCGCTCCCAAAATACTAGTATTTGAGGGCATCCAATGAAATTTATGGGCAATAGATTCAGGCTGAACAAAAGGAAATACTTTGTTTACACAAGTGATTAAAATGTGGCATTCGCTGCCAGAGGATGGAGTGATGGACACAAATATAAACAGCTTTAAAGGGGGGATTAGACAGATTCATGGGAGGATAGGTCTATCAGTGGCTCCAAGCCATGTTGAGTAAATGGAACCTCAACATTCAGAGGCAATAAACTGCTGAATACCAGTGCCAGAAGACCCTGTTGTTGCCCCTCCATAGTAACTGGTTGGCCACTGTAAGACAGGATTCTGGACTAGATGGACCATGGTCTGGTCCAGGACTTTTCGTACACCCTTGTATATGGAAAGTGCACATTAATGGAATGGGATACATGTGGAGATGTAAAATGTCTGGATATTTTGAAATCACAGGAAAAGAAGCTTTCCAGAAGTTGAGGGGGAGGCTGAAATACATGCAATACTTTCCTATCAAACCTAAACTACTTTTACCAATTTAAGAACATGCAACACATCACTTATAACTGAACTAGTATATAAAATTGTATCTATCATACTGATGAAATTTAAAGTATAAACGTCTTCATCTGAAAGGTAGGGAAAATAACTTCTTGAAGGTAGAAAACAAATTCTGCAGTAAACAAAATAAAAATAAATACTTGAAGACAGAAAACAAATCCTACGGTAAAGAATAGAAAGCATTATTTGTACAGAAACACATACAAGTCACAATAGGAAAGACTACCAGCATATGTTCAACCACCAAATTTAGCTGAGTTCAAAGTTGCCATCTCTGTCCACTTCCCTATACAAATATACTTGTTTTCTGGCCTGCTCCTTATTTTTATGGCAAGTTCTAATGATAAGCTTTTGGAGGGAGAAGTCCGTTCTATGTACCTCTAGCACTGAAAATTCCAAAACTATTAGGTAGCTGCTCTCTCTGTAACTGAACTATTTTTTTTCATTAATCCTCATGCTGCTTTTGCGGCCTTTTTATAACAGTTTTCCATTACTAGGTAAAGGTTTCCCTTGCTCAGAAGCCAGTTGAATATGACTCTAGGGATGCGATGCGCATCTTCGTTTCCAAACTGAAGAGCCAGCACTGTCCAAAGACGAAACTAGACGCCAAGGCACACGGAACGCTGTTACCTTCCCACCAAAGTGGTACCTATTTATCTACTTGCAATTTCTTGCTTTCAAACTGCTAGGTTGGCAGGAGCTGGGACCAGAGATGGGAGCTCACTCTACCATGCAGCACTCGGGTCTCGAACTGCTGAACTACCAGTCTGCAGTTCAGTGTCTTAACCACTTGAGCCACTGCAACCCCTCATTCCATTACTAGAGCACAGCAATCTCTTATTCAAATGTCCGTAGGGCAGTATCATACCAACATTTTCCTTGTTCCTTTTTTAAAGTAAAACCTTTGATAAAAGATCACACCAGAATACTGTTCCATTTTTCCTTTATTTGTGTCATGTAACTTACAAGAAAATGAAGAATAGCTTGATGCGTGACAGAAGCAAAGTTTTATACAGGGTTATAAATAGAAAGCAGTATTACAGAAGAAAACAGCTTGATAAAGGATAGGTCTATCACTGGGTATTTTAGCTAAGAGTGGGACCCCCATGTACAGAGAGAGTGTGTATACCCAGTTACCAGGTGCGGGGGGTGGGGGTGCTAGTTATCACTAGCAAGCAATGTCTGTGCATTTCTAAAGGCTGTCCGCTCTTGGACACTTGGTCTGGTCAGGAAATTCTTAGCTTTAATGACCATCTATAAGAACATAAAAAATTCCAACTCACAATTAAAGGAGGACAGCAGGTACTGCACATACCCCACACAAGTGGTACGCGTCTTATATGCAACATGTTCTCAGAATACGGGATTGGCTGACAGGCATGCAGACACATTTAAGGTCCACGTGCCTAACAAAAAAAAAAAGGGTATAAAAATAATTTTATATTCCAAGACCCTTCATGTTTGTTGTAATTTTGCTTCAGAAAACATCCTAGAAATGTTTTCATGGAGTAGCCATCCTATTTTGTTTTTGCTACAGAGTCTTGTGGTTATCTGTACAGAGGCTCCTGTACTGCATTCACCCAAGTGCCGGGATCCATGGGGTGACTCAAGCGTTCAGCCACATGCACGTAAACCAGGACACACATACTTTCCAGTGTGCAATTCCAAGGTCAGTCAGACTGCGTGTATTTCTCTGACATGGTCCTAAAACTGCAAGGTACCACAAATACAAAAGGCTACATGAAGACTAATAACAAAGCAAGGCAGAAGTGCAACTCCAAGACTCACTTATAAAACTACTTGGGAACCAAAAAGGCCATGGCACTGAACGACGGGGGGAGAAAACTGGCGAGATGTCGCTATTTCACCAGAAGTTTTGTGCACCAATACGACGGTCATCTACCTTCTAGCTCAACTACAAGAATCTAACTGAGACAAAAGAAGTTTTCTAGCCAACTTTGGAGGTGACAGGACCTACACAAACAGGAAACCTTTCTACTTTGAGAGACCTTCTTTTTACAGCCTTCATTCCGCTAAACTTTGAAGAGCGAAAAGTGTCTCCAACCCGTGTCTGGAAAAAGCAACTCATCTGGCTCAGCCGAGCAGTGGGAGCACATCATGGGAAGAGGCTGTCCTTCCTCCTGCACATCCCCACCAGTTCCAAACCTGTTGGAGCCAGGGATGGCAGCAGGACAGAAAGAGGCACTTCCTCCCCGCTTATGCCACCAGCACCTCTCTGCAGCTCACTGGAGGTGGGCGGCAGCAGTACAAGGAGAATGCATTTCCTTCCATGTCACTCCAGGGCTGCACTACAGACAAACTCAGCAGTCTGCCTTGGACCCAACCTGGGAGGCGACAACAAACCCAAGCCTGGCACCTCCTCCTGTGTGGCATCTCCTGCCAGTTTGGTGCTCGAAGTTACTGTTTAGGTGGTAAAGTGGCCCCGAGCAAAAACTGATGACTCTGGCAAGAATATCTAGGGTAGAAAGCTGTATTAGTGACACCATACACAGAGAATGCCCCCCCTTGTATATAAAACATTGCAGTGCTCCATTTCTTTGGGAGAAGACAGTTACAATTTTGAAGGGCTATAAACATTAATATGAAAGGCCAATATAAAAATGTATCCCCCCATAAGAGAAGTGTTTGTGGATTAAAAGATCCACCATAACAGAGATGCTTGTGGATTAAAAGATTTTACTGCTATCATCATCAGGAGAGATCTAACCTTTTATTTTAAAAATACTACACTTGGAACCACAATTTTATGTAGTCCATGGAACTAATAAAATGTTTTACTCCATAATATAATTGCATATATCCAAATAGATCTCTGAAGTTGCAATCTCATACATGTTTACCTGGAAGGAAATCCAAATACTCTCAATAAAATAGTTCTGTGTAAACATGAACAAGATTGACTGCAAACCGACAGAACAATCATCTTTTCACAAGCCTTCAAACTAGTCACCTAAAAGGAAATTTGTACAAGAATGTAATATTTGCAATGTCAAATTATAAAAGTAGCACAGAAAACAAATTCAAAATCAGAAAGCAGGAATGTTTTGGTAACCAACAGCCAAATCCTCAAAGTCAAGTTTCCTGCTTCTTATTTTAAAATCTTAAACTGAAGCTCCTAACTGAAAGTTAATTTCTGTTTTTATTCTTACAGTAATGGATCATTGCCAAAAAGTTTCCAGCACCCCTTGCTTATTCTTACTCCATTTCAGTGCTTTATCAAGAGACTGTCATCATCACACAACAAACCTCTCATTAAAGGTTTAATTATTAATGTTTTGGCCCAGAGGGCTAGCTTTCCAGATGAAGATGGACTTTTACCATGGTTGCATTTTCAATTTTTTTTGAAAATTAAAATATATTTCTGTGCAGAAATACTAAAAATATTGGCTACGACCAAAATTTGCTCTATTAGGAAAAAAACCACTATCAGATCATTATACAGCATCAACAAAAAGACTTCTCCAGCTTGAACACTGTACTTATTTCTGCCCATTTTAACACAGGCCAAGTTCAAACAAAGAATCACAAAAAGAAGTAACAACCAAATATACAGATATTCAAATTAACCAGAAGAAACAGCAGCAGCAAGAATTTCTATTTCAAGTCCTGATGATGTATCAAGCATTTTCTTCCTCAAGAAAGGATATTGGATGCAAAGCTGAAGCCAAATCTATGATTGTTACAGAGGGAGATATGATTGTACATTCTCATATGCATCACATTTTACCATCTTCCCCATCACTTTGAAGATCAATGCGCCTTACAAAACTGCCATTATTCAGCTAACTTTTCTAGGAGGTATTTCAAAACATTTTTCTTGTGACTTTAGTTGTATAATAAGATGGTCAGATTTTGCAGCTAACTTCAAATAAACCTACCAAAGGGGAACTCAAACCTTGAATTGGCACAATTTTCAACAGATATAAAAGCCACTCAAAAAACACAAATATTAGACAATTTCAAAGGAAACAAGATGCTGTAAATTAAAATAATCAAAGTCGTACCATGATTAGAGAACCAACCTCAGATTATACAAAGAGGAACATTGTATGATAAAACAAGAGGAAACTCTGCACCTTTTATAGCAGGGTTTTAGTTATTCTGACCTATAAACACAAGGTCAAATCAAACCTCTTGCCACACAATTCAAAATGTCCGTGTAACAAAGGCAAGCCAGTAATCAATTTGTGATCTGCCAAAATATTTACCTCACAAGCATTATCTACAGAAGCACTTGGCCATTTGTACAGAGGGATTCCAGATGCACATTGAGTCGATTTCAGTAAAAAAAGTGACTATATACAAATCTATACACAGAGCCAATTGTATGTTTCCAGTTCACAGATTTATCGACTTAAAAGCAGTTGTCTTCAACTTTTTGGACAAGGGACCCATCTTTAACACCTACCTGTAACATGGAGCCCACTTTTTAACTTTCCTCCTCTTAACCCCCGCCCTTCCCTCACTTCTTAAAATAAACATCTCCCCCTGAAGAAAATGGCATTGCTGACACTAGTGCACCCATGAAAGGCTGGGATGCACCCCACTTAAAGATCCTCACCCAGCAGCTGAAGACCAATGACTTAAAGCAAGATACCTGAGATTTCATAACAGCTTCAGTTTCCTAACAGCAATCCTAAATATACATCTCAGAGATTTAAAAAGATACCTCCTTCGAATATGTGCATTATTGTTTCTTTTAAAAAAACTATACAGAGCTGAGCCACAATGCCCTTGGTGAGGCACCCGTTTCTGTTGCTGCCCCTTCAAGAATGTCCATTTACTGGCGAGCACACCACTGACCAACTGCATGGCAGACCAGCATCGAAACAGGTGCCCACTGTTAAACGAACATGGCAAAAACAATACTTCAGTGGGATGATGCACTTCCTCCGGTTACCGAATACCTGGTGGAAACAGAGAGCAACTGTTTCAAAACAAACTGGTGATCAAAGTGTTTTATTATGTCAGTAGGGAAGACTTTTACTGCACTGTGGAAGCCCATTGTGAAAGGATCTCTATCAAGTTAGAAATCTGGATATATCAGCATTAAGGCTACAAATGGCCTTAAAAGATCACCAAAAGCTACCTGCAGTCCTGTGAGTTTTAAAAAGAACTTACTTCAAAAGTTAAGAGGATTTATGCAGTTCTTGCACTATTACGAGCTTATTTATATGGGCATGTGAAAACTGCTGCTATTGCGATAGTATGATTGTGTGAAATGCTCATCACACCTCAGCCTTCCTGTTCTTAGATGCAACAGCGGCTAGTGAAACCAATCAATCATTTTCAATATGTAAATCCTGTGTTGCTGTCTAGGAAGGAACTGCTTAAAACTTCTAGCATAAGGCCATGTTATGGGCACTAAAATTAGGTGGTTAAAAGTAGAGGATGACAGTGGCTGAAATACACCAAGAAACTCTGCTTCAGTGTATACATTTCCTGAAAGGTCCTTTCTGGAATAATGAAGAGAAGACAGCAAGAGCAGGACTCCTTTCCAGCCTCCGCAAGCCTACAATCCCATCGCATTAAATCACATCTGCAAATATGCTTCAATGCATGAAATTACAAGAAAAAGCTGACTCCATTTCTTTAAGTGTTTTGAAACTATAGTTCATTACATGTCCAGTGCAAATATCCAGTTTACTCTAGCTGTAGATTATCATCAGACACCAGCACCCTCTAAACTGTGGAGTCTTGTGAGCAAAAATTCTACTTTGCGAGCTACTGGCATTAAAGTTGTGAGTGAGCAATTTGGCTACTGCATAAATTAGTTTGCTCTGGAGCCTTCCTTCCTGAGCGAAGATTAAAATGTGTGAGCCGGAAGCCAAAAACTGTGAGCTATCTCACACTAACTCAGCTTAGAGGGAACACTGGACACCAGTGTCTATACATTTTTATCCAGCCTTTGTGCATTTGCTGTGTATATCTGTACTAGGGCAACATAAAATATCACTTCAGAGCCGTCGCTTAAGAAGTTATTTTACCCATGTTCTGTTTTAATTAAAAACCTAGGTGCCATAATCCAATCACACATCCCAAAGACTGTTTCCAAAAGACAGGTGGACTTTCTGCCGATGCCTTCCTCTCACTGCAGACCTCCCTCCATTGCACTCGATGCCATTTCCTGAAGGTATGTTCACCACAGGACAAAACTTCTAGCGTTTCAGGTGGCTGCCACAGGAGGGGGAGAAATCAGCATACCTCATGCAGCCTGATCATTTCAGCATCTTTGTCATTTGCTTTATTCGCTTTAGGCAGCGGCTGTCAATCCATCAGTCACAACCCTCAAGTGGGGTACAGAGCCCCCATATGCTGAGTTGTGAGCCCCTGCAGAGCCGCATTTCTCCTGCTTTTCAGAAGAGCAACTTGCTGTTGTGCATTCATGCAGAAGGGCGCCATGTTTCCTGTAGGCAAGTCTGTCAGCAGTGGAAGGCTTCGTCCTTAGGACACCAGCTGGTTCAGAGACACTCTCTACCTTGGAAAAGCTGCCCCTTGCCTCCCCCCCCCCCCCCCATTTCGCCAGTCAGGTCTCCAGTGATCTATGCCTGTGCTTCGATGCACACCTCCCTGAGAAAGCTAATCTTCCACGGTGGGAGGGGGGAAGCAAGGAGCACTGGATGACTGACAGAGATGCAGGTAGCTGGGCTGTATTGGGAAAGGCAAGGGAAAACTTTTGTGAGGAGGACAAAGTGTCTACATCTACCTGTTGGTTTGTTCCTTTCACCGCCTGAGGCTCAGCTTGTGTTTCTGTCCCTGGTTCTCTTAGCCTGCTGCCCGTGTCGTGGCCTCAACTCACTCGAGTTGTAATGCTGTCTCTTTCTGTTCCACGACTGAAAAGGCTGAAGACTACAGCCCTAAGAAATTGGCACACATCTAGGGTTTATGGACTTCTCCAGACTGCCACTATATCCATTCTGACGATACATAGTAAGTTAATGAAAACCTCGAGATCATATTACTCAACTAGTGCTTTTACATTAAAAGAAGACTCCTGCTGTTCTACTAGTAATGCCTGTAACTTCATTATCTCAAAGTGTTATTCTAGAAACTGAATTGTTTGACAATAGCTATCAAAAAAACCCCAGTGAAATCACCTAGCAGTTGAATCATATCTTCAGTAGCTAGCACAAGTAAACAACTGTTTTCATCTGGTGTTCGAATTTATTACTAAGGCTTCTTAACTTTATTGTTTCACTAGCCTGATACCTGTGCTTCGCTATGGTTATTTAAGTTCCGTAAATCCAGTTATAATACTGATGATGTGAAGTTTGAAATGTAAGATTTGTTGTAGGAATTCTAATGGAGAAGACTAGTGTAAAAAATGAAGTGAGACACACGTTCTGTTTTTTCTCTCTGTAGGACCTCTCTGTAGACCACAGTGGTGGTTCTGCCCTCAGGTGCTAAGATCTCCAGGCTGTTTGGTAAGCTTACTCTGGAGCAGGCAACATAGAACTGTCCATTTAAGAAGCTGTCGTCTGTTAAGTCAATTCCTGCCACCTTCCATGAAAGTGATGGCCTTCTACTGGTGTTCCTGGATTGTTTTGCTGTAAACATCCCACCTCCTCTCCTACACCTGACAGGCAGCTGCCTGTCCAGTGTAAGAGGGGGAGGAGTATTAGAAGCCACTGTGGAGGGGGAGGAGCATTAGGAGCCACTGTGGCTGGCAGGATCACTAAGGCGTTACTGCTGGGGCAGGCTCCCCCTTGGCTTTAAGCACCCTGCAACTGCTGCTGCACCTGACAGACAGCCACCTGTTAGATGCAGGAGTGGGGGGAGTGTGTTAGAAGTCATCAGAGAGGCTGAGCCAGCAGCATCGCTAAGGCGTGCCAGATGGATTAAAGTACCCTGGCCCTGCTCCTACACCTTACAGACACTTGCCTGTCTGGTGTTGGGGGGGATTATGTTTAAAGGCATCAGGAAGTCTGGGCCAGCAGCAGGACTAAGGCAATCCTGCTGAGCAAACTTCCACGGCGGCTGTAAGCACCCCTCCTCCTCTCCTACACCTGACAGGCAACTGCCTATACAGTGTAAGAGAGGGAGGAGTATTAGAAGCTACTGTGGAGGCAAGGCTGGCAGGATCACTAAGGCGTTACTGCTGGGGCGGGCTCCCTCATGGCTTTAGGCACCCTGCAACCACTGCTGCACCTGACAGACAGCAGCCTGTCAGGTGTAGGAGGTGGTGGGAGTGTGTTGGAAGCCATCAGAGAGGCTGGATCAGCATTACTGCACCTCACAGGTGGTTGTTGGCCATTCCTGATTTCCTCAACTGCCGCTAGCTCTCTGCAGTATCCTGTAACTGTTTTTGTTTGGTGCCAGTTTGGTGTAGTGGTGAAGTGCGCAGACTCTACTCTGGGAGAACCAGGTTTGATTCCCCACTCCTCCACTTGCACCTGGCTGGATGACCTTGGGCAAGACATAGCTCTGTACCAGCTGTTCTCTCACAGACAGCTTGGGAAAGAGCTCTCTCAGCCCCACCTACCTCACAGGGTTTCTGTTGTGGGGAGGGGAAGGGAAAGGAGTTTGTAAGCCGCTCTGAGACTCCAAGTGAGTGAAGGGCGGGGTATAAATCCAATCTCTTCTTCTCTTCTCTTCTTTTTTACCTCAGAACACTGAGCTCTGCAGATGACCAATCAGAGAGTGGGGGGTGCAAGTAGGCAGCAGCCTGGCAGCCTCACAGAAATCAATGGGGGAGCACATTTTTTGACCCACTTAGGGATCGAATTTCTAAAAATCCCTTCTTAGTGAGCACCAACGCCATGGTAGGAGCGCTCTCCCTGAATCTGGTGTTTCTATGTCCAGTAGTTTGGCCTGGGCATTGATTTTACGGTGAGGGGACTTTCTTTTATATATATAGATTAGGCTTTGTGCACAATGGAGAATTGTAAAATAACACTTCCCTACATTTTGATAATTTCTCAGTATGAAAATAGTGGACAGTTGTAATGCAAGTCTCCTACATATTTTCCTAGAGGTATTCCTATCTATTTTCTGAACCCCATCCATACAGAGTACACCCATGATAATTAAAAATTTTTTTAAAATGTCCCTACTACACCTGTGCCACAGTACCCAGTATGTCCAAAGGAAAAGTTATTTATTGGTACCTCTGAAGCCTTTGTACAAGCTCTGTCACCATAGTATCTGAAATGCCCGGACATGCTTCTTCGGCTAAATAAATAGCCTCTCTCAGTTCTTCTATGGATCCCATGTTTCCCCCACACGCTTCACTCCTTTCTTTCAGCTAAAAAAGAAAAGACAATCAAAATTGGATTAAGCATGTAGCTGTGAAGTATGTATGCAAATATAAATACTTTTAAGGTGACGTTCACTGAACACTGTATACCATCACATAAATCCAGCTAAGACAAATGTGATTCTCCAATTGAGCCTTCAGCAGAAGTTAGTGATAGATAAGATTTAACAGCCATTATGCAAAGGAGCATGCATGTTACACAGCATTAACCACCACACATCAAGCAAAGTATTGAACTGCAAAGCAAGCAAAAGATGCAGGTTTTCACACTGTTTCTTCATGAGGAAAGATGCTCTGTTATTTCTGCTCCATTCCTTGCTCAAGACCCCAGCACCACAAGCACAGATCAAAAGATATCCAGCCAAATCACAAATACCCAGCTAAAGGTAATACACAAAACCGCTCTGAATATATGAACCACAGGGATGGTTAACCATAAATATCTGCTCCATTCAGCAATTCGCGTTTGCTCTTCCTCTCCTCCCCAACTTTGAGTACGGGAGTACGAATCGCACTGAAACAACTGGCACTACAGGAACTCTACTTCTCTGTTCCAAGCTCTACTCCAAGAGGGTAGGAAGATTCACCACTGGAACCCTGTTACACTGCCCCCCCCCGAGCCGCCATTCTGCCACAAAGCAAGTTGGAGAAAAAGAGGGAAAATAAGCTTATGCCATTCTCACAGCACCGGACTATGCTGGGGAAACTCATCTCTCCACCATGCCTGGGTCCAGATCCAACTAACAGCACCTTCTTTCCAGTTCCCAACTGCCATCCGCAAGGCCCCCGAGGGACTACAGCGAGGCAGTCAACTGAGAATCTCAAGAACCCAAGAACATTGTTTCTGAACTTTCATTGTATTGGCTCCCAAAGTGGCTGGCCAGAAAAATGAAAGGCAGGACAGAAAGAGAATTAACAAAAGTAAAAGCACAGCCTTTTACTATGGCGGTTACTCCTATGGCTGTCTGCTGACCATAAAGGGTTAAGGCTGGCAGACGCCCGGGCTGTGCTGTGTACGCCGTAGACGGTAGGCAGGCTCCAGTTCTGACAACTATTTCAATCTCTTCATGCTGGAGTAATCAAAACAATTTTTTTCCTGCTTATTGAATTCATTTGCTTGCATCTTCAATCATCTCTATACAGCCCTAAACAGATGAGATAGCACAAAGCCAATAATAGCTTACCTCTGTGAATAATGGTGATATAATTGTAGATAAGCACCGAGACAAAGGCCGCCTTTGAATAGTGTTTTCCTTTAAGAAAAAAATTTCACAATAAATTGAGTAAAAAATGCTTTCATTGGCAAGGGAGCCAGAAGTAGTGTTTAAACATTTGAAATTATTTGCAGCGCTTACAAATAACTACAAAATACATTACCATTTAATATGTTGAGGTGAAACAAGAGTTCTAACAAGGTTACACTACAAGAATATGAGAAATTGCTGCTACTTTAAATAAACATTATATAGTAAACTACATTCCAACATTATGACGACATCAACTATGTATCATCAAGATCATTCAATGAAAGAAACTGTTACCTGACAGAACTTTGGGAAGGGGTTATTTTACTATTAATAAGAATGAAAAAAGGGGAAGCTGCTGCAGGAACATCTACAGCATACGAGTAAATGGGCCACCAAATAAGTACGGGGAGAGCCCACAACAACTGCTCCACTAGTGCCACATCATGATGTGCCTACAGTGGCAGCCAACCTAGCATGTTCTGCCACCCTGGGGGGGGGGGGGTGTGTGTGCGCACGCGCATGCTTATGCTTCAGCAGCAGGTGGGGCATTGCACAAAGCTGTTATGTAGCCCAAACTTGAGCAGACGCTCAAGGCAGGATTGAGAACACCTCATCTAATAAACATCCCAAAAACATTTCGGCCACCACTACTTAATCGCAAGCTACAGCATCTGCCCTTGGCTCCCAGGAGACTTGACATGCTTGCATAGAACTTCCACCAAATTTTCCTTCCAACTGTAGCTTCTCACACTGTGTCATGCTGGGGGGGGGGGCAAGATGGAGGGGCTGTTGGAAGGAGGGAGAGTGCGAGCAATCTGTGTGCATGCAACAAATCAAGCCCACAGATCCCAATTCAGTACTCTGTTTGCAACCATACAGAAAGGACTGGAGCTGCTCCACTTGCAAAACATAGGAGGGGCAAAGGCCAGTACAGCTTATGACAAAAAGATGCATCATTACAGATGTTGTGCAGCTATGTAAACTTTGGTATTTCACAATTCATTGATGCTGAGGCTACAATGTTCCTATTCAGTTCAGAAGGTGGTCCTTAATAGACTGCACTTGAAATTAAATGCTAGCCCTGATCTAGATAGCCCAGGCAAGCCTGATCTTGTCAGGTCTCAGAAGCTAAACAAGGCTGACCCTGGCAAGTACTCGGATGGAAGACCTCCAAGGAATACCAGAGCCAGGACACAGAGGCAGGCAATAGCAAGCCACCTCTCTGAAATGTCCAAGCCCCACTAGGGGTCGCCAGAAGTCAACCATGACTTCCAGGCATCATCATCATCCAAAAGAAATTAAATGCTAGAATTTTTACCATGCCTAACAGTTGCAGAATCTGCATGACCTAGAGCAAACTTCCAAAAAAACTTTAAAAACATATCCCATGTTAATATCCCATGTTTGTTAATTTTTTGACAGCTTCTAGTTTTTTGCAGTGTCTGTAACGTAAATACTACCTTGTTTCTCTCCCACTCGTGTAGCTGAGTAGCTCCATTCTCTAGATTCTTGGGATCTTTCTCTCGCATGGTGAATATCCAGTCACCTGAATCACTACCACCTGAGGCTTGGCCATCTGTTTCTCTTCAACAAATAAAGTTCATGAGTATTACTAAAGTTACATCCAGCCGATTAACCGCAGCTGATGATACAAAGCTGGCAATCACCAGTCTGAGTATGGTAACACCCAACACCAGATTACCTAGAACATTTTCAAATTATCTTTAAAACAAAAGGTTATTTTCAAATAGGCTTCCAGCACTCAGGAGTTTGGAATACTTTATTTAGCTCCAATTATAAAGACCTTCTCATGGCTCATTTATACCTTCATACATGTCTTCAGCATGGAACAAAACATACTGCAAGTTACATTAACTTTTTAGAGAGACAATTATCCATACAGTCCTCACACATGGTGGTGGCAGGGAGAACCACTTGTTTTCAGGCAGCTCCTTCCCACGTTTCAAATTACCTTCAACAGTTTCTTACCAGAAGAAGAAGAAGAAGAGATTGGATTTATACCCTGCCCTTCACTCACTTGGAGTCTCAGAGTGGCTTACAAACTCCTTTCCCTTCCCCTCCCCACAACAGGCATCCAGTGAGGTAGGTGGGGCCGAGAGAGCTCTTTCCCAAGCTGTCCTTGAGAGAACAGCTGGTACAGAGCTATGGATTGCCCAAGGTCATCCAGCCAGGAGCAAGTGAAAAGCTCTCTTTGATTAGATGAAATAATTCCAACAGTGCTACTATACTGCTCTTCAGCCATTTGATCTTGGATATAGCCACAAGGCTGCCTGCCAACCTTGCCCACCTCTTCAGAAATAGCCCGCTTGCACTTACCCATCTGAATCTTCAGAGCTGGAGTTATCGTGGTTCTGCTCAGCCTTCCACCTTTTATGCCTGTCAATGAGATCCGTCAAATAAGAGGTTTTCTTTGCATTGCGTATTATAAATTTGTGCTTCAGGAGTTCTTTTGCCGTGGGTCTCTTAAAGACAAAAATAAGTTGCTTTACTAAATACTGTTCAGTCGATTTACAGGGATTTTACTGGGAGGGGGGAAAAACAAAGCCAACCTAAGGTTTAAACACAGAATCACCTCCAAGAGCCATGGCTTTAATTCCTCAACTGCTAATCGCAACTTTCTTTTTTCTACTTCTAGAAAGAGCTATTTCAGGAAAGGGCAGGTGGGGAGAGAGGAGGAGAGGTAATTAGGCAAGCAGTGTATTGGCTGTGACTGCTCCTGCCATCCAAACGGTTCTACACAAGAGTAGCTGCCAATACAGAATATCACAGGATCAGAAAAAAATTAGACACTGTTTAAAAATATGGGTAGTTTATTTTTTCCAGCCCACTAGGATCCTAAGTTCACTATGAGAAGTTCAATAACAACAAAGTTTCAGTAATACTACTGTTAAAATAAAATATAGCAACTGTGCATGTTTGATTAACAGAGTTCTTTCACCATCAATGCTCTTATCTCAGTGGCGATACTGAAAAAGACAGCCCCTTCAGCATTATGTACATTAGCCCCTGCAAGGAAAAGGGTAACTAGCTGTTCTGCTGAATGGCCTGGTACTAAAGCCAAGAAGGGAGCAACTGCAAACTAAGATAAGTGATTTTGTGGAAATGGAACAAATGTGTCATCTGGCTAAAACGTGGGGAGAAACAAAGCAGAAAGTAAGTGAGAAGGCCATTAACATGACATATACAGATTGTACCTCATACACCATGTTAAATAGTGATGGCATTACTTGGTATGACAGAATTTCCCCCCGCTGAGTTCTCCTCTCTTACATGACCACTGAACATAGCAACTAATAACTTACACTGCAGTCTAATTTTTAAAATCGAGTCAAGTTCCTTTTTAAACGTGGGATGGGAAGGAGAAAGAGAAATATCCAAATAGTGGATAGAGTCTCAAAAGTGTTACAGCAGAATAAAACCCTTGCCTTATTTAAAACCTTATTTAACACTGAAATGCAAGCCATAGCTAAATCTCCAGTTCTGCAGGTGGGAAGACACACTTACAAAGCTTGGATCCTTGTTCAAGCAGGCCTCAACAAACTCTTTCAGTGGTTTACTGTAGCTTCCTTCCAATGTTGGCGGATTGTTCTTTGGGATCAGGAATAAAACTTTCATTGGGTGCAGTTCTGAATGAGGCGGCTCCCCTTTTGCAAGCTCTATGGCTGTTATGCCCAGTGACCAAATATCTGCCTGAAATACAAAACAGTAATAAGGAAAAGGAAGGAGTCTGCTGCCAAAGTCCCTTGTTTTATTGTTATGTCAAGCAAGCACACACTCTCCTCTGCACCTTAATTTTAAGTACTCAGAATAAAGCAACATACAGATTAAATGTCGGCAACTAACTTACTGAATATGTTTGCAATATATCATATCTCTGGGAGAACAGAGATTACCAGGCATGTGCATGAGAAATAATGGACACAGAAGAGGAAAACAGTAATAAAAAATCCACCTAAGCAAATCTCAGCTGGGCAGAATATGTAATTCACCTAATCAAGGCAAGAGAAGAATTGGAGCTTCTGGTGCTATCTAAATATTTCAAGCAGCCCAATGTTAATCTTACCTTTGAGTCATATGCTGACTGTTTTATTACTTCCGGTGCCATCCAAAATGGTGTTCCCACAAAAGTGTTCCGCTTTATTTGTGTATCGGTAAGTTGTCCCGCTACACCAAAGTCTGCTAGTTTTACTTCTCCTTGTTCTGAAAGCAGCACATTAGCAGCTAGAAAATATTAAGACATTTGTAGTATGAGCATTTAGCTTAAGATGTCTGAAACACTGATGAGCGAGTGGGAAGATAATGGCAAGAAAAGTAGCTCCATAAGCTGCCTTCCTCTTCTAACACCACCTGCAGGACTGAAGTCCTTGCCCCAGTCAGGAGTGGGGAGGTCAGTCGTTGCTCTGGCTGCTGCCTCAGAGGGAAGACTTCCAGACTGTGTTCATTTTTGGGCACCACAATTTAAGAAAGATATAGCTGGTCCAGAGGAGGGCAATGAAGATGGTGAGAGGTCTGGAGACCACATCCTATGAGGAAAGGTTGAAGGAGCTGGGTATGTTTAGCCTGGAGAGGAGACCATCATCAAGTACTTGAAGGGCAGTCATATAGAGAATGGTACAGAGTTGTTTTCTGTTGCCCCAGAACCAATGGATTGAAATTAAATCAGAAGAGTTTTCAAGTCAAGTCAAGTCAGCCTTTATTGGCATAAATTAGGAAAACAATTTATACATATTAAAACCCGGTAAAAATACATATGTAAAAATTCTAAAAGAACCTTTGGTGCAACTTTAAGACCAGACAAAGAAACTTGGCCACCTTCTCCGTGGTGTCCGGACTGGAATCTCTTAAAAGTCTATGCACCTTGAGTGCATCAGAACAAGCACCCATACTGGTTAACAGGGAATGTAAATGTGTGCTCCTTAGATCTACATACAAGTTACAGTGCAAGAGAACATGAGTAATTGATTCCACACAGCTCTTCCTGCATGGGCAATAGCTGGCCAAATGCGAGACCTTGTTAGATCTGCCATATAAGGTGGCTGATGGCACAGCATTGCATCTGGCCAGGGTAAACGCTCTGCGTTGCTGAGGTACCTGTAGAGATGTTAGGTATGAAGCTATCAGCCCTATTGGAAGGGGTATCTCAAAATTCAGAGGGGAGCAAGTTCTATTAGCTATGCTGTATAAATTTTGTCGCTCCAAATCTAACAGCCTGGATTTAATCTGTTGAAATGCGGCAGCAAAAGGCATCATGGACAGGGATTCCAAGGAGAGACCCAGTTTGTTGATTTCCCCTTCAATGTACGCTGACCAGTTAGAACAGGGGTGGCCAACCTGTGGCTCGGGAGCCACATGCGGCTCTTTCACACATATTGTGCAGCTCCTGGCAGGGCGGCTGGGGAAGCAAAGGGGAGGCATGCTCTTCCTTCCTTCCTTCCTTCCTTCCTTCCTTCCTTCCTTCCCTCCCTCCCTCCCTCCCATCTATTTGCTTTCCTAGTTTCTCTCTCTCTCTTTCTTTCCACTTCTTTAATTCTTTCTTTCCATCTCTCTCTTTTTCTCTCTCTCTCTCAATATCATTAGCAAACAAGTAATATCATTATCAATAACTGGTTTTCCTCGTTTGTTTTTATTTTTGGCAGTTCCATTTAACGTTAATAAAAAGCAAATTTGCATATTTTTAAAAATAAAAACGTGTGTGTGATATTTGTTCCTGTCTTGCGGCTCTCAGACATCTGACGTTTATTCTATGTGGCTCTTACGTTAAGCAAGGGTGGCCACCCCTGAGTTAGAAAGATTGAGCTCGGGGAGCATATGGTGTATAAGGCTCCCCTGTTCAAAGTTATAATGAAGGCGGAGCCAATATTTGAATGTTAAAAGCCACGCCAAAGTCTCCAACAGGTATGAACCAGTTTCCAAATATATAACAGCATTCGGTACACAATTTGATAGGGCCATAATTTTCCGCAAAAATTTGGATTGAACACGTTCAATGGCGAGGTTGAAGGCTCTAATCCAAATTGGGATACCATACAATAACTGAGAGCTAACTTTGGACCTGAAGATTTTAATTGCGGCTGGCACAAATTGGTTGCCCCTGCAGTAAAAAAACCGAACTATGGCCGATGCACTAGCACTAGCAATCTTCGCCACACATTTACGATGGGTAGACCACATTGCATTATATTGAAAGTACATGCCTAGGTATGTTTTCAGCTAAACATTAGAAAGGGTTTCCTGACAGAGGAGTTCCTCAGCTATTTATTGAGTGAATCAGAATGACTGTGACTGGAAACACCAAAGAAATCTGAAGGACTGTAGAATCCCTAGTCGTATCTAAGATAGCTTCAGGTGGGTAGCTGTGTTAATCTGAGGCAACAGAATGAAGTTCCGAGTCCAGTGGCACCTTTAAGATCAACAAAATTTAATTCTGAGTATACACTTACACCTCTAGAATTGTTTACCTAGTTTGTAACTATTTGTTTATCCATTTAATTAACTGGGTAAAACCTTAATAATACCGATAGAAATTGTACAACAATATAAATTGAAGGCAAAGTTATTCAAAAGATTTAAATGAATTATCAAAGAGGTGGAGAAGGAAAGTTGTTTGACAGAGGATTAATTAGTGTGTGTACGCGTGTGTACATATATATATATATATATATTTGATTTATTAATCTCTTTGCTCCTATGAAATTAACTGGATACAACATTGATAGCAAAAATTTGTGGGATTTTTTATTTGTACTGATTTAAGTCCTTGATTACAGAACTGGTCAAGTTAAAACAGAAGGAACTACTGTAACACAGAAAAATATATCAAAGAATAATCAAAGAAACTCAGTTTTTGAAAAAATAACCGTTCAATAAGAGAATAAAGATAATAAGAGAACAAAGACAAGCTGAAGAAATGCATGAATAGAAGATCTCTTCATAGAAAGTACTATCAGTACTTGAATTTAATGACAGATTTTGGTATGATATAAAGGATATGGAAAGGAGCAGAAAGAGATTAAGCCAAGGAAAAGATAGAACATGGAAAGAAATCTGACAATTAATTCAGAACCAGGAAACATTTAACAAGTGTTGAAGGTTCTCAAACATTACCTTTAATATCTCTATGTATTTTCTTTTCAGAATGCAAGTAATCAAGCCCTTTCAGAATCTCTCTCAATATCGTAGCAATCTGGATTTCATCAAGAGAGCCAGGTTCTAACTAGAAAAAACAAAAACAAATTATAAACACCACAAAACCTCAGGAAATAATAAATCCTAAACACCAGTTGTTAAAAAGAATAAATCTAGTAACTACCCTACAAAACCAAGAGAACAGCAGAGGCAAAGGGGTGAACATGGAAATCAAACAAAACATAACGGTTCTCAATTTAACAGCATTTGAATACTGGGCTGAGGAGGAATGAATTATATTATCATGTCTCTAAAAGCCAAGAACAGATGATTAATATTTGACCTTCTTGATCAACTTAAGGTTTTCCAGTGACAGAAAAAGCTATGGCCTCTGTGGATATATTCATTCATTCATTCATTCATTTATTATATAGCCCGTTCTCCCATAGAAGAAAGAAGTAAAGACAATGCATGTATCAAGTATGGGGTGGTACTCAGTTGGCAGTTACTTCCAACTCAAGGGACTGACAATTTGCTAATCTGAAAAAAGTTTAAAATGTCTGTTCAAAACATACCCAAAAATGGCCATACAGGGCCCAAGGCAACTTACAAATCTTGGGGTATGTGGGATATTAGGCAGCTCCTTTCTGACAGCAAGTGCAGAAGAGTTGTTTGCACACTGCTTGCCCCACCTTGAGATGAACACCCCAGACCAGAGATTGTCCCCACCAGGCCCTTTAAAAAGTAGCACACAGTAAAACAGGAATCCAGCCTAACATTAAGGTGCTGGCAACCATCCAGCACAAAAACTGAATGTAGGTGAAGGATCAGTACATCATATACATGTATCATAAACGTAGGCCTGAGAGCCTTCTCATTTCCTAGTTTTTCTGCTTATGGGCATTCAGTGTTGCATGCATACTGGGCAGCAGTGGATCACAGGTTAAGAATCACTGCATTAACTCTGACAAAAACACAGTTAGTAAATTTCTTCCACTTTAAAAAAGAGACCCAGGGTTTCAATTTCCTTTGAAGAACAAAATGAAAGTTATACCACATTCTTCTGAGGGGCATTTTCAAAGTCAATTTCTACCACACCATTTTGCTCAGCGCAAAGGATTGGTTCCCTCCCTGAGCAACTAAGGTGATCCCTCAGTAAGGTATTTTTCCAAAGATCCAACTGCCCACTCACTGGAGAATTACCTTCCTAATAATTTCCCGGGGGGGGGGGGGGGGGGGGTAGCCGCATTGAGTCCAGTGGCACCTTTAAGACCAACAAAATTTTATTCAAGGTATAAGCTTTCATGTACAACCATACTTCTTCAGATATGGTATCTGAAGAAGTGTGCTTGCACACGAAAGCTTATACCTTGAATAAAATTTTGTTGGTCTTAAAGGTGCCACTGGACTCAAGCATTGTTCTTCTTCCTAATCATTATTATTACTGACAAAGCCCAATAGCAAAGGGGGGGGGGGACAGACATGAAAAGATTACAAACCAGCAAGAACAAAATTTTTACAGAGCTAATTTCAGAACTGCCTTTATGGGTTACTTCCTGCTTAATGCATGCAGTGCCTGGTATACAAGGGCTTAACACTTCACACTTCACTTTATTTTGCATACAACAACTCAGATCCAGCATTGTCCAAGCGGAAACAGAAAGCGCTGTCAACTTGCATAAGTTCTTGTGCAACACTTAACACTTTCCTCCCTACTGGTTGCATATCATCTTTCACAAGCAGAAACACAAGAGGGGATGCAGAAAGTTTTTACTTCGCACAGGTGGCCACAATAATCTTTTCCCTGAGTTTCCACTTGCACAAGAGCTCTTGAATAAGCAGAATTTTTGCGCTGGATCCAACCCGTTCTCAAGGAATCGCTCTCATCCTCAACTGTGTTATGATTGTACCTTCCCATTTTTATATCCCAAATACTTATGTAGGCAGATTCTTATTTACTGCCAATGTCAACTGCTAGAAGAGCCTCCTGCTGAACTGTCTTCACTGTTCCTGATTATCCATGTCTATATAGTTTCATTTTTAAAAATTTGTAGAGCAAAACTACTGTATCTGTAGGTAAGTACTATCTTCTGCAGGCAGACTCCCCAGTGAACCCTGCTCTAGTCTCATATCTGGCCCCAGCAATTCTCTACATTATCTTCTCCTCCACAATTCCTGAGACTTGTCTTTTCCTGTAAAAGAGAACTACGGTACACCTATGGAATATACTTTCACCCTATTCGTTTCTCAATATAGGGTGGAATGCAACTGCTAGAATTATTTTCTTACTTCCCTAGACAGAAAAATGCTGGATCCAAATAAAAAGGTGAACATAAAGTATTACAACAGAGGTATGCAACCCACGGTGTGTGTGCCAAACTGTAGCACCCCATACCATTTTGCTCAGAACATGGGGTTGATTCTCTCTCTAAACAACCACTGTGAGCCCCTGACACACTAGTAGTGATGCTGGGGACAATGGAATGGAAGAAGGTGGCAAGAGTTACACCCATCATTGTCACCCCAACTGGTGCAATTGCCAGCAGGATCCAAGGCAAGACCAATGCAATGGCAGCACCGCTGGGTTCAGCTTGCATCTAAGTGTGCCTGGCTATTTTTGTCTACCTGTACAGCAGGAATTTTACAAGAAACATTTCTTTTTTTCTTGGCATTCAGACCAAAATGGTTGTCTCTACCAGTATTCCAGAGTGTTACTGCCTCCGAAGCAAGCAAAGTATTTCATTCCCTTTTGTGAATCTTGTTGCCATAATGGCCCTCTCCTGGCCCAGAACAATAATTGTACATTCAGATGAGTTTGTGTATAGTCTCTAATTGTATTAATAAAAACTGTTTACTTACTAGGTCAAGAGCAGAACCTCCACCAAGATATTCCATGATAATCCATAATTTTGTATCCTATGAAAATAAAATTCCATCCAAATTGTGACAAACTATAAGAACTCTTTATTATCAAATAACTTTTTGCCATATGAGCTGCAGGTTTCATATTACATCTGTGTTTAGGTGTGCGTGTTAAACACAAATAAATGAAAAATAAGCTAATTAAAAGGTCATTTGATATACAAATAAGATCACAAATAGCACATATTTTCCTTGATATTTCTAGACAAGCAAAAGTTCTTATGATATTTTTCAGTAAACAGCATAGTATCAAACACGCAAGTATACTTGGGCTCATGAAGTCCTCCCCTCCCCCACCTTCTCTCATGCACAAAGACAAAATTGAAGGGGTTTTTTGCTTCAGGCAGTATTGGATCTTACCACAGGTTGCTGTGACATCTAGATTTGGGCTCTTCAACAAACCGGGGTTTGTTTCTTGCCCACAAATAAGGATTCTAAACCACAGTTAAATCCTGAGCATACCATGATTAATTTCACCTCCCCATATTTTTATTTATTAAAATATTTATTCCCCACCTTTCTTCTGGGCTCCAGGTGACTCACAAATAGTAATTAAAACATTACAAGGGAAAACTGAATAAAATTAAAAACTCCAGATACCTCCCTTACAAGATGTCTGCTGCTCATATCTCATCAAAAGCCCTGGCAAACAAGCACGTCTTGCAACACCTTCTGAAGACCTCTAACAAAGGGACCCCCCTCACCTCTTCAAGAACTCCCCCTCATCTCATTCCACAGAGTAGGAACCATGATGGAAAAGGCCCAGACTCTGGTCAGTGCCAGGTGGACCACTCCGAGTGGGGGAACAGCCAACAGGTCGCGGCCTGACGACGGTAGATGGCACACAGCAACATATGGTGAAAACGCTCCTTGAGATATGTGGCCCCAGGCTGTGTAGGGCTTTAAAGGTCACAAGCAGCACCTCGAACTGAACTCATAAAGAAACTGGTAGCCAGTGTAGCTGCCTCAAAATGGGCAAGATCTGTTTCCATCAGATGGTCCCTGTGGACCCGCTACAGTTTTCAGGTGGTCTTTAAGGGCAGGCCATATAGCACGTCATTACAGTAGTCCAACTCAGGGTTACAAAAGCATGGATCAGGGTCAGAGAAATGAGCCAGATGGCTAACCAGTTACAGGTGACAGAAGGCTCTCCTGGTCAATGAGTCTACAAGCACCCCAAAGCCTTTTCCCCATTAGGGTAACAGCAGCTTTTAGTGAGATAATGGCATGAGAGAAAACAGTTAAAGAACCCCTTTCTCTACAAACTGTTTCCCTTGATTCAGAAACACACTCAGAAAAAAAGCTTAGCACAATCAAAGAACAACACATAACACACAGGTCTGCCAACAACAGACAACAAAGGAATCATGGTAGGATTGTCTGATGAGAATTAGATGGGCCAGCAACAAGTGTATGTTTTATTCCAAAAAATGCCTGTCCCAGTCTGAAGAGACACAGGTAAGACTTGTCTCTGATACAACAACAGGCTTTGTAGGTGTTTGGAAACAGTGAACAGCATCTCCTGACACTACCAAAAGTTCCAGATTTCAAGAACAGGCAGGGACTTTTCTCATCTCCCCACATGCTGAGTTTCAGAGGTACTAGGAAACAGTCAGACTGCTCACTGCTTATAAATACTACCGCAACTCAGTACACAAAATCTCCACAGTAAGACAGAATTAAATGAATCCATTTGTGGACTCCTGTGATCAAGCCTGATTCCTGACCGTATACTCACACTTGGGATTCAAATGGAACCTCTTGGGATTCTAAGAAAATTTTCTAGTCCTTATGATTGCAGAAATAAAAAGGTACAACAAAATTTATTTTCTCTTCATATTATCCATTCAGCAAGAATACTTTTTTATATTTCAGGACAAGACTGCTGTAAGATAAATACAGCATATATCTGTCATGGCTTAACAAGTTTATGAAGTTACCTTCCATATAGTATATCATGTGCTCCATTTCCTAGTATGTAGCTCTGAAGCTATCTGAAGCTCCAACAGTCCTTAGTGCTCAATAAGTCTGCCACCCCTTCACTAGTACACTAATAAATCTTCACTTGGTATCAGAAATTCCATATTTTTGTAACTCAATCTCTCTGCATGGTTCCTGGATCCAAAGTAGTATGCAACACCATAGGTCCAGCAGAGCTCCTAACTTTTTCAAAAGCCTGCAACAGCCCCCACCATCACTGGACACAAGAACTTCAAACACAGTCTGCAATAAAGTGTGATACTGCTGATAAAAGACAAAAACTTGCATAGACTGCACACACCCACAGAGGGTCTGTATATCATAGCCAAAAGATGTCCTTAGTTTGTGATATTATTTAATTAAATCTTACTTACAGAAGAAAGTGTATTTTTAATACTCTACTCATTTGACAGTTTGGATCAATTCATTAAAGGCTGATTTATACAACCATTCTCAACATATACTTTACTGAAGCTATATGCCTTTGAAAAGCTATCACAGATTAGTTACCAGGAACAGAGCTTTATCACTCAGCCAACACAGTATCAGCCAACACAGCAGAGGTTATTTGCAACTGATAACCTTACCTCATCTGACCCTGCAAATGTCCAACCAGCTTTTCAATTAATCCAAGTCAGAAAATGAAGACAGAGGTCTAAATCTAGGAAGGCAAAGCCTGGTAATTAAGCTGCTCAATATACTCTAAGAACTTCAGCCTTTAATGCAGATTTTCAGAGTAACAAAATTATCAAAAATGGCTCCACACTATTCTGAAGACTGCCTGGGGGGAGGACCCAAAAGGTGCCCTACCAATCAGCCAAGAGACAAGTTAGGACATTAAGATAAACGTGCAATAACACGTTTTTTACAACCAAAGAGAAGACCAGAAGTGGAACCACATTAGGCAGTGTCTAAAAGATTACAACAAGACAGACAAGACCATCTTCCCACTCTATTTAACATTAGTGGAGTCTATGCAAGAGGATTATTAAAATATCTCAACCATGCCCTTGCAATCCCATCAAGATCTGCAGGGCAGCTTACAAAAATACATCAACAGAACAAAGAAATGATAGATCAGCTGCAGAGAAATCAGATACCAGATCAAATAGAGGGACAGTCAGCAACACAACATGTAACAACCAGAAATTCGAACTCACAAACATCTCCTAAACAAAACTCTTTTTGAACTGCAGGTGGGATCCTGACAAAGAAGGGCATTTCATAGCCACAATGCTGATGATATTGACTAGTCCCCTTCTCATATAATGTTACTACTTGTTATGCAGAAATGTCTTTTTACTTCAGGGTTTGGGCTTGAAAAACACCCCCACTCAGTTTTAAGTTTTTCTCTCCCCTAGCAGAAAGTCAGGCAGGAAGAGGAAATTCAGTAGCTCCTAAGTCTGGCCCAAGTACCAACCATCAAATCTTTGGAAATGCTAACAGCCATTCTGGCTGGAGACACTGAAATGGCCAGAACACTGTACCGTCTAAATTAAAGAATCTGTCTTAGGATAAGATCAGTATAGAGTGAGTGACAGGGAAACTGCATGTTTACAACTTTCTTTTATATTCCTTGTTCAATCATTGTGTAGAACAAGTGTGTGTCTAGCAAGGGTGGCCAAAGTGTGGCTCGGGAGCCACATCCGGCTCTTTCACACATATTGTGTGGCTCCAGGCAGGGGAAGTGAAGGGGAGGCAAGCCTCCACAATCAGTCTTCCCTGCCCTGATTATCAATATCTGTTTTTATCCCTTTCATTTTTATTTTTGGCAGTCTCATTTAATGTTAATAAAAATCAAATTTGCATGTTTTTCAATAAAAAGTGTGTGTAATATTTGTTCATGTCTTGCAGCTCTCAAACATCTGATGTTTATTATATGTGGCTCTTACGTTAAGCAAGTTTGGCCACTCCTGGTTTATAGACTTTTCACTCTTAACTATTTTAAATGCTGGTGGTCATTCTCCATTCCACACATACCTTCAGCATTCAAACACATTACTTAAAAGAGGCACCAGGGAAAGGGAGGTATCAGTTGCTAAAATGCTATTTTTCCAAGAGCGTGCAAGTGCAGTAAGCCGCTTCATGTCACTGGTTAGTGGGAGACACGGGCACTATACAGAATGTTAAAATGACAATGTGGAAAGGGAAGCTGGGAGTACTGGCCCTTTCAATAGGTAATTCCTAAAACAACCGGTTGGTAGCAGTAGTGAGGGGGGGAAGACACACCAAGGGTCACGTGAGCCAGCACAGTGATACATCACTGGGCAAAGACTCAGGACAGTTGGTGGATGCTTAGATGCTTCAGAGGGCAGAATGGAACAGTGCTCACTGGTCAGGGGGACTGTTCTGCCAAACCTGTAGATGGATCTTTAGAGTTGCATGTAGTGGTATAGTTTGGTGCAGTGGTTAGGAGCGCAGACTCTAATCTGGGAGAACCGGGTTTGATTCCCCACTCCTCCACATACAGCTGTTGGTGTGACCTTGGGGCAGTCACAGCTCTCTCAGAACTCTTCTCTCAAGAGCAGCTGTTGAAAGAGCTCTCTAAGCCTCACCTACCTCCCAGGATGTCTGCTGTGGGGAGCGGAAGGGAATGGAGATTGTAAGCCGCTCTGAGACTCCTTTGGGTACTGAAGGGTGGCGTATAAATCCAATCTCTTCTTTTTCTTCCTCTTGAGTATAAATGAATAAAGTTTTATGATTTTACTTGATCAGCCCAGAGTGTTATTGTATTCTACAAGCCTCCACAGAAAGGGAAGAGCCTGGAAGTTATCCAACAGGGAAATTATGATAAAAAATAATTAAAGTTATCCAAATATTCTGTACCTAAATGTATGGATTGATCTTGGACCCTGGTTTATATTATTTTGATCAACATCCTCTGGTTTTGAAAACCACCTCTCAAAATAGCACTATAACCATTTTCAGAATACTTATACAAAGTCAGTGCACTCCATCATAAACAAAAGACTAGGACAGAGAAATCTAGATTTAGGCCATAACATTTATATGTTGTGCTAATCTCCTGCAGCAAAAACATACAAACTTGGACAGTTTAAAAACTCAATTACTGTAGACAAAACATGTTTGACATAAAATATGGCAACACTCAAAAGTCAGTGGAAGGACATTCCAGCCTCACAAAAGACTCTGCTATTGACCTGATTCTTCAACAAGGGTCTTCAAAAGAAAAATACAATGTGAAACTGCTAAGTGTAGCTATAACTGAGAGTGTAAACAGAGACAATTTTTTACCCAGTACAGATGGTGCTTAGTATAATTAGAAAGACTTATTACCAATTAAAGCTATTGAGAACGGTCACTGTTTATATTGTTGCCTTTGGAGACATATGAATGTCACAGACTGTACACATTACATTTCATTGCTTCAAAACCATTATTCACCATCTTTTCATGGATGCATGCTTGGTGACTAAAGACTGCATCTAATGAAGTGGCTCTAACCCACAGAGTCTTATGGCACATTAAGAGTTACTTTTTAAGGCTCCCACAAAAAATAATGTTTTAAAAAAACAGACCCTGTTTTAAAAAAACTGTGAGTAAACTGACTATTTTGTCCTTTGTCTGCTACAGCTGACAGCACTGATGAAGGCTTGGTACAGAGGGGAGACAAGAATGAACTGAAGCACTATGGAGACAGTCTTGTTTCTGGTACTCCTATAGCAACTAATTAAGACACATTATCTAAGAATAGTCCACACTAAGAAGTAGAGAAACATTATCTCCCAGTCTAATTCTAATACCAGAAATATTGCCAAGATGCAAGAAAAAGGTAGGAGCAAGGACAGAGAAAGATTACCAGCCCCCATGTGGGAGTGGGGGATCCCCCAATTTGGCAGGCTCCCAACAGCCACCACCCGTTGCAATGCCCCAGCATGACGACGTCACACAGAAGTGGTGTTATCACACCAGGGACGTCCCACGTGGCGACACTGCCCCGCCCCCACTCCCAGAGAGCTCCCTCCTACCCCCTGCCGGCAAGAGAAGAGGACCCGGCAACCCTACCCACAAACTCTATTTTCTGTGAAAGACATACCTGCTTCCATATATAAACAGGCAGGCACATGACTTTAAACGGAGAACCCCCCTCACTCCCCCTCAGACACTCAAGCTGTGTTTCAAATCTAAAATGCAAAGGAGATCTATTAATTACAAAAAAAAGAAGTCCTCTTCCTTTTTGGAACAACTAGAATAGCTTTGCCAATAACCAAGTGTACTGTCTTGAACATTAGAAGACCTTGAGCCAAAAGTGGTGATCTCAGGAAACGGTCATTATGGGAGTTTCATCATTTCCCCCAAAAAGCCTTTTAAGAGATGGAAATGGTTGTGTTGAAGATAATTCTCAAGACCCTGTGCAGAGCTAATGAAGAGAAGCATTTTAGCTGGTGAGCATTCCCAAGATGCTTCCCTTCCTTTGAAGTCTCTCAGTATCGTGACAAATGCTTGCTTCCCTTGGACTGCATCCTTTTGAGGGTAGAGAGGGATGAGCTGAAATATCTTCTATACACAAATCCTTATGGCCAGCTAGCCAGAAGCTCCCTGTGATCAACAAAATAATTCTGCTCTGCACATGGCACATTTGTTCTTTTCACTGAAGTTTTCCAGCCGTCTAATATCAACAACATTTTTTTTAAAACCCTGTCTCTTGACAGGCAATGTAGAATGCAGTGGAGAGAATAAAATAATTCCACCAGAAGAGTGACACAGTTCTCAAATACTGACTAAACAAACAGGTTTGACGTGGTCTAGAAAAGCAGTTTTCATCCAAAAGTTTATATGCAAGACCAAAGTTTGAAACCAATGTCTTGCTTAGAGACTGAATGTTTCAACTGCACATCTCTACAAAACAGAAAGCATCTGCCTAAACCAGGGGTGGCCAACCTGTGGCTCGGGAGCCACATGCAGCTCTTTCACACATATTGTGCGGCTCCTGGCAGGGCGGCTGGGGAAGCAAAGGGGAGGCATGCTTTTTCTCTCTTTCTCCCTTCCTTCCTTCCTTCCCTCCTCCCTCCCATCTATTTGCTTTCCTAGTTTCTCTCTCTCTCTCTTTCCACTTCTTTAATTCTTTCTTTCCATCTCTCTCTTTTTCTCTCTCTCTCTCAATATCATTAGCAAACAAGTAATTTCATTATCAATAACCGGTTCTCCTCGTTTGTTTTTATTTTTGGCAGTCCCATTTAACGTTAATAAAAAGCAAATTTGCGTATTTTTAAAAATAAAAATGTGTGTCTGATATTTGTTCCTGTCTTGCGGCTCTCAGACATCTCTATGTGGCTCTTACGTTTATTCTATGTGGCTCTTACGTTAAGCAAGGTTGGCCACCCCTGGCCTAAACTATCTGAAAAATGGAAACGTTTGAGCAATGTATCCTTCCTTGGGGGGGGGAATCCAAGCATCCAATATTTTGTGTAGGAGTTTCAAAAGTTATTGTACATTTTAATAGTTCAGGCATTTATAAATTGTATACTTTAGTACATTAGGCACTTTTATCTCCACATAATTTATGCCTCTCCATTCTCCCTAAGGAACCAAATCAGATTCTTTTTCTCACTCCTAGAATTATGCTTCCTCCTTGCCATGTTCCATTCAACAGATGGCTGTTCATTATCCTGTCAACAGGCTGACTCCAACAAGCTAGGATTTTTAGTGTATTTTAAGTTTTTTCTCAATCAGACAAGCCTTTATTGGCATGGATATATACATACAGTAGGAGGCAAGTTTTTTTGGTAATGTTTTCTTATTTTAGCCAGCCTGAACCTCAGAGGGCAGACTGAGTAGTCCATCCCCCACCAACACACGAACCTAGTTTTCTTCGTAAAAAGAAAGACACCTAACCTTTGTTGCTCAAGGTACACTGATAATTTAGGGCCATCTAGTGGTGAAACATCGGCATTAATCTCAGTTACTAACATGCAGATTTCTCCAATCTGTTAATCAGAGAAAGCAATTACTCTAAAACAAGGGTTTCGAACTCATGGGCCGGATCTGACATAAATGAGACCTTGTTGGGCCAGACCATGTGTGCCATAAAATGTAATGCCAGGTAGCAGAGATATAAACTTTATAAAGGATGCAAACGCAAAGATTGTTTTTTACTTAAAATTAAAACATGCTTAAAACATTAGCGCTCTTAACAGTCTCTGGTAACTGACACCTCTTGCTCTGAATTATTGCATCAGAATGTCTGTGCTGTTGCAATCTTGAGTATGCTGTTCAGGTGTGTATCTGTAAGCTGCAAACCTACTTTTGATTTATTGACATTCACTACAGAAATCTCATGTTCAGGGTTCTGAGTCTAGGACCCAGGGGAAAACATGAAATGGCTGAGCGACTGAGAGAGTCTTGCGAAGCAAGCTATGATCCCCCCACTGCAGCCAAAACTGCCCCCACTGCTGGACCTTCTGAGGGCACCTGGTGTTTTTGGCCACTGTGTGAAAGAGCGTTGGACTGCATGGGCCACTGGCCTGATCCAACATTGGCTTCTCTTATGTTCTTATGATCCAGCAAAAGCAACCAAACTGGAAGCAGGAGATGGCCAGTTCCAGGCCCTCTGCGGGCCTGATCCAGCCCACAGGCCACATGTTTGAGACCCCTGCTCCAAAAGATATCACTGAAGACCGAATGCATGTTTTTCAAAAGTCAAATGCATAATGTGGTTGTTAATATTAATTTTTAGCTTAAAGAGGCAAAGGAAGGAAAAGCCAGATCACCAAAGTATGACATCAGAAGCTATTGATGAGTACAGCTAATGTAGTAAAATGGGGCAAAGCATTTACATTGGACTGGATTTTATCTGTACATAGGATCACTAGGACCATATTTTAAAAAAGACACTGACTGGTTCACAGGCACAAGAATCAGAGCTGTTGAAGCTCAAGCAGAAGCAAAGGCATAGACAAGGGGATCCACAGCCTAAAACACAAAACACTAGTGAGACGCTTCTTTTCTAAACTGCAAATCAGACTTCTCCACTCAGGGGCTCCTCCTTACTCAAGTCTTTCCTAGGTATTACTGGCTTCTCCTGAAAACAACAGTTACTTGCTCCAGAGATGCAGCTTGTAAGGCTGACCAATATTTTGTATTCCTAAAAAAACATGTTCCAGCAACATCTCCACTGTTTCTGTTTGATCTTCCGTCTGCTCCATCTTCTGAAATTTTTCTGCAACGTTAAAGCCTCAAAACTTTCACACCAGAGATTGTGCCAACGGAAGATCATGTATGCGCAACCTAAAATGATTATTTTAAAAGACAGAGATGCAACTGTCAATCTGCAAGTGGTACTCGACACCAAGACCTCTAAATGGTAAAACTCACCAAAATTCCAAAACACCTCATGGCCCCAAAAATGATGTATGACTTACAGGATAATTCATAAAGCCATTAGATGGTAGCAGTTAATTCATCAAACACACTAGCTTTATTGTGAGATGGATCTTGGAACCAGTGTTCCCTCTAAGCTGAGCTAGCTCACAGTTTTTTAGCATCCAGCTCACACATTTTTGTCTCAGCTCAGGAAAGACGGCTCCAGAACAAACTAATTTATGCAGCAGCCAAATCGCTCGCTCACAACTTTAATACCAGTAGCTCAGAGAGTAGAATTTTTGCTCACAAGACTCCACAGCTTAGAGGGAGCATTGGAACATACCCTACCATTCAAAAGATCTGTGTGGACATATATGGCATTATGAATGAGGGAAAGGGGTGAGAACACTGCAAAAGAACATAAGCTCTTTTCTATCTCATCCACGTTACTCATATACCAACCTTGTCTTCCCATTCCTGACATGACAGATTTTAACACATCTGGTACAGACTGTGAAGCATCTAGAATACTGCTAGTACAAAATAAATCATACCTGGTAACCACAGTGCACAATGTATTGGAAGTGAACTATGAAGAACTGGCAGTATTTAGGAACACTCAAACACCATTTCGTATTCTCAAAGCTGAGAACACATCTCTTTCCAATGCCACCAAATGCAGCTGTTCCTAAAAGGTCTGAACGCCACTTACTCACACAGACCCTGCCCACTCTTGTAGGATGGAAAGGATTATACACTACACCATGAGTTCATAAATCCTCTAAATCTAATTCTCATGGTAATCTACCATTTTCAGTTGTGAATTGGAGGAGGAGGAATTGGAAAAACATGCACGTATACATCAAGCATACCATTCGCCCATGACAGCTTTTCCTCAGAATTTGCACAACTTTGCTGAACCAAAGGGAATGAAAGCCGAGGCAGAGTCATGATCCCAGCCTCAAACAGCATCTAGGAGCCTTACTAAAAGAGGTGGAAGTAACTGAGACCTTCGTGGAGGCCCTAGGGTCTTGCAACTCAGGCACAGTCTCCAATACAAATAACTGGTCCAGGAGCCAGGATCTGGAATCTCTGTACATATTGTTCCACATACAAGGGTCTTATTTCCCCCTTTTAACTGGATTTAATTTATTCTTCTGTTTTTGACCTGGTCTCCTCTATGCACAACACAAAATTTGCTCTCTGTTCTTCTTTGAGGATCTAAGAGGAAACACTTTCATTTGAGTGAAAACAAGCATTCTAAAGAGAGCTAAAACAAAAAGAGGAGTTAAAACTTCTCTATTTCACACGGTCAAAGTAGTTTAACATTTTTATTTACAAATTTATACATTACATTTTAACCAAGTTCCCAAGGTGGTTTATAACAATGTTAACCTACTGCTTAAAACACAATTAAAGCAGACCAAACACAACAAATATAAAAATAACAAGAGAAGAATCACTGGACACACCTTTTAAGGCAGCTCTTTAAGATGCTGGACCCAGTTTGTTTAGGATGTTAAGCACTAACAAGCACTTAGAGCCTGGAAGTGAACTAGTAGCCACTGAACCCTTTAAGCATTAGCATGTACAACACTTTGCGGCAGTCTAACTTGGAGGTGACCAGAACATAGATCACTGTTGTCAGATCTTGCTTTTCAAGGAAGAGCCAGTAATCAGCCAAGGTCATCCAAAAGCACTAAACACTACAGATGAGGTCAGAGTATCCTTGGGATATAAATTGCCGCTCATTCTACGCGGGATTACACTCCCCTTGAAGGAATAGGTCTGTAATCTGTGGGTGCTTTTGGACTCAAGCCTACTCTGCTAGATGAGCAGGTGGCAACGGTGGCCAGGCGTGCCATTTAACAGCTTTGGCTGGTTAGTGAGCTGTGGCCTTTCCTGGGCAGAAAAGATCTGGCCACTGTAGTGCATGCCCTGGTTAGATCTGGCATCAATTACTCAGTGTATTCTATGTGGAGGCTGCCCTTGAAAAGTGTTTGGAAACTTCAGTTGGTGCAAAATGCTGGGACCATACCACTCCAGTCTTGGCCTATCTACACTGGATCCCAATCTGTTTCCAAGCGCAATTCAGGGTGATGGTGATGACCTTTAAAGCACTATATTGTTTGGGATCAAAATATCTGAATGACTGCCTACACTGTTATGAACCTACCCAACCACTGTGGTCATCTTCTGAGGCCCTGCTTCAGGGGCCCCTGCCTTCTGAGAGGACTTTCTTGATTGTGGCACCAAAACTCAGGAACTTTCTCCCCACGGAGATATATCTGTCCCCTTTCTGTTGCCATTTTCCACCAGTGGGTGAAGACTGCTTTGTTTGGAGTGATCAGAGACATTTTAATTGTTGTTTTTGTGTTTTGGCGTGTTTATTTTAGCTCTGGTTTTAGTTAGTTTTTAAGATGTCATTTGCTAATTTGTTTTTGGTAGCCCTGAAGAGGACAGAAAAGTGCCGGATAAATTTTATAAAATAAAAATAAATAAAATCTGCAGAATCACTACTTCCAAGCTGTAAACCTGGCCCTTCAGGGGAAGTGCAATCTCACATGGAATAGCTTAATACCCAGTTTTCCTGTTTGTACTCTCATCAACCAAAAGTATACATTTGGAAACACTGCAAAATCAAGAGTACAAAGGTTACACATGTAGGACTCCCTGCAGATGTCTGTCTGTATGTGTAGACATGGGGGGTGGGGGGGGTGGGGGGGTGAGGCCAGCAGTCACGCTCCTGTTTGTGCACAATATATATTCAATGTGGGGGGGAACCCCACACTGCCACTTGGCAGTTAAGGAAGTTAACACATTTTCTTTTTGGAAACCTAAATACTACATAAAAGGAATCAGCAATTCAATACCTGAGAGCATGTTGACATGAACATCCCGAAGAACCAGTTTCCCCAGAAGTATGCATAATTGTGGGGTAACACTAACAGCAGGAAAGGCTAGAAAACTCTGACAAAACTAGACAGTCATCATTACATTAAAGCTCCGGTAATAGATACAGGGTTGACGTCATCATTTAGATTCATAAATTCAGAAATTAGCTGGGGTAACACATAGACCACAAACTGCATGCAACTCAGAATGGTTGCCAAGTGAATTCTAAGATCCCTAACACTAAAAGCTGAATCACACAAATGGGAGGCTTGTTTGGAGCAGCATTCCAGACTATAGATGTGGGACTGCAGATCTGAAATACACCCTCGAGGACAGGCTAGCATGTCAAAGCAATAACTTGACTTAAAATCCATCTTCCTAACGTGTGCAGGCGCTTCTGTTTGTGCATATTTCTTTTTAACAGGGGAGCACATGAAGCACACAATCCCCAGCTCAAGCTGTGCCATGTGACTCTACGCATGTGTTTCTCTCAGCTCTAGCCATTAACTTAAGAGGGAAGCCAAAAATTCTTTCAGAAGAGCAGAAACAGCGTCCTGGATAAATTAGCTGTGCCTGGTCCCCCATGATGACCAAGATAACTAAGCTGCACCAAGTACCGGGACATATGACTACAGACTCCTGCCATTTAATCTATGAAATGGCAAACCAATGTCATTACACGTATGTATGGAAAACAGTAACTACATCCAAATTAAATTGGTGACCCTGTAACTCCAACAAAACACAATTCCTGAGAAGTGGTAAAGAAGCTGCTAGCCACAAAACTCAAACTATGTGTCAATTTATAAGGCTAATAGTCTAGGTATTTTTCTTACACCTCTGAAGACTGACCCTTGCCTGAAGTGATCATTCAGGCAACTGTACCCTATACTGCAACATGCAATCAGCCTTACTGGACAGTAGGAAAGGTTACTACAGAAGCTGCTGTTCTACAGAAAGGTAGAAAGCCATGCTATTTATCGATGCTTTATCATCGCCCGCCCACCCCATTCCTCCAAGGAGCTCAGAGTGGCATACACAGGTCTCCCGCTTCTACTGTACACCCACAAGGGAAGCTGAGAGTTTGTGATCAGCTTGGCCCAAGGTCATTCAACAACTTCCATGTTTTCATGGATCTCCCAGTTTAGTGTAGTGGTTAACAGTGCAGACTCTAATCTGAGAGAACCGGGTTTGATTCCCCACTCCTCCACATGCAGCTGCTGGTGTGACCTTGGGTCAGTCACACGTTCTTTCAGAGCTGTTATCTCAAGGGCAGTTCTCGAGAGAAGTCTCTCAGCCCCACCTACCTCACAGGGTGTCTGCTGTGAGGAGGGGATGGGAAAAGGGACTGTAAGCTGCTCTCAGACTCCTTCAGGTAGTGAAGGACAGGGTGCAACACTGTAACCACAGCACACCTGGTCTTGGCTACACAGCACACATCTGCAACAGACCTTTGGATGGTAATAGTCTGACTATTTGGGGAGGAAAGAGAAGGAGCTGTTCAGGCATACAGTGCAGGTGAAGTGGGAAAGAAAAAATTTACAAGGGATTTTTGACACCATATAGAACTTAACTTTGAACAACAATAGTTTCAGAGGCTAACCGTGTTGGTCTAAGTAGAACAGCTAGAGTACAGTCCAGTAGCACCTTAGAGACCAATAAGGGGAGGGGGGTATGAACTTTCAAGAGTCAAAGTTCCCTTCATTATCTGAAAGATCATACCTCAAAATCTTTCTGGCCTTTAAGGTGCTACTGGGCTGGAATGTAAAAAAAAAAAAAAAAAGTGTTAGATCATACCCAGAAAGAACAGAAACAAAACGGCTATATAATTTTAGTGAAATGCTAAATAATTCTTGCTACCAAATGGAAATTCAAGATACATCCAGGCTATAGAATTAAGCATGCCTAAGTGAACAGGTAACCCGGGGAACTGTAGTTCTGTAAGAGGCATCAAAGATCTCTAACAATTTTTAGCAACTTTGCCAAACCACAACTGTCACAATTCTTTTAAAGGAAGCCACAGCAGTTCAACTGGTATTTAAACAATATACTCATTTTGTAGTGTTCTGTGTGTGTTTACACATACCCAATTTCAGAATATTTCATTCTTAATGTAAATGCAAGTGTGTGTATGCTGCGATCAGTATTCCTTCTGAAACACACATTAATATAGTAGTTTCCATTTAAGCAAGCCTACAAAAACTCTCTATGCTGACTGCACATATCTTAGAAGAGCAACAAGTAAGTTTGCCTGGAGTTCAAAGTAGTTCCTCTTCCACTGAAAGCTATTCTACTACTTCTATTGGTAATGTAGTAATATTTTGAATGCAACATAAAAAGGAAATCTCTCACCTTTAAATAGGATCCATAATATTTGGTAACATAGGGGCTGTCACACTGACTTAGCACCGTGATTTCCTGTTGAATGTCTTCTATTTCATCTTCAGCTTCTTCCAAATCAATAATTTTAATAGCGACAACTTTTTGAGTTCGATTGTCTATTCCCTTAAAAACTTCACCAAATGAACCTTTGCCAATCTTCTCCAGTTTTGTAAAAAGTTCTTCTGGATCTGCTTTCAGATTCTGCCAGAAATACAGAAGAGAAAAACATCTTAGTTTTTACAATTAAAGCATTTTATACCACTGCTCACTTATGCTGCAGGTAGGGTAGGCTGATAATGGCAAATGATCTGAAAACTATCCCAAGCAGGTATGTGAAAATAATTGCTCTATATTCTCAGCCTATTGTAGTGATTTCTCCCACTGGAATCTGGTACCGTTCTTCCAGTAAAGGTAAGAGTCTCTGTCTAAGGAAGCTTCACTACAGAAATGAAGACGTGCCAGAAACCCTGAATCTAAAGGAATCCTAATAAAGTAACTTGGAAATGGAAGTTCTAAGTATAAGTTTAATCATTAGACAAATCTGTATCTATGTAATATATTTGGAGGGTTACAAAATGAAGCTAGTTTAGGCAAAGAAAATATGTGGCATAAAAAAGGAAGAGGCCAGAGACTGGGGTGCTGGGAAGAACAAAAGTGCTACTCAGGGGGGAAGCTTTCCTGCCTTGGACACTGCAGCACTGCCTCCTCCCCCAAATTACTCTGGATTACTGAAACCTCACCGCACAGTGCCAACATACTTTCAATGACTGCTCTACAACCCTGAAGGCCATGAACTAGCCTCGCTTTTTAATAAGCAGCAAGGATTATAGGGTAACAAAATGCAGCATGACAGCACAAATTACACAAGGCACAGCGTGCACACAGGCACAAAGCGAAGTATCCGTTGACCATGAACTCCAATCATATTTTCTCACAATATTCATGTCGTATATAATAGTTTTTCTGAAGTGGCAATTTCCCTTTCATATTGCATTATGATGTCATCCAGCAGAAACAGTAGGAATAACAGACTCTCTAGCCTCACAGTTGTCAAGGTTACAAATGCACATCCCTAATTTAGAAGCCCTTTCCCTGCAACTAGCTCCAGAACACTTCTGCACACTCCCCTCCTAATCAAGCCTCACAGCCTATCACTGCCTTCTTACTGGCCATGTGCTGTAACGGTGGGCATCTCTGAACAGAAATACAGGGTTCCAAAAGCGAGGACAGAGTAATCACGTGTAAGCAAACCCCACAGCAACAGAGGTCCAGCATTAAGTTAGCCAGAATTTTATCTTTTGGGCTGGTTGTCCGAATCAGATGACACAAAACCCAGAGAAGTCACAGTAAACTATGTTCACTGCTAGTGTGCATGCTTTCATAATTTTGTTTCCGTCTAGTGACAGCCAACTTCTGACAACCCCTTGAGGTTTTCAAAAAAAAAAGAGACATTCAGAGGCAGTTTGCCTTTGCCTGCTTCTGCAGAGCAACCCAGGACTTCCTTTGTGGTCTTCCACCCAAATACTAACCAGGGCTCATAGCACATACACACACATTAAAGACAGGACATTTGTGTGATGCAAAAGACTGGGCTGTGAATATAAATGCAAGCACTCTGAGTTGATCTGCACAGCTCCATTCCTTAACAAGTGAAATGGAAATGTTTGGCACCATTTTTGCAAGGCACTTTAGAGTGTACATGTATTTGTCTCAGAAAGTGCAGACAAACCAGCAAGACAGAAATCAAACTTCTCCCCCTGAGCAAAATGGCTTCCCAGAATCTCGTCCATGACAATTTTGTAAACACTGCTCCATGTTTCAGGCTGTGCAAGGAAAGGTACTCCACACTTGGGAAGGACAGGAATGTAAGAAGCCAATTTCTGTTAGCAATTCCCTGTTTTTTAATACTTATTACTTGACTGGTCAAATATCAATCCTAGACAAAAGGCACACAAAAAACATAGTCTGTCCCACAATATTTGGTAATAATATTTCAAATGAGAGAAACACAAAAAAGTGCCAAATTAAAATAATGGGGGAAAACAGATCCCAAAACTACTGGGAGCACCTGCTGCACTGAACATTCATGCAAGCTGTAAGGTTCCAAGATATAGTTGGAAGTTACATGACACAACAACCTGCTGAAGCTAAACAGGCTTGGGTGTAGTCTGTGCTGGGATTGGGAGAGTTCCAGGGCATCCTACATAAGCTACCTTGAATCCATTATGGAAGAAAGGTAGGATGTAAATGGAATGAGGAAACAGATACAGAATATATTGATAAAACATGAAGGTGTGGTTAGAGTTTTGTGGCTAAGTGCAATGGAGTTTTACATCATAACCCTATGAGAGTCTACTCTGGTTGAGTAGCATGTAGAGATAGGGTTTTGTACTGATGTCCCCAACATAAAGCTGGGGAGGAAATCTACCAAAGTAGAATATGTTGCACTGTTTACACTCAGTTTAAAATACTAAGATGTCTGATCCAATTGAGCATGGGTACAATGCCCACATGATTTTTCCATCTCCCCCCCCCCCCCCAAGTAAGCAAATGAACAAGCACAGAGGCAGCAGAAAGGAGCATCGTAGACACCGGGAAGTGTATTCACGCCTCCCATTCCTCCATCCATTTTAAAAGCAACCAGTATAAGAATATGCATATCAGGATTAAATAAAAGCGTTAACACACTGCCAGCTATAAATACCTAGCTAGCAATAATCCAAGAGATAAATATCTTTCTAAGGAGACAATGTAAGCATTTCCTTTGGACAAGTATTGTTTCCATTATGAACAGCAATAAAGTTTTATATTTCAACTTTACAGCAATGCTGTAGACAATTATACCCTGATATAGATACATACATATATAGTTTACTGAAAGAGCTGCTAAATCAGATGGAAGTGTAATCATTTAGAGGGCATGCTTATTTGTGTATCAACTAGCCTGGCTGTCTATGATGAACAAAAATTTTCTCCAGGCAGCCAAACAGGGAACCTTCCTAGAAGGCTCCCCCCCCCCTTTTCCAAATGACTAACAGACACATACTGAGCTCAGCAAGGCTGTAGAAATGTTTGTGAACAAGGTACTCGCATAGACTTTAGAATAAACTTGTGGGCAAGGGATTTTTAAAAGTTACAGCATATCACCTTATTTCTAGGGCACTTCGTAGATAATAAATACTCATTATCAGCTTTTTACTCATTTAGTAGTTGTATAGAAATAAAATTACCATCTTTGGAGGAATTAGTAGATTATAAATAAGTGTTAAGCAGCTAAAAATAAACCAAGCAAACTCTATACCTGAAATATGACAAAAAGGAACATCAGATCCAAAGATTGTGTGAGTAAATCTAAAGTTTCCTATTTACATCTTTTATAGCTAGATGCCAAACATAACTTTCACTCGAAGCTTTGGTTAATAATCTCTGCCATAAATTCACAAAGGGCAACATTACCCTCTTCAATCCTCTACAGACTTTAATCCAGTTGATCGCAAGGTATTAATGACCTGACAAGCATTCATGGGACTGCCTGGGTGACTCTCCATTCATGGGGAGAAAGATTAGGCAAATGATGCTAACTGACCACCTATTTGACCACAGCCAAGGATTTGGGGTTTTTTTGCTTTAATGTCATTTTTTTTTAAATCTGTAATCACAGATCCATGTGGATAAAAGCCAAACAGAAGTACTATTAAACAAATTGTCCATAATCACAGAACCCTTACTTAATATTGCTATTTTATTTAACAAGATTTTTACCCTTCCTTTCTGGCCTCACGGGGCCACCAAGGCAGATACACAATAATCCATTAGAATACTTTTTAAAGTGTCATCATTTCACAATAACTAATCTGTTTTTCCAAATTAATGCTTAAAAAAAATCTGATCAAGAACTGACCAGATGTTTTTTTAACTGGTTAAATGCCAAGCCCAGTGACACCCTCTTGATTCATTGTGTAAAGTAAACCTAGGCTCTCTGTTTTCCTGAGCCCCCCCTGATCTTGCACATGAGCAGGGCTAGACTTGAAAAGGGAGACAGACACCCATTTATCCCACCACCACCTCCAGTCAAGCACAACCAAACTGTATATGCTACAGCCTGTGGAAAACATAGTCTCAGGGCCTAAGTAAACTATCCTTTCCTTGATGTACTGGATCCTGAGCTCCCTCCCCATTATCCTGGTAAGCCATGAACCAGACCACACAAGAAGGGCCTATATGCTGTTCCACATCTCCCTTGCAGAAACCAAATTACAGGGCCCACCTTTCAACACCCATTGCCCTTCAAAATGCAGCATGCTATGGATGGATAAACAGGACTCACCAGGATTGGAATAAAAAATTACGCTACATATAAAGTATGTGGTGTGTAACTTGATGCTTCTCCATTTTTCACCTGCTCTCTGAAATATATTTTTGCATTACTCAAACACGCATGCAAAATAACTTTTGTACAACAGTTGATTGATTGCAGTCTCAAGAAAAAAAAGTGAAAGTCACTGAAGTCTAACGTCTTTATTAAAACAAAAGGATATAAGGGAAAGTTTGTGAGGCAGCAAATACTTTAACCATACCCTGTAAATTACAATTTCACATAGTCACAAAGATTATTTCAAGGCTGTTACTCCACTGCCAACTTGCCATATGCCGCTAACAAAAACAAAACAAGAGAAACCAGTCTTAGAGATGCAAACCCTTACACCCATTTATACATAAGCACAACACTCTGTGAATCGAATTCTCCTTTCAGATTAGGACCCAGGCAGCCCTCCACACTAGGTCAGGTGGGCACCACAGGTCACTCTGAAGGTCACCAAGAGTGCAAGCATATGCAGGGTCAGCCTAGGCGAAAGCTCACAGATTCCAGCTGCCTGCAGTAACTCTGCGCAGTGATCCTGAACTCTCCTAGCCACAAACTCTTCAGACTTTGCTTTTTTGCAGGATACGGACCCTATGCCCAACACAATTATTTTCAGCCGCCTTGAGCAGCCCCCCCCCCCCTCGCCAGGAGAGGATATACTTTTCCAAAGAAAAAAGAAACCAAGCAGGGGAGGAGGTGCCCTTAATTTAAGGCAGGGTTTTACACAGAGCAGGGGGAGGCTGAATAACACTCCCCCCCCCCACATTCCCTTCTCTGCCAGAGCCTGTTGTCGTCCCTCCATCTCAGCCACCTCCTGCTCCACCATCATCCACGGATCTCCCCCCCCCCCCCACACACACACACCTCTGACACAGGAGCGCTTCTCTATTGCTTCTGCCCTTCCACAGCACCGTGTCCCCCCCATAAACACCAACGAGAGGAAAGGGAGAGACACACACGCCCGCTCTCCCTAGCCCAGGATATGGGGAGGAGTGTGTGTGGCCAGACCTCCCCACACTCCCGACTCTGTCAGGGCAGAGGGGGCAGCTGCCCTCCCTCCCTCCCTCCCTCCAGGCGGGACTCAGGAAGAGCTTCACGCGCAGACGGAGTTACAGGGGAGGGGGGAGAAAGAGTGGAGGCGGGTTTCTCACCTGCATCCCCGGCAGGCCGGGCTGCTGCACAGGGGAGTGAGCCATGATGACGGAAGCGGTAGAGGAGGAGGTGGTGGTGATGGTGGCGGCGGCGGCGGCAACGCGCACGCGCACCCTTCTCTTCTTTTCTCCCCCCCCGCCCCGTTCCTCCACGCGCGCCCTCTCTCTCTCTCTCTCTCGCTTCTTCCAGGCGAGTTCCAGCCGCGCCTCACCTCATCGTTCCTCTCCTCCCCGCCCTCCTCCCCGTGAACCACCAGAGGCTAGCCCAACGGACTACGGAAGGAACGTGCCCGCGAAGGCCCGAGGGCGCACGCGCGCAGAGGGGAGAGAACAGCCGGGTTGGAGGAGGCGTGCCTGGCTCCGTCATCGGGGGGGGAGGAGCCACGCTGTTCCCTCAGACCGGCGGTCGCGCGGTGTGCGGTGTCCGTTGCGCTGGCTCCTCCCACACCAACCGCTTCTCTCCTTCTACCGTTTTTGTTTTTCCTTTTCTCCCCTGCCTTAAGGAAGAGTTCTCTAAAGCTCGGAAGTCCCCCTTGGTATTTCTTTCAGAAGATCCTCATTAAGTCCCCCACCCCCCAGCTCTACTGCTGTGCCGCTTTTTCGATCCCCCGCCCCCCACCACTTTCCTGACCTATTCAGAAATGGGCGGAGCTAGCCGCGAGTGACGAGAGGCTCGGAAGGGAGTGGGCGGGGACTTAGCCCTGCTCACCCCGCCTACCCGGCTCAGTTGGCTTCTGTCCTCCACTCTCCAAATACGGGTCTGCGATCATTTTTGGTTCTTTGCGAACTCGAGGGGGAGAAGCGATGGGAAAATTCGCATAGTTAATTAAACAGCTACGCTGAACGGATGATGCGCCCACGGACTTCTAGGCACATACACGATAAAGGTATCTACGCACACACATGCATAGACCCTTTCTTGAAAGTTAAAAAGTCAACGGGTTATAAACACTCATGAAGCTGCCCAATCAAATCCACGCTTTTGAGTTTGCTTCCAATAAGTTTAGTGCAACAGGATTGTTAGCTAGCAGCCTGTCTTCTTGCTCTTGCTCTCTAATTGTTGAATATTTGTGGTTAGTGTTTATGTGTAACACTTATGTTTCTTGGATATTGTTTTTCCACTAATTCATTATTCTAGAATTTGAGCAGTGTCTGAAAATAATCACACATAACAGGTTTCAAACAGTTTATTTAGCTACATATTTTTACAGCTGATTTAAATTTTTTTAAAGGAGTCATTCTCACTAATTGGCTCAATAGCCTGTTCACACTGTGTTTTTGTTATTGTCTGTGCACAGGGCTTTTTTTGTAGAAAAAGCCCAGCAGGAACTCATTAGCATATTAGGCCACACCCCTGACAGCCCAGCTCATTAACACATTAGGCCACACCCAATGTTCCCAGAAGTGTGGTCATCCAGCCACATCCACCTTTTGCTTCTTATTCTGTTTACCTTGTCAAAACAGTTTTGACAAAACCAATAAAAACATTATTTTCTGTCCCATCTATACAAAATCGTGCCTGAACCAGTATCTTATGTCCAACAATTATTTCCACACTGGATTGGAATCAATTCCTAAAGGTTAGGTTCCCATGGAAATCAGCTTGCCTTCCTGTAGAACTAGTATGCTAAATATGATTTTTTAGGGTTGCCAACCTGCAGGTGGGGTCTGGAGATCTCCTGGAATTACAACTGAGCTCCAAACTACAGGTCAATGGCTGCTTTGGAAAGTGGAGTCCATGGCATTATGCCTTGCTTAGGTCCTTCTTTCCCCTAAGCCCCACCCTCCACTCCCAAATCTCCAGGAATTTCCTCAACCTGGAGTTGGCAACCCTAGTTCACTGGCAGAACAAAGCTAGGAGCCAGTTTGGTGTAGTGTTTAAGTGCGCAGACTCTAATCTGGGAGAACCGGGTTTGATTTCTCACTCCCTCCCTTGCACCTGCTGGATGACCTTGGGCAAGCCATAGCTCTGTACCAGCTGTTGTCTCAGAGCTCTTTCATCCCCACCTACCTCTCAGGGTGTCTGTTGTGGGGAGGGGAGGGGAAGGGAAAGGAGTTTGTAAGACGCTCTGAGACTCCCTTGGGTAGTGAAGGGTGGGGTATAAATCCAATCTCTTCTTCTTCTAGGTTTGTGGATGCACTGGACGGGAGCAGTTTGTGGACTATTTTATTCAAGGTACAAAATTTTATTCAAGGATGGAAGAAGTGTGCATGCACACAAAAGCTTATACCTTGGATGAAACTTTGGACTCCAACTTTGTTCTGCTGCTTCAGACCAACACGGCTACCCACCAGAATTATTACACTATAATACTTTTTACAAGCAATTATGTACCAGTGGAGTGGTTACCATGCAGAGTCTGTCCCACAGGTAAAATTATCCTGTGAACAGGGGGTCTTTACCACATCAAAGTATCACTACCATCACAAGATCACCAATCATTGGAAGTCAGCTCCTCAGAAGCAGAAATCTCTCTTATTAGGAGGTTTAAGCAAATCAATTTTGCTGGCCCATTAAAGGCAGATGTCAGCCCAGTGGCAGGAGAAGAGGGACAATCATCTTCATCAGAAACTCTGCCCACTTTTTAAATTTCACAAAACAGGCAATCTCCAAAATGCTGCTGACCATGCTCATTTTTAGTTACATCTCTGTTTCTCTGCAGATGTCCCCCAAAGTCCCCCATGCAACAGTCAAGTGTTCTGCCAACACACCCAACAATGAAGCTACTTTTTCAGATGTTTTCTCTTGCATGTCAGTAAGCACCAAACCACTTTAATACAGACTTTAGACACTCATATATTTGCAAGCCATTCCCAACAAGACACAATAATAAACTCAGGCTTCAAACTTACTTTTCTTAAGCAGAAGATGCCATGAGAAAATGAAAGAGATGCTCAAAAATGAAAGATATTGTCAAAAGCAGCATTTCCTGGGCTCTCTGCTTTTTTACATCCCCCCATTTCAATAATTTTTTTTATAAAAACACAAAGAACAAAATGAAACAGAAAGAAAGAGAGAGAGAGAGAGAAAAAGGAAGGAAGGAAGGGGGAGAGAGAAAGAAAGGTAGGTGGGGGAGAGAGAGAGAAAAGGAAGGAAGGAAAGAAAGAAGAAAGAAAGAAAGAGACAGATAGGGGACAGAGAGGAAGGAAGGAAGGGGGAGGAGAGAGATAAAGGAAGGGGGGGAGAAAGAGAAAGAAAAAAAGGTGGGGACAGAGAGAGAGAGACAGACAGAAAGAAAGACAGATAGAAAGGTGGGGGAGAGAGTGAGAAGGAAAAGAGATGGGGGAGGCACTTACTGGAGCAGGGAGAGCGATGCAACGTCGGCAAGCCAAATGCAGAGTCAGGCCTTTCAGTGCAAAGAGCCTAGCCCCGTGCTTAATCTCTGGACAGGGCTTTTTCCTGCTGGCTCTCTGCGCTTAAAGGGAAAGCACCAGGTGGGGCTTTTTCCTGCTGGCTCTCTGCAGGAACTTTCCCTTTAAGTGTAAACAGCTCAGGCCCGGCAGGGAGGGGGCGGGGCAGGCTCAGATGCCAGCCGGAATGGCGTTCTGGTGCGTTCCTGCTGAAAAAGAGCCCTGTCTGTGCATATCTCCACACCCTGGTCCTTTGTTTTTGCTGCTGTTCAGTAGCAGCCACCCTATGAAAGCCAGTGTGGTGCAGCATTTAGAGCTTCTGAGTAGGATTTGTAAGCCACAGATTCAGATCCCCATCTTGCTATGGAAGCTGACTGGGTGATTTTGGACCAGTCACTTACTTTCAGCCTAACTCACTTCACAGGGTTGTTGTGCAGATAACAAAGAGGAAATAATGTAAGCTGTCTTGTTCCCCTCTGTGGAGAAAGACTAGTTTCCCTAGGTAGAGTCTGTGTGAGAGTGGGGTGGAGAGGAAAGCTGAAGTCAGGGGGGCAGATAAAGGTAGGTTGGCTGTTGGGTGGAAAGGAAATAGAGTTGCCAACTCTAGGTTGCCAACTCTAGGTTTGGAAATTCCTGGAAACTGGAGGGGTAGAGCCTGGAGAGGGCAGGGTTTGTAGAGAGGAGGAACATCAGACAGGTATAGTGCAATAGACCACCCTCCAAAGCAGCCATTTCCTCCACAGGAACAACCATTGCCAACCTCCAAATGAGGGCTAGATATCACCCAGAATTACATCTGTTTTCCAGATGTCAGAAATCAGTTCCCCTGGAGAAAACAGCTGCTTTGGAGGGTGGAGTCTATGACATTATACCCTGCTGAGGCTGCTTCCTTCCCTCAAACCTCACTGTCCCAAGGCTCCACCCTCAAATCTCCATTAATTTCCCAACCTGGAGCTGGCAGCCCTAAGGAACTGATCTCTGCAACTGGGAGATCCATTGTGATTCCTGGAGAGCCACCATCACCACTGTTGATGTGGGGGAAGGAGAAAGCAGGTGGGAGGCTGGGAAAGTGATGGGGTGGGGAGGCAGAAGAACAAAGAGAGAATGATGGGGTGGGAAACAATGAGAGGAAGTGACAGGCATAGAGGAGAGTAAGAAAAGAGGTGGTAGGAGGGAGAAAGAGTATGAGAGGTAGGAGGGAGGGGAGGAAGCAAATGTGGGGGAAATGGAATAACTGCCCCACAAGTTTCTTGTGAGTCCCAACGTGTCTGTTCTATTTCTCGTTATCGGATAATTAAAATGATCTGACCATATAGCAATCCCTGGATTTGCATACATTGCAAGAAAACAAGGCTTTTAGCAGATCTTCACTTTGTCATAATTGGCATGCCTTTCCTGGGATAACCAGTAACTGTATTACTCCCATAGCCTGGAATCTCTTCCCAGTTATTAGCTGATGAAGACCAAAAGGTTGCAAGAGACTGGGGGTTGGGGGAAGCTTACAGCCATACTTACATCTCCACTGTTTTCATGTGGGAGGTTGTGAACAGATTGTAGTATTTATGCTGTGGAGTAGACTAGCCTTCTCAGGAAGCAATAGAGTAATGGATTAGTAGATTTCTTACTCCTCCCAAAATAATTCAGATTAGCATGATTCATGTTAGAGCTTGATTTAGTGATGAAATTCTGACTGCACATAGCAACCATCCGTCTGGGGACTGTCCAAGGACTCTGAAGACATGTAGCCTCAAAGAAATGAGTGTTAATGAGAGGACAGTGGAGTTTTTTTTCTTGTAATAGATTACAGTATAATGTAGGAAAGATAAATGTCTGAATGAGGTAAATCTAGAGAATGCGGGGAGAAGGGGTCCTCTAGGTAAGTCCTTGGGAATTGCCAGCAAAGGTTCAAATAACTTCCCTAATGATAAGTACATGGTTGACAGGAATAATGGGAAAGCAGGATGGAAAGTTGAGATGTACAGGAAGCAGAGTAAAGATTTATTGGAATATATCTGTTTGATTTTATTCAGTAGATATACACTATAGACACAATCCTCTGGGGAGTGAGTCCACAGGTCGTAACAGCGTTGTTTATCTCCTTCTCGCCCCTGCAGAATGTGCAGGTACCATACTATACCAGGCCAGAAATGAAAACACAAATCTCTGAGAATGTGACATGACAACAATGTAAATAATTCCAATTAAGCTACATACAACTGATTTTTAACAGAAAGGCATGGAGCCCTAGGATAGACTTCCTCTGAAGTGACTGCTTTAGTGTGTTCCATTGTTTCAAATGGATTATGTTTGTGAGTATTCTGTGAGCTTAGATATGAACAAGGTTGTAGCATTTTTCTTTATCAATATCCATATCCCATCCCACTCTGCTCTTTCTCACTGGCATTGCTGGCCTTAGACCCCTTAATGAGGAATTGATCACAATTTTTTCTAGCACTCTGAAGTTTGGAATATCCTCTTGGAAGAGTAAAAAATCATGTTGTTGTATGTGAAACTATAGGCAAACCACCTTAGTATACACGTTGATAGTACCACAGCACTGTGTAAAATTGCTAACTCCTGCTTTAGATTTTGCAGATCTAGGATAGTCAGGGGTATATACGAACAAGACAGCTTAGCTTCAGGAAGCATTAGTATCAAAATGGTCCACCCTCACCCCAGTGGACATGAAATGAAGTCAGCTTTGTTCTCTCCCTCCAAAAACAAAGTCAAAACAGAATTGTTACAATTCAAGTTTTATTTCACTTGCCTTTGCTTCACAATGCAAATCCCCTCTTTGTTCTCTACCACAATGGCTACGTGAGAGCAGAGCTTTTACACAGAAGCTGGAGAAAGACTTCTGTAGTATTATATCATGGTGGTAACATTCAGCAGGCTCAGATATATATTTTCAGGGAAAAATATATTTATTATGCATTCATTATTTGTATGGCAGCATAAAAAGCCCCTTGGGTCTGTATATTGCATGGGGGGGGGGGGGGGGGAAATACCTTGATCTGGGAACACTTGAATTTCCACAATATAAAATTAAAATGTGCACTGTATAAAAATAATACTTTCCAAGTCATTTCAACATAGCCAAGTGCAGCTGGATTCCGATACTTTTTTCTTTAAAGAAGTGCAAATTCTGCTGAGAATGTGGTCATGGGCTTTTCTCATTTTCATCACCAAGAGCAGATTTCCTGCTCTTAATCCTCCAAAGAATGTGCTTTTTGACTGTACTTTTTATCCATCTCTGTCTAGTGATGTCCAGTGACAGAGTGTAATGCTTCTGGATCTCAACCTGGGAATGCAGTTGACTGGATGGCAGTTTACATTCTTGTTCAGACCTGAATTTAGATTTTTTAGATCTAGGATAGTCAGGAATATATATGAACAAGACAGCTGTGCTTCGAGAAGCATTAGTCTCAAAATGGTCCACATCTGAGTTCACATGATTCACATCTGAGTTTGTGCAACTGGTCCAGTTCCGTTTCCATACACAGGTTCTTTCTTTTCCTTCTCCTGTTTTTCTTCCTCTATAAGCTGAGCTTCGATCTCAGCTGGGTCCACATAGGTGTAAAAGTAGGCCATGATGGCAAAAATAATAGTCACTGCAAGAAGCAAACCTGCAAACAGAACATATTCTGCCCACTGTGGATTAAAAGGGGGAAGAAAGGATTTTAGGAGCTTTTCTTAACACAGTATGCTGCTTTATTACTAAAGGAAAAAATTTTTTGGGTTAACTGAAAGAGTAAATACAAATCATAGGACCTTTAAACTTGTTCCAGGAACCATTACACTGGGGTGGGCTGTTATGAGGACCCAAACTGTATGGGCAACTTTCTGCATATGCCAATTAGCACTCACATACTTCATGGGTGTGGCTTAGGAAAAACCTTGTGTGTGGTGTGGGAGGTGTTACGATAGCATTAGATCAGTGGTTGGGGCAATTCAGTAGAGTTCTTTCTAGTACAATGAAGACCTTTAGATTTCTTTCATCTATTACATGTTTAACAGAAACTCTCCACACTTGTTCAGGCTTTTCACTGATAAATCTAACAAAAGCAGCTACAAAACTGTGCTTTACAAAAGCCTCAAGGTTCCATATTAACTATCATAAACTATACTTGAAGTTATACAATGCAACTCGTCAAAATTTCCTCCATACGGTTAAATTGTCAGATAGTCATTTGTTTATTTACTTAATTTGTACTTTGTCTTTGTGTCCAATGGGGACCCAAAACAGCTTACACATTCCTCACAGGGTTGTTGTGAGACTAATGTTAGTCTGAACGTGTCTGCCCAGCCTGAGGTCACCCTGCAAGCTTCTGTGGCATACTGAGGATTCAAACCTGAGTTTCCTGGATCCTAATCAGACACTGTAACCTCTACATATCCATATGGTTTTAGACAAAACATTAGTGCCAAATGTTAATAGTTAATAGGCTTTCTGGTTATTTTCCTCCCAAAATTGGGGTGATAATGGATCCACTAGGTTGCTTCCAACCAGCAGTTCTGCTGGTGAAAGCAGGTGGAAAAGTCTCTTTTGATCACCCAAAAAGGTTATTCTGGGAATCATGGGGGACAAAAGTCATGGGGGATGGGGGCTGTAGTAAGGCGAGAGGTCAGCAAACTGAAGAAAGCTGTCTGAATCCAACCCACTGTCTGGTATTCCCACCCTGGGCCAAATAAGGTATGTAAGATCAGTCATACAGTACATTGGTCAAGATGTAATTTACCATAATACTTATTGTGGCATAACTACCTCTCCAAATGTACTCAAAAATTTTATGCCTGATCACTCGGTCTCTACTGTGTTGACAGAAACATTTTTTTAAAAGTGTTAAGAGTGTTCCTATTGTTAGGGATTAATCTTGAGCTCCAGTCATGGAAAATTAAGGGTCTGGAATGTAAAATGTTAACTTACATAGAAAATATTCCTCTTTATTTCAGTGGGCGAAAATGTATGCATTTCTTGAATATTTTTTGCCTAGTACAAGCCCAAATTTGCCCACACCTGTATCTTAAAGCTGGTTTAGCCATGCATCAAATTTTGCATGCATTTCTTATAAATAATGTTTTGTCAAGAATCTTCAGCTGAAGGACAGATTCAGAGTGCGATCCTAAGCAGAGTTAAACTCTTCTGACTCAAGTGAAGTCAATGGGCTTAAAAGGGGGTAAGGACTGCACTGCCGGTGTGGAATCCAACAAGATAGTTTCAGCTTTCAGACTTTCTGCCAAGGAGGCAGAAAGAAAATCTAATTTCTAACTCAAACGACTGCTTTTGCCATGCGTCTTTTGAAACCTGCTTACTGTGTCAGTTGGGCAGGTATGGGAAACCACTTTGCTCTTTTAAGGGCCAAACTAGGGGCTCAACTAAATGTGACGGGGTCCCCATGTTCACCATGGGGATACCACCAATCTGATGGTGCCCCCAGCTGGATGCAGACCCAGGTGGACTTCTGTGGCTGAAGAGGCTTGAAAACTGGGGAGGAAGGATAGAAGCCCCCTGGCAGTGAGGGGAAGTGCTTGCTGGGCAATGGAGACACCTCCCAGTTGCTCCCAGCAAGCATCACCCCTCACCTCTGTCACCACCAGGGCTCCTGCCTCCCCCCCTCCACTATTTCCAAGACTCCTCAGCCAGGGGAAGACCACCTGGGTCTCTGCCTAGTTGGGGTGCCATCAGGTTGGCTTCCAGGATAGGGCCCCCCGCAATGTTTTTGAAAGAAGAAAATCGCAGCCTTAAAGTAGCAGCAGCATCCCCATGGTGGACACGGGACACCATCACATCTAGTTGAGCTCTAGGCAATACTATGCCCCTGAACCCACCACAGGGATATGGCGCTATTTTAGTGCTTAGGTTTTAACTTTTCAAAATGGTGCCTGGGCCATATGCTGCAGGGGACCATGGCATGGGAGGATGAGGAGCTCCCATCCTGCACCACTTTCAAGAGCCAAAATGGCCGTGAGCTTTGGCTCTCAAAAGCTTACACCCTGGCAATTTTTTTTTGGTCTTTAAGGTGCTACTGGACTTTAATTATTTTCTAATCCAGTTTACAAAGAAGCAAGAAAAGAGGTAAGGACTCCCCCCCCCCCCACTTAGGAACATCACAGCTTGTTTCTTGCCAGTCAAAATGACTGCCTTACAACTTCAGCTTTCTAATAAAGCTAAAAGTTTGCTATAAGTAAGTCACATAATACTAATTTGTGTCAATTCTTAACCATACCTTAGTGCTTAGCAATACCGTCAACTATAGGGCTTGTGTTCTAATACAGACTTCCATTTATTAAACTTTCTATTTTAACACTGACTTCAGTTTACCTGTTCACTAATTGTTGTAGCTCCAGCTATAATAAGAACAATTATGTTGCCAACAGCCACTGTCAACAGCCAGCCTGCCTGCAACACAGACTTCATATTGGTGGGTGCCTGTGGAAACAATATATTTCATTGCATTGTTTTGCATATTGATATTATATTTTCAAGACAGGCACATTAGCTGAACTATAACTGGCTTTCTAACGGTTGGAAAATTCTTAACTATAAGCTCAGAATTTATAGACAAACTTTATTTTTGAATAGACTACAATTCTGAAATAAAACCTCACGTTAACACACCACTTGCAGAATCTCACACCCCTTTTCAATATGGCAAGACATTTGTACTGAATTGTGAATCTATAACCTCTGAAGTAAAGTCACATACCTGTGCATATGAAAATGATAATCCAGTGACTGAGAAGACAACTTCAGCACAAGTAATTATGAAGTACTGCGGGATTTGCCAAGCCATACTGAAAGTGTTGGGTTGAATATCTTCAATATATTTGACCCTCAATCCATTGCTGTTACACTGAAATCAAAACCAAATTCATATTAATGCATGCTTAGAAAGGCAACAGAATAGGTTTTTTTTCCTGAGTGTCACATAGCCATAAAAATGTCTAACAAGCTCCAGCAGAAAGCAATATTTTAAGCTCTATATACACAAAACAGCAACAAAATGAACCCCAATGCACCCAATTTCAAGGATCTCTGATGGACGCAGAATGGCCAGTGTGCACAAGCAGACCTCCCAAGCCACCAAGGAATCCCCATTAAGTTCATTGAATCAAACAGCTCTGAAAATACAGTGTCCCTCTACTCAAGCTAAGGGAGATCCACACAGACAGACTGTACACATGGATTTGGATTGAGAGAGAATTTTACACATGCAGCTCCCAAGAACGAAAATGTTTATATTCTAAGTATGTTAAGTAAATCATCCGGATGCATCTAGGCTCGAAACCAAAAGCCTTTACATTACAAAATGGTGAGTCACACGTTTTAAATCTAACACACGTGCTAATTACATTTACTGCCACTTGCATAAACAACCAAATGGGCATTTCAGTTCTAAGGCACATCTGCCTCCAAGACAAACACCCTTTGCTTCAATCACTTAATCTCAGACCAGCACAGGAATTGGCACACTGCTTGTTGAGTAGTGCAGCAACTTTTAAGTAAAAGTTGCAAGGAAGCTAAATGATCAATTATATATAATCCATGTATAATAATGCAACAAGTTTTTTTAGTCAAAACCAATGTTCCCTCTAAGCTGAGTTAGTGTGAGCTAGCTCACAGTTTTTTAGCCTCCGGCTCACACATTTTTGTCCTTGCTCAGGAAGGGGGGCTCCAGAGCAAACTAACTTATGCAGTAGCCAAATCACTTGCTCACAACTTGAATTCCAGTAGCTCACAAAGTAGAATTTTTGCTCACAAGCCTTCATAGCTTAGAGGGAGCATTGGTCAAAACCCCTTTCAACTTCACAGGCTGCTCTAATTTTAAAAGCGCAGGAAACACAATTCTACATCAACCTTTTTTTAAAATATAACTTACCTCTTCTACTATAATGGTATAAGCACTACCATACCCAAATTGCAAAGATTTTTCTTCACAACTCTGATTGTTAGTGATAACTGTAATCTGTTTTCTGGAGGGGGAAAAAAAGTTAATCTATGTAACTACTTTAATTCACATTGATTTAAAAAAAAACAACTTCTGTAACTGTTACTGAAAGCCTTACTATTGCCTGTTAACATTTTAGACATTATCCACAAGCTAATGTTGCCTACATCTTTGGACTGCTTCCTGATTTTAAGAGGGAAAATATAGTTTAAGATGTGCAATATGCACATTATAAAACATCAGAGTTACTAGTGATGAAAGTCAACATTGTTTCATGCTGTTTCCCGCTTCCAAAAATGATAGAAACTGAGTCAGGTTCACTGAGTCAATTCACTTGTGAGGAAAGACATACACATGCTCATACACAAACAACACTAGGCCAAAACCATCATCAGGTTCAATACCCAAGATCCTAAAATACTTTCCAGAAGCCACACCAAAACATTCTGGTTACAAGACTGAAACTTCCTTTGGCCAAACTCAAAATAACTATTACTTTTAAAATACTGGCCAGCAGAGCTTAGGTAAATTCAATAATGTTCTTTTAGAACACAAAGGATTAGCCATAGGGCTGCCAAGTCCCCCGGTTGAGCGGGGGAAACACCGATTTTGAAAGCTTTCCCCCGCTTTTCCAAGATTGGCCACCGGGGGGACAAAATGGCTGCCAGCAGGGGAACCTCGGAGCCTGCCCTGGCCAGCCTCTTGAACTTCTTAAAAGGGAAATTTCCCCTTTAAGAGCTGAGCCGGCAAGAGAGCCCCGCCCAGAGATTAAGGCGGGACTAAGCTCTTTCTACTGCGTGCAAGGTTGCTGCTCATTAAACTGCTCGGGTAAACTGGGGTCTGCGAGCTCTTTTCCTTCTCTGTCTCTCCCCCTCCCCCTCTTTCTTTTTGCTGTCTGTCTGTCCACTGTGGTTTTGTCAAAGGAATAAACTGTCACTTCCAAAGAGGTAAACATCACAAGGAGAGGTTGCCTGTAGAAGGTCTGGGAGTGGGATTGTTTAAAATGTCTTGTCCTGGCTGTTTGGGTCCCCCCAATCCTCATTTCCCTTCTGCAAATAAAAGTTGGGATTCCTCATTTTTATGCCAATTTTCTGTTTCTTTCAACCGTGTCCCCCCCTCCAGCAGTAAAAATCTGCATTTTTAAAAGCATTTGTACATCAAGTAACCGGTATTTTAAATTAGGGATGGATCCAACTAGCTTTTCTGCTGGCGAAAAGGGGAGGACAAAGGTCCTCTTTAGCCACCAAAAAGCCTATGCTGGGGGGGGGGGGAGTAGTTATGGGACTTACATGGACAACAGCTGGGTGAAACAAGGGCCAGAAATAAAGCCTGGGAATTGGGCAAGAGTAAGTGAAAAAGCTGTCTGTCTGTCTGTCTCTCTCTCTCTCTCTGTCCCCATCCAGCAGAGGTCTGTCAGTGGCTATTATTAGCCACAAGGTCTAAATGGAACCCTTTGTCTGGGGCAGTGAGGCTCTGCATTCTTGGTGCTTGGGGGGGCAACAGTGGGAGGGCTTCTGGAGTTCTGGCCCCGCTGCTGGACCTCCTGAGGGCACCTGGTATTTTTGGCCACTGTTGTGACACAGAGTGTTGTACTGGATGGGCTGTACTGGATGGGCCGATCCACTGTGGCTTCTCTCCTGTTCTTATGATATGAAAATCATATTTAGCACTTGTGTAGCACTTAGGGCTTCATATTCTGCCGAGATGAGGAAGGATTCAGTAGGGCCATTGCTCAGTGATAGAGCATCTGCTTGACATGCAGGAGGTATCAGCCTCTTCAGCTAAAAAAGGATCAGGTAATAGGTGACATTAAAGATCTCAGCCTGAGACCCTGGAGAGCCACTACCAGTCTGAGTAGTCAATACTGACCTTGATGGACCAATGGCCTGATTCAGTATTAGGAAACTTCATGAGTTCATGTGGAAGCATGTGGAAGCAACATCACAGGATGTGACATCACAAAATGATGTCACTTCCTTTCTCCTGGCTCCACCCCCAAAGTCTCCTGGCTCCACCCCCAAAGTCCCCAGATATTTCCCAAGTTGGACTTGGCAGCCCTAATTAGCCACTATCAGCAAAGTAGTACAGCAGATATTTTCTTGCTTTCCAAACAGTAGTATAAACCAACTTCCAGCTGGTTTCACGCAGTACAGTCCTGAACAACCCTCCCATACTTTTACCTAGCTGTAGAACTTCTTGAGCTTACAGTACACCACTACTTATATCCAACTCTTTAACTCTGTGTGGCTGACAGCAGTTGCAGGGGAGGAGTGAATCAGATTGAAACAATGGTATATGAGAGGGAAGAGATTCAATACCCCTCTCCTGCCTTCTCTGCTCTGGTTTAATTCTGGTCTCCACTCAGCCGCCTCTGTATTTATGCTATAGAATCCCGAGCATGGCCGGACAAAGGGCACTCTGCATGGTCACTGAAACCTCCCAGGACTTATTAGCCTAGGGGCTTCCACCAAACCTGAGATCATCTCCATTGGCTCAGCCTGGGCATTCCCTGGTAAGTGAGGCGGGTGGTACCCCAACGAGAGCACTAGCCTCCTGCAACAGTCCAGGCATTAACCTACACCACGAAGAGAAGGAAAGGCATGCCAAAACATCTCCTGTAGTTCTCTTTTGACTCCTGCCCTCTTGGTTGCCTCCGCCCAAAGGACTTACTTTATACAATGTAAGTTTCTTGCAGGAACCAACCAACGCACAATTGCGAGGTAGTTTGGGAGGACCATTAGATGTGGGATGGAAAACAAAGCTTCAGAAACCAAAATGCTTAACACCATCCTCACCCTACAATAATATTTACTCCACCACTTCTGTAACTTCCAAACCCACATACTACAGAAATTACTCTCTTCATATAGTAAACTAGTAGGAAATATCACAACTCCCACTATCCTGTCTCCTGCACTCATTATTACCCACTCCTTCCAAAACTAAGCACAAGTAATGTCAGCGGACAGAAATGTGGGCACCAAGGCAAAATGAAATACTTACACTCCTCTTTGGAAAGCTGAATAATTGGTGGCAGAGAAATACAGCACTTCTCCAAAATCGGTATCATCCATAGTGATATTTATGGCTGAATTCAAATTGTTTATAAATCTTTAAAAAAATAAGAGTTAAGATTTCAGTGTTGTACCAGTTTTATTCAGCCTGATGTGTACTGAGTAGTTCTGCCTACAGTTTCCACATGGATTTATAAAAGGACTCCATGTGATCAGAAAGTTTGCTAGAGCACCTGCCTGCTGTCAGGCAACTTCAAGCTTGTCAACTTCTGTAGTCTAAATTCTAAATCCTGCTGTTTAACTGATGCTTATATGAAATTTCAAACATTATTCGTTAACAGTTTTGATTTACACCCCACTTTTATGCCCAGTAAGAACCTTACTGCATACATCTTTGCTGCTATTACAAGAGAAAGATGCTGTCTGTGCAAATTTAAGGTTCATGAAGGGTCCATGCACATGCTCCATAGAAAGACTTTCAGATTAAGCACTGATGTTGCTGGGACTACTAGACATTAATAGCTGGATTGTAAGGTTTGGTTAACTAAATAAACCAGCTCAGTATTTCTAAGGTGAAAACATAGCTTACTTATTTGATAACAAGACTGCAAAATTTTCTTTTGTGTTGGTCACTGACTCCACTGGCCTTCAAAACTCATCCACCTGCCTCCATAAGTAAGGCCTGGAATTGCTTTTGTAGAGTGCTTTCCTTCCTGCTGGACTAGTCCATACAGATGAAGTGGCCCAGAATATGGCACTCCACAGGTGCTCGGTGTATAGCAAACTTCATATGCATCAAGTTTCAGATGCTTTCATCCAATTGGCTAGTCCTTAACCTCTTGTATCCAATTGTTTAGATACTTTCATCCAGTTGGCTAGTCCTTACCTCTCTCTTATCCAGTGAAAAACCTTTTCATCTAAGAAAAGGAACCTGACAACTCAAATGTATTTTGCCAGTAGGAGACAAGTTTCATTGAGAAAAAAACATGGAGCTATCTTTCTACTCCTCCTTGTGTTCTGTCTGGAGCCTGAATCCATGCTGAAATAGCCAGAAACTTAAACCAGGCAAGGTACAAAACTTGTGAGTAGCAAGCCTGCATGCTTTCTTCAATTTTTAGCTATTTGTGCATTTAAAAAAAATCTTTTAATGCCCTTCAGATTCTTTAGAATGTTCATATTACACATATTACACTCTGTTGACTCAGGCTCATCATCTCTGAATAAACATAGATTAATATTTTGCTCCTTGTATATGAGGACTGACATACAGCCGTGTGGCAGGCCCAGATAAGGATGCCAGCCTCAATTGTCTTCTGGGGACAGGGAAGCAATTGATCCAGCTGACAGAGATCAGCTCCCCTGGAGAAAACGGCTACTTTGAAGGGTGGACTCTATGACATTGTGCCATGCTGAGGCCCCTCCCCTCCCCAAACCCCGCCCTCTCCTGGATCCACTCCCAAGGTCTCCAGGTATTTTCCAACCCAGACCTGGTAAGCCTAGGCCCAAATGGTAGCAGCACTGCCAAGATTTTTATAGGCTTTGGACTCTTTGATATGCTGTACAATGGCTGCCGTTCTACAAAGTTGCTTTTCTCTTTCGTCAAAATTTATAGATGTTGCTGTTACACTGGCACTGCATTATATATTTCATAGGGCTGTCTTGAGATTTCTGTACTATTTACTATTGCTGAGAGAATAGATAGAAAGACAGATAGATAAGTATGCCATAAAATCACAACAAAACAAATAGTACAGCCACAAACAGCATGCTTTGCATACTTGCTCCATGTTCACCGTTCTGTTGTTTTGTTAAAAGAATTCCATAACATATACAAGAGGAAAGATACCAAGCTGGAACGAAGCGTTACAGCAGATGAAAGGGTGATAACCAAAATCTCAGCTCTGTATATATATCTCTCCTCTCTCTGTCAAAATGCCTGATAGGACACTGTGGATTCTGCAGCTGGTCGGCCCTCCCTGTCTGCCTGCATGGCAGGCCAGCAAAGGCCTCAGCTGTGGAGAGGGGAGGGGGTTAATTGCACCTTATTATTATTCCTCCTTCCCAAGTCTCTCCTCCACAGATGGAAGAAGACCTGAAGCATCCCTTCTTGGACAGCCGTTTGGCCACTTATATTTGGCCCAGCAGCCTGCCCTAACCTGCCATACCTTCTCCCCATTTGCCTGATAGCCTAGCTGGTCTGGTCCAGCTGCAGCTCCTGTTGGCAGCTCCTTAAAGGGGATGCTCAGTGATGTATTAGAGCTATGCATTGGCTGGCCTGGCCTTGCTGCCCCTCCTGCCATTAGGGTGGCCACAGGAGCTACTGGCAGCCCAAAGGTTGGGAAGGTGTCGTGGCCAGTTGCTGTCACCTGGGTAAGTCCAGGAAAAAGTCTGGCTCAGAGAAGATATGAACAGCATTGTGATCAGCTTCCCTGTCCCCAAAAGACAAGTGAAAGAGGCAGGGAAACCTGCAGTATGATGATGTGACAGCACACATTAAGGATCCCTAGATGTTAGGGGGAAGAAACAGCAAAACCAGACTGTTTTCAGCTGTATCCTACTGTATAATGTAACAGTCTCAGTTTCCCACTGAGTAAAAGCAAGTGTTTGGAAACTTTTTAAAGATGAAAAGCAGCTAGGGTTGCCAGACCCCATGGTTGGAGGTGGGAACCCGAGTCGCCAGGCCCCACTGCTGATCAGCTGGCTAGTGGGGGGGGGGGGGGTGCTTACATCAAAAAAGAGAGAAGCCCAGCCATGTGTCTACATCACTTCTGACAAGACCCAGAAGTGACATTATCACATTGGTGACTTCAGGGTGATCCTCTGGTATTTGGGCAAAAACTCTATGGTAGAAGCCAAATTTATCATAGAGTTTTTGTTCAAATACCAGAACACCACCCTGATGTTGCCACCTTGATGATGTCACTTCTGGGTCACAGTGGAAGCAACGTAGACATGTCGCTGGACGTCCCCTGGGCCTCCCTCCTGCTCCCAGTAAATCCCCCCCATCCCCTGACAGTTGGCAGGACAGACCTGACAATCTTAAAAGATGAAGAAAAAGAAGAAGAAGAAGAAGAGGAGGAGGAGGAGGAGGAGGAGGAGGAGATTGGATTTATACCCCATTCTTCAGTACCCAAAGGAGTCTCAGAGCGGCTTACAATCCCTTTCCATTTTCCTCCCCACAACAGACACCCTGTGAGGTAGGTGGGGCTGTGAGAGCTCTCTGAAAACTGCCCTTATTTATTTATTTATTTAATTCGATTTCTAGGCCGCTCTCCCCGCATAGCAAGCCCTTGAGAGAACAGCTCTGAAAGAACTTATGACTGACCCAAGGTCACACCAGCAGCTGCATGTGAAGGACCTATTAATACTTCACATATATATAAAATACAATTACCTGATTTTATTGTTTCCTTGCTCTGGTTTTGATGTGAGATTATCCACAAGCTGATGGGAAAAGACAGTGTAATTAAGTGGACCACATGTCAGGATCTAGAATCTTTTATATGATAGCTGAACACTTGTATGCTGTCTTCTGATATTTATTTTTTATTGACATGCCTATCTCACGATTTAATGAATAGGAATGCATTGCACAAAAACTGCTCAGTGTATATTTAGTGAAAAGTTCTTATTCGAAATTTACAGATTCAAAACATAATGGAAGAGCACACAAAAGGAAGGAGATCTGGGGAGATGCTATAGCTTAATGGTAGAAAATACGCTTTGCACGCATAAGGCCTCGGGTTCAATCCCTGGCATCTCCAGTTAGAAGGATCAGATGGTAGGTGATAGGAAAGACTTCATTTGCCAGCCAGACTAGGCAAGCCAACCCTGATAGGTACAAGGCAGCTTCATGTGTTCACTGAAAGCATATATACAGTGTTCTAATTATGGCCTTAGGAACAAGTGCACCCACGGTGTTCCTAAGTAATTAATATTCATGCAGTTGGATGTGGGCTATGGATTTCCTTTGGAATGCGGGCAGTGAGAGGGAGAGAGAACTCTCGCCCACTCACACATACCTGTGCCTTAACCACAATTAAGTGTTACAACACTATCAGTTCCAGAGGAGTAAGCCAGGTTAGTACGTTGAAGAAAAGAACAAGAGTATTGTGGCAGCTTAATTTTTTTTCTTCATAACCACAAATCTGCTTTGTGAGAGATCCCCTACATGCATCTGATGATGTAGACGCTTGTTCACAAAAGCTTACCCTAGAATTTAAAGAAAAATGGTCGGTCGATATCACAAGACTGCTGTTTATCAGTGCCCATGTTAGCCACAATAAAGGCTAACAATTTGCACTGGTGATCAATATCTGAAATCAGCTATTCACCAGATTATTATCTTTGTTTGCCTTAACTGCAGTTAAAATTTGGTTAGACAGTCAGAAGGATCAGATTATTTCAGTTTCTTTCACACTGTTAGTTGAAAAACTATCATTTGTACATTGTAGCAGCTGTAATAATTCCTGCACAAAATGAATATATACATACACACATCATTTATATATGCATAAGTCAAAAAATAAGCAAAGAGAGCATATCAAAGCAGAATGGTGAAGCTAGAAGCTGCTTTCTTATGAGCCACTGAAATTATTTACCAGCTCAGCCTGGATCTCAGCCACATCTGTTATTTCGAGGGTGTGACGTTCTTCTCCCACAAATGCAAATGACTTGCTTATAGTTTTAGTGCCATATGTTACATTGATGTCGTTTAATTGTGCAGTGTCAAATCTGAGGTAGTCTGTCTATGAATAAAAAGAATGTACAATTAAACACTAACAGTCCTTTCATGTATCTACAGATTTATCTAGAGTACTTTTGAATTCTGTTAATTAAATAAAGTATGCTACTTGGAGGTTGGCACGAAAAGCCTTTGATTTACCAGAACTGTTGCCACAAAAACCCATTCCTTCTTTTAATTTGCCAGAATGGTTGCCATGAGAATAACTGGATGGTTTGGTTCATCTCTGCTTCTTTCTAACAGTATCTCCCTCAAAAATTTCAGAAGCCTGCAAGAAATGTTTTGTTTCCCAATCATTTCTCCAATTCCACTGAATTAGTTCCCAGTTTGCTTTCCTGTAATCCAACTAAAAATGACATAGAGTGACAGTGGGCACCAACTGAATATGAGGGGAGTCAAAACACTATTTTGGGAAGCACTAAAGAAGCAGCCAACCCAAGACATGAGAAATTATGCTTTGCTTGGGCTATTCTGTACAATTTTTCATTGTGACAGTTTAAGTACAACAGTTTGTAGCAATTTCAGACAGAAACATGGATGGGTTAAGGATCCAGAAATTGGGTCAAATCAGCGAAGTTTAGAAAGAAAAATGAGATTAAGGCACATTTGGCAGCAGTCTGGAAATGTCTGAATTACAAAGAAAAAGGATAATTGTTTTAGGCTAGTTGTTATGATGAGAGATCTACCTCGCACAGAAATAGAAATAAGTTCAATTTATCTGTTTTATTATTTCCTTTAATCCCCCTTTTTTAAACTCTGATCACGAAAGAAAACCATACATTAACATAACTGAAAACCTATGAATAAATTGTGGCATTGTTCAAGACCACTAAACTCTTCATACAAATGGTACGAATACAGGCCTACCGGTATCTAATTAACAGAAGAAGAAAAAAAGTGTATTTCACTTTTAAAAATGTATAGTTTTCAAGTTAATTAGTGCAAATTATAAATCTTAACTTACTGATCCCAAAGAATTCACATCAGCAGATCTTCCATTACTAAAATTAATTGTTGCATTGCTGTTCCCCAAGTTTATTACTTTTATTTGGGACTCGCCTGGTGCAGGAAATGTTGGGAGAGTTTTCTGTCGGAGAAAAAAACAAAGAGGTGCTGTGTCAATGTCAAAAATGATCTAGCAACATTCTCCTGAAAAGAAAAACAACAACAACAACAAGAAGAGATTGATTTATACCCCACCCTTCACTTGGCGTCTCAGAGTGGCTTACAATCTCCTTTCCTTCCTCTCCCCATAACAGACACCCTGTGAGGTAGGTGGGGCTGAGAGAGCTCTTTTGAGAACTGCTCTTTCCAGAACAACTCTGAGAGAACTGTGACTGACCCAAGGTCACGCTAGCAGCTGCACTTGGAGGAGTGGGGAATCAAACCCAGTTCTCCAGGTTAGACTCCGCACTCTTAACCACTACACCAAATTGGCTACACCAAACATAGACAGTAACCTGTCTGTGTTCTACAGAGATGGTCACAGAAATGCCAATGCCTATATCCACCACCACCTTACTTACAGTCCTGAGCTAGGGAATCTCTGCTATACTTCCTTTATTCTGAATATCTACCACCCATATCATTACCACATTTGCTTTTTCTTCCCTAAAGCCAATCTAGTACAACTACCTTTAAATCCTAACTACTCCTGTATGATATTGCATTTTCCTGTGTGGTAGCATGATGCTTGATTCAATGCTTTCTGTACCATCGATACAATTAGTTACCAGAAGGCCTTTCAAACCAATGGGGAAAAACCTGGGGCAGATCATGAAAGGGAGGGCAGGAAGGGTTGCCTCAGTGCTTAGCTCTTGTGGCCTTTTCTTACACGCCCAGGGAAATGCTGATTGCCACTTAGGGGTCAGGAAGTAATTTTTCTCCAGGCCGGTTTGGCCAGGGATCCTGGAGGTTTTTTGTTATCTTCTGGGTGTGAAACAACAGTCACTGTGGGTGTGGAGGGGGAGGTATTTGTGAATTTCCTTCCTTGTGCAGGGGGTTGGATTAGATGACCTTGGAGATCCCTTCCAACTCTGTGATTCTATGACCTCTGGACAAATATCAAAACTCTTGCTATGCAGAGGCAGGCAATGGCAAACTACCTCTGAATGCCTCTTGCCTTGAAAACTCTATGCTGCAACTTGATGGCAACCCCCCCCCCCCCCCCAAAAAAATATCAGCCTTTTCCAAATTAGGCCAAATATGCATAAAAGTTGAAAATCAAATGGAGCAACTGTTTGTTCAAAGTATGGCTAAGCATTTTTAAAACTCTACCAAAAACTGTATTTAAAAAAATGTATTATTCATAGCACTCTCAAGCCAGACAATGACATGCTGTGAGGCTGTCTCAAAACCATACAGTTTTGCCCAAAACCTAGAGCACTGCCCCCGATGTCAGAAATGTGATGATGTCACTCCTGGGTGATGTCATCATGCCGGTGCCAGCAGCACCAGGAGGGAGCTTCTTGGGGGTGGGGCTTCCCCTGCTGTCCAGCTGAGCTGCAGCAAATTGGGCCCCCCAAAATCGGGAGAACCCCTGGCGCCACTGGGGGAATGGCAACCCTACTTTTAGCAGATATGTTTAGGATTGTACAGAACCTATGGGGTATGTCTTTCCCCTATCAACCAAAGGAAATTGGGGTTTTTTTACAACTACTTCTCCTATTGGTCCACAATCCGCCACCACTTCCTGCACATTTCTTGTTTTTTTCATTTCTATTCAATATCATTCAGTTCAGAAACAAGCCTATTATGGAGAGACAGAAGTATCACTGCAAACTAGTTTCATGTTGTTTCAGTTGCGGAATTTGGCATTTGTGTTTGTAAAATGCACATACATATTAAGCTTCAAAACACTGACCTTACCTCAGTGTCTCTTAACTAGATCAATTTTTTTTTTAAGAACTTAAAATAGAATTTCAATTTCAAGCCCGTATCACATCCAAACAAAAGAAGAAACCACTTGGGTGAAGCTATGGTGGAGGAAAGTGCCATCAAGTCACAAGACAATTTATGGTGACCCCATAGGGGTTTCAAGGCGAGAGATGCCAGAGGCGATTTGCCACTGCCTGCCTCTGCATAGCAATCCTGATATTCCTTGGAGGTCTCCCATCCAAGTACTAACCAAGGCTGACCCTGCTTAGTTTCTGAGATCTGATGAGACAGAGTTAGCCTGGGCCATCCAGGTCAGTCAACTGAAGTTTTACTTACATCTATTTCCGCTTGCACCACAGCAGCAACAACAAACGCCAAAGCAGCCAGAAGCATGCCAACTGTCATCTTCCTCAGAGGCCTGGTACAGGAAGAACAAACAAGCAGGGTATTTAGAAACATGCTTTACCTGAACTTCCAGCTGTTATCACACTGGCTGTTGCTTCAAGGTCTCCCAAAAAAGATCACCATTGGCTTTTTGACACGTCATAGTTAATGAGCTTTACAAGTGTCTTAGTTTCAGGTGAGTAGCCATGTTGGTCTGAAACAACAGAACAAATTTGGAGTCCTGTGGCACCTTTAAGACCAGCAAGATTAATTCTGGCTATAAGCTTTCATGGGCACGCACACGAAAGCTTATACCCAGAATAAAATTTGATGGTCTTAAAGGTGCCACTGGAGTCAAACTTTTTCAAGTGTCTTAGTTGTAATTGTTGTTCTGCTGAAAAATGGCTCGGCCTGTAAGAGGTCACTGACTTGTAGGTAAACAGATCTGTAATGCTTGCTGGTAGATTAAATACTTAAGGCTTCCATCTTGTTAGCATCCTTAGCTATAGCTCAAAAGGGGGCAGATTCAAGGTGCCCTCAAACCACTATCGCAAAATCATCTTTAAGTATGTGCCACATAGAACAGGAACCTTCTTTCTGGACCCACAGCCCTGGGGCTGCATTTTTCAATTCATCTGAATAGCTCTCTTCATTTGAGCCAAAGCTCCAATATGATTACAAAGTTCCGGCATGAACAGGGGGAATCCCATTTACTTCAGCATCAGAACAGCTGTATTAATTCATTCCCAATATGTGTAAGACTCATCCCGACATTAAAGTCAACTGACTCTCTGTGTTCCCACAATAGCATTCAGTCATTCAAGAAATCAGGCTACCCCTTCTTTGCTTGTAAGAAAGTAAGTGCTTCCAGATACTACAAACTGAGAAAGTCAAAACTTCTGTGTTTCATTACAGAGTAGCGACTTTGGGCTAATTGCTGCTTGATTAAACCACTGTTCACTAATCAAAAGACAAGTACATGTTCTCTGTTTCTTTCCTACAAGCCAATTTTCCTTTTCTGTCTTTTTCTTTTGAGCTTTATATCTCAATTAATGTGAAACAAATCAAAACTATATTGGTATGAAGCCACATCATTATGCTTCCTGCCCCACAGTGTTTATTGTCATGCCTATGCACCTCAAAAAGAAAAAAAACACACTAGCATGACTTAAAAGCTGATTCCGAACATAAAGCCACTTACGTGAAATTAATGCGACATTTATCAATGAGAGGATAAACCAACACATCTACAACTGGAACCATTATAACAATGAGGATTGGGTTAACAGTCTGTTGGAAAGAAATAATGAGAAAGTTAGGAACTTTCAAACAAACAAACACACATTTCTTAAAATAGCATTAATGCAGAAGCTTACCATACCTGCATCTGGTCCGGCTGAATCTGAACGGGGCCCTAGAGAATAGAGAGGCATAGGTGTCTTACTTTCAAAATATTACAGTTGCTCAAAAATGTAAGCTTTAAACACCACTGTCAAAATCCAACAAAGGATATTTGGCCACATAACCAAGTTTCTACAGTGATACAATTTGCAGCACTAGGAACCACAGACACAGCCTGTACTCACAGTGACATACACAACCAGTAAGAACTTCATTTTTGGAAGTACGACCTCATGAGTTGCAGAAATAACTTACAAAATCTCCATCCATTGTTGTGGCTTGCAGTGTCCATCTGGATCCCTTAAAAACAAAATAAACGAGAAATCTCTAAATAATTAAAACCCTAAAATAAGTATCTTTCTGAAAATCATATATGCACACCTTGAGTCTATGCTTGAGAGAAGGCAGGTAAAAAATAGAATAAATTTAATTTTCATCAAAATTAGCAAAAGGCAAGAAAAACTAATTAAAGGTTTTGTTTGCCTACAGCCTTTGTCATAATAAAGTAACACGACAAATAGTATCTATGGAAGCACATTGCTAACTGCAGATCAACTGTATCTTCTCTTACACTTTGCCCTATATGTTATATTAGTGAATTAACAAAATTACTTACAGGAATGGTTGCGCTGGAAGCCAAAATACATTAAAGTAAATGCTAATATGCAAAGATATATATGGAAAAAACCCCCACTAAAATGAAATGTGTGCCTAACAGTGTATCCCCAATAGGACAAGCACAACCACCAGTAATAGTGGACAGTTTCCCTAAGTTACCTGCTGATCAAAGAGTGCCCAGAACATTGGAAGAGGAATGTACAGGAACAGCACTCTCAAGACCATCTTGATCTCGGTGATAAGACGTTTCTATAAGAAAGGAACAAAAAATATTGGTGGACATTCACAAAAAAGATACAGACTAAAAACATTCTGTGTGGAATGATAAGATTTTCCATATACATATATATACAGAAAGAGAATGAATGAATGAATGAATGAATGAATGAATGAAAGGAATCTGTAACAACTAACCTACCCCCATCACCACAAGATCCTTGAATTAAGAAAGTAGCTAGTGGCTACAAAAGAAAGATTTGGGGAAAACAGAGGATGCCCCATACACCACCATCTATTTCCCTCTCAAAGTGGCTCTCCTGTAAATAACCAAATGATTGGAATGTAAGACTGAGGGTGCGATCACACGGGCATTTAAACCCGGGTTCTCCCGCGCTGCTCTTTCAAGCGCGATGGCTCAAACGGAAGGTACTTGTTTTTCCTGGTGGTTGGAAAAGCGGGCTCGAGTGCGGGGGGGGGGGGGGGGGCTTCGAGACGGGAGACAGATGCAGCCGTCTAGTCAGCCCCTTTAATTGCGATGGGGAACAGCCGCGAGGCCCGCAATAAACGTCCGTGTGATCGCACCCTAAGACTAGAATAACAATACATTCAGAAAACCATGCAGTAGGACTCAGCTCAGATGGGACCCTGATATACAAGAATTATATGGCTGCTGTGGGAACACCATGGCTTTTTGTTCATGACAAAGGAAGTTGCAAGCTGCGAAAAAATGTGGTAGTAGTCTGGTCAAAATACTGAGTTTATTGGATAAGAGCCCAAAATGACATCACCCTTATATGCCAAAGACTGGGTAGCAAATCAAACTTATCTGATTGCAGATCAGGTGATCCCAAGGAGCTTATTTATTCATATTTAAAATATTCTATCTCACCTTATCGCCTCAGACTACGGGTGGCTTTTTGGAAGAGTGGCAGAGTGGGCAGGTTATCACAGAAAGGCCAAACTGCAGGCCAGGGAAGAAGCTCCAGGTCTTCTCCAGGCTGCAATGGGCCTACCCACTATATACAAACATTGAAGAGGAACTAATATTGGCTACGGCTATGTCTCAGAGACATCTAGGCCTCTACTAGTGCTTTATACACAAAGCTATCTGTCCTTTGAGTGGATCCTGGGGGGGGGGGGAGGAAGAGACTAGATTTATACCGCACCCTTCACTTGGGAGTCTCAGAGTGGCTTGCAATCTCCTTCCCTTTCTCTCCCCACAACAGACACCCTGTGATGAGGTGGGGCTGAGAGAGCTCTTTGAGAACTGCTCTTGAGAAAACAGCTCTGAGCAAACTGTGGCTTGCCCAAGGTCACCCAGCTGACTGCATGTGGAGAAGTGGAGAATCAAACCCAGTTTCTCCCAGATTAGAGTCCATGTTCCTAACCACTACACCAAACTGGCTCTGAAGGTTTGAATTTCATTTCCCTCCCCCTTCACAACAGAGGTCTTTTGCTCTTTTTCTCTGCTGTGAATAATTATATAATGATGTGAATAATTATATAAACCATTAGAACCAAGAGGAACAGTGTTGTGCTGAATGTTAGAAGTCACCTAGAGAAACCCTAGGCTACAGAAAATTGTATTCCTTAGCTGTATTCTCTGGGTGACTTTGATGTACATATTGTTTTTAAAAATAGGTCAATGACAAGCACGAACACTAAGGCAAACAATCTAATCTAACAAAAAAGGATCAATACAGATAAAATAGAACAACTTACAGCATATTTCTCTCTAGCCCAGTCCAGCCAGTGCTCTCTCTTGGGGTACTCTTTGCTACGATATTTAAATCTGTTTTTGATGGCAAACTGCAAAGAAAGAGTTTGAAAGTTTATTTTTTAATGATATATTAATTCAAATATAACTTGTGGAAAGAAGTTTTCCTAGTGTCGCTTACTAACTGAAATATTATTAACTGGATGTTGTACCTTTCAAAAAGTACTGCTATGAACCGCCTTGCAATGCTGTCCTAAGCAGAGTTACACGCCCACTGACTTCAATGTGCTTAGAAAGGGCAAAACTCTAGTTAACCAGCACCAAGGAGAAAAATAGTGAATTTAAGTAATCAGTCTGGTTATCATAGAATCATGGAAGGGATCTCCAGGGTCGTCTAGTCCAACCTCCTGCACAATACAGGAAATTCCTCACCCCCAGGGACCCCTGTTCCATGCCCAAAAGATGACAAAACACCTCCAGGATCCCCAGTCAAACTGGCCTGGAGAAAAACTGCTTCCTGACCCCAAAGTAGCAATCAGCATTTCCCTGGGCACTTAAGAAAGGGCCACAAGAACTAAGCACTGATGCAACCCTTCCTGCCTTCCCTCTCATGATCTGCCTAAGTTCATATATATCATATAGATATAGAATAAAGTCATCATGCATGACATTACCAATTCACTTAAATTTGGATACACTCACAGATTTTTAATAAACTGAACTCATTTGAAACCAAATAACTAGTGTTTTTAAGTGATTTACAACTCAGTTAAATAGTCAAAAAAATTAAAAGCACAATGGAAAAACTCAGAAAAGTCACTAGTGTACAGAGTTCTTTAAATGTATTTGACATCCACATGTAATTTGCATTTGTAAAAATTCTTTGTCTGCCATGCCTTCCTTGTCTAGTTTCAGAATATCTAGTTCCTTATCTAGCCATGCCTTCCTTATCTAGTTTCAGAATAGTTTTATCATCTAGTTCAGAACATCTTGTCTTTTTTTGACAGATGTTCATAAAGTTTTTAAATTAAAGTCTTGAACAAAATGTGCAGCTCTACTTTTGTAGTACAGATTTAAAAACTGAATTAGGAAAAGGTTTTCCTCACAATACCAGGATGGTATTGCAAATGGAAAGGTGTTTCAATAGCAGAACAATTCTGCCTGTCCCCTCCTACTGCAACTTAAAATGCCCCCCAATGCTGTTCTTGGGGTGATAGAAGCCCCTTCAGAAACAACCTGTGTGTGTGTGGAGGGGAGTCCGAAGTCTGCCATGAAAATTGCCCATTTCATCCATGGTACTTTTCCTGCTGGATCCAACCCACTGATTTCAAGCTAGCCCTGCTTTTCACACAGTATATGCCTTACCGCAATACATTTGCCGACTTGGACCATTACATTGCCTTGAGGTTCAACTCTCTTGTACATTCTACTTCCAGCTATGAACACAACTGTAGAGATAAATAAGAGACATCAAAATATGCTAAAACTGCTACAATTAGATAGGAATTCTACGCCAGTAGAAGAATCGAATGCTCTCAAGGCATTACAATGGCTAGGAACTATAGAAGGGTGTCTCCCCTGACTCAGATTTAGTGCAAATAAGGCAAAGCTCTTCAGCTATTTTCCAAAAGCTTCACACAGACTACTTCTGTAGATGTTGCCTGGAGAACATCTGCCTGTACAGTAACTGCCACAGCAAAGAAAGAGATCTGATACAGTAATCTGATAAGAAACAGAATTATGCTGGGGTGTCAAAATATGTTTCCATTCATCACTGGGAAATGGGCCTGGGTGACTGGAGCCTGGACTGCTGAAGAATGAACAAAACACACCTCATCACATCTGTACTTCTCTCCATATCTGAACAAAGCCTCAGTTTGGAGTTTATTTGTAACAAGCATGAACCTGGTTTATTCTCATCAGTCAACACGCACTCAGTGCACGTGGAGTCGCAACGCATGTGGAGTCTAACTCCAGTTTGTCCACATCTTCAAATAAAGATTTCTTAACAAATTTAGTCTGGAAAGAAAACTGGGAGACCAAAATTTTCTTATGTTCATTTGCAACTATCAATTCGCAAGAATGTTGTCTGTACTACTCCTGCCTTGAAAAAGTTTCTCGAAACACAGCTTCAAGCTGGCATCTGTGTTGCAGGACACTTTTCAACAGGATTCGAAGCTGCTTTAATCTGTCGAGGTGTGAAATGCATCCCCCACTTCTTAAGAAGACTCTTCCCTTTTGTCAAACTCCTCACGATTAGGACTTAACACTACTGAGTGATTTTTCTGAATTAATAACAAATGGAGATTGTATTTTTCTATGGAACACATTGAATATTTTCATATGTATTGCACTGTTCATGTGGAAATTATATAAAACAAGCAGGAGGACCCGTGATACTCATGGGGGGGGGAGCTCCACATCGAGGAGGAGGAAGCACCCAGTGAGCCTTCTCCCCTGCCCCCTTGGCACCGACGGCAAGGCCCGGGCCCACCAATCTATCCCCCCACGGGCACCAGTGGCGAGCCCTGAGCAGCTCTCAGACACCAGGCCCACCAATCCCCCACCCCCACGGGCACCGGTGATAAGACCTGAGCAGCTCTCAGCCACTGGGCCCGCAGATCTCCCCCCTCGGCACCAGCGGTGAAGCCTCAGCGGCTCCTAGCTGCCAACCCACACACATGTGCAGGAAACGCTCTTTTACTTTTGGGGGGATTTAAATATCCCCTGTATAGTTTTTTTTAAAGTTTTTGGATTTTTCTGCACACCTGGGGAGCTCCCCCCCCCAAAGTGTGCAGAAAAATCTCTTTGCCCCCTATGTGCCCCCGATGTGCGGATTTAGATATCCTTAACTATTAGATATATAAAATTATAAAAATGAATTTGTAAGTATCATTATTAGTTAGTCCATCACAGTTTAATCTTATCCGTTACAAACAAGGATGCAGCCATTTAAGGGACAGTCATGCCCCTCCCACACCTGTTGCAGGAATGTCATTCCTCACAAGAGACTGGGGAGGATGGAGGAGGCAGTCACTTCCCTTGGGCAGTGGCCTCATAAAGCTGAGGAGAAATGGCTCCAGTTCTCTGCACCCATTCAGAGCTGGGAGAGGCACTGGCAGGAGAAGAGGAAGACCCAGATGAGCTTAACTCCTTCCCCTCTCTGGACTGAGGCCTGCTTAGGCCCTGCTGAAGAAGGGCTTTGGCTAGCGGGCCAGCTTCTGCTACTTCAAGTCAAGACCCTTGCCTCTCACAGCAGCCTAAGACCTTCTCCACATGAATTATTTGACCCAAGTTCAATGCTGTTGGGGAGTGGGTTGTTTAGGGTTGCCAGGTCTCCCACAATCTCATTCACTACCTGCTAGGGGAGAGGGACTGACACTCCAACGTAAAGGCATTTTGTCGAAGGTTTTTGCCCTTACAGATCCTAATTTTGTCCCCCCTGATGTTCCTGAGGGCCCCTCAACCCTCAATAACAAAATTTTGGGCAGAAGGAAAGGCTAGAAAGCCCATCCCTAACAACTGCAACCACGTGGAATTAAAACAACTAACAAACACTTGAGGTTGTTGCATTATTACTAGTAGCAGCAAAAAATCTCATTGCATCCAACTGGAAATCTCCTAAAGTGCCTACAGTAAATCAGTGGAGGGTGAAAGTATGGGATATTTTGGTCTCAGACAAGCTGGCGACACAAATATTGTCAATGGATAACCCACGATTTAATAATAATTTTTTGGAAAAATGGTTTAATTTTTTTGTTTATGTAAATTCAAAACAACCTGATCAATATAGTATTCCGGAAATATATAAGAAAATTGTACTTTATTGACAAAGACAGCAGAGTGGGCCCCAATTTGTGAATTTGAATTGGTGTATTGATATTAAAAACTGGATTGCACAGTATTATAGTAGTTGATAGTAGTTATATGTTCATGTTGTAAGTTACTAAGTTCCTGAGTTATATATGTATTATATAAGACTTTGTATGACAGTATTATCGTTAATAGTAAACTACTGTATTGTTAGTCATTGTTGTGTTCATGAAAAATAAAAAAAAATTAAATTGCAAATGAAAGAAAGGGTGTAACTTACGCAATGCAATTGCCATTAGCGCAGCAGGAACACCGAATGCCAGGGGGTAACATTTCTGTTTGACATGAATTCCACATTCTTCACCTAAATCAAGTAAAACAAGATGCATCACCATGAATTTTTTTTTGAGAGCTGAAATATGTACAGGCTGTATTTTACCCATCAACCTGTGGTGTGTGCACTTTTTCTCCTCCTGGCCTTTAGAGGCACCACTTTGGGTTTTGGGAGGGGCGAAGATTCTCAGTGTATAAAGTCCCACTTTTTGGTATCTTCAGGACCGTAGCTGCATAAATTTGTTGAGTTCACTTATGGCGACCCCATAGAGCTTCAAAGCCAGAGACATTCAGAGGTGGTTTGCCATTGCCTGCTTCTGTATAGCAACCCTGGGCTTCCTGGGTGGTCTTGCAGCCAAGAACTAATCATGGCCCACCCTGCTTAGCTTCCCAGATCTAATGAGATCAGGCCAACCAGGGCCATCCGGGTCTGGGTTTACTACATCTGTATAATTATAATAATATAATTAGCACAGATTAGTCAAATTTATTCCAACAAAGCAATTTGTACCTTTGGCTGTATGTTTAGTACATAACCCCATTTAACTGTCTCAGTGATGCCTCCCTCAATATAGACAGCCATGACTGGGCATTCACATGCTGGTGGCAGAGGTGTTCCTGGACATCAGTCGTATGACAAACACAGGGAATGACCTCTATGCCCTTCCTCAATGGTACACATTTGCCAAACTCCTTGCCTTTATTTGTTAAGAAAACTAGTATGATTATAATGGAAAGTTTAGGCTGCCAAGTCCACAAGAAGGAATTTCTTTGCCATCAGTAGCACAAATTTTACCTCTGAGAATTGGGGTGATGATGGTGGAGATAAGGCTTCCTGCATTGATGGACAGGTAAAATATAGAGAAGAACCTGCTTCTTTGTTTTTCCTGGAGTACAAAAGAAAAAAATTATACTTTGTGGGCATTTTTTTCTAAATTGCTTACTTCAGCATTTACTTAGAGAGGGTTAAGTAGGCCAGTAGGGAATTGGAGAACCACACCTCAACTAAAGCAACAGAGGTCTTTGGAAATAACCACTGCAGCAATTTACCAGAAACATTGCCTGCACAAACCCTGTATCTGAACAGGAGCCATGTGCGAACACGGCTTGTAGCAAAGGGGATCCAGGCAGCAGCTGCTTCTGACAGACTGGGCTCCAGGGAGAGACTGAACCTAACATAGAGGCTGCACTAGGGGGACTTATGCGTGACTGGAGAAAGACAGAGTCGCCCATTCTCACCCACTCTCCTTCCTAACCGTTTCCTTAGATGTACTTCTGCTCTCCAGCTAGGGTCTGCAGCGTTAAGAACCTGCCTTTGTACATTCTGCACAAGGGATAATGCACAGACTGGGATACAGCGAATGGGAGAGGGCAGGCTGCACAATTTGTTGCTGGTCTGAAGGGTGGCCTAAATGTACCGCTACAAGTTTACACAGAGGCGATAACCAATTAAAAAAAGTTGCATTTACTTAGAGAACAAGCACCCACATAGGGCTGGATGCAAACTGAACCAGCATTTCCCACCAGTTCCACCTTCCTACTGCAGATCCTCCTCCATAATGTTCCTCAGGATCTCCTATTCCCCAGGAGTAGCATTTGGGGGGCAAAAAGTAGGCTGCAGTGGGACAGAGCAGCAGGAAAGTTTCGTTCCCCCCTAGGGAAAATTTAGGCTGGATCCAACCCCAGTTTTCTGTATCGATTTCTAGCTTTACCATAACAGATGCTATTTACAGCTTGGCTGCAATTAATAGGCTTGCTTTTAACCAAGCTACCAATGCAAATGACAAAAGCGAGTTCTACACTTTTCTTGGCTTATACTGTTGTACCTGATGTTCTTCAAACTGATCTCCTCCAAACGCAGCTACACACGGCTTGATTCCACCAGTTCCGAGAGCAATAAGAGCCAAGCCAACCATAGAAAGAGCACTGTAACAAGAATAAACAGGGGTGGATAAATGGGGGGATATGAGCCTGTTCTCTTTCAGCTGCAAAATACTTCTGATATCAGCATAAATTTGCCAGTGGGTTCAATGAGCAAATGGATCAGACCACCATATGCTCCCCAATGATGTCATGAGTAGGGATGGGCACAAACCAAATTACAAACCTAAGTCTGTCATGAACTTGGTCCAGTTAAATGTTTTTGCAAGTGGGTGCTGCCGCCAAGTGAAGTCCAAGCAGCGAGTTCACCTAAAAATCATGAACTTACCACTTGGACTTTACTCACACATGGCATCCACTTGAAAAAGCCATTTAAAGGGAATGTTTCCTTCAAATGGCTTTTGCAAAATCTCCCCCCCCCCCTTCCATTCTGCTGGCCTTGGGGAGCTACCACCAGCAGAAAGAACAGAGGGAAAATCCATAAACCTCATGAACCGAACCAGTCTGCAAATCAGGAGAGCCTTGTCCTGGTTCGTGGAACCTCATGAGCTGAGATGAACCTCCATTTTCCCGTTTCATGCCCATCCCTAGTCATGAGTTATAATCTGGAACATAGAAAGTTGCTTTCAGTGGGATCACATGGTATATGCATTCTAAAGAAGCATCACTGTGATGCTGGGGGCAGAGTATAGTGAGAAGGAGCAAGTTGAAACTCTTAGCAATAGCATTATACAAAGAAAATTAGTTAATAAGCTTCTTCCAAATATGTTACATAGAAATAAATCCCTCCCAAGTACAAACATGGTGCACCCATGTAAACAAGTTCCATAAGAAGTGATCTGACTATCACAAGAATTAAAACAAAGTGAAGTGAACCCTGACCCTTTCATGTCATTTTGTGAAGAAGTCAGCACACACACACACACACAACAGGTTACCTGAATGGTCCATAGGAATCACTCCTATTAAATAAGAGACAGTACAGTCCGCCCAACAGTATGTCGAAAGAGATATAAAAAGAATAAAATGTGTCCTCATCTCCATTGCAATATGCAGATATAAACACAACCTACGCCAATAGGAAACAGGCTTGTGTGCTGGTAGGCAATCTTATGCTAAACAAGGAAACACGGATATGCAAAGTACTGCAGGATATGCAATATGCAAAGGACTTGTGCTCTTGGAATCCCTAGGCTTGGTTCAGGTAGAGTGAGTTTGGTGAAACCAGGATTCCATTCACAGCCAATCACTTAATCCTGGTTTGTTTTGACAAACACTTTGTTCTCATTAACAGATTGGGTTGTTTTATGTTGTTATGTTTTATTTTGTAAGCACCCTCAGGCAGGTTCCCTGGAGAGATGGCACAAACATTTTCCAAATAAACCCTAGGTGCAGCTTTTTCACCTTTCATTTTAAAAATGCAGTTTCCATGTTAGCTTGCATTACAACTCTATTTGAGCTGTTATTGTATGTTGACACTGTGAAGGCAGGGAAGCAGAAGTCTGTCAGCACAGAAAGCAGCCACTGGTTCACTCACTTAACTTCCTTGCTTTTTAGATTAAAGCAGGGCTTTTTTTTGTAGAAAAAGCCCAGCAGGAACTCATTAGCATAATAGGCCACACCCAACAGCAGAAACTCATTAGCATATTAGGCCACACCCCCATGTTACCAGAAGAGTGGCCATCCAGCCACACCCACCTTTTGCTTCTTATTCTGTTTACCTTGTTTGTTGTCAAAACCCAGGGCTTTTTTTGTAGCAAGAATTAATTTGCATGTTAGGCCACATACCCCAAATGTAGCCAATCTTAATGAGTATCTGCTGTTGGGTGTGGCCTATTATGCTAATGAGTTCCTGCTGGGTGTGGCCAACTCAGGAGCCAGCCGGAACTCCGTTCCTGTGTGTTCCTGCCCAAAAATAGCCCTGGATTAAAGGCATTTCCGCATCCCAAATCATAAGAATGCAACTACACATGGACACATGAAGCAGACTTATCCTGAGTCAGACCCTTGGTCCATCAAAGTCAGTATTGTCTACTCAGACTGGCAGCAGCTGTCCAGGGTCTCAGGTGGAAGTCACAGGGGTCATTTAGTAGAAAAAGAGGTGCAGGAGCTCATTAGCATAACTCATTTGCATATGCCACACCCCCTAACGTCACTGGAAGTGTGTCAGAAGACCCACCACTCAGGCTCCACCCCAAAAATCTCCAGGTATTTCCCAACTCAGGGCTGGAGAAATACCTGGAGAAAAACTGCTTCAAAAGCACAAAGAAAATAGGCATAGAGGGACGACATAGACGACAGCAAGAACAAGCAGCAGACTCCCATGCGTTGCCACAAGTGAGGGCTGCTGGGAGTGGGGTGCCCTATAGCCGGGAGACTACTAACAAGGGGGCAGGGATGCTGCCCGAGCCCAGCACTCACTCCTCAGACTCAGAGCTGGAGACCTGGGTGTGCTGGAGCTGCGCTGGCAGCGGGGGAAATTATTGCCAAGCACACACCATAGAGGGAACTGGGCTCTGAAATGAGCCTATGATGCTCTAACCCTGGGCTTGTTACTCCCGGAATGCCGTTCCTGCTCGTTCCCCCTCGAAATGACCCCTGCACCTGTTCCTTTTAATTGAAGATGCAGAGGATTAAACCTGGAACCTTTTGCATGCCAAGCAGAGATTCTTCCACTGAGCCACGGCCCCTAATGAGATTGGCAGTGGTTCTCCAGGGTCTCAGGTCGAGGTCTTTCTCATCATCTACTACCTGGTCCTTTTAACTGGAAATGCCAAGGGCTGAACCTGGGATCTTCTGAATGCCAAGCAGATGCTCTGAGTGCCCCTTCCTTCACACCAGAACACAGCCTCCACCTGATCAGTTTTTTTAATGAGTGGTGTGTGTGTGTGTATTCCCGGAAGTCATGAATGACTTCTGGCAACCTCTAGTGGGGCTTGGACATTTCAGAGAGGTGGCTTGCTATTGCCTGCCTCTGCGTCCCAGCCCTGGTATTCCTTGTAGACCTCCCTTCCAAGTACTTGCCAGAGTCGGCCCTGCTTAGCTTCTGAGATATAACAAGATCAGGCTTGCCTGGGCTATCCAGGTCAGGGCAACCTGATCAGTTTTAATAGACATTCCCTCCCCAGGTTCTGTCCCACAACTGGCATCTTCACTCCAGTTTGTCTTGCAACCTGGCAGTGGTGAGGCAGGCTATTCTCCTCCTACTGTTATACTTTTTACTATTCCTGTTCAGTTGAAACTTGTCTGTTCTTTCTGATTTTGTGGACAGACATTTCCCCCTCTTTCTACATGTCTGCATTGTTACATTAAAGGCGATGGCTTCCAATAACCCATGATACCAGATTTAAATTAAAAGAGCAAAATGGCTCCCCATCTGAATTTGTACACATAAGTGCAGGATCTGTAGACGATTTCTTAAATTTATAGTGAAGATTACAAGAGTTGTATACAGAAGCAACTTTTAAAGTGCTGCAGATCTTTCAGTGTGTGACATGAACATGAGAACTGGTGCACTTCCTCCATCAAAGCAGATCTGCAGTTTTATTGATCATGCTCAATGGACTTTGAATCAGCATATTACTCCTATCATGTGGCAAAGAGAAAGAACCAAGGTTACAGCAGATAAAACCACAGTAAACATAGGATTTGTGCTACACTGAATCTCTAGCATGTCCAAATGTGCATTTGTGTGTAAAACAAGAGATAAGTGCTGTAACTTACATGGGAATCTCGATAGTATCGGGGACTCCATCACGGTTGCCATCTGTCAAATCATTTATGGAACTTATTGACAAGACGGCCTGGCCAACTGTGTATACAATGGATAGGGAAACAATGGTCCTGATGGAAAGGAAGCAGACAAAGGATGCATCTTTAACAGCCATTTCTTTCTTGAACATGTTCTTGATTGTTTGGACAAGTAATCCACGACAAGATACAAGCTCCTATTGTGAGACACGTGCAAATATCACTGAATGCCAGTTCAATATCCGATGTTTGGACTACTCCTGCTTCACCCACAATCCCTATATGTGAATGTAAAATATTGTCAAATATGACAAACAGATTGAGATTAACAGTCTAAACCTAACCATTCTCGCCTGAAAGAACGTCTAATGGACATCAACCAGTTTTAGTTCTAACTATGGTCAATGTCACACTTCACACTATTGTTGCTGTGTGCACACTGGTGTTAAATGGTGCTTTCTGCAGCAAATCCATGAAGTGTGAGCAGTTTATGCCCACTTGCAAATGCCCACATAAGTTTTTTGGGAACACTGGTTTGTATGCAATCAGCAAAGCTGATCTACATTCGGAAACCTGGGGAGTTAGCCGCGTTAGTCTGTTGCTGCAAAATAGTAAAAAGCCCAGTAGCACCTTTAAGACTAACAAACTTTATCGTAGCACAAGCTTTCGAGAAACACAGCTCTTGTCATCAGATGCAAGCTTATGCTACAATAAAGTTTGTTAGTCTTAAAGTTGCTACTGGGCTTCTTACTGTTCAGAAACCTGTTTATGTTCTCAGATTGCATTTGATGAGCTGATTCACTATAATTAAAAAAAAAACTAGGGACTCTCTCAATCTGGCACGCTGTTGTGTGCCCCAAATTAAAAATAAATGCCATGGGGGGGAAAAAACAAAAGACACTGAATGCAAAAATTAAAACTTCAAAGTTCTTTGATTACTCATAAATCCCAAGAAAACAATTTACAAAGAAGTGGGTCACCAAGGAGAAAGGCATAGAGAAATGTGTTGACTATCATTATTCCAAGAGTGGACACATAGATTACATCTTATGCAATTCATATGCAGACAAGGTTTCATACATGGCATCCGCTCTTCTCACAAACCAGAAATCCCAGTTTAACTAAGTATGAAAAAAATTCCAAGGTTGCTCCACAGGGGACAGTGACATGAGACTAGAGCCTCTCTTAAAATTGTTCTGATGAAGCTTCCTGATATTCATAATAACTAACAAGCTCTCTCTTGTTCTTTGCTTTTTAAAAATAATAACTGTTCTTTGGTAGTCTATGCTTCAGTTTCTATTGCAATAAGGTATTTAAAAAATAATAAACACACTTTAAAAAGTTGTAAACTAAGGTACTAATATATTTCACACACAAAAAAAGTTTGTTATATGATTAAACTTGTAAAGAAGAAAAATATAAAACTTGCCATAAGGCAAGTTGAAATGCGGAGTCCGCAAAGGTATTTAGGTCCAAATAAGAATATGTGTAGCGTCAAGCCTTCAGATTAAACTAATTTGCATTTCTGTGCAGAAACACATAAAAACTAAATGTTCTTCATCTCTATCTTTCCAGAATCAACATAGGCAGAAACTCAACAGATGCAGGAATTACATCTTACTAGAACAAAGTTTGAGTCCAGTGGTAACAAAGACCAACAAAGTTTTATTCAAGGTGTCAGCTTTCGTGTGCATGAAAGCTTATACCTTGAATAAAACTTTGTTGGCCTTAAATGTGCCACTGGACTCAAACTTTCTTCTACAGCTTTAGACCAAGATGGCTACCCCACCTGAACACCTGACTAGGAAAAGATACATTTAATTCATGGCTGGCCAGCGTCTGTTAAAAGGACAGAACAGCAGCCAGGAAGAGAGAGAACAACTCCAATTTTTGTTTTATTATTGGACCAAACTGTGATGTCAGCACACAACAGTCTGTATTAAGGACACTGGTTCCATGAAAGTATTATTTTTTTCCACCTGAAATGATTTTGTAACATCAGGACAATGGCTTGGATCAGGGCTCATTTCGTAGCAGGAGCTCCTCTGCATATTAGGCCACACACCCCTGATGTAGCCAATCCTCCAAGAGCTTACAGTAGCACCTGTAAAAAGAGCTCTGTAAGCTCTTGGAGGACTGGCTACATTAGGGGTGTGTGGCCAAATATGCAAAAGAGCTCCTGCTACGAAATGAGCCCTGGCTTGGATCAAAATATGACCGTGCTGTAGCAGAAGTGTCTTCTGCTGAAGCAAGAGATTGGTGGAATGTAATTATGGATTCTCTCTCACACACAGCTCCCATTAGGACAACCAAACTCTGCTCAGGTCCAAACGAATGCAGTTCTTAGCTCTGTTTAGTTGTACCTCCAGTGTAATTATTCTAAGTTTGCACTCACTTGAACTTTCCCAAGAAGGAGTCAGCTATAAGTGCTCCAAGGATAGGTGTTAAGTAGCAGAGAGCAACAAATGTATGGTAGATTGCTGTAGAAAGATCATCTGTCCAGTGCAGAAAATACTTGAAATAGAGAACAAGCACAGCTGTTGGAAGGAAACAAGACGAAATTAGAGCAAGAACCACTCTGTAGCCACAAATATCTAATGAGAGCAAAACAAGAAAATCACCTCGCATTCCATAATAGGAGAATCTTTCACAGAATTCATTGATGACTATGAAGAAGATGCTGATTGGGTAACCAAAGCAACCTGGCTAATGGAGCAGAGAGAGAGAGAAGAAATTGAACCATAACAATTATAACTTACTGGGTAAATATAATTCCAGGCAAGAAACAAATGAAAACGAAGAATAAAAACAACTGATCGTAACAGCAACTGAAACAGTTTATAGGTAAAGGTCTCCCTTGCTCGAAAGCCAGTCGAATCCGACTCTAGGGGGTGGTGCTTATCTCCATTTCCAAGCTGAACAGCCAGTGTTGTCCGAAGATGTTTCCATGGCCATATGGCCGGCATGACTAAATGCCAAGGCACACAGAATGCTGTTGCCCTCCCACCGAAGTGGTACCTCTTTATCTACTTGCAATTTCTTGCTTTCAAACTGCTAGGTTGGCAGGAGCTGGGGCCAGAGACGGGAGCTCACTCTTGTCATACAGCTCTCGGCTCTCAAACTGCCAAACTACCGACCTTCTGGTCTGCAGCTCAGCATCTTAACCTATGAGCCACCACAGCCCCTAAGCAAGTATTGTTGGACTGGAATTATTTTGCTACACATGAAACAAATATTCGATTGGATCCTATCAGTTGTTCCAGTAGCAGAGGCCCTTGAAGGGGAAGATTCTATCAGAACAGAACAACCTGTGGGATCCAATGCATTGCAATGCTTAAAATTCAACATATAAGCCCCAAATATGCTTGTAATTTAGTATCAGGAAGATCAACATGAAGTGCCACCATCATCATGGGAATAAAGGTAAAGGATGCGCCTACAGAACAGACTGAACACATTAGGTGGTTTCCATCTCTGGACCTCAGCTGACAGCAGCTCAGATCTAACCAGTGAGAGGCAACCTGAGAAAATGGGAGATCACCTAGGTATGCTACGCCTTAATAAAAGATAAGCAGAACCCAAATGTAGCAAAATAAACCAATAAAATATGAATTAGCAACATTGTCCTAAGCATAATTTATGCAAATTTCTACTCATTCTTATCCTTTAGCCTCCAGTGGGTTGGCAACTAAGAAAATAAAATGGACTAACATAAAAAGCTTGCAAAATTAAATAACAGAAGAGAGATTGGATTTACACCCCGCCCTTCACTCAGAGTGGCTTACAAACTCCTTTCCCTTCCGCTCCCCACAACAGATACCCTGTGAGGTAGGTGGGGCTGAGAGAGCTCTCTTGAGAACTGCCCTTGAGAGAACAGCACTGACAGAACTATGGCTTGCCCAAAGTCATCCAGCAGGTGCAAGTGGAGGAGTGGGGAATCAAACCCGGTTCTCCCAGATTAGAGTCCGCGCACTCAACAACCATACCAAGCTGGCTCTTAGCTTATACTTAATACACTTATCTTATACATAATATATTTCGCTAAAATGTTACAGGAAGTATACATTGCTTCCAAGAGGTTATTGTGGTTAAACATTAGACATATTTCAGAGCAATGGAGTAGCCACTAAGAAGACCACTTTACATGCTTTTATTAGTCATGCAAGCTGTGCAATATGCACTCTAAAAATCTCTGTAAATCATGGAAAACTGCAATAAAAAGTAGCAGTCTACACAAGGAAAAAGTGATTTAGGGCTTTATAGACCAAAGGCAACATTTTGAATTTTGCCTTCAAAAGCAACAGACAGCTAACACAGACTCTGGAATACATGCTCTCAAAAAACGCCTCAAGAGAGGAGGAAGAGGAGGAAGAAGAAGAGGCAGAGTTAATTTTATACCCTGCCCTTCGCTACCCAAAGAAGTCTTGGAGTGGCTTACAATCACCTTTTCTTCCTCCCCTCATAACACACACCCTGTGAGGTAGATGCGGCTGAGAGAGTTCTGAGACAGCTGTGACTGACCAAAGGTCACTCAGCTGGCTTCATGTGGAGAAGCATGGAATCAAACCCAGTTCTCCAGATTAGAGTCCTGCCGCTCTTAACCACTAGACCAAATTGGAACACAACTTCCCTGCCCCCTTCCCACTGATTTCCCCAAAATGTTGCTCCTGGGAGATGGGGGAACCTCAGAAACAACCTGAGGGACAAATCAGGGGTATGCAGTGGGAAGGCAAAATTGATGGAACTTACCTCTCCCATTAGAATATTTAGTCTGGATCCAACCCTTAGTACTTATAAGAACACTTACCACAGATTTTCTAGGTCCTCGGTCTTTCTCTAGAAGAAAAACAGGAAAAGATTGTGAAAATCTGTAAGCAACTTTCACAAATGGAACGTTAGAAAACACACACACACATCAGTGGTTTTATTGTACTGCTGAGGCAATAAGATGAAAGCTCTATTTTATGTATGATAGACTTTTTTTAAAAACCAGCAAGCCCCAGAAGGGATTTTTGGGGTCATATTTCCAACAACCTTGAACATCAATGAAATAAAAGCATCTGTGAAATCCATGAGGAAATGTATAAATATTTTACAGTTAAGGGTGTAACTTGTGAGTGAACAGTGGAAAGACTGGTCATTCTAAAGCAGGGGTCGGGAACCTCCGGCACTCGCAATTATGCTCTCTGGTGTTCATTCAGCCCGTGAGAATCTCCTTCAGCACCAAACAGATGAAGAGACTGGATGGTGGAAGAAACCAAGGCCCTGATGAAAGGGTCCCGCTAAGCCTGTGGGGCCCACTGTTCTGCTTGCTGCAAACCACAGAATGGGAGACTGCTGCAACTAGCTCCCTCTAGAACAGTGTTTCCCAACCTGTCACATCAAGATCCAAAAGTAGGTTGTGGACCTGCCCTCCCTAATGGCCACCCCTGCCCTTCCCATTGCAGTCTTTTGTGTCTTGCAAACCAAGATCTGACTCTGTAAACGGTATCTTCCATGTCATACATTAGTTGGTATTTTTTCTTCACTGCATATACATGTTGATCAACTAAAATATGTCCTCATGGTCACTCACTAGACGAGGGAGTAATGGAGAACGAGAGGGAGGTCAAAGACTAGAATGAAACTTCTATATGAAAGGATGTGTATGTCAGAATGCCACTTGTTTGGGGTTCATCCTGGGGGCAGCTGTGCCCTTTGTGTGATGTTTCTTAACTTCGCAAAAACATCTAGTTAGCCACTGTAGAAAATGGAAAGCTGAACTAGATGGACGCCAAGATCATAGTTTGCCTATGGTGACAAAAAACCTTGGGCCAGCCCTGGCTGGGTCACCATACCAAAAAGCTTGGGAACCACTACTCTAAAAGACTTTTGGGGGTTCCGTTTATGCCTCGAAGAGGTCAGTTACCTCCTTTAACTGAGGAAGAAAGTGAATGTCTGTTCATTTTATCATTCTTGGACAGGCAAATTTGAATTTGTTCCACAGAAGGAAAATTTGTTTTACACCTTCTGTTGTGAAAGTGTTGTTTGTCGCTCATCAAGTGTTCAGTGCCACTTTCTAGATGACGCACAAAGACTTTTTTTTAATTGACAAAGCAGAGAAGATTGAATCTGTCCTAAAGGCGGACTCAGGATATGAGAAGCAAAGCAGTGGTTTGGAATGCTTAAGCGCAAGTGAAAATCAAGCCACAGAAGGAAGTTACAAAATTGCCCAATGCTCTGCAAAAAAACCCCAGAAAACTGTTTATAGCCTGGGAGTAAGAAAAGCCATTCTTAGCTGTTGGGAGCTGCAGTCGTATCTTGAATAAAAGTACTACCAATCTCTACCTAAACAGTGGAAAGATGCACAAGGAAAATGGCAGAAAATGAAAAACACACCATTGCATTAAAAGAAACATTGCATTTGATGAGAGCCAGGATACAGAAAGTACTGCCTGCCTGGCACTTGTTGCAAGATACTGCAAGAGAAACCCGACATGCGAGGACTTCTAATTCAGGGGTTCATAATGTGAGGAATACAGTGGTGCAAACTGTGAATTTCCTTCTTGTTCTATCTGCCTTGACCCACAGACATGTTCAAGTTCTGTGAGAAGTCCTTATGCTTAAGCCAGTGTAAAGTTTCAGTGCACTTTGTAAACTGTTTTGATGTGATCAAAGCCTTTTTGTTGGGGAAAAAAAAGGACACAATCACGCTGAACTGAATGATAAATGGCTGTCTGAACTCAAGTTTCTAACATATGTTACCACTCACCTAAGCTAACTCAACCTCAGTTTTCAGGGTAAAGGGTATGCAGTTTTGGACTTTTATTAAACCTTGAATGGCATCTGCTGCAAAACTAGGGTTTTTTCCTATATAAAATTCTGCTTTCTGTTACTTCCAACACACTGTGTATTGCAGTGTTGATTAGACCGGAATAGATAAACAGACAGACAGACAGATAGATAAACTGGAATCAGAATTTCATGACAGATTTGAAGATTCCCAGAGATCTGGCTCAGTACTGTCTACTCTTACAGGTAGTGGCTTTGCAGTGTTTCGGGTAGAGAAGAGTCTTTCTACAACACTTGATACCCAAAAGTTTATAATTGGAGATATCAAGGACTGGACCTGGGACCATCTGCATGAAAAGCATGTACTCAACCCCTGAGCTGTAGTTCCTTTAGGATGGCTGTCTAGACATACTGTTGTAGGTCAATGAGGGCTCAGCAATAGCAAGGACTCCTCAGGAGAAGAGGACTTCTCAGGAGAGAAGAATCCTTGTGTAGCCAGCCTTTGAGTCAGCAGAAGTTGACCAGCAAGATAATGAGATACAGGCTTGTCAGGATTCACAGCCAACAGTTGGTGCAGAGCCACCCTACAACCCTGATTCAGCAGCTGAACCTTAGTTAGCCATCCCCAGCCCACCAGTATCACCTACACCCTTAGAACACCACAGACTTAAGCTGAGAACAGAGCTACAGGCAAGAAGGCAAACTGCACGCCTCCTGGCCCAATGCCAGCTGCTTGCTGATGACGAAGATGAGTAGTTGCAGGATTACTTCTGAGCAACTGGCTGCAAGCATCACCCTTAGGCATGAGGCTATAAAAACTAGCAAAGAGAGGCTGTTAGGCAAGGACACAACGTGTACAACAGATACTAAGCTACTGGCCTGCTGTGCCTGATTCCTTGGAAACCTGACTCCTGGGAAACCTGGACCTTGGACTGAATGACCTCACCTAGCCTGACTCCTGGAAACCTTTCGCCTCAGATTGAAAGACCCCATCTTGCCTGCCGATCAATACCTGGCACTTGGAGCCTGCTAGCCAGAACACATACCGTAAACAGCCTGAAAAAACACTTGTTACGTTTAAAGTAAACACTTCCACTGCCTTACAGGGTAAAGTCACCACCAGCAACATTTAACTTCAATAGTAATCAAAAAGCAATAAAACAAGACCTTCAAAAGCATGGGGCATAAGGAGGCATGTCAAGTAGGAAGCAAATGTTTAAGATTAGCAGTTGGACTGCATATAAATTGGCTGATTCATACATGGTATCAGCTTTTGACGTTAGCAATAGTCACTTCAAGGGGACAGCGCCAAACCCAGCCTCCCCTGGGGCTGATTTTTCTGGCATGCGTGTTTTGAAAACATGGAAGACAGGGCAAAAATATAAAGACAAGACGAAGCAAACAAGGTGATTTCAGGGTACTCAGTTCTGTCTACTCAACACCTGCAAGCAAAGCAACACACACACACACACACAGATTATAGATTCAGGTGGGGTAGCCATGTTGGTCTGAAGCAGCAGGACAAAGTTTGAGTCCAGAGGCACCTTTAAGACCAGCCAAGTTTTATCCAAGGTACAAGCTTTGTTCTGCTGCTGGTACCTGAAGAAATGTGCAGGCACAGAAAGCTTATACCTTGAATAAAACTTTGTTGGACTTAAAGGTGCCACTGGACTCACACATAGATAAAGTTCTTCTGAGAAGGAATGGGCAAAATCCTGTGGGCATGGAAGTTAACTAGTCCAGCTGCACAGCAGTGACTTGTTTCAAGATGTACAGATCATGAACTGGGCTCTGTCCATATTGCACATAAACCCTCCCCCTTAATGCTATACCAAGGTAACCAATACCCTGCAACCTGAAGAAATCATGCAAATTAAGCAATTGTGAGTCCTCTTATTTGACATAACTTTGGGAACTTTTACTATTTATTCTACTTCAGTTAGTCAGGGGGAGGAAGAAGCAGGAGCTATGTAGGGATAACCTGTTCAATACTTTAGCTTCTAAGAGTTCAGCTGTCATTGGCCACATACGTAAGGGCTGGTTTCGGTAGCCAGCAGCATATCCTGCACTTCCACAGAAACCTGTCTTATACACTGCCCCAATCAAGGGAAATTATGATTAACCTCTGTGAGTAGCATTAGTAATTTCACTTCCAAAGTGTTTGAGCTCCCACCTGTATGTTTGACAAGCAGTATATTAATTTAATTACATTTCTATCCCACCATTCCTCCAAGGACTTCAGACTGTCTTTCTCCACCATTTTATCCCCCCCCCCCCGAATCTTCCAATATGATATAAGCTATCATCAACAATGCCCTTCTGTCGTCGACAGTAGAGAAAAAAATTGATGGACACAAGTTTGACAACACCACTGAGAACATTTCAGTCAACTAGGATATTCTTTAGCTGGCCAGAAAGTCACCATTCTTTTACAAAATAACTTCAGAGGGATATCCCAGTGAGAAACGGCTGAATTTACCAACAGGTCTGATCTTATCAACAAAAACTTAAAACAGAGCTGAAGCTTTCCTTAGCCATTACACGCGTTAAACTGTTTCAAATAACTAGACAATTAATTCTTATCGCCAACTACAGCCAACGTGGATGCTATGTTTGTATAGTGTTTGTATAGTGTATAGTGTATAGTGTTCGTATAGTGTGCCATTTCTATACAGCAGTCACATTATGCTTTCCCATCCCCTTCCTTTCCCTCTCTGTAGGTTCTGCTGAGAATCCATTTTATGCACAGTGCTTTTCATATACTGGGAGGCCAGCAAACACAGGTATCATGAGCTTTCTGCTCTTGATAATTGTCACATTGTCTGAATGGGGGCACCATGTGTATTTTGCATGTATGTATAGCCGCGGTGGCTCAGAGGTTAAGATGCTGAGCTGCAGACCAGAAGGTCAGTAGCTCAGCAGTTTGAGAACCCTAGTACCACGTGACGGAGTGAGCTCCCATCTCTGGCCCCAGCTCCTGCCAACCGAGCAGTTTGAAAGCAAGAAATTGCAAGCAGATAAACAGGTACCACTTTGGTGGGAAGGTAACAGCATCCGGTGCACCTCGGCGTTTAGTCATGCTGGCCACATGACCATGGAAAAGTCTTTGACAGCACTGGCTCTTCAGCTTGGAAACGGAGATGAGCACCGCTCCCTAGAGTCAGATTTGACTGGCTTTCAAGCGAGGGAATCCTTTACCTTCACCTTTTATAGTTCAGGGTGGCCTGATCTCATCAGATCTCCAAAGCTAATCAGGGTCAGCCCTGGTCATTGTTTGGACAGGAGACCACCAAGGAATACCAGGATTGTGATACAGAGGCAGGCAATGGCAAACCACCTCTGAACGTCTCTTGCCTTGAAAACTCAATAGGGTAACCATAAATTCGCTGGGACTTGATGGCAAAACAAACAAACCACCACTTTGATATATGCAAACCAGCCACTGGATTGTCCTGGTTTTCACACACCAAAGCAGTATGTGCATGCAAAATATTTAAGTGCTCCTGTTCAGACAACATGGCAACCATATGTATCAGGAGCAACTTGCTTTTGGTATGCATGGACCTAACATCAGAAAGGAAACTGTATTATAATTTAAAAAAAAAATCCAAATATCAAAGAATATATACATTTATCTTTCAGCCTCCTAGACAGCACTGACCTTCCCATAAAGATAGATTCAGGTGGGTAGCCATGTTGGTCTGAAGCAGCAGAACAAAGTTTATTCACCCTTTACCTGTATGTATGTACTGGCAACTTCCATTTCATTGTATCGGAAGAAGTACACGAAAGCCTATACTTTAAATAAAATTTTATTGGTATTGAAGGTCCCACTGGACTCAGTCATTGTTCTGCTGATCTTCCCAGTAACCGTTACTAGTCTATACTCCCACCCTCTCATTCCTCTTGGAGGAGGGATATCAGAGCAGGGGTACAGCATCTTCTCTGCATGCAAGAGGTCCTGAATATTATGCATGGCTTCTTTGGAACGTAAGCCATTTTGACATCACCGGTAGTCGAAAAAAGGGGGGGAAGATATCCAGTGGGGATTAACAGAGCAATCCTAAACAGAGCCACACCCTTTTAAAATCCACTGATGTTAGTGGGCTTGCCAGGACCTCCCAGAGATCTAGAAAGGCTCAGTACACTTCCAGGTTTGGGGCACCTAAACATAATAAAAATTAAAAAGACAATTAAAATGAAAAGGGGCCGTGGCACAGTGATAGAGCCTCTATTTGGCACGCAGAAGGTCCTGAGTTCAATCCCCTAGCATCTCCAGTTAAAAAGATCAGTTGATGCGAAAGACCTCTGCCTGAGACCTTGGAGAGCCACTGCCAGTTTAAGTAGACAATACTAACTGGGATCAGCCCCGTATCCTGAATTTTTTGACTGGTGGGGCAGGGGAGCAGGGAACTTAATTAGATTAAGTGGGGTAGCAAAGGAAAGAGAGAGAAAGAAGGCATGCCTTCTCTCTCTCCCCCTTTCTCCTTCCCCAACCCTAAATGCCCCACCATCACTACGGGCCTGACTGGGATAAACCAAGGGTCTGATTCAGTATAAGGCAGCTTCATGTGTCAAGCAGCAAAACTTACCAAATGCCCAAGAAATTAACATGTCTAAATGTGAAGCCCCCTTGAAGTTTAATGCCCAGGTGAAATGGTGCTCCTGGCCCCTCCCTCTGATTGGCCCTGAGGTTTAGAAGGATGTAACTCTGTTTGGGATTGCACTGTCAGTCAAGTGTGAGATCACAGTGGGATTCAAATTAGATTAATTTTAATTCAGTGGGGGGGTGCATTTGTAGGTGGGTGTGCCAAAGTGGTTTCTTCAGTCCCTCCACTGCTCCCAAGCCCCCCCCCCCCCAAAAAAAGCTTTTTTGTTTTCAGCTTAGCTTCATCCATTATTTACCGTATGGGAAGCTAGGTTTATATATAATCTCAGATTAGTTTGCATGACAGTGGAACCAAATGTCAGCACTTCTTGAGTAACTATGTACCTGTTGGCACTATCTTTAAGATAAAATCCAAGTACAGGAAGCATTTGTACTTTAGAATTCTGATTTGTGAACTAAGCATATCTGCAGTAGGTGCTGTGAAATAAACTTTCTGTTCCTGCTTATTATAGAAGCACTGTGGTCCATAGTCCACAAGGCACACACCACAGGCAATTCAATATAGTAGTGCCCATGCACTGGACAGAAATAAGTACAGCGGGAAAGAGCAAGAGTCCAGTAGCACCTTAAAGACTAACAAAATTTGTGGCAAGGTGTGAGCTTTCGTGAGTCACTGCTCAGCAGTGACTCACGAAAGCTCACACCCTGCCACAAATTTTGTTAGTCTTTAAGGTGCTACTGGACTCTTGCTTTTTTCCACTGCTACAGACAGACTAACACAGCTACCCATCTTGAAAAATAAATAGTTAGGGACAATCTCTTCAGCCCTTGATGGGGGGAAAACTCTGTCCGCACAGCTCCTATTTTGTTTAGTTTGCATCAAGGCAATTGTGTGCATCCTCTACCATGTACAGGAAAAGCTTTTAGCATGCAATCACGGCTGCTTCAAGTTTCCTCCCCCCCCCCCCCCACAACTCTGAGGAGGCTGCATGAACAAGAAGCTGCCTCAAATGACACTTTAGGACTCCCAAGCATTTTAAAACAAAAATCATGGTGGTTCAAAACAATGTTACCCGAACGTGTAATTATAGTTCCAAACTCTTTGTGCCCAAAAGCGACATTAAAGCCATGCATTATCAATTGCCCATTCCTGACTTCACCACAGAGTTACTTGCATCAATGTTTACCTTTCAGGCAAATGGCTTCTCTTGCCCTGGCAAATGGAAATATCAATATTTGTAGAGGTGCAGTATGGATCAGCTGTGAACCTATTGCACTGATGTACAGAATTCTAAACTGATTTAAGCTGTTCTTGCAGAACTGGCCTGATCATCTGAAGTGCCAATAAAATAGCATTAGCCGAAGCCCACACCTTTATCCCCCCCTGCATTTTTGAAATGTGTAGGGAGGCTAAAAGAGACAACAGTTAAATAAGTGCTTGAAATGTTTTTTGAGTGCAAACAAGACTGGAATTTGGGACAAGAAATATCCTGAAATTGGTCTGATCACCCTCCCCATTGTAAGAAGAACTGCTGTATATGAATATAAAATTACTACATGATGGACATAATGTACAATTGCTCTGCAACAGTGCAAAGGTAGGAAGGCAGTGATTAACATGTACACTACACAGTCAGTGTGGATTGACACTAGCTAGCTAGAATTTAGCTCAAATCTGCATTTCCAGTTATGGCTACTAATTCTTAACTGTACTAATTCTTAACTGTAGTTTGATTAGCAGTGACCAGTAGGTAACACCAAGCTCTATGCCATGGTGCCTGTGGAATGCCCCCACACCTGGCACTGTGTGCCCTGGTACTCACTTGTCCCCAAAGCTAAGAACAAATCCCGGATTTTATTATTTTTATTTAACTGGAAAAGGAGGTAATTCAGGGAGCAACCATTTGGAAACTGTGGTTTTCAACACAGGAAGATGCTTGGCTTAGAACTGTGTAACATTTTGTAAAACCTCCAATATATGCTTGGTTCCCTCCCCCCTCCTCCTGCCACGGAAGACATTTTACCATGGCATCCACTTCCTGTTGTTAAAATACCAAAAGTGTCCACAGGCTCATCAAAGTAGGGGGCCCTTGCTGCATGGCCATGGAAAGCTTTACTTGCTGATTTCTACATAACAGGATTCTGTATAAAAGAGACAAGCGCTTCTTTTTTCTGGCCAGCTGATTTCAAACCACATGATTCTCATGTTACAGCTAGGGTTGCCACCTCCAGGTTGGGAGATTTGGGGGTACAAGCTGAGGAGGTTGGGGTTTGGAGAGGGGAGGGATGGGGATGTTATCAGGATATAATGTCATAGAGTCCACTCTCCAAAGCAGCCATTGTCTCCAGGGGAACTGATCTGCCATCTGGAGATCAGTTATAATTCTGGGAGATCTCCAAGCCCCATCTGGAGGCTGGCATCCTAGTAACATTATGCCCTCTTTCAACGTCCAACTCAAAAATGACTTAATTCCATCACACAGTTGAGTGAATCCAACCATCCTCCAAGTAATCTTTCTCAAGCTTAAGAGGCTTTTTCCTCCTACGAAAGAGCCACTTGAGTTGCAGGAAGCCTTCAAACCTGAGCCAAAAGAACAGGCACGATATAAATGTTTTCATGTATAGATAAACTTTGCCCAGTAGAATAGCTGGGTAGGCATGGGATCCGCCCCAGTCTTTGTTAACTATAGAATAATCCTGAATGTTTTCACTAGAACTGGGAATCTACTTTGAACTGTCACTCAATGTATGCTTAATATGCCCTCACTCACAAATAAGGACTACATTTCAGAGTTATTTTTAAATGTCAAAACTTATTTAATTTATATTATACCTTTCTCCCTAATGGGAACCTCAAGGGTCTTACATTGTCCCCCCCCCCAGCTCCATTTTATCCTAACAACCCTGTGAAGCAGGTAAAGATGGGTTGCCGTGTTAGTCTGTAGCAGTAGGAAAGAGCAAGACTCCAGTAGCACCTTGAAGACTAACAAAATCTGTGGCAGGGTAGGACCTTTCGTAAGCCACTGTTCAGTTCTTCAGATACAGCTAGAATGTGAGTCCATCAGTCTTTATAATTGCAGAGCAGAGCGATTTCACTGTCTTCTGAGAGCGGATTGTTATTTTTTTTTCCTGCTAAACCAGGCTCTTTTGAGTTTGCAGTTTTACAGTTCTTTTCTTCAAGCAGAAACATAAAAAACAAGCAACAAAAGCAAAAGAGAGAGAGAGAGAGAGAGCACGCTCTGGCTGACCAGTCTGGCACCACAGTGAACCTCTACACTCCTGGCCTGACCTAGATCTATGGATGCAACACTCCGGCACACCTCCTTTTCAGCTTTTAATTATAAAGGTTGCCTCATTAACAAGCAACTGAAACTAAAGGACGTGCATCCAACTGAAACTGAAGCGCATGCATCCAGGCATCAACAAAAGCCAATGCAACCCTCTCTGCACACTCATTTGCAAACAAGTTCTGTTGGTTTCATTGCGGTTGGGGAGCCTCTGCCCTGACCTCTGCTTGCCTCATGAGAGTGACCTCCATCTAGCACTTCCCTCCTGATTAGCCCAAGCAGGTGTTCAGCTGTGGATGCTGGCGGCCTCAAAACCAGTTCCATGTGCTCCAGAATAAGGGCACTTTGACACACATTAAATAACGCACTTTCAATGCACTTTGCAACGGGATTTTACTGTGTGAAATGGCAAAAGCCACTTGCAAATGGTCGCTGAAGTAGATTGAAACTGCATTATTTAGCATGTGTGAAAGCACTCTAAAGACCCAGTGTTAATCAATGGTTACAGTGCTGGATTAGGGCCGGGAGACCTAGATTCAAATCCCTGCTCTGCCATGCCCTATGCTTAGGGTAGCCAACCTCCAAGAAGTACCAGCAATCTCCTGGAATTACACCTGATTTCCAAACAGAGCTTACTCTCCCAGGAGAAAATGGCTGCTCTGGAGGATGCTCTGTATGGCTGCTCTGTAACACTGCACCCCTCTCCCCTCCCCAAACCCTGCAGTCCCCAGGCACCACCCCCAAGCAGTGTTCCCTCTCAGCTGAGTTAGTGTGAGCTAGCTCACAGCTTTTTAGCCTCGGGCTCACACATTTTTGTCTCAGCTCAGGAAGGATGGCTCCAGAGCAAACTGATTTATGCAGCAGCCAAATCGCTCGCTCACAACTTCGATGCCAGGAGCTCACAAAGTAGAATTTTTGCTCACAAGACTCCACAGCTTAGAGGGCACATTGAAGTGTCCAGGAATCTTCCATCCCAGAGTTGGCAACCCCACAGATATGCCTCTGGCTCACTCTGTACTTCACAAATCTACAGTGGTGGGGAAATGGAGGGGGTGACCATACAGGACACCTAAGCTGCCCAGATATATATGTACGTCTGGAAGCCGTTGCACACGCCCAGCTTTGGCTGAGAGGGACACCGCCCGAGGTTTCCCAGAAATTCAGCAGGAGATGCTCCCCTCCTCCCTCGGCCAGCGCACCACCGTCCAAGCCTTGCACCTGGCAGACTCCTGCAGAGACTAACGCTCCAAAGGCCCCGAGGGGAGAAGAGGCTGCCAGGCGCTGAAGAAATCCTGCCGGGAGAGCGACGCCTCGGGAGTGAGGCGAGTAGGCGGCCTTCCACACCAGGCGGCCAGGAGGCGGTCTGGCACGGGGAGCCCGCGCTCTGGTTTCCCGGCAGCCCCCGAGGGGGGACGCCCGCAGGCTTTCCTCCGCTCGCCCGCCCGTTGCCCGCCAATTAGGTGCAGCAGCCCAGAGGCCCCCCAAGCAGGCTCCCCCTTGCGCGGCATCATCCTCACGTCGGAAGTCTCTCCCCCCGCCCCGCACTTCCAAATACCTGCTCGCTCGGGGGTAAGGAACCCAAACCACTGGGTAAGTAGCCAAGGGGGTGACTCTTACCCGGACTCCTGAGCCAAGGCAATGCCAAGGTGCGCCTGCGCCCTGCTGGGGCCTCATGGTCACCCACCACCCTGGGAGAAGTCACTCCCGCTAAATGGCCACCCAATGCTTCTCCTGCCCCAAGGACGCCGTCGTCCTTCCCCGCAGGCGCCCTCCAGCCAGTCCCCCTGAGACGTACCCATTGCTGTGCCCCGTGGCTGGCGTCCCACCAGGTGCTGCTTGGGCAAGTGCTGGACGGAGTGGGAAAGAAAGGGCGGCGAGGGCTCGCCTTTAAAGCCTCCGCTCCTGGCCTCCTTCCAAGCCCTACCTCGGTAATACCTGGCCAAGGGAGCGAGGAGGAGACGGGTAGGGAGGGACCGGCAGCCCACTCGATGCCCGAGGGAGGCAGAAGCGGCGCAAACCACAGGGAAGGCGGAGAACTCTGGTTGCTCTCTAAAGGGACAACCTCGAGGGGGGGGGAGTCGCCTTCAGCCCCCCACTCGGACCAAAAAGGAATTCAGCTGGGGTGAGGAGAGATGGAGGATTCAGCACCAGGAGGAGATCTATGGTGTGAGGTCTCAGCCCCTTGGAATCAGGGTGGAGTAGCTGTCATAGGCTTTCACTGATGGACTCACCCAATGGTTGAACCTCTTATACTGCAGGCATGGAGATTTGCCATGGGGTCGGGGTGGTCATGAAAGCACTCCTGTGGTTTTAATTGTGACTCCTTAATAGAAATCCAGCAGGGCTGGTTGTTCCCTCAGTGTGGCAAAAAGTGGAGATACCCTGTCTGCCGGTTACTGGGGTGGTCAACTCTAGGTTGGGGAAATACCTGGAGGGGCTGGGGAGGGAGAAGTGTGGGAAGGGGAGGGACCTCAGTGGGGTACAAAGCCATAGAGTCCACCCTGCAAAGCAGCCGTTTTCTCCAGGGGAACTGATCTGGGTCACCTGCAGATGAGTTCTAAATACAGGAGATCACCACCTGGAAGTTGGCAGCTGTACCTTTTAGGCAGCAAGGGTGGTGATGAGAAGGGAGTTCAGGGCATTTGATGCAGGTGAGGCAAGGTGTCTGAGGAAGGACCACACAGAAAACTCTTCCAGAGGTCGTAAAATATGGCAGGAAATGAAGGTGGTGGGAGAACATAGGGTTGGGGGAGAAGATGCCCAAGAACCTGTGCTTGTGTTTGGAGCCAAGAAGAAGAGATTGGATTTATACCCAGCCTTTCACTACCCGAAGGAGTCTCAGAGCGGTTTACAATCTCCTTTCGCTTCCCCTCCCCACAACAGACACCCTGTGAGGTAGATGAGGCTGAGAGAGCTCTCTCAAGAACTGTCCTTGAGAGAACAGCTCTGAGAGAACTTGAGACTGACCCAAGGTCACACCAGCAGCTGCATGTGGAGGAGTGGGGAATCAAACCCGGTTCTCCCAGTTTAGAGTCCACGCGCCTAACCACTACATCAAACTGGCTCTCTAAGGAAAGAGACTAAAGGAAAAGGGGGGAGGAATAAATGTATGTTCTAATAATTCTCTCTCTCCAATTAAAGAGCATGCACTCAAGAGATTTTCTTTTATAATTATGTCTTTCTCTCTCTGAGGAAGTAATATGATGTACAAAAACATGGAGTAAAAAGGTTAATCTGAGGGGAGGAAACAGATACCGAATGATAACAAATTTTGGTACTAGTAAAAATGTATGATGATCTATATATCTCCATCATGTCCTTCCTCTATGGAGTTCAGGGTGGTATATATAATTAAATCAGTTTTATCCTCACAACAGCCCTACAAGGTAGGTTAGAATGAGGAAGACTGACTGGTTCAGAGTTGCCCAGTGAGTTTCATGGGTGAGTGGGGATCTTATATCTTTAATCTATCATAGGCATAGAGTAAAGCATGTGTAAACTCCACTTCTAGGTATATACTAGTTTGATGTGCATGGTTTGCATTTTTGTCACTATAGTGAATGTTGTACCCCAATCTACAAATGTACAACTACAGTATTAATAAATTGGGACCTAAAATAATAGGTTATATGTTTGCAGTTGCTCCAGTTTCTTCCAGAAAGAAACATTACAATGCTCATTATGATGGTCTTTTATTACCCTGAACAAGGCAGAAAGTGTAATAAAAAGATACTTTAAATTGTAATCTGGGTGAACTGCAGTAGTAGTGGCCTTGATTCATAATTTGAAATGGCTGTGGCTGAGCCCAGATTGAAGAGACAAGTGTCTGAAATTAGTTAAGGAAATCTTTCCCATAAAGATATTGCATGCCATATTTATCCATATGGCAGCAGGTAAACTGTAGCGGTGGGGGGAAAAGTAGGCAGGTACCTACTGTATGGCTGCAGTCATATGGATATTTGCTTGTGAATAAATGCCCTTGAACTCAGTGGGGGTAACTTCTGAGAAAACATGAATCATAATTGGACTGTGGATCACTCGGAAAGTTGTGTGGTTGCTTGACTCACTTAATGGTGTTTTCCCTGTGGGGACTGCCTTGTGCAGTTTCTCGGGTGCTGCTGTAGCTACCAATATAACACAGTGGCAACAGGGCTTTTACATGGCAGGTTTCCCCTTGGTTTCTCTGCCCCTGTTCCTTGCATCGGCCACTTCCTCCCCTCCGCTGGAAGGGGCTTTTTAAAATCGTCAGTTGAGTACTGCTGTACCATTATAACGATCTGTGCCTTGGGTTGTTTAAATTCTCAGCATGGGGGGGATGGGTTCCTGTTTCTACCACCCTGCTGTTTTCAAGAGCCCAGCCTCCCAAATCTTGAAAACAGCACATTTTTTTTTGAATTTTTTTATTGAAGGGTTAAAAGGATACAGAATAAAATTAATGCAGAGAAAAACCACATAGCATGTTAAACATTGCTAACTTGAGTGTCAACATATATATCATCATGAAATTCAGTCGTTTTACATTTGAAAAGTAGCATATAACTCAACCTTGTTTATCTTATTTAAACAGTAACTATTATGTTCATAACACCGTTTACAACCATAAGTATAATGTAGAATCTTTTATCCAATTTTTTGGAAGATGTTTATTGCTTGGATTAGGGTTACTATCTAAAATCGATTCCCATTTAAGCATTTGGCTTTTGGTGCTTTCTCCCTTGTCTCTATTCTCAAACTTATCCGCTATTTTATCTAAAATAAAATAGTCCCATATTTTGGCATGCCATGTGCTCAATGAAGGCTTAGAGGTTTCTTTCCAATTTACCGCAATTGTATACTTTGCTGCTGTAATGAGTATCTCAATTAGTTCTCTTTGGTCTTTATTAATTTTCGTTAGGGTCTTTGGCCAGAGATTGAGCAAAATTAAAGTAGGGTCATAAGGTACAGAGACTTTTAACATAGAGTTGATTTCTGTTATGATTTGCTTCCAGAATAAGGTGATGACTGGACAGGCCCACCATAAGTGAATGTAAGTCCCAACTTCTGACTGACATTTCCAGCATTTGGGTGACTGAGTGGAATATATGTGGGAGAGTTTAACTGGTGTGAGGTGCCATCTGTAAAGTGTCTTTGGTGCCTGTAATCTAACGGGAGTGGATCTAGATCTGTAGACTTTAGATGACCATATTTTTTCCCACTGGTCCTCTGGAATTATAGTGTTTAAGTCCTTGTGCCATGCTGTTTGGAAGGATAAGGGCCGGTGGTAGGAAGTTTGAAGGAGGAAAGAGTAGAACATTGAGATGAGTCCTCTCTTAATGAGGCTTGATGATGTTAATAGGCGTTCAAAGAAATTGTATTTTCTTGTACAGTTGAGATTGGGTTTCTGAGCTGCAAAAAGATGGGAGACTTGAAGATATTCAAACCATGGTAGCCGTTGTTTCGCTTTAGTTTCTAGCTCTGCTTTTGGGAGGAGTGATCCATTTTTGGAGATATCACAGAATCTTGTTAATTTTGCTTTAAACCAATTGGAAAAAGATGAGGTGGGTTGGCCGGGAGTGAACCAGTGTTGGTGTAGGAAACTTTTAACCGGTGTGTCTGCTGGTATCAGTGTTTTTTTGCAGTTATTCCAAGTTTGAAAAGCTGCTTGGAGGAAGGGATGTGAAGTTTGAGTCTTTTGAGTCTTGAGTCTTTTTGAGGGAGGATTCCATAACGCTTCGCGGAATGACTGTGAGGTAAGGTAAGTATTTTCCATGTCTTTCCAGTCTGCTTCATAGTTTTCGTGGTAGTGTCGTGTTAAATTTGCCATTATAGTTGATTGGTAGTAAATTTTTAAATCAGGGAGGGCCAGTCCCCCTTTGCTTGTTGCCCGTCGTAATGTTTGGAAGCGAACTCTTGGTTTTTTGTTGTTCCACAGAAATTTCATGAGGTTCCGTTGCCATGAGGCAAGTAATGTAGGAGATATGCTTACAGGTAGGGCTCGAAAATAATATAAAAATTTTGGCAGAATAATAGATTTGATGGTTGAGATACGTTCAAGCCACGATAGTATTTTTATATCCCAGGATTTGAATTGAGATGATATTGTAAGGTTAGCTTTCTTGTGGTTGTACTTAATTAAGTCTTTCAGATTCAGAGGGATATTTACTCCTAAGTATTTCCAGTGTTTTGTAGTCCATTGGAAAGTAAAGTGCTTTTTGATATATGTTTTAGATGATGGGTCTATAGTTATTGGGAAGAAGATCGTTTTTGATTGGTTTATACGGAGGCCTGAGATCTTTCCAAAATCATCCAGTACAGAAAAAAGAGGTGGAAGAGAGGAGATTGGGTCTTTTATATAGATAACCATGTCATCTGCAAAAAGGCTTGTTTTGGTGGGGATTCCATTTATGGTTGGTCCTTTTATTGAGGTGTTGTGTCTAACCAACGCCGCCAATGGTTCGATTGCCAGGGCAAACAGAAAGGGCGATAGTGGGCAGCCCTGTCTGGTGCCCCTGTGTAGGTTAAAATTGGATGAGGTAATCTGGTTGATTGTTAAAAAAGCTGTTGGCTGGGCATAGATTTGTTGGAGAGCAGATTTGAATTTGACACCAAAGTTCATATGTGACAATATATGAATCGAATGCTTTTTCGAAGTCAACTGAGATTATGCAGGTTTGATTTATTTTCTTTTGGTGACAGTGATGGATAACGTTGATGGTTTTGCGGATGTTGTCTGTGATGTCTCGTTGGGTGATGAAGCCTGTTTGATCAAGATGGATGTAAGTTGGAAGAATCTGTGAGAGTCTTGCTGCTAGAACTGAGGTGAAGATTTTGTAGTCGCAGTTGAGGAGTGATATTGGGCGGTATGAGCTGGTTTGAGAAGTGTCCTTGCCCGGTTTGGGAATTACGCTTATTCGTGCCTGATTCCAAGAAGGTGGAGTTGGGTGGTTTTCTAAAATTTTGTTAAATAAGTCAGTTAAAAATTGTAATAATTTTGGATGGAAAACTTTGTAATATTCCGTTGGAAACCCGTCAGGTCCTGGTGTCTTGTTACTTTTCATTCTTTTTAAGGCTTCTAAAATCTCTTGTGTTATTTCTTTATCAAGAATTGCTTGATGTGTATGAGAGAGTTTTTTGTTGCTACCTTTTTGCTTTAAGAAGTTTTTTTATATCTATTTTAGAAGGTGTTGTTGATGTGTAAAGTTGCTTGTAGAAATTCTCAAAGGTTTGTAGTATCTGTTTTGAAGAGGTTTGTAGTACTCCTTGCTGGTCTTTTACGCAGTTGATTAGTGTGGAGGTGCATTTCTGTCTTAATTTTGAGGCAAGAAGTTTGATTGATTTGTTATTGCGATATTTGTATTTGTGTTGCATTACAGCTATATTTTTTTGTATTGCAGATGTTTCTATGGCTTCTAACTTCTTCCTGAGGATTTCCAAGGAGTGGTAAGTTGTTTTACATCCAGTTTGCTTATGTTTAATTTCTAATTTTTGTATTTCTGTATGAAGGTCTTTGATCTTTTGCTGTTTAATTTTGTTATAGGCTGCTGTTAGGGCGATGATCTTCCCACGAAGGACTGCTTTGTGAGCATCCCAGATTACCTCCAGCGGAACTTCGTCATTTGTATTCAGTTTGAAGTATTCTTCTATGGCTTCTTCAATTTGTGTCTTAAAAGCAGGGTCTTTCAATAAAGCCTTGTTTAATGTCCATGCTGAGCGTTTTCCTGCACTGTTACTTATATTTAAGACACAATCTACCGGGGCATGATCAGACCATTGGCGGAGTCCTATATTGGAGGTTTGAATGTTGTTGAAAGCTGAGTTTGAGATTAAGAGGTAATCCAGTCTGCTAAAAGAATCAAATTGTGATGAGTAGAAAGTAAAGTCTTTTTCTGTTGGGTTCTTTCTTCGCCAAACATCGCTTAGGTTGAAAGATTGAAAAACTGATTCCAAGTGATTATTGTGTGGAAGCAGTTTTTTGGGGAAGCGGGTTGGATAATAACGGTCGATTTTAGTGTTTGCCACCTGGTTAAGATCACCGCCAATTAAAATTATGCCTGCATTTGGGCTTGTAATTTTTGTTAAGAATTCTTGGATGTATGGTACTTGGCCTTTGTTGGGGGCATAAAGGCTTGCAATGGAGTAAGATGTACCATCTAGAGTGCCTCGTAGAATAAGGTATCTTCCCTCTGAATCTATTTCGGAATGTTGAAGTTGAAATCTGGTGTTTTTTGAAAATAAAATTGCTACTCCTCTTGATTTGTTTGAGCCAGGAGCGAAGTATTGTTGTGGGAACCAAGCCTGAGGGAAAAGCAGGTCGTGGCCTGGTTTTAAGTATGTTTCCTGGAGCATAATAATGTCTGCCTTCTCTCTTTTCATTAAAGATAGAATTCTTTTAATTTTGATTTTGTGATTGATTCCCCTACAGTTGTAAGTTATTACCTTTAGTGTGGATGCCATTCTAAAGGAAAAATGGAAGTTAGTCTAAATATATTTCTTACATCTATTTGTGGCCTTCTGAGAGTAGTCCTTGCATATAAAGAAAGATAAAATTGGGGATATGCCATACTTGGTGGACGGGATAAATTGCCCTTCTTTAACACAAAGTCTCCATATTTCCTATGTTTAAAGAAGTTTTTAGGACAAAAAACTGTTTGCGTTGCTTCACTCCCTGCCCTTAGGTGAAGTTTGATGAGCTTAAAACTTCCTAATAGGAGCCTTTTCAATTCAAAGTAAATGCATGCCACAATGGAGTACTGTTGTGAGTGTGCCATGCTTGGGGTTTGGAATAAATTACCCTCTTTTGACCAATGAGCCTTATATTTAAAAAAAATTTTTAACCAAGAAACATTTTGAGTTACTTCACTCCTTGTCCTTAGGTAACATTTAATAAACTTAAAATATCCTAATAGGAACTCTGTCATTCCAAGGTACGTGCAAATCATAATGGAATATCCTATGCTTAGCATTTTGGAACAATCTTTTAAAGTTGACTTTAAAATAAAATTCTTTTGAGTTTCTTCACTCTTAACTGAGCATAACCCATATTTATGAGCTTTATGAGTTAAGTGTAGCATATATTTTGTTGCTATCCTAACAAGAAATACATTAAAAGTAACATACCATAAAACAGAGAAACATTCATTGCATTTTGTTTTAAAGAACTGTACCCCCCATGTTTGTCTAAAACGATCCTTAAGAATCCCTCCCCTCCCCCCTCCCCCCCCCTTGCCATAACTCTCTTTACCTCAACCACTCCATAGTTATTAAAAGGAAACTTATTTAAAACGTTTAAGTAATAACATCTTATAATAGGATTTGGAAGAGTAGTTTTACCCATTGAGAATGTAAGATTCGGTAGGAGCACGCGTTCCGTGCTAGGGCTGTAGAGATTGAAAAAGCCCTTCCAGTCTGAACCTTTTGTCAACACTAAAAATAAAACGTAGACTAAAAATCCTTTCCAGCCCATGGCTGGAGAAACCAACAAGGAAGAAAGACAACGAAGGAGAGGGGAAGTAGGAGCCCCTTTCCCTCCCTCCTCCCAGGCAGCATAGTTGCTTATAGTAATGCCTAAAACCATTTGTCTGTCTGGTTATTGCTGTTATGACATTATTTGGCTTTGTGTTGTTATTCACGCTCACAAATTCTGAGATCAGAGGTGCAGTTCTCAGTTGGATTTGTGGATAGGTATTTTACTCCACTGATATGGTGATGCAGGGTAGTCCAGCTTCCTTTTGGATGACTTCTTTATTGATGAAGATGGCAGAGGTTGTAGATTCAACGCTGACAGGAGAGCATATCCTGAATCTTCGTCTCGTGCTGTGTATGTAGAGCCTTGAAATCTTACCATAAGGGATCCCGACTTGGTCCAGCTGTATCTGATGCCTGATTCTGTGAGCTTAGAGGAGACTGGCTTCAATAATCTTCGTATTTGAAGGGTTTCAGCTGTGAGGTCCGGGAACACTTGGATCTTCCCTTCTTGAAACGGTAAGCCGCCAGCTGAACACGCCTCTGCCAGGATTTTTTGTTTAGTGCGCAAATCTATAAGTTCTACCAGCACGTCTCGTGGCAATTGGGTTCGGTTCTGGTTTTGTGTCAGAGTTAGTGCGCCAATTCTATAAGCTTTAAGGATGGTTGGAGCCACCCCCTCCTCTAATTTAAGTGCGTGCGAGAGCCAAGCACCCATGAATGCAGCAATGTCGGTGTTCCCTTCCGCCGCTTCAGGGAGACCGCGAAATTTGAGGTGGCGGTCTCGGAGAGTGTTCTCCAGGGCCATAATTTTTTCAGTGGCCCATCTTTCATGTTGCTGAAGGTCTCTAATATTCTCCTGATTCACCATACTGTTCTCCATAACGGTATCTAGGGCCTGAGACATATTTTGAACTGAATTTTGTAAGCTCGCTATCTGATCTGCCACAGGTTTTAAAAGATTATTCATAGTGACCATCATTTCAGCTTTGAAGTTTGTGAAGGAATCTAGCCAGTCCTGTTTAGAATTGTGGAGTTAGAAGCAGTAGGGCCTACCGGTTCAGTCGCCATTTTGAGGCCTCGGGAGCCGTTAGTCTTCTCCTTGTTACCGGAACTTTCAGTTGGGAAGTACTGTGAAACAGTTTTTTTTGGTGACTCAGTTTTTTTTATTTTATGTCCGTTTGGTCTGCCCATTACCTTTTATCGCTTTTTAACCAGTTTTTGGGGCTTGAGAGACGCTTGCTGCCCAGGAGGGAGGGAATCAGGTTAGGAGCTTCACTACACAGCGTCCGCCATTACGCCCTCCGACGCCCCGCCCCCCTTGAAAACAGCACATGGGAAACAGGCACCTCTCCCCCATGCTGTGGTCCCAATCAGGACTGGGGCCCCATGGCATTTGTAAATGGGGAATTTCATCCCTAAAATGGCAAGGGTATCCCCGTGGTGGACTCAGGGATGCCTTCGTATCAGATGAGCCCTCCGGTGAAAGCCAGTTGGGTTGGGGGAACCAAATCATTTTTAAATGTATTTCAGAGTTTGGCCCTCAGAAGGCCTTGTGATTATAGCTACCCTCACCGTCTCAGAACAGTAATAAGGCACATGGTTGCTGCAAAAACCTACATAAGATTTTAGTTAGAACTTTCATCTCTTCACTGATGTTATCAAAGGTACAACATATTGATGTGTTTTTTTTTCTGAATACAGTTTAGCATCAAAGAGCAGATGGGATCAACTGTGTTTCTAGAAGAGATACTGATCTTTGGATCTGAGGAAGCATTTTCCTTGTACTGTAAACTACACAGGAAATAATAAGAGTTGTTGCAATAATAGTCTTTTATAAGGTTGTTTCTTTCAGTATGTTGCCTCCTAATGGAATCAAATGGCATCTTTGAAGCTTCAGCACAGTCATAGAAATTGCCCACTCTGTTTCCAAAATGTTGCCATTCTTTTGAACTGATTAAGAGCAATTATAATATTATACAAATAATAACCTTTGGTTATTTATTAAATTTTATTAGTTTGGTCACTTATTAATCCACATACTGGATCTCGGACCTGATTGTGTATGTCTATGAATGCATTTGTTGTTGTTTTTTGCTGTCAAGTCACAGAGTGTGTTCAGAGGGGCAGCTAATCCCACCATTGGCCCAGCTGTAATTTGATCTAGACCTTTTTAATCCAGCGTTGCATGACCAGACAGCTCCCCCGTGAATGGCTTTACCATGCTTGACTCCGCGGTGGATTGTCTAGATGGCATCCACCTTAAGGAGCCATGCAGTCAGCCTTTTTCAAAAAATCCTGTTTGTGCATGTGCATATGTGCTTATCTGCAAATGTTCATATGTACCTCACCATCTGCAGATGTCGCATGTTTAAGCGGTTATGCGTGCATCGCTAAGAGTTTTTTAAAAATGGCAGCTGTTTGGGATGGTCTGGAGACCATCCCTACAGACTGATTGTGCGCTGGTGGAATGACGTGACGGTGCACTGGCCCATCAACCAACTTTAGACCGGACTTTAAGCACTATCTTTTAAGTATGGATCCCCAATGGGGATCGGCGGGCTACTAACGAAAACAGCACGATTCCCAGATGTGTAGGTCTGGATGTGCACTTTAAATCCACCAGGTACTCGTGCCTGGCGCAGCTCAAAAGAACCATCTGAACGCACCCACAGCTGACTTATAGTGACTCCGTAGGGTTTTCAAGAGATGTTCAGAGGTGGTTTGTCATTGGCTGCGACTGGACCATTACCCTGGTATTCCTTGGCGGTTTCTCATCCACACAGTAGCCCCGGCCGACCCTGCTGAGCTTCTGAGATCTGGTGAGATTAGGCTAGCCTGGGCTAGCTAGGTCAGGGTTCCTGTCTGTTACAAAAGACAATTATATGGATAGGATGTGTAAATGCATACTAAAAGATAAATGTGAATATATGGTATTTCTTTTTACCAGTGGTGCTATATACTTGTTCAATTGTGGTTAATAACTGGAGATTAACTGAGATATATACGTGCATTCCAGTGGGTAGCCATGTTGGTCTGAAGCAGCAGAACAAAGTTTAAGTCCACTGGCACCTTTAAAACCGACGAAGTTTTATTCAAGGTATGAGCTTTCCTGTGCATGCACACTTTTTCAGGTACATTGAAATGGAAGTTACCAGTCCATACATATAGGTTGGAGCCACGGTGGCTCCATGGTTAAGACGCTGAACTGCAGACCAGAAGGTCAGTAGCTCAGCAGTTCGAGACCCAAGTGCCGCCTGACGGAGTGAGCTCCTGTCTCTGGCCCCAACTCCTGCCAACTTAGCAGTTGGATAGCAAGAAACTGCAAGTAGATAAATAAGTACCGCTTTGGTGGGAAGGTAACAGCATTCGGTGTGCCTCGGTGTTTCGTCATGCCGGCCACATAACCACGGAAAAAGTCTTTGGACAGTGCTGGCTCTTTGGTTTGGAAACAGAGTTGAGCACCACGCCCTAGAGTCAGATTTGACTGGCTTTCAAGCAAGGGAAACTTTTACCTTTTACTTTACATATAGGTTTGAGGGTGAGCAGATTAACATAGTGCATATTAAAGTTGTTTGACAGATGCAAGGACCAAACTTTTTGGAACTAAAATATCCACCTGATGAAGCCAAGAAGCAGATTAACAAAGCCTGAACAATAACCAGAGAAAGCCTGTTACAACACAGACCCAAAAGAGACAATAACAACACCACTAGAAATAACATACTCTCAACTCAAAACAGTTCAACACATCATCGACTTACAACCTCTACTAAATAGTGACTTCTCTTTCACAAGCGCTGGGGGGGGCAGACCTTTTCTTCCCCAGAGACAGCCCCCCCAATCTTAAACAACTCCTCACCCACAATAATACAATATCTAATGTAAACATGGACACTGGTACCAGAGCTTGCAATAAACCCAGATGCCAACTTTGCTGCCACATACACCCAGACAACACAGTCACTGGAGCTAGGAACACCAACTACACCATCTCAGGTTCATTCACTTGCTCGTCTCCTAATGCTGTATATGCCATTAAATGCCAACAATGCCCTTCGGTTCTCTTCATCCTATGACTAAATGGACACAAATCTGACATCAAGCATCACAAGATTGAGAAACCTGTAGAACACATCAACCTTCCCGGACATTCAGCGGTGACCTCAAAGTAGCTGTTTTTATTGCAAAAGAACTTCAGGAACAGAGTTACAATTTATGACAACACTCAGAACAGTGGAACCTCCAGGGATATTGGTTTTTTATCTCACTACGTATGCTAACCTCATTCTGTCCTTACTTCTGTATTCCTACCAATCCCCCAGATGAGCTATACATCCTTTATTTTATTTTATTTCTTATTTGGAATAGTAGATTGGAATAGTACATTGTAATGAATAATGGAACTTGGAATGGTAGATTAGAGTGTATTTCTCTGGTCTGGGGACACAGAAGATACACCGGACAGCCAATCACTCCACCTAAAAGAAGTGGATGCTGTAAGGTTACCTCCATGCTTGAGGGGAGACGGATGGAGTGTGATAGCAGGGTCTCAGTTAATTACTCTCAGCATGTGACAATTAACTCTCAGTTAATTACTTTCAGCATTTGACATCTGCCCATCAATCTCCTATTTTGATATATTTATTTTCTTCACTATATTTTCCCTTGGAATTAAACCCAAAGAAATGGTGACCATATAAACTAAGCTTGTTGTTCCAGTTTGGTCCTTGCATCTGTCAAACAACTCTAATATGCTGTATGCTAATTTGCTGCTCATCCTTTCCCAATATGTATGGACTGGTAACTTCCATTTCAAAGTATCTGTAAAAGTGTGCTTGCCCACAAAAGGTTACACCTTGAATAAAATGTTGCTGTCCATGGGACTTGAACTTTGTTCTGAGATATGTGTATCTCGAAACAGTCTTTCTCAAAGTAGTTCTTAAGACAGCATTCTTTACCAAGAAAGGGTCTAACTTTTAGGCAAACTTTCATGGACTCTGAGGCTTGCATGGTAATGAATACTAATGCAAGTATCAGAGGATACCGCAGTCCTGGGGACATCAGTAAAGGTGGGCTCCCCTCCTGTGATTTTTATACAAATGCGTGTGGATGAGTGAGAGGGAGAGCATCGTTAGGATGGGCCAGAGAAACTGAAATCGGTTTGGGAAAGTTAATGACATGATAACATAAAGAAAAGTATAAACATAAGTGACGAGAGCAAAATGCTCTGAGAACAATTATTCCATCATGAGTTGCACTATTTTAGATTTCTGGGGGAGGACACACACACAAAAATTTCAGTGAAGGAATGGAAATGTTGAGCAAAGATTAACATCTCCTCCTCAGTGTATTCAAGGTCAGACGGCAAAAATACGGCAAGCACCTGCCAAATTTCTTATGCCTCATAATATATTTAAAAGTCACCCTTTTAAAGAAAAGAGGTTTTGATATACATACCTAGTATATAAATAAGGTTTAATTGTTAATATTAGAAGTCTGAGCAAAACCTGTGGACAAATCAGGAGTGAGGGTTTCTTCAAGGATAATAATATATGATCTGGAAAACTAAAGGGTTTTTAAGGTCAGAGAGAATATGAGGAGGCCAAAGATGAGGCGCAATTGCTGTCTTTAATAGGGTTGCCAGCCTCCAGATGGTTAACAATGACACAATGGAAATACAGTGAATACAGTTGTGCAAACAAATAACCAGAATTATCTGTCATGCTGTACAAATCACTCTCGAGACTTCCATCTTCTTATCCAATTCTACTTACAATGATAAACAACACACCTGGCAAATGGTTCTGTCACCGTGCATAAATGACATTTACACCAGTTGAATGGTGACCTGATAGTCCTTGAAAAGTACAAATCTCTCTTTAGAATGATGCAGTCATTGGCTCATGATGCCCCTTTGCTTTGTGCTACAGCTATTCTTTAGCCCATGCCGTCTACTGTGTATTTTCTAATTGAAATTATTCTCTGCATCAGGAGCCAGTGACTGCATCATTGTAAAGAGAGACTGGTACTTTCAAAGACTATCAGGTCACAATTCAACTGGTGTAGATATCATTTATGTACAGTGGCAAAACCATTTGTTATGTGTATTGTTTATCATTGTAAGTAGAACTGGATAAGAAGACGAAAGTCTCGAATGTGATTTGTACAGCGTGACAGATAATTCTGGTTATTTGTTTGCACAACCTCCAGATGGTAGCTGGAGATCTCCTGGGATTACAACTAATCTCCAGGTGAGAGAGATCAGTTCACCTGGAGAAAATGGCCACTTTGGAAGGTGGACTCTATGGCATTATACCCCATTGAAGTCTCTCCCCTCCCCATATTCCATTCCCCACATCTTTAAGGTACTTCCCAACCTTGAGTTGGCAACCCTAGTCTTTAAAAATAAAGGTTGTTAGGAGCTACAGGTAGGTGATGGGTTAGATTTGGGTCACAATCAGTGCTCCCTCTAAGCTATGGAGTCTTGTGAGCAAAAATTCTACTTTGTGAGCTATTAACATTAAAGTTGTGAGCAAGCAATTTGGCTACTGCTTATACATCAGTTTGCTCTGGAGCCCTCCTTCTTGAGCTAAGACAAAAATGTGTGAGCTGGAGGCTAAAAAACTGAGCTAGCTCACACTAACTCAGCTTAGAGGGAACAATGGTCACAATGTGGATTTACTCTTTTCACCACACTTTTCTCCCTTTAGTTTAAACAGCTGCCTGGAGCTATTAACCCCATGCAGGAAACTATACAAATACATATGGTGCCATGTGCCAGCACCCTGGGGGGTTATTTAAATCAGGAAAATGGCACAGATGGGAGGGAATTGTTAGTCCCCTCCCTCCCTCAGTGCTGCAGCTGTGTTCTCAGGGTCCCCTGCAACTTTTATTGTTTTTAAGCACGACATCCTGTTATGTATTTGCACACAGTATCTAATCTCACCATTAATGATACTTCTGGGGGTACTCTCAAGAAGTAATTTCTGTAAGAGCTGTTTCTGGTTTCCATTTCAAGCTCCAGAACTAGGTGCCACCTTTAGTTGTAGCAATGGCTTTGGAATGTACAAACTACTCTTATGTACGTAATGATCTTGTAGTGCTTACATTGGGTTACTCTAGGGAATGGTGCTAATTTCTTCACTGTGCATGAACCAGTATCTCCACTTCTGGAATGAGGGCAATAATTTTTTCCTGTATTTTGGGGCTGTTGCAATTCCTAAACAAACAGACTTTCAAAATGAAATATTAAGGTCACCAATACCAGTAACTAGCCAACACCAATTAGAAGAAGGGAGTTCCCAGCATAAGCACTTGAATTTCTGTCCTAAAACAGATATGTTCAGGGCTTAAATAAAACATCCATAAAATGCAGGCTGCAGGCTCAGAGTGCTTCCGTTAGCCTCAGGACTGTGCGGGAAAAGGTGTTTAACCCTTCAGCCTTCCCTCAGTTTTGCTATTCAAAACTGATTTCCCTACTCTCATAGCACTGTAAATGAGAAAAGATCTTCTGCACCAACACGACCATGATTAGAAATGTTTTATGCGGTGTCCAGATTATTCAATTTGAGAACCTCTTTTTTTGCAATGTTTTAATGATGCTATAGTTCCTAATGAGATCTACATTCCATTTGTGTTGCCACAAGAATATTCTCACAAATTTTTTTTGTACCTAAAACATCAAAGCATGATATTACTTCCCCCTGATTCTCTTCTCAGGGACCATTTCCCCTTCCTTATTGTTTCTCACTCTGTTGAAGAAAAGCTCTCTACCTGCACACACCATGGGTGCGTTCAGGCGGGCATACTGGAGCCTGCTGGAGACAGCTCAAAACGGCTCGTTCCGGACAATCACGCTCACCTTGCCTTGAATCGCATTCAAGCGGCTCCCTGGCATTTACACTACAGACACTCGGGGGGGGGTGTCGTTTTTTTTTTTTTTTTCACCACTTGCACATGCGCACAAACGCTCATACATAGGTGCTATTTCCAGTTCAAGCCAGCCAGCCCCTTTAACATGACACTTCGCTTTCAAATTTTCACCCGAAAATAGCCTTAGCTTGATCGCTAAATCATGTAAATGATAGAATGAGCAGCCATTTACAGGTGTGTTCTTTAAATGTAGGTATAAATGGGCGCTCATGTGAATCTCGCCGAAGGTAAAAAAAAATGGCGGGTGAAAAGCAGAAGCCAGAGGCTTCCGCGGGGAGGGGGGGGGACTTGGAAGTGGCTCGGAGACGGCTCCACGTTTACACAACAGAGAAATGTGGCCGGAGCCAGAAGAGGATGGTTGAGACCACCAGGGGACCTGGTCTCCTTTTTGAGACGGTTTGAGACGGGATTTGGTACAGTAGGCAACGGCTGGGGACGGGAGGCAGCTGTGACAGTCTAAACACGCAGATTTGAGCCGGCTTGAACTGGCTCAAATCTGCGCGTCTGAACGCACCCCATGAGAGGGACAAGCGGTCCTCTCTTGGAACCATGAGGCAGATGGGCCTATCACCATCTGCCTTCATCCTTTAGCTAGTAAGTTAGTAATCTATCAGTCTCGGGTCTTTCCTATCCAAAGTGTACTTCTCAAATAAAGAGAGGGGTATTTTTCTTCTAAATTTGCAGTGTGGCTCTGTGTAGCTTTGTAAGCTGAGTAACCTGGTGAAGTGACACTCTTGCGTTTGTAGCTTTATTTAAGCACTCTGCTAACTAATGGTAACTGGACTAACCACACCAGTTGACCCCAATAAAGTCAGCTTACTCCCAGACGGTATCTCTCCAGGGCAGCAGCCCTCTGTGAACTTCCCAAGTAAGTTAAAGTAACTTCCCCTTAGATTCCTATCAAAGAACTGCTTTTCACTGACATGAAAGTCAGCAGTTTATATCAGTCTCAGGTGATGTAAGCAACAAGCCAATATTGTATTGCAAAACGTATACTACCTCTGATGCTGGCGAGCCAAGGTGCAGGAAGCGATCAGCTTTACTTGTGACTTTGCTGGCAGTATTAATATACTTGTCCCATGGAAGTTTTAGATAACTCAAGAAGCAATATTGTGAAAAGATTAGATGAGATACAAAACTTCAGTTTTCTCAGTTAACCAGACATTACTCATGTTGTTTTTTTTAAAGGGAATTTTAGCCTGCTGTCTTCTGAAAGTGGACTAAAACATAATTGATTCATGCATGAAAATAAATATGAACATTGTGTCCTGGGAGAGTACAGTGTGTGAGTAGCAGGCCTGATTGCAGTGAAGCACAGAAAGAAATTATGTGTACATTGATTTGGAATCTATTATAACAAGAAATCTGAACAGAATCAGTGGTTCTGCTTGCATTATTGTCCCCCCCCCCCCCCGGGTTCTCTAATTTGAATGCAGAGGCTGTTTTATTATCTAACAACGATGGACAAATTCAGATGACACACAGTCCCATGTGCAGTGCACTTTTATTTTATTTTTTTGCTGTCAAGTCACAGCTAACTTACGGTGACCCCATGGGGTTTTGAGAGCAAGAGATGTTCAGAGGTGGTTTGCCATTGCCTGGCTCCATGTAGCAACTCTGGACTTCCTTGGTGGTCTCCCATCCAAATACTAACCAGGGCAGCCCCTGCTTAGCTTCTGACATCTGACGAGATCAGGTTAGCCTACCTATTCTTATCTTCTTGCGTATCCAGCCCACAAATAAAACTGAGAAACAACCATCTAACTTGTATTGAACTTGGTCAATTTACCAGAGCTTTTAAGATGGACTCAGTTTGACTCCCATAGAGTCAAGTGAAGAAGAACTTAATCTTGGGTTAAGTTAATGGAGAATAAGCCGTGGGGTTTAGGGCTTAATTTGCCCTTCTCTTCTACTGATACACCAGGAAGAAAAGAGTAAGAGTCCAGTAGCATTTTAAAGAATAACAAAATTTGTGGCAGGGTTATTCTTTACGGTGCTACTGGACTCTTAACTCTTTGCTGCTGCTGTTACAAACACAGCTACCCATCTTGATATACCAAGTGTTAGAAAGAAGGTTTTGTAATCATGAGGAGATTAGATCAGGAGGTTGTTAACATATGCTAGGAGATATTGTCTCCCCCCCCTTCCCTGTTTTGCCAAGTTATTTTACTTTTCTAACAGTCCCAGTTTTTCACCAACTTGTTTTCTTTGCTAGAGTAAATGCTTTACTACTTGCAGAATTGTCAGGTTGCTGTGAGTCTCTTCCGAGGCTCTGCCCCTGTGACATAGCTGTAACTGAAACTTTACCTCACTTTGTATTTAGTTGTAACTTGTATTCATCTGAAAGAGCTAAATATATATTGCTTGCCTTTATTGAGTAGGATTCCTTGCTGTTCACATGACTTCCATCTTTTGGCTGGTAATCATAGGCGAGTTACTTTGTGATAAAGTTTATATTTTGTGTCCTTAGCATTAGACAGACATATGTTAAAAATATCTTTGGGGTTAAGTACTAGCAGCGGGGCTGCTGTTTTATGAGTTTTACTGAGGTGATTTGGGGCACATAGGAACTGATTTTAAAACAGGAACAAGATTGAGTCAAAACTGGATATTACACTGGACATGAAACATTGGTAACAGGGCAGGGGGATGACAGATGATCTCTCCCACTGCTGGCCATTATGTGTAGGACCATGTATTGATGTTAATCACCTTTGAAAATGGATCTAGATAATCAAATATACCCTTTACATGTCTAGAAGGTTCTCGAGATTTGTGAAAAGCTCTCCCAACCTCCAGTCATGTCATCAGCCTTTCGGGAGCCAATTGTACCTGTTTTACAGTGCAATCTAACAGAGTTACACTCTTCTAAATTAATGGGCTTAGAGCAGGGGTGGCCAAAGTGTGGCTTGGGAGCCACATGTGGCTCTTTCACACATATTGTGCAGCTCCCAGCAGGGCAGCTGGAGAAGCGAAGGGAAGGCATGCTTTTCCTTCCTTCCTTCCTTCCCCCCTCCTATCTATTTGCTCTCTTTCTTTCTTTCTTTCTTTCTTTCTTTCTTTCTTTCTTTCTTTCTTTCCACCTCTCTCTCTATTTCTCTCTCTCTTAGACAAATAAATATCATTAGCAAACAAACAAATATCATTGGACAAATATCATCATCAATATCTGTTTTTACCCCTTTTATTTTTATTTTTGGCTGTCTCGTTTAATGTTAATAAAAGGCAAATTTGCATATTTTTTCCAATAAAAACCCATGTGTAATATTTGTTTATGTCTTGTGGCTCTCAAACATCTGATGTTTATTTTATGTGGCTCTTACATTGAGCAAGTTTGGCCACCCCTGGCTTAGAGGTATGTAACTCAGTTTAGGACTGTGCTGTAAAAGTGACGGCTATTTCCACTTGAAAGGGGGCCATCAGCAGCAATGTTCTTTTCTCTTGGCAAGTTTCTTGCCCATTGGTGGGGGGGAGGGATCATGATTTCATAGTGAAAGATGGTAGTTTTTCTTATTGAGAACATTTCTGTTCTAGGGAAAACGTCATGTGTCAAAAGTATTAGCTTTCCCTGCAAAGAACAAATCCTGTGATGTTGAGCTCAACCCTTAGTAGTAGTAACTGTTGTGATGGAGACTGCTCACCTTCTCCCCATCGGGGACTCTCTAGAGATGGTTTTTTGCCAACCAACAAATATTATCAAGACTTATTATACTTTTGATATTGTTGAATTGTTTTTAGAAAGGGGACACAAATTGAATGTATAATGTTTGAAGTAAATGTTGAAAGATCTTCTGTTACCAATGTACAACAGTATTCACTTTTATATAAATAATTTTTTTAAAAAAGAGAATGCTCACCTTCTCCACCATATCCTTACCAGCTCTATCCTATACCCTCCACAGTCTGAGAAGCTCTTGAATGTGGAAAAGAGATCAACCAAACAGCAAAATGCTTGCTTTTAAAAAAAATCTAGCATATGCTTATTGTTAGCCTCAAAATAAGAAAACAAGGAAGAAGAAGAGGAGGAGGAGATTAGATTTATATCCCGTCCTTCACTTGGAGTCTCAGAGCGGCTTACAAACTCCTTTCCCTACCCCTCCCCACAACAGACACCCTGTGAGGTAGGTGGGGCTGAGAGAGCTCTTTCAAGGACAGCCCTTTCAAGGACAGCTCTTGTCAGAACTGTGGCTTGCCCAAGGTCATCCAGCAGGTGCAAGTGGAGGAGTGGGGAATCTAACCCGGTTCTCCCAGATTAGAGTCCACGCACTTAACCACTACACCAAACTTCCTAATATGGCACAGTAACCTCAACTTCAGTAAAATGGTGCCAGGGAACACTCTGACCTGATATGAAAAACGTCCCTGACTTACAAGGTTTTGGATGGGGCAGTGGGCTGTAGCAAGACACAATCTGTTCCAGGCTTCTGAAATGTACTTTGAAGTTACACCCACCTGCAGGCATAGTGACTGAAATCAGTTTTGCTTGGTCTGGCAAGGGGGCAAGAGGGTTTTTTTGGAGGGGGTAGGTGGAAGTGGATCATGTTGCGTGGTTTGGCCTAACAATTGCATGTCTTTCTAATTGCTTCTGTACCTTTGTAATAAGTTCAGCCATTCAACATATTGTGACTCAGTGCAATCCTAAGCAAAGTTAAACCCTTCTAAGTCTGTCGAAGTGCTTAGGACTGCACTGTAAAGACAACAAGAACCTCCCATACTCTTTTTTTTTTCAAAAGAAGTTTAGACTGTAAAGGTTATTGATGCAATTGATACGGTACTGATACAGTTTGTTCACAGAGAATCTAAAAGTGTTGACCAAACTGTCGCATTGCAATACTTTCCTTGCTATACTCCGGTCTTATCTTAGAAACAACAGAAGACGAGGACTTTTGGAGTGCAGAAGTGGGTGAATCTTTGCCTTTCTTCTACATTCTCACCCTGAATTTTCTGGTTGCACTAACACCATAGCTTGTCCTGCAACTGTGGAGCACCCATAAAAAAGTTACAGTTCCACAGAGCCCACTTCAGCCCCACTCATGAACTTCCAGGCCAAACAACTGGTCACTTTTATCACCATTGTTACATGTCCTGCAGTGCAGTATTTTCCCCCATTACTTTACATCTGCCAGTATTTCTTTTTCTTAATTCTTAAAAAAATTCCACTTAATTTTACCTTATAGTGTAAGTGCACAAACAATTCAAGCAAATGTCCCAGTTTTTTTTTATTTTTACACTAGGAATAAGGCCCATTGTGGAAATAAATACAACGGACTCTAGAAAGAGGCTCTGGGCGGGTGCCCTGGCCTTGAGCATTCAGTGTCAATTTGCTGTGGTGATCTCAGCAGGGTATAATGACACAGAATTTACCATTTGCTCCAGGGAAACTGATTTCTGCCATATGAAGAGCAGTTGTAATTCTGAGTGATCTCCACCCCTCACCTGGAGATTGGCAACAATGGTTCCCCAGGAGGAAATGGCTGGTTTGGAGGGTAGAGTTTGTGACATTGTACCTGTCTTGAGGACCCACCCCTCCTCAAACCCCATCATCTCCAGGCTCTACCCCTCAAATCTCCAGGAATTTTCCAACCTGGAGTTGGCAACCCTATCTCCTTCCCAACCAACCATCAGCCTATCTTTATCTGCCCCTCTGACTTCAGCTTTCTATCTCCCCACCACCACCTACAGCCTCTACCTAGGAAAAGTAGTCTTTCTCCTCTGTGGACCCAAGCAGGAGGGAAGTGACCTCAGCAGGGTATAATGACACAAAGCAGACATTTTCTCTAACCCTCTGAGTGATCTCCAGCCCTCATCTGGAGATTGGCAGCAATGGTTTCCCAGGAGAAAATGGCTGATTTGGAAGGTGGACTCTGTGGCATTCTATTCAGCTGAGGCCTCTCCCCTCCCCAAACTCTGGCTTCCATAGACTCCACCACAAAATCTCCAGGAATTTCCCAAGCTGGAGCTGGCAATCCTAGTCAGGACTGGCCCCAATGAGTTCCCCACAAAGGCCTGGAATGGGCCTCCTGCCTTTGCCTTTTTACTAACAGAACCAAGCTTGGTTGCCTTGCAACAGCCACTAAGGGAAAAGTTAGCCCCACAGGAGCCAAGCAGAGGAAGCGTCTTCATCAGGAGAGACAGTTGTTTTGGCAGTTTATTCTGTCAGGGAAGTGTCCAGGCTGGCAGTGGGCAGGGGAGAGGAATGGATCCAGCATCCAACCAACGGCATGTGAGTACTCTTGAATGGCAGTTGATGGACCAATAGCTGATGGAGCACACAGCCCAGCCAACTGGAGATCTGGAAAGTGCCAACATGTTGGGCTTTTATATACAGGATGTCTATATCAACCACATTCCTTGCATAACTACTCCTACTCAAATGTTTACTTTGTGAGAAAACGGAAACATTTTTTGTCTTTATTGTCTTTATTGTCAGTCAGATTTCCCTGAGAACAGAAACATTTTATTTATTGTCACTGTATCCTAGGTCTTGGTCTAAGAAGTTCAGGATTGTACACCTGAGCTGTTTCCGTTTTATCCTCTGTGTCAGGGTAAGATATAAGTGACTTGTGCAAGGTCATCAAATGAGCAAGAGTTTGAAGCCTTCCTCTTTGTTGGTATTCATTGCACAGTTCTCTGATGAACCTTCTTTACTTCATATTCATCTTGAAACTTTGTTGGCTTTTAAACTGAACCTGCCCACAGTTATTTTGTAACATAATATCAATGACATCCTATTTGAAAGCAAAGGGCTTGACCTTAGAATTGATTTGAGGAGGAGGAGGAGAAAAACAAGACACACATACCAGCTAACATGGTTAAGAAATGTTGACTCACCTGGTGGTGTATCTGTTTGGGTGTTCCTGGCACTTATGACCAGGGTTCCCTCTAAGCTGCGTTAGTGTGAGCTAGCTCAGAGTTTTTTAGCCTCCGGGGCACACATTTTTGTCTTAGCTCAGGAAGGATGGCTCCAGAGCAAATGAATTTATGCAGTAGCCAAATCACTCGCTCTCAGCTGTAATGCCAGTAGCTCACAAAGTAGAATTTTTGCTCCCCTGACTCCACAGCTTAGAGGGAGTATTGCTTATGACTGTGACTAGCAGATTCTGTTCAGATGGCAGTTGAGAATCTGTCAGTTCAGGTTTCAGTTTGGTGTAGTGGTTAGGAGCCAGTTTGGTGTAGTGGTTAGAAGCATGGACTCTAATCTGGGAGAACCAGGTTTGATTCCCCACTCCTCCACCTGCAGCTGCTGGTGTGACCTTTGGTCAGTCACAAGTTATTTCAGAGCTGTTCTCTCAGGAGCAGTTCTCGAAAGAGCTCTCTCAGCCCCACCTACCTCACAGGGTGTCTGTTGTGAGGAAGGGAAGGGAGATCATAAGCCGCTCTGAGATGCCTTTGGGTAGTGAAGGGCGGGGTATAAATCCAATTTCTTCTCCTCCTCTTCTTTCTAATATGCCTTTCAGCAGTCTGAATAAACTCTAATTAGCCTGAGTTCACCAGAACTTGGAAGCCAAGCAGGGTTGACCATGGTTAGCACTTGGATGAAAGACCACCAAGTCCAGGATGAAAGACCACCAAGTCCACCTCTGCTCATCTCTTGCTTTGAAATCCCCATGAGGGGTCACGGTAAGTCAGCGGTGGCTTGACAGCACTTTATACAGACAATGTGCATTTGGCTTATAAAGTAAATGAGTTCAAGAGGTGGCCAATTTTATTTCACAAATATCTGTTCTAGAGGTGAGCACGTGATAGTTGCTTTGAGACATTTGGAACCAACCATAAAACTCTATAGCAGTTATTGGACAGGATGAGAGTGATATGCTCCCAACATTTTGAAAATTCTAATTTACCTTTAGCAACTGAGAAAAAAAGTGCTCAATTTTTTGTGTGTGACTCACCACTGCTAAATTAAGGCAATGATAAAAAGGAAAAACAAAGCAATGGCAAAATGCCAGCCAGCGGTCGTGTTCTATTTACCTACATTAGGTCTAATTAACTACACTTTTCACTTCCTCCCTTGAATTGTTATGTAACTATTGCACATGATTAAAATGCTGCTTTGTTTCCAGATAACACCGAAAGAACTGAAAGAACTTCAGGTTGAGCTTCTAGCTTCCAAGTGGTACTATACAGCTCACATCCCCTATGGTTTAACAGCCAGCTGAAAATGAACTCCTGCATACAATATTTACTGTATGAACCTTTACCTGGAAAAAAAGCAAAATACTTTTCATGAACTAGGCAAGATTCTGCCATTTTTACAAAATGAGCAAATCCTTATGCATCATTCACAAAATAACCAGTGTCTTTGCTTACTTTATGAGCTGGCATTATTTCCTGACTTTAAGACTGTGTACCTATGGCATCAAACAGGAAATACATTTCCTCTAGGCTGAGACCCAGTCTAGACATAATACTGTCCATCGGCTGCACCACTAAAAAGCCCTCACATGTAGATGTTCCAAACTGCTGATGTTATGCTGATGTGCAGACTGCACATACATGGGCCACGTATGCAGGACCAGCGCTTGACTTGGGCATTTCTGGTGTCCAGCAGATCTTAGTCACCCAAAGGATGATCTTCTTGGCCAATTCAGGAAGCTATCCAGAATGCCTGAGCACCAACGAGCTGATCACAATGGCATGAATGGTTTTAAATAGACTTTCCCCGTAGGTTCCAGAGTCAGTCAATCAAGCCAGGTACTACAGTCTCTCTCCACTTTTCATTCCAACAGCCTCCTGGAACTTCAGAACATTAAAAGACTTTATATGGCAAGGCCACAGCAATTAATGGCTTGTAGATGGGTGGCTTGTGCCAGTTTCCAAACCTGTAATATAGAATTATTTCATTATGACTTAACAAGTTTCACTGTTCACTTGATTTGCAAGGTAACCCGCCTTACAATCAAACAAAAAAAGAACACCTGACCTGTAGCAGAGGCGCCCAATTTTTCACAGCCAAAAGAAAAATTAATTGGTTACTGAGATGTACAGTTATGAAGACAGATCTTTCAACAGTGCCAAATGATCAATTAACGTGTTACCCGTGTTATGGCAGGAAGGGGAGAATAGTGTATTTCCTTGCTGGGAAACTCCCTTTGGTCATGGGTTCCCTGGAAAACGCCCTGGTAACCAGTTGCCACCACTCAGAACCTCCTGAGAATATCTAGACTGACCCACTGAGAAGGTACTGTACCAGAACAGTAACAAAGTGACAGCATAGAAAACCTAAAAAATTTTTTTATAACCAACTATGTAGCACTCGAGTAGTCTAGCGCACAGGGGAGAGATTCAGAGAAATATCCCAAAGAAATAAACTGAACTAAGTAAACCCAAACAAGTCTTTATAACATGGTTTTGGAGAGGGAGAGAGGAAAAGAGTGGTTGGATTAATGGTGGGGAAAGGCAAAAAACAAATTAAATGAAATCGCACACAGCACAGAGGTATTTAAATAAGCAATGCAGTTGAACTAAGCTTAACATGCTACCTAGGCTGTAGTAGGCTGTCACAGCATGTGCAGAGTTCCTGGCAGTAACAAGATGTTGAGAGGAGTCTTAAACCTCTACTTAACCTGTGGACCAGTTTCTGCAGAAGATAAAAACTGAAGACAAGGAAAATCTCAAACATTTCAAATATTTATGGTCAAGGGAATTGGACCTAAACCAGCCTCCTCTCTAAGAATGATGAGCTGATTCCACCAATCCCACACAAAGCCCGATTTCTGATGTCAGAGACTACTGTTACCAATCAGAGACATACAGAATACAGCCCCACCCCATCAAGGATCTGGTAATGGCTAAAAATGTCCATGACAGATAGGTGGTCTGACCTAAACAGGGCTGTCTGTACAAAAGGGATTCAGTCTGATGGTCCGATGTGGAACGGAAATTCAGTGTAAACGCCAAGGGGTCCAAGACTCCAGGCACTCTAGGTGACACTCCTGCCCTAGTAAGATTTTGAGGCTTCTGTCACAGTCCAAACTGAGGATTCTGACCTGCATGCTGAAGTTCCACACCCAGATTGAGTTAGGGATGCCTGGGCAGACAGCCGTTTTCCTTTTTTAATGTAACAATAACTAAAAGATCACCTATTGGTGTTAAGAGTCAGCAGTAATACTTGGTGTCATATCTGAAAAAAGGTGTTTCTTCCTATGGTGGATCTAGTGTGGTCTGGGCAAGTGGAAGCCCCCCTTCTTCACCAACGACGATGAAGGGAATCTGTTAATGGCAGCAGGAGATGGTGCTGGGCCCGCTGACAGCCTTCCTTGCCAGCAATAGACACAGAATATCTTCTGATATGTAAACTATGTATTTAAAAGGTGTAGGAGGTAGTGCCTAACAAGCAGGCTTGCCTGTCCACATGCGAAACATTCCAGAGGGCGTGCTCCTTCTTGAAATGTGTCAGTGAAACTGTCAACAGCAGCTAGGAAGATTAACAGTGAAATGAGGCACAGATTACGATGGCTGAGGCTGAGTATGTCACAGGGTACCTGGACCCCAGCACTTCTCCCAGAACTTCCTTCAGCTGGTTTAAGTCGGATACAAAAAAGCCCCATAGCTGACTTCCTCGGCTCAACACAGTTTTCTGTTACAATTATTAGAGTGCATAGAGTTGAAGAATCAAGGAAAGGAAAGACTGCAAATATCCTCAATTAAAAATACTTCAGGTTACATTTTATAACAAAGGGTATTTAAAATGGACACATTAGCCGCCAGAACAATTTGCTTTGAAGTAATTTGCATTTTAGCACTGTAAAAAGTGTTTGTTTTTTTATGTAAAAGCCTTGCAATGTTATAATGTAAGACAAAATTGAGAAAGCAACTAATTCAGCAGTAACTGCCACCAAGGTCAGCAATAATTGCATTGTGTAATTACTTGAATTGAAGCAGAGTCCACTTTGGCATCTGTTTTGTTGCTATATAAAGATATTATATATACTATATCTCACATGTACCTCATGCGGGGTTGCATTTTATGGCATGGAACAATAGTTGTCTTCTGTATGGGCAGCAGTTTCTGTGAAGGAGGACCCCATGCCAAACAAACATGATCAACTCCTGTGTCATGGGGAAAGGGTGTGGATAAACTGGCTCCCGGTATAATCAGAAACTTGTGTGAGCTTTACCTGATGTGTTTATATTTTGTTCTGTCCTTTCTCCAAGAAGCTCAGAGTGGCATACATGGGCCTCACCCTTCCACATTTTATCCTCAAAACCACTATCCAGGTTAGGCTGAGAATTACGGGTTCAAGGACACCTAGTGCATTTTTCATGGCAAATGGGGATCTGTACTTGGTCAAGTCCAGCATGCTAACCACTACATCACAATGGCTCCCATAAAAAAGGGCTGGTTGCTAGGGGCACTAAGCACTGGACTACCCATGTAACCCTGTTATGTGCCAGCCATGCTCTATGCCAATGTGGCAGACCACACATTTAAACTCAAATCTGTCCAATTCACACAACATGGCGTTTATGAGCCCACCTGATAATGGACAACCCTTTATCAGACATCATCACTGCCTGAAATTAGGCAGGCTATTACAAAAAGCAGGGACATCTCAGCTGTGGCACCCCAGTAACGGAATGCCTTTCCCAGAGCCATTCAACAGGCATGGAATCTTAAGTTTTTGGTCAAAACCTTTCCTCCTAGCATTCTGACCACTAATTTTGGTATTTTTATTGCTGGTGTCCACCCCCCTACCAGTCTCCTCCTATATTAGATACCTTCTCTTAACCAGGTTTTGTTGGATCAGCTGTTCTTAAACTATCCATTTTCTTTCAGCCAAGCTTGCTTCCAGCATGGAAACAACGCCAGGGAGCATGCTGGAAGAAACCAAGGGGGATTTCCCTAGAGAGAAAATGGCACTTTTTAAAATTGCAAAATTTTAAATTCACATCGGAGCCAGAAGGAGCTGCTGTCTCAGAAAGTACAATAAATCACATACCTTATTAAGTATGCTTGTAGATATTTCAAGAACAGTTGGGGGAAGAGGCACTATTGTACACAATTGTGCTTAAGGAGGATCCTAGGCTATTTCCCAATATCATAAAATCATGTGGTCTTGCTCATACATATATGGTAGCCACTGAGTTAGAATCATAGTTGGAAGGTACCTCTAGGGTCATCTAGTGCAACCTCCTGCACAATGCAGGAAATTCACAAATGCCTCCCCACCCCCCCGGGGCACGATACTCAGAAGATGCCTAAAAAGCCTCCAGGATCCTTGGCCAAACTGGCCTGGAAAAATTTTTTTCCTGACCCCAAAGTGACAATCGGCATTCCTAGGGTTGCCAGCCCCCAGGTGGGGCCTGGGGATCTCCTGCTTTTATAACTGATCTCCAGCTGACAGAGATCAGCTCCCCTGGAGAAAATGGCTGCTTTGAAGGGTGGACGCTATGGCATTATAATATACTGAGGCCCCTCCCCTCCCCAAACCCCACCCTCTCCTAGCTCCACTCCCAAAGTCTCCAGGTATTTTCCAACCCAGACTTGGCAAACCTAGGCATTCCCCTGGGCATATAAAAAAATTAACTGGGGGAAAAAAAATCTGTGAAAAAGAATGTCTCTTTAAGAGAAACCAGAAATCCTTTTCCATATTATATTTATGAACAGTATTAGTTATTGGGAGTCTTTGAATGCACCAAAGCAAAAAACTGAAATATTTATGTCCTACAAAGACACATTAAAGTATTCAGGCATTATATTTATGAAAATAATTTAACGTTTGCTTTTACCATGTTGCCTCGTGCTAGCAAAGTAAGATGACACAGATGACACTGCGCAGAAATTAAACCTTTTTTTAATATAGATGTTGTACATAACGTTTAATTGCAGCAGGACAGTGATTCCAGTTAAATAAAATTAAATCCTTTATCTTCCTCAAATATAAAATTACTAATCAATGTCTTAAAATAATATAGTAAAAGCTTTAAATTACACCACCATCAATCACAGTAGTTATCACCACTTACATACTCCCATCACTTTGGCAAAAATGATGTATTCTTTTTAAAAACAGTGCATAATGTTACCGAAACTGTATACAACTCCATATTGCACTTATTTATATACAATAAGACTGTAAAAAGAAAATAAGAGCATATACTTGGAATGAGCTTAGATTTGTCACAATTGTAGAATGATGAAAGCTGGTATGAACAATAAAAATGTTTAGAAATGCAATATGTTTATGTACAGACTTTGAGCTGTATTAACAAATATGTACATATCTTGCTTACTGTATAGTTTATAAGTATCACATGGTGAACTTTGGTTGGACTTCATTGCTTGATGGAGTTTAAGCCCTGAAGCTTTCCAAAATGCCAACAAAGTATAAAATGGAGCACAAACGTTTAGTCAACGGTACAAAAGCTACCATTACTTCCATTAACCCCTCGTAAATTAGTGCCTACTTAGTTTCAAATAGTGTTTATACTTTGAATCAGTGTGCATAAATTGAAGAACACTTGCCTGGTTTGTATCTCCAAACCTACATTCCACAACACCTGCCTGTAATGTGCCATTCCATTTATAATACAATTGAAGGAAGAACAGAAGGGAAACTCTACCTTGTAAGTTTCCCAGAACACTTCTGTGAAGATTGAGAACTTCTAATATTGCCAGCAGAATATAAAAAATATGTGCACCATCAATATATTTTCAAAAATCAATTCCTATTTCTTTTCCCCAACTGACTCAAAAGTTTAAGCATACTCAGACTCAGGTGTTAGTAACTTTCTGTTTGCACGCTTCTATCGCCAACTTTGGATTTCCTCCTGAGTTTGCAAATGATAAAAATCCACTTGTATTCCAAGTTAAAGATACTTTCATTTACAAAAACACTTATACGACTGAAGAAGAGCTGGGCATCCCGTGAACTGTTGTGCTTGTTGGAGTCCCACTTATGGCATTAAAAATGTGTAGCGAGTTAGGCATTACACTGGTTTTTTCTTCCACAGCAGTAATCTTAAAGAGAAAATAAATATATTTTACACACTTTTCAAAAAAGAAAGGCACATTAAAAAAACTGCATCTAAGCCATGGCTCTGGCTTTAAAAGACAGCAGGAAACCAAGTTGAAATGCATATATTTATGAAAAGTCCCATTGTCGTAAGTTGCATATACTGTAGGTACCCACAACTGGGGTAGAATGCAAAGCCCCCCGTGAGAAAAGATTTGAAAATATTGTGGGTCAGTAAACCTTATTCAATCAAATTACTCATTAATAATCACAGAATTATATAAATAAAAAATGGGGGGGGGGAATTGAAGTCAAATTCACAATTATATTGTGATGCAGGGCTCTTTGCCAGCTATTCCTTTCAAGAAAGTCAATTCCCTTCCTTCCCTTGATTGCTCTTTATTTCAGAATAGGGTTGCCAAGTCTGGGTTGGAAAATACCTGGAAACTTTGGGGGTGGAGCCAGGAGGGGGAGGGGTTTGGGAGGGGAGGGGCCTCAGCATAGTATAATGCTATAGCGTCCACCCTTCTAAGCAGCCATTTTCTCCAGGGGAGCTGATCTCTGTCAGCTGGGGATCAGTTATAAAAGCAGGAGATCCCCAGGCCCCACCTGGAGGCTGGCAACCCTATTTCAGAAGTAGGAATGTGATAGATTATTCTACTTTAACTGAGGGGACTTCAGTTGTACAACGTGACCTGGAGAGCAAATGATGAATCTATTAAAGTAACATGAGATAGACAGCCTAAATTTGTCCTGTACCACAGACAGAAAGAAAACAGCATTTCATCCTGAGCCATGGGAATAAAAGGCAATACAGAACTAGAAAGAGAAACTAAAAGGTATTACCATCCCAGCTGATCACATTTTCAAAGCAGCATAGAGGGACGGGAGGAAGAGAGAGAGAGATGCCCATTAAGATTCCTACAATAACATTTAACACTTCTCTTAACAAGCTGTAATCTCTACAACATGCATTTAAGAAAGCAAAATGGACATTCAATGTTTGTAGAACAGACAGATTTCAGATAACGACATTGATTTCAGATAACAAAATTCCAGATAACAAGACACAAACTTGATTTCGGGTTAAGAAGACACAAACTTAGATTATTTCCTGTGTATCAGTAGGTGAAAATTTGAAAACTACCAATCATCTCTCCCAGTATAAAATCTCAGTTCTTCAAATTTCAACTCAGCTTGGCAAGGAAGGATTCACACACACACACACACACTAACTGATGTAATGGACCTCCAGGCACACCACACATTGTGGAAACACTATCCTGGCAGAAGTCCTTGTTTACTTTCAGCCAAGTGTGATACAGGCCCCAATGCCTATATGAGGCACAAAATCACAAAGGCAAGATGGCAACTGGGCTGTTGCATTCAGTCTTGATTCCCCAGTGTTGCGCAGTTCAGGGGCAGGTTTTGCAATATCTAAAGACATCCTCTTACTATGCGACAGATTTTGTGCTCCAACCATAAGAGACAAAGTGGAAGATGACTTAAAGGTCACCAAATGTCTTGATAGGATTTAAATAAAAATCACAGCAGAAGCTAAAGGGTAGGGTTGTTGTCCAAGCACTTCTATTACAACTCTGGTTAAAGCCATTCTAAGGTGAAATCATCATTTCTTTCCTAACTAAACCACTACCAACTACCTATCAATTTGCAAAATGTATTTTAAATGTCTCTGTTTCAAGAAACAGGTTATTTAGATGTGTCCAAGACAACTTTTGTAAGAGCCCAGTTTACATTGTTCAGTGACGATCAAGTATAAAAAAGTCAAGACATTTAGTGACTTTTTTTTTGTGTGTTATTATTATTCCATGTTTAAAAGCTGATTTGATTAACTGGAGAAGATCTGAGAATAATACATTCAGAGCTGGCTCCTTTTAATGACATATTCTATAGTAAAAATACAGAATTCCAAAGTAATGAATATTGCTATCTACTGAGAAAGTGTTACCAGTATCACCAATAAGCATCCTCAATGAAAGACTTTAGGGTTCAGTACATACTTGCTCATGCATAATTTCAGAGAGTTCTTTTGCCATTTCTCTATAATTAGCCTTCATTTCTTCTTGATATTCTATCTGATCTTCTTTTATAAGTCGCTCATTGACTTCTAGGGCCTGGCCGCAAGCCTCAACAAATTGTCTAAAAATGTAAGTGAAACAAAGTTTGTAGCAACAATTCAAGAATCAGGCTTCCAGTAAGTAGCTGCCAGTGTGATCCTAAGGTTGCTTTCTTCGGAGTAAGCTCCACTGAATAAACTTCAGCAGGATTCTGAGTAGACCCACTTAGGATTGCTCCCTTAATCAACTTTCAGATCATTTACCTGAACACTTCCTTCAGCAACTTCACTTTATTATCTGGATATCTTTTGGTGTTTGTGTCATCCAGGAAAGCTCTTGCATATGCTAATGGCCCAGCATTAACCTAAAATAATATAAACAGTAGTAACAGTAGGTTTTTAAAAAATCTGTACAAGTAAAAGCAAACCCCACCACCAAGGCTCTGGGCCTTCAGGCATGCCAGTCATCACAGCCCATTTTTTTCTATCAGTATACAGAGAGGGAATTCATATGAACTGATGTGGGAGGGAAGGTGGCATGGTATAGTCCAGTCACATCAGATCTTGGAAACTAAGGAGGGTCGGTACTTGGATGGGAGGCCACCAAGGCAGACTGTAGAGAAAGGCAAAGGCAAACCACCTCTGCTTCTCACTTGCCTTGAAAATGGCTTATTGGGGTTGCTATAAGTTGGTTGCAACTTGATGGCACTTATGTATGTATGTAATGAGATCTGCCAAAATGTCCCAGAACACCTGGTTTGGTAGAGAGTTGAGTGTAGGTCTCTAAGCCACATCCAGCCTCTCTAATTCACTGGACATTATTGGTTCACAATAGGATTTAAGCCATGGCAAAAGAAGAAGTAAAAAGCATGGAAGATAGAGGATCAGGACTGAGATAAAAAAAAACCCTGCACTTTAATGGAATTATCTTACCTGGACACTGACACTACCCTGGAGCTTTAGCTGCAGTTTGATCATATCTACTTCAGTTGAAGAACAAAGCTGCCGGAGCTCTGCAACCTTTTTACTCATTTCATCAATGGCTACTTCAATTGGGTTTAAATCTGTGTGGTGCTGGTACATTATGGGAATTCGCTTTTTTACGTAGGGAAAACAATGTATAGCTGTGGAAAGAAAACAGTGGTCACTACAGTCAAAAATACTGCAGAAGAAACAGATAAGTGAAAGTACCCATCTAGTAGAAAGAGAAGAAGAGACTGGATTTATACCCAGCCTTTCACTACCCGAAGGAGTCTCAGAGCGTCTTACAATCTCCTTTCCCTTCCCCTCCCCACAACAGACACCCTGTGAGGTAGGTGGGGCTGAGAGAGCTCTCTCAAGAACTGCCCTTTCAAGGACAGCTCTTGTCAGAACTATGGCTTGCCCAAGGTCACCCAGCAGCTGCAAGTGGAGGAGTGGGGAATCAAACCCAATTCTCCCAGATTAGAGTCTGCACACTTAATCATTATACCAGACTGGCTCTAGCTAGTATTTATCTTTTGCTCTTAGGTTCTTCAACACAAGGGTAGCCTACATGTCTCTTCCATTCTGTGGGGACAGGGACAGTGCTGTCATGAACTATTATAAGTACTAGCTATTGAAAAAAGGCCAACTGGAAGTAACAAAGAGGAAGAAAGCAAGCTTGAAACATTTTAAAATGCTGGTCTTTTCACCCCTTCCTGGTAGTTCCTCTTTAGCTGGCTACTCATAGCTTTTTTATCCAAAGAAATTTAATTCTACTCTACCCCAGTATAGAACCAATAGCGGTTATGGCTAGTAGAAATTCCAGCTGTTTCTTTACAGTAACTGCCTTTAAAACTACTGACTGTAACGATCACGATTCATGGAGTCCCCATTAGTCAGCATGTAAAACAGTTGGACCTTGGCTGTGTTGTGTCAGGTAACATAAGGCAATAAACAAATAATTTGCTTAAAGAGCGATTCAGTGGTTAACATGGGGATGGGAGGGGAGTGAAGAGGAAGGAAAAATGAGCCAAGGCTATGATTCTTGACACAAGAGCTCACTACTGTAACCATGCCAAAGGAGATATTTAATGAAACACTGTAGACCTCCTCTCTAGATTGCAACTGGATTGCCTCAGAGCCCATATCTTAAAGGAGACTTCCTATCTGAGCAGAGCATCTTCACAATAAAATTCAAGACAGTGGCACTAACAAGCTTTCATTGCTGCTACTGAGTATTGCCTTCACACACTAGTTGGCAGCAACCTATATCTGCCAGTATACACTGATTGAAGAGCTTCTAGTGTCCTGGCCCCACTAGTGAATCTCCTGAAGGCACCTGCTATTTTTGGCCACTGTGTGACAGAGTGTTGGACTGGATGGGCCATTGGCCTGATTCAACATTGGCTTCTCTTATGTTCTTAAGAGGGTATTGTGTGTACAATACATATTGCAAATAAAGCTTCTAGTACAGATGCAGAAAGCTGAATATGGAGTCACATCTTCTGTCCATCTAGCTCAATACTGTCTACTCTGACTGGTAGCAGCTCCTCTGAGCCGCAGGGCGTATCATTTATTGAAATATTTATATCCTTCCTGTCTTTTCTCATGGCTCAAGGCAACTTTCCTAGCACCTGCAACTCGAGTTCCTTTCTACTGGAGATATGAGGAACTGAACTTGAAAACTTTTAAATTTTCATGTTTATAAATGTATCTTCAAAGTATATGTGAGATCTATGAAGTAGTTGGTAGTGTGGCTTGTATTGTGTGGTTTTCTGCTTGTCAGTAATTGCTCTGTAACAGAAAGCAAAACATGCCAGAAAACTCTGCACAATTTGTAAGCATAGTAGGGAATGCAAATCTTAGGCTGTGGACAGACTGCAAGTCTGCAGCACCTCCGCGGCGCGGCAGACTAAGGCGGGGGGAATTTCCCCCGCGGCGCGGCGTTCGCACACCGCCGGAAGGAAGCTGCCCGCAGCGTTCAGACTGCGGGCAGCTTCCTACGGCGGCGTGCGGACGCTGCGCAGCTCCCCCTCCCGGCGCGCGTTCACACCCGCTCCGGCAGGGGGAACGCACACTGCAGCAGCCGAGCACCAGTCTGTCCTCAGCCTTAATAGATGGCATCATTAATATGTGACCAGAGAGACATATATTTGAACACTAACAAAAATAGTACTACTCCTTTAGGCTAAACTTACAGACTAGATGCTTAATACTGGTTTGACATTGCCAAAGTAAGCATGTAGAAATTAACACAGGCAGAGATTCCACTGAGGCCTTTTTTGATAGAAAGGAAGAATGTAGTAGGTAATATAGAAAGCAAGAGTAAAAGAATTGTCAGATGGAGGTGAGGAGGATAGAGAAGGCACTAACCCTATCAGAAATGCCTCTATCTAGTACCTGTCAGAATGGTGCGCCGTTTACATTGCTCTTCCACACCACCTCGTCTTTTACCCAATTGTGTAAAAGGCATCTCAAACATAAAGCGTCGGATGTTGTGATTTCTCTCAAACTCTGTTTTTCTTTCCTGCAGCTCCTTTTCCTCAAAGTATGGAACTACATGCGTAACTTGAATGTATGCATATTTCGAATCCAAATCCTTAGGATTTACCTTAACATAATTGTGAGAGAATAAAAATTTAAAACTAGCAATGTAGACAGTTAAAAGCTACTTCGGGGCTTGAAATAAAGCAGACTTTCACTTGCAAAATCTTAAATTCTTATTATAATATCAATATTAAAATGAGGGCCTGGAATGAATGGTGACATAAAGAATGACAAAATCTTCATCACAATGCAAGAGCATGATGCACTTGAGACTCAGAGTAGCAGTTTCCAGTTTACCCAGGCTTGTGCTCCAGCAACGTAGCACCACAGGACAATTGCCAAGCAGCACTGAATATAAGAAGTAAAATAGTATGTTTTCCTATACATACTATATGGGGGGGGGGGGGGGAGAGCATTTTAACCTCTCCCTCCTTGTGGGGGAAAATTAAGGAGTCACCTCATGTTCCCTTGTCCCCAGTTATTATAAACTCTTCAGGCTGCTGTCACTTTCATAGTTTAAAGCACCTTTTATTTATTTATAACTTAAATTTATATACCGACCTCTGAATTCACAGAGCTCAGGGCGGTTAACAACAGAAAACTGTACAATTTAAAATCCAAAAATTAAAAATAGCTAAAAATAACATCAGTTGGTGTCAAAGCAATCATACAATATGCATTACTGTCTCACAATAAGCGGAAAAGGCAGGGTGGGGGAGGGGAAGGGAAGGGAAGGGAATGCTAGATAAGGTAGTACTCATTTCTGTCCTCAACCAAAAGCCTGGTGGAACATCTCTGCCTTGCACACCCTGCGGAACTGCATAAGATCTTGCAGGGCATGGATGTTACTTGGCAGAGAGTTCCACCAGGTCAAGGACAGTCCTCTGTTCAAGGACAGCCAGACGTCTTTAGAGCTAGGGGATCACCAGTAAGTTTTTCTCAGCAGAGTGTAAAGCTCCATGGGGGACATACCAGAGGAGGCGGTCCTGTAGATGCGTTGGTCCCAGACTACTCATGGCCTTAAAGGTCAGTACCAAAACCTTGAACCTGACCTAGTACTCCACTGGGAGCCAGTGCAGCTGGCACAGCGCAGGTTGAATATGTCCAATCCATGGTGTTCCCGTCAGGACCTGCGCTGCCGCATTCTGGACCAGCTGGACTTTCCGGATCAGTCTCAAGGGCAGGCCAGCGTAAAGTAAGTTACAGTAATCTAGTCTGGAAGTGACCATTGCGTGGATTACTGTGGCTGGCACAGCTGATAAAATGCCAGCTTGGCAACAATCATGATCTGGCCTCCATAGATAAGGAAGTATCCAAGACCACACCCAAACTCTTGATGGTTTGCACCAGTATTAGAGGTGCACTGTCAAGAGTGGGAAGCTGGGACCCCAATCCTGAGGCCCCAACACCACCCAGCCACAGAACCTCCGTCTTGGCTGGATTCAGTTTCAGCTGGCTCTTCCTCAGCCATCCCAGCACGGAGAGCAGGTATAATTAATCAAAATCTGAAAACTTTTTATCTGATTATAATCCTTTATCGCACACCACCAGGGATTGTTTTATACATACCAATAAAGGGGATTGGATTGGATTGTTTTAGCTTCAAAGGATTTAAAGCCCTTAAAAGCTCACAACATCCTTGGTTGGTGCTGATGGTGAGAAATTAAGGCCTGTATGCCTCACAGAATAAATCCCCTAACCCTATCTCCCATTCCACATTACTCTTTCAGAAGCCTGGGCAAGCCATTTACCCTTCCCCTTTCTGGTTTCCTATTTTTTTTCTTCTTATTTGATGTTTTCCCGTATTCAGTGGTCTGTGCCCCCTGGAGACAACAAGAACAAACCACCTTTTCTGCCCCCCCCCCCCCCAAATTTCATGAAACAATATCATTATTATACCAGAGATGTACTCAGAGTACGCACAAAACTCTTGCTGTCAGTGGATGGCACTTTAGCCATCAAGTTTGCTATTAGAAGGAACAAGTTCCAGACCTATCAGGAGTCACAGTGGCGCTAAACATTTGGGAAGCTTCCTTCCTGACCTAAATCTTTCTCCCCCGGATCGTCTAAGAGCAAGCCAATTTCCTTCTCCGAGTACCCCACTTTAAACGATCCATGTCAGTCCTCATCAAGCCACTGGGGGGGACAAGATTAAGTTCTTTTTAATTTAAACTTTTTTTTTTTTTGCTTTTGTAGGGGAGCTTCCAGAGAACAGCCGGACTACATATGGCCTTGCTCCACTGCCCTACTGCCCCAGACCATGCATTACAGGAAATTGAGACAGTGATACACCAAAGCAATACCTATTCACTTAATATAACATTCTTTATTGATTTAATTAGTTTATTCATTTAATTTGGTCATTACTTCTTTAGCCTACCAATACTTAAGCAGAAAAAAGGCTGCAATCCTAAGGTTGCAATGTAGCTTCATATATATATATAACTTCAAGTGGAGCCCAAATTAGCTTTTTTATCTATCTCCTGTTAAAACTGCTATTGTGTACATGTTACCAAATAAACAGTAATTAACAGAATTGTTGGAAGTTGCTTTGAATGACACACTATTAATACATAAAGCAAAGACCTACTTTGCCAGAATCTTGGATCATCCTGACATTTTCAGATCCAAATTTGTCAGAGTAGAGTTTTTGTAGCCTCTGGGAAATTTCTGAAAGAGGGGTGAGTTTAGGTTCTTTGTAAATATATTCCTTTCCATCTTCATCTTCAAAAAATCCCTTCAGGGGGAAAAAAGTCACCATTTAAAAAACTCAATTTTGAACGGTTAATTGAAGAAAAAAAAATAATAACACCAAATACTCAGAAGCAAGGTCAGTGTATAATGCCAAGACTGAAGCAAAAATAAAAATACTATTGAGGAATCAAGAAGAAAATAAAATAAAACCTAAAGCAGAAGGGGTGTTTTGGAAATGGAAGCACACAAGGTTACTCGGGGGTTGCTGTAAATTACATGAGATGCCAACATTAATGTTTTGAGAGGAAAATCCTCTCTACTGATCATTCACATGCCTGTTTCACATGCCAATATACTAGCCCTCTCCAATCACTGGTCCTCATCATTTTAAATTGGCAAAGTGTTCCATAAAAATAGGTCATATGGTACAAGCCAAGCCTAAATCTATTCTTAATATAACCCTTACATCCAATTTTGTTGTTTGGAATTTGGACATATTGCTTCACATACTACCCAACTAATTTAAGTTGAAGCCTGCAATTAAAATAGGTCAAATGGGAGGTGAAACAGGAAAGCTAATTCTGAGTTAATGTTTTAAATAAAAAACCAAAATGTTCCTAACTCGATGAAATGGACACTGTAGTGCAAGGAACACAACATAGCCATGTATAAATGCAGGCTAGACTGACAAAAATACCCACATCAAGCTAAGCTTATATGCAGTATTTTTTACTGCATTGCTTGCTTTGGAAAGCAGTTTCTGTAATTACCTCCACATCTGTTTCACTGTCTGTAAACTGGTATTGCTACAGTCATAAGAGACAACAGAACAAATGGCATGTTATAATACTCCAGTTGTAGAATTCAGTGCCCTGAATATAGCAGACCAATTTCTATTAAGGCTTAAAACTGATTTTCTTCCACTGAATACGCACGCGCACACACACAGACAACTTAGAGTGGAATGACACAGTCAGCAGAAAATCTGAATCTCTATATAAGCATGCAGTCCAAAGAGATATGATGTGCAGTTTTCTGCATGTGTGACTGAATATTATTTTCTCAAGTAGAAGAGCTAGAAAGCAAGCTCGCATACCACACCAAAGCACTGAAGGTATTTTAAAAATAATAAATAGCTATGAAGGGCCAATACTAGAAAAAAACTTACCGCTGCCTTAAGAAAGTAATAGACAAGATAAAAAAGATAAAAGCAGAAAGTTTACTGATGAAGGAAATAGATTTCTCATTCAGATACAGTTGATTAACTAACTAGTTCATTCATTTCAAATACAGGTCTCTATAATGTGGACACTAAATATATGCTTAAAAAAAAAGAGCGAATACATTGGGTTGGATCCTACAGTTCCATTCCGTATTGGCAGAACTTTCATCCAGTGCAAGGAGTCTTCTGCCAGCGCCAAGAGCTCTTCTGACAATAGAAAACTTTTCACACCAGAGGAAAGCTCCTCTATTAATGGTGTAGAATCACAGGTCCAACCCACTGCAACATGTTCTGTTCTTTTAGACACTAAATTACATATAAGCTGTAACAGATAATGCTCACCTGTCCAAAAAATGCAACTCTGAAATAGGTGCCCAACAACCTCTTTCCTGTATGAATAACTTCTGTGACTTTGCTGTACGCTCGATGCAGTGTGTCGTAGAGATGAGCTAACCTCTGTGAATAAGAGAAAAAACATGGAAGCACTGAGGTATTCAATGTATATTAAAAAGCATTAGCTTTCACATTACTTGCACTCCACATCAGGGTAAAAGATTTCAGGGTCTATCTGGTGAAACATTCAACAATGATAATAGCTCATATTCCATTAAACACCAATGGAAGGCACTGTTTGTTTCCTTTTGACCTCTGGCAAGATAATTCCAGGGGTCGCTGAACCCACAAGGACAAAGAGCTGTGTGGGTTGCAGAGAGTAAAGGGGGGAAGGCAAATTTGCCTCCTCATCACTTCAGCTCCCTCACCACATCTGCTCATCCCTGAGGGCCTTGCAATATTGGAAATAATATTTCCAAGGGTCAAAAGAAATTACTATTTTTTTTCATGACTACTAGTAGCATCTGCTTGGAAAATCCAATGACTCCTACCAAGCTAAAGTTAGTCTTGTCTATATCCAGACCTTTTTCACACACTCAACTTACTCCTGATTTTCTTGGCAGTTGATCCGCAAGTGTTGGTAATCAGTTTGGGCATGGTTGTTATGCACATCTGCCCTCCCTGTGGATTTTCATAGTTGTGGAGTCTGTTTAGTTCCTTCTGCACATGCTTTAAATAATGAGGATTTTGGAGGCTGCTGTCATCACATCACCCTCCTTTTTTTTAAAAAAAAAAAACTTCCCTAAAATATTGATATATCAAAGTTGCATTATAATGGTAGTTTAAGCTAGTTCTCTAAGTTCCCAACTTTCATTAAAAAAAAAAGTAACTCATTTTCCCTCATGGCGATATGCCTTTCTCCTTATATCTCAGTGCGGGAAAGGGATAGAGGTTTACTGTATTTTCTGGCGTATAAGACTACTTTTTAACCCAGGAAAATCTTCTCAAAAGTCGGGAGTCGTCTTATACGCCGGGTGTCGTCTTATAGGGCGGGTGATGAAACTTCCAAGCTGGACTGGAGAATCTGCAGTTACCCCATCCCTACCACGTCCACAGCTCGGCTGACGGAGGGGAACGAGGGGGCAACCAAAGGGAAGGGCACTGTGCAGACCTCCAGCCAAAGGGCGCCTTCCAAAAGATGGCGCACGGGGCTTAGTGAGGCGGGACTAGGCAGGGCTCCCCCGGGAAATGAAGCGGCTGTAACTCACGCCGCCGGCGGCCACGGGCAGAGAGGCCTCGGGCCGCTTGCACTGCCGCGGGGAGGAAAACCTTGCATCGCTCGTGGCGGCTGCGGCGAGGTCTTGTGCTGCTCGTGCCGTTGCCGGCCGCGGGGAAGGAAGCCTTGCACTGCTTGTGGTGGTGAGGCCCTGTGCCGCTTGCGCCGGCTGCGGCGAGGCCCCACGGCCGGGGGTGGTGCAAGCGGCGCGAGGCCTCCCTTACCAAGGCCAGTGGCGGCGCAAGCAGCAGCCGTTTCATTTCTCAGGGGGGCTCGCACCGCTGCCGGCCGCGGGGAAGGAAGCCCCCACGCTGCTCATGGGGAGGCCCCGCACCGCTCACAGCTGCTGCAGGGAGGTGTTGTGCTGGTGCACAAACCCCCGCCCCCCCCCCGGAATTTAAAAAGATGACGCCCCTGGTGTGAGCTAGCTTACAGTTTCTTAGCCTCCGGCGTCCACAGAGCCGCTTGAGAGAGAAGGACTAACTGAAGGTCTGGCGCTGTATTTGGTGTGCATTGGAAGAGGGGTAGTCTTATACGGCGAGTATATTCCAAACTCTATATTTTGACTGGAAAAGTTGGGGGTAGTCTTATACGCCCAGTCATCTTATACGCCGGAAAATACGGTACTTTTTCATAAAAATGAAAAATGGGAATTCCAAGAACCTGCTTTAACTACCATTACAACAGATAAACCTAGGAGGAACACGGCTGAGAAATGAAAGCTAGAACAACAAAAATGAAGCTGTCAAAAAATCTTCATCTGAACCAATAGCATAGAACCTTATAAAGAATACAATACATTCTCTAGTCTTAATGTATTGTATTCTCTGTAAGGTTCTATGCTATTGGTTCAGATGAAGATCTTTTGATTTGAAACGGGACACCATTCCGGAGAGTCTCGTCTACCAACACAACAACAGACCAACTAATTGTTGTAGTTCTTTATTGTGTATAAGTTTTAGTATTTGTAATAGGTTTCCTTTCATTATAAATACTGTTGGCAGCACATACACGGCTTCATCTTTGTTGTTTTAGCTTTAAACTACCATTACAACACTATGCCGATATTTTAGGGCCTTAAAAAATAAAACACTGAAACTACTAATCCTCGGGGGGGGGGGGGGAGTGGTTTGACAATGACAACAGGCCAATCATTGAAAAGTGGGCTAGAGGTGGGTGGTACCAAAAAAACACCACCACCCAGAAATACAAAGAAAAAGCCAACTCAAAATCAGCCTCCAGAAAAAGACTGGGGTAAAAGTGGTTTCAAAAGAACCAGAAAAAAACTCAGGGAGTAACAAAACAACAACAACAATGTGAAAACTAAAGAGAAAAAATGCATGTGGAAGCCAGTGGATAAACCAGTGTGTGTGTGTGGGGGGGGGGGGGGGCCATGCAGGAAAGCCTCCAGTCAAAACCAACAGGTTGTGACCATTTAAGTCTCCTTACTTTCAACAGAAAGCCACAACAAATTTTAGCTTGTTGGACGTTTTATCATTAAACAGTTCAATACTATATTCAAATTAAATGAAACCATAGATATTGACCAGTTTTTCACATACCTCAAAATCTCTTCTCTTTTCATAAATAGGAATTATAAGCTTATAGATATCAGCGATCAGTTCATAACGTTCAGCCTTCCACAGACCATCTGCACATTGCTCTAACAACTCCATCAGCACATCCTAGTTAAAGAAAGAAAAGCAAATTTAAATACTAACCCTAACATTCTGAGTACAATCTGCTTAGGTGTACTCAGTGGGGCTTATTAACAAGAAACTATTCTTAGGAGCTTTTAACTGCAAAAAGACTAATCAGTTTTATTGCTTTCAAGGAGTAAAGACCGTATTTCAGCACAGTGCCTTAAACCTCTAAATAAATTAAATAAATAATAAAATGTATTAAAGTAATAATCAAAATATACAAGAGCCATGGCATACACATTTTGCTTATTTCACTTCTTTTATTTATTTCACTTTATTCTATGAACTACAGAAAGTGTACAAGGGGTTCCCAGACAGTTCAAGACCTTTTTAGCTTCAGTAGGATCGCTCTACCATGTATAAACAATATTACAACAGGCAAATCTACTCAATTAGACCACAGTAACTCGGCATAATTGTTCTTAAAATATACTTTGACGGTAGAAAGTGATGTATCAGCTATGCTGGCTCAAGCATGTATTCTCATAGGCAGTACTTTTATGTTTGATTTTGTTCTTTTCCTATATTCCACGGCAATTCCCATGGCCACAGGATTAGAAGCAGGGCTGCCTCTAACATACCTGAGTGAAAACAGGGTTCCCGGTCCTATATTACCCTTAAGGGAAGAACTGAGAAGGAAGCTATTGTCTAAACCCTTTCCCTATAGACCATTACCCTCTTACACATGGTCTTCTCCAGCCATTTTAATTAAATTTTCCCTGCTGGAATCTAAAATCATGAGAGAGGAAAGAAACAAGGTGAGGATTACACAGAGGAGAATCAGTAGGCATGGATGAGGCTAACTACCACTCTTTCCCTTCTGTCAGTTCTTCCCTGCAAGCTCCTCTCCACATTCCCATTATCTCGGCAGACACAGGATTTGCGAACTCATGTATGTCAAGATACATCTAGTTCAACCCTGATCAGAGAGGTAAGTGGAGAAGAAGTGATTCCATTAGATGAAGGGCTATATCTATAAAACTTGCTAGGTAATAAGCAGCACTTTGATTTGGACCGGGAAACAAAATGTCAAAAGAACTGGTGTCATATTTTCCTGAGTCCCACTTAAAGAGGCAAGAGGCTACTCAGAGCACATCATAGTTCTTCTGACCAAATGCATCCATGTATAGCTCTGCCATCATGTTTACTGTGACACCAGTTTGAGCAGATACAATCGACCATCTCTAATGTGTGTTTGCCCACCAGAGAATAGAGGTTTGTCCTGAAGGCCAGTGGGGCAAAAGTACAAACTGGTAACAGGACTGCATTTTTTTGCAGCAGCAACCCAAGCAGCTTCAGTAACATTTTCATCACCGGTGGCTGATTTTGTACAGGTACCTGACAGGTGATGGGAGTTAACATACCAACATTTTCTACTATGTTGAAAATAAAGAGAAAGAATGGACTCTATCAGACACATTTACCTTGTTTTCTAAAATACACCAAAAAATCATGTAATGATACATATCAGTTTAAATCAAATGCTTCATTCAGTTAACTTATTCCGTATTTTTTAAACATGGTTCATGTTCTATTTCTAGGATGTGCACTTATCTTTAACAGGGTCCAGAGTTCATATGATTATCACTAAAAGATAAGGCCTTTAAGTGCATGGCAAAGCATGTGCAATAATTATCTATGCAGCAAAACTACACTTTTCCCAACAGCTGTAAAGATAAAAAGGTTTAATGTGACTTGGAAACAGTATGCAACAGGTAGGTGGTAATGAAAACTAAAGTCTGGAATACTTTATACCAATTGCTGGACATCAACAACAAAAAAAAGACTATAAGAAGCAGAATGTTTAAATAAGAGTATGTAATGCTTTTGTATCTACAGGTTTGTCTATACTTGGTAGTGATACCATACAAGGCTAAGCCAATGGGACTGCTTGCTTCCGAGCTAAAGAGCTACTTGGGTTTTTAAAAACATATTTAAGTTTAATGTTGTCTTATGTCAAAGAATAGGGGGGCAAGGTCACAGAAATCTTTCAAAAACCCTCAAAAGCTCCATTTAATAATCAATAATAATAAATTACAATAGACAACAATCTCAAAAACAAGACTTTCCCATCTTATTGTTGCAGGACATTTTTTCCTAAAAAGAATTGAGATCCCACATCAGAATAGCCATTGCCTGGATTTCCACTTTCCAGCAGAACAACTTACTTAAGTCATGACTTGTATGTCCAGACCTATTCCAGGCATAAGTGGTATCTCCACCAAACTGCAGGTTAGACTCTCTTGAGTTATTATACATTATCTATATACTATTTGCCACGTGTGGGTGCAATCTGTGGATAGCTAAATCTGTGGATTGGGGTCGCATAGAGGCTCAAGAGATTTTTCTGCACACTTTGGGGATTCCCCCAGGTATGAAGAAAAAAAGATCTTTTAAAAATACATTGTTGTTCAGTCGCACAGTCAATTTAAATTTAAATCCCCCCCCAAATACAATTGGAAAGCAGTATAACTTCAAGAAAGCAATATAGCTGGGCACAACAGCAGAGTAGGATGCCAGCTGCTGCTCCGGGCCCAGTGGCAGCTGACGCTGGCCCAGCAGCAGGCCCGGGTGCAGGAGAGGTTGCCAGCAGCAGCTGCAGACCCAGGCACCTAACACCTACAACTGCTGCAGGTCCAGGATTGACAGGTGAGGATGCTGGCAGTCGCTCCAAATGCCAGCTGCCGGGCTCACTGTTGGGTGGTGAGGCCAATAGCCTCACTGGCTCAGCAGTGGGGGAGGGGAGGGAGATATAGGATCCCCCATGAGTCTCCTGGGGCCCCCACTTGTACTATATATTAATATATTATTCATTTTATTGTTTGCAATTTGTGTTTGTTGTACTTATGTGTTCTGGGCTACTGTCAGAGCCTCTGAGGTTGGACAGCAGGGCGTAAGGTTTAAAAATAAAACAGAAAATAAGTTAGTAACACAATTGTCCAAATATTATGCTTCATATATGCACAGGTATGAACTGAGGGTACATACTTCATTAAAGTGAACATCCTGCATCCCCACATCTTCCATCATCGAAGCCTCTTCATCTATATTTGGAGTGATTACTCTGAAGCTTGAGCAGCCTTGCTTAAACATTCCTATGCATTCAGGAAAGAAACGCATACATCATCTTTGGTAACTTGATCAGCAAAAGGGGAGAGAGAACTATAAACGCAGCATAATAAAAATAAAGACATAGTTCCTGATAATTAGGTTTATTACCAGTGACCTTTATATAGCTGCATCATGATGTTATGTCCTTGGGTGGGGGCAGCACAGGGATTAAATCTTTTAATATGCCTTTTCATAACCAAGCAATACAACTGAATGGTACACTGGAATATATTATCATAACAAGGAATGGGTAGAATGGCTCAATGGTTAGAGGAACAGAACTGACACAAGAGCAGTATCTCCTAGCCAAAATATGACTATTCACTAATTAAGGTTCAGGGCATCAGAACATCTAGTCAGGTCTACTGATTACTCAAAGAGACCTATGACTTGGCAGTAAGCATGCCTCCTTTAACAACAGTGGCTATTCTCAGGCATGAATAAGACCTCTGAAAAATGGGAAGGCCTCTCAAATGTGACTACATATTTAGAACAACTTTACTGGCTTGTATTGGACTGCTTTAAAGTAACACAGTGCTGCAAGAGGAAGGCCCCGTCCACACGAGCAAGATAAGCTGGACGGGAAGTGACACAAATTTGTGCCGGCGCAATTTGCGCCACTTTTGCGGGATCACACAGGTCCATGGACCTGTAAGGGCAAACCGCCGCTGCGTGATCACACGCAGCCGCGGGCGAGTTGGGTTTTTTCCCCCCGGCCGTTTTCAGTGCGCTTATCTGCTTCTACAAGGGATCAATGACTTGCCTCTCCACCCTCGGGATCATTCGATGATGCGCATACCGGGATGGGAGGGGGGGAAAAAAACAAAAAGCCCACTCCCCAACGCCACTTGTTTGCGCTGGCGCGATCACACCAGGAAAGGTCAGTTCTGGGCCATTGCAAACCATTTGAGACTGCCTTTTCACGGGTAGCTAAATAAGCCGATTCCCCACCGGCTCAAAGTGGTTTGCGACACTTTGACACTGACTGTAGGACGCTTCCCAGATGTGCTTGTGTGATCACGCCACTTTGAGCCGGCGGAGAATCGTCCTTCTTGTGTCACAAATGGGTGTGTATGATCGCGCCCGAAGAGTTGCTTTTTATACCCCGCTCTTCCAAAGGAGTTTCAGAGCAGCTTACAATCACCTTCCCTTCCTCTCCCCACAACAGACACCCTGTGAGGTAGGTGGGGCTGAGAGAACTCTGGGAGAACTGTGACTGACCCAAGATCACCCAGCTGGCTTCATGTGGAGGAGTAGGGTACAAAACTTGGTTCTCCTGATTAGAGTCCGCTGCTCTTAACCACTGCACCACACTGGCTAGTTGCTAATTGCCTTCAGAACACAAACAATTTATTCCAGTGAGTTCAGACAGAGTTGTAAACAATCCATTTCCCCTACATTGTCCTCTTGTCTACTCTCAGAGCTGATTTGCTAAAAAATAAATAAATAAGCAGAACTGTGGCATCAGCTCATGTAGTGTAGAATGGCAAAGCATTACTGATATGTTCAGTAGGAAGAACAGTCAAGTTAGTAATACTGTTAAGTGCCCTAGCATTTGCATTCCTAACAGCACTGTGGGGCACTGAAATAGGAAGGGAAGAGGAATTACAATGAAGTAAAACATAAAACAAAGTCCAATGCTGCAAAGAACAATACTGCATAGGTACCTGGAATGTAAGATCTATGAATCAAGGTAAGCTTGACGTGGTCAAAAATGAGATGGCAAGACTGAACATCGACATCTTGGGAATCAGTGAACTAGAATGGATGGGAATGGGCGAATTTAACACAGAAGACCATTATATCTACTACTGTGGCCAAGAATCCCATAGAAAAAATTGTGTGGCCTTTATAGTCAACAAGAGAGTGCAAAAGGCAGTAATGGGATACAGTCTCAAAAACAACAGAATGATCTCGGTCTGAATCTAAGGAAAATCATTCAGCATCACAGTAATCCAAGTCTATGCCCCAACCCCTAACACAGAAAAGGTTGAAGTGGACCAGTTCTATGAAGACCTACAACACCTCTTAGAACTAACACCAAAAAAAGATGTCTTCCTCATCATAGGGGACTGGAATGCTAAAGTAGGAAGTCAAAAGGTAACCAGAATAACAGACAAGTTTGGCCTTGGAGAACAAAATGAAGCAGGGCAAAGGCTAACAGAGTTTTGTCAAGAGAACACGCTGGTCATAGCCAACACCCTCTCCCAACCACCTAAGAGGCGGCTCTACACATGGACATCACCAGATGGGCAGCACTGAAATCAGATTATATCATTTGTCTCTTGAGAAACCTGTATAAGGGTCAAGAAGTGACAGTTAGAACTAGATATGGATTAACTAATTGGTTTAGCACTGAAAAAGGAGTACGACAAGGATGTATATTGTCACCTTGCTTATTTAATTTATATGCAGAGTACATCATGCAAAATGCCGGCCTAGATGAATCACAAGCCGAAATTAAGATTGCTGGGAAAAACATCAACAACCTCAGATATGCAGACAATACCACTCCAATGGCAGAAAGTGAAGAGGACCTCAAGAACCTCTTGCTCAGAGTAAAAGAGGAGAGCGCAAAAGTTGGCTTGAAACTCAATATCAAAAAACCTAGTATCATGTCATCTGGCCCCATCACTTCTTGGCAAATAGAAGGGGAAGTCATGGAAGCAGTGACAGACTTCATGTTCCTGGGATCCAAGATCACCACAGACGGTGACTGCAGCCATGAAATTAAAAGACACCTGCTCCTTGGGAGGAAAGTGAAGGCAATCCTAGACAGCATGATAAAAAGTAGAGACATCACCCTGCCAACAAAAGTCCCTATGGTGAAAGCGATGGCATTCCCAGTAGTAATGTATGGCTGTGGGAGTTGGACTATAAGGAAGGCCGAGTGCTGAAGAATAGATTCTTTTGAATTATGGTGCTGGAGAAGACTCTTGAGAGTCCCTTGGACTGCAAGGAGATCAAATCAGTCAATCCTAAAAGAAATCAACCCTGACTGTTCCCTGGAAGGCCAGATACTGAAACTGAAACTCAAATAGTTTGGCCACCAAATGAGAAGGGGGCACTCACTGGAGAAGACCCTGATGCTTGGAAAGATGGAAGGTCCAAGAAGAAGGGGGCAGCAAAAGATGAGATGGCTGGACAATGTTAACTATGTAACGAACATGAAGTTGAGCAAACTCTGGAGGACAATGGAAGACAGGAGGGCCTGGCGTGATGTGGTCCATGGGGTTGTGAACAGTCGGACTCGACTGTGCGACTGAACAACAACAACAAACACACAGACAACAAACTGGAGTAAAACAGGCCACAGCCTTACTAATTACAGCACTAGGAGGATTTGCTGCAGCATAGGACAGGATCCAAGCACTGGGCAATCCGCCTGTCGGCCGATGAACCCCATCCCAGCCCGCATGCTGGGGGAACCAAGAGTGGCAAGCAGGTAGTCCCACAAAGGCTCAAGCCTCTGTATAGAATGCTTGTCACCTGGGAGTGGAGCAAGGCAACTGCCCCCAAGCTGGGCATGCCACTAGATGGTTCGACCCCACCTCGGGAGACAGGCACGCAGACACAGCCTCCCCTCAAATGGATCGAAGCCGATACCTAAAACCGCCATAAAACTGTGACAATGAAAAATGTAAATGAAACTGAACATGAGACAACCAAAAACATAAAAGGGAGGGAGGGAGTGTCCAAAGAGACTGTGCCCATCAGCCAACAGCTGCTGGGCTCTAAATAGGGGACGTGCAGGGCCGGGCAGAAGCTAACACTCACCCAGGCCAGCCCCCTGCCCAAATCACGAGGAGGAGCCAGCACACGGCCAGCAGTCGCCTGGCTACTCTGACTGCCCAGCCACCCAGGAAACAGAGGAGACAACAAGCACTCTGATACTTGCTCTGGACCTGGGGTGACAAGCAGGATGCTTGCTGCCATCTTCCTCCCCAGGAGACAGAGTGTGTGAGAGACAGCGTTCACATCTGCCTGGGTGGAGGACAGGTGGGACACAATACCAGGAAATCATCAATGAATAAATCTGATTAGCTTCAAGAGGTAGGGAATGTGAGTTCATTCATTGTTGTTTTGTCCCAAGTGCTATGGCAAACAAGGCTACCAAGGGATCACTTAAAAAAACAAATGAACAGAAAACAAGATTCTAAAGAGGAAATGGTTATCTGGAGCTTGTTGTGACGTGAGAGAGGGAAAGGCGGGCAGTGAGTATATCTGCCTTTTTCAGTCAAGTGCTTGTCGAGCAATCAGCAGATCATTTTGATAGTTAGTAGCAGGCAAGGAGCATGTGAATGAAGAAGCAGAGAAGAGCAGAACATTATTAACATATCAACTTGAAAACAAGAAGTTTCACTATCAACAATTATTACAAATAGTAGTGGAATAGCTGTGCAATGCTCACCTTTTCGCAGAAGATACTCTGCTACCAGAGCTGTTACATGGACATAGCACATTGCTGCCTAAAATATGAGGAGAACCAGCATTATTACAGACCTTTTGCAATGACATCAAATGATGCAGATATCTATAGCAAAATTACGTTGCTAGGGCACCACAGCTAGATTTGAGTTCAGTAGCACCTTAAAGACTGGTAAGATTTTGGGGTTATGAGCTTTCCAGAGTCAAAGGCTCCCTTCATCAGACAGAGCAACACAGACATTCTAGTTCCTTCTAAGCATGTTCCTTAATACCTTCAGTTTGTGTGCTGTGATAATATAGATCTTCAAACAGATCTTCAAATATCATCTTCAATTTTAAGAACAATAATTGCAAGAATATAAAAATACATTCTGTTCTCTGCATTTTTAGTGGAATTAGAAAAGCAGTAACATAGCAGACGCAGCATTCGAACAGGTGAAAATCAGATGTCCTATTTCCCATCTCCTTAACCACAGTTTGGGAGTGAAGAACGTACCCCCATACCTGCACTCTCCTTTCTTCCCATCACATGCAGATCCCCCCCCCCCCCCGGCATGGCATGGCTACGACTTGCAAAACAGTGACTGACAAACAGATCTCCAACAGGGATTCCAAAGTCATGTAACAGAAGACGCAATCCTCATTAGTGTTGAACCTGACCTGGATGCAATGCCTAGTTACAGAGAAGCAGGAAAGGAAGGGGAATCTGCATGCAACAGTGAAGGAGAAAGCGCGCAAGCATCACTGTACCTTCTTAAAACAAAATTAATTGATTTGCTAGCAAAACTGGAATTAGGCCTAGCACATCAGAACAGTCACATACTTTTCAAGGGCACAGACATGGTAAAGACTGACCACTGGCACATTTTTAAACCTAGAACTTTCAGAACCATATTTACACAAAAAATGTATATTTTCAAATGGTTCCTGTAACAACAGAACACAAACACCCCAAAAGTTATTTTTTTAAAAAAGCCGGGAGTGCTTTGTTTTGCTCACCTCTGAAAGATCTCCATTTTTGACATGGATTCTGGCCATGCTATCCAGCCAGGTCTTCCGGAGTTCAGGTGTACTAGCATAAGACTTTGCCAAGCTGTACTGAAGATCGACAAGCATCTCTGGGTCATTCTCATGCTCCTTCATTTGTGCAGTTGCCATAAGAACGGTCCGGATGCGCTTTGTCAGATCCTTTACATCGCAAGGGAACGTGGTGTGCTATGGCATGAAAGATCAGCAGTACACGCAATGAGCATAACAAGAAGCACAGTGCAGAGAGAAGCTAAGCGGTGCACATCCAATCTTTCCCCACCAGCTTAAAGGGCCATGTTACCAGAAACTCCTTTCCAGCGAACAGGAATGATCAAGCAACATCTCAGAGCTCAGTGCTACTCCAAATTCATGAGTACGGCTCCAAATTCATGAGGAACATGTCCACTGGAAGTTTGTTACATTCATTACTCTTTTACTTTGACCCCCCCCAAAAAATATACTTGTAGGAGAGGACTATTTTCATGTTAACTGTGTTCGAACTTACAAAATTAATTCTTATATGTCTCAAGCCATGGATTGTAGCGTTAAGCTTGTGCATGGATGCTTTCCTTTTCTCCTCAGGCATCGTAAGTTTTTCATTAAGATGCCTTTTTGTTAAAAAGTATTTTTCATATCACAGATCCATTTGTGTATTTTGTTCTATATTCATATGACACCATGAGTTGGGAGATACACAAGACCTTTCAAGGAGGTTTCTGTGATTTCCATTCCTGAGCTGTAGAGGGTCCCCCCGTTAGTGATGAGCACACAACTAGGGATCTACACACAACTTGGAGGGCAGGTAAAGGGGCATCCTGGGGAGGTCCTCTGCAAGTCTGGTGCCTCTAGCTTGCAGGGGGTCCATTCGACACACTCTTGAACTTGCAGCTGTGATTTCCCCAGACAGCACTTTCCTGCAGGCACCTGCTTTGGGGGGGCTGTAACTCAGCCCCCCAAATCCAATCTTCACCAAACTTGGCGAGCCAGTAGAGGAGAGTCAGCTGAAGACTCACTGCACATTTGGTGACTCCAGCCCACAAGGGGCATTCTACCATGTCACAAACCTCACAAACCAGTTTGTTAAATGGGAAGGTTCGTGAAAGTTCATGGTTCGTGAGACCCTAAGAACTGGGATGAACCTCCATTTTCCTGGTTCGTGCCCATCCCTAGTTCCCATAGCACCCAAGGGGTTTCCCAACTGTTAAGATCATGTTAAGTATACAGGAACACAGGAAAAGCTACTACAAACCTTAATAAGCCTGTCAGCATTGGCGCAGTTATTAATGATCGAAAGAGACTGCTGAAATCTGGTTCCTCCTATTCCAACAACATCTGCAATCAACTGACTCACAGATATTATAACCTTGTAAAGAAGCAGAAACACATTTTATGGTATTTAGTTATTGTAACCATTCAGTTTGAAAATAGTAAATCAGAGCGAAAAAACTTAGTCTCTATTGGTAAAAAGTGTATGGTATTAGAAAACCACTAAGTCTCATAGGGGTTTCCTGCAGGCAAATGTCCATGTAATCATCACAATTTGGGGAGTGTGACTACATTAGAAGGACTAGGAACACAATAAGAACTTAATGAGAAATAGAGTTTGGGTGGGACACCACCCTGGAGCACTGCTGTAACAGAGGGGATGAAAACATCCCTGAATTAATTGTATTTTATTATTCTATGGTAAGCCAATTTTGGGATCCTTTTGGATCAAAAGAAGTGGTAGACATAAAATAAAGATTCCTTCTTTTCCTTTTCTATTAGTAATAATTTTAGTTATATTTAATAGTTTAAAATTTGAATACAATAAATGCTCAAATAATCACAATTTGTATTCAATTCCGAAGTAGTAGAAAACTGCAGAGAACTGAAAATATATTGTAACATTGCTATACACAATACACAATAATTTGTTCCCCAATTTTTGCAACCACCTTTGTACAATCAAAGGAAACAAATGATGGCAGGGCTAGGGGTAGACAGGTTCCTCAAATTAAAGCCAAAGGGGGAAAAGTGAAGCAAAAACGAAAGCCTTACACACTTCTGCCTTTCTTAATATCAATTACCACAAACTAGAAGCAAGGATTCCTCACCTCACAGATATTGAAGAAGAAGAGAAGAGATTGGATTTATACCCCGCCCTTCACTCCCTTGCAGTCTCAGAGCGGCTTACAAACTCCTTTCCCTTCCCCTCCCCACAACAGGCACCCTGTGAGGTAGGTGGGCTGAGAGAGCTCTTTCCCAAGCTGTCCTTGAGAGAACAGCTGATACAGAGCTATGGCTTGCCCAAGGTCATCCAGCAGGTGCAAGTGGAGGAGTGGGGAATCAAACCTGGTTCTCCCAGATTTAGAGTCCGCACACTTAACCACTACACCAAACTGGCTCTCTTTTGGAAAAAGGATGCTCTTCTGGGAAGGACTAAAACAGTGACTATACATACAAAATAAGGGAGACTGAATTGTTTCACTGTAGTGTCAGTATCAGTTAAATTTATCACAGCATGACATTTGAACCTGTTTTGTAAATTTAATACGAAGTATCCCAAGCGACAGTAAAGTGTTCCAAGACTTTTGTAAAGGGAGTGTATATATACATATACAATTGTACTCCAATGGTGTCCACTCTGCAGAACTGCTGGATGCGAAAGATTTTGCACACCCAAACAAAAATATAGTGAAGAAGAAGAAGAAGAAGAAGAGATTGGATTTATACCCCGCCCTCCACTCCCCAAGGGAGTCTCAGAGCGGCTTACAAACTCCTTTTCCCTTCCCCTCCCCACAACAGACACCCTGTGAGGTAGGTGGGGCTGAGAGAACTCTTTCCCAAGCTGTCCTTGAGGGAACAGCTGTGCCAGAGCTATGGCTTGCCCAAGGTCATCCAGCCAGGTGCAAGTGGAGGAGTGGGGAATCAAACCCGGTTCTCCCAGATTAGGGTCCGCACACTTCACCACTACACCAAACTGGCTCTCTAGTGCATAGGGAATGTGTGCTTGTAGGGATTTGTTCCTACTTTAGAGGGTCCTTGCTGAACTGGTATGGTCTATGCTATGATAGTAAAAACTGTCAGCACTTTAACATATAAGAATAAAATGTACTAACTTGAAGGTGCGTCCTGACAAATGATCTTTTTCCTGTGTAATCAAAATTATTCCTCATCAAGAAATAAAGGAGTTGTGAAGCTTCCATCCGAATTGAACTTAGCTTGGAGTTGCAACACTTCAAAATTTCATAGCACAACGCGGAACACATATCTGCTCTCCCTTCATAAAATGTAGAAGGAAACTGCAGAAAACACAAAAACATTCACTTTGGCTAACCTTCTTTAAAGAAGAGTAGGATGAAAATCAAAACATTCTAATATTAACGAAATAGCATAATAATCAAACAGATTCATTCAAGGCCTGGAAAATAATTTTAAATGAAATTGGCTTTTAATCTTGCAAAATATTAGGAAGGAACCTGAAAATAGGCAATTAATTGGACATTTAAGTGTTCAAAAACTATTCTCTCAAACGAAACAAAAACATGCAGTTACTTGGGATCCTCAAAATAGAGCCACAAATAGCCACAGTTTAGAGGAGACGGCTAGGTAAGGGTGTGGATTCTGTATTGTATCTCCAGCTCCTGCACAGAGAGGCAACCAATGCTATTCAATCCGACAATGTTCAACCATCTGTCACAATACTTTGCATTCTGACATAGCTGTGGGGAACTACTTATGCCCCTGCCGAATGTAGGCTAATACAGCTGAGGGATTTGTGCACACAATGACCAGCTCTGTAGCAGGAACCATTCGGCAACGAGTTATGAAAGCCTGCTTCAGTGTATTGCGCTTCTCAGAGTGAAGGTTGGTGCACCAAGTGGTTGACCAAACTCAATCATTAATTTATCCAGAATTCAGCATCTGTGTTCAGGATTAAAGTTACTCAGGTACAGGAGAAACGTTTGGACATTAACAATTAATGCTATGCGATTCCTGAAAATGGGATTAGCTTCAGAACCACGCTCTAATTTACAAAAGTAGTTGTGGTTCATGGAAAAGCCCTGTTATAAGTAACTCAGCAAACTCTTTACGTTCTAAGATACCACAAGGACACATGAAGTTACTTTATATTGAATCAGAGCTCAGGTCTATGAAGGCCAATACTGTTTGCTGACAAGAAGCAGCTCTCTGAGGACCTAAAAACCCTGGTGGAGCAGACAAATTTTCCACTTAGTCCATCATCCTGTTTTACCCAGTGGTCAACCAGCTGCCCTGGAGAGCTCATTAACCGAAGAGGGAGGCCAAGACCTTTCCCAGATGCTGCCTCATAGCATGGTTATTCAGAGGTCTGCTCAGTATAGTGAGGTTTCCTTTATCTACTCTAGCTAGTAACCACTGATCGACCTATCCTTCATGGATCTGTCTAACCACCTTTTAAAGCTATCTATACTCATGGCCATCACTATGTCCACTGGCAGTGAATTCCACAATGCAATTACTCTCTAGATAGTCCAGGCTAGCCTGACTGATCTTGTCAGATCTCAGAAGCAATGCAAAGTACTCAAATGGAAGATCATCAAAGTCCAGGGTCACTATACACAGTAGGGAATAGTAAACCACCTTGCTCTTCCAGTTTCGGCAAGCTCAATGGCCGCTGTGGGAGATGCAACCCGGACTCAGCGATGCGAGGGGGTTCCAAACAGATTTCAGACCCACAGGGACCCTTGTAGGGGGACCCTGCCTGAGGTGCTTGGGGGTAGCCTCTCTCAGGGATGGCGATCCCAAGATCGAGGCACCCCCTGCCTCTATAGGCTCCGTCGCTGCAGCAGCCTCCGGACAAGAATGAGCGCACACCAGACAGCTGCAGAAGTCAAGCTGCAACAAGGAAAAAGATTTCCAGCTGATACGCATGGCGAAATGTGAGTGAAGATGTTGTTTTAATCCGAAGATTCTCTATTGGGAACTTTATAGTTTAAAGTGAAGGGGGGGGGTTAAAGTTTAAATCCCCCACCCACTTTATTTTCAAAAAATGAGCCACAGAGACTCTGTGTGTTTGATAGAGTGGCTGAAGACAGAATGGGAGTGATTTAAATGATATAATTGAAAAAGAAAGGCTTTTAACAACTTTTGGGAACTTTTCCTGTGAAAGTAAACAATAAACGATGACTGGACAGGGAGAAAAGATGGTGGGGAAAGCAAAATCTTCTCCAAAAGTTCCATCTACACTTCCGGGCACAAAGTCTGAGTCCAGTACAGATCTGACTGCAGCTTTGGCTATAGCCCTACGCCCTCTGATGGACCAGCTGAATACTGTCAATTCTAAGCTGAATTCTTTACAGCTGCAGGTGACAGAGATGAACAAGAAATCTGACCAGACAGCTAAAGTGTTGACTGAAGTAAAAACCAAAGTAGAAAAGATGGATTTAAAGCTGGTGCAGATGGAAAAAGAAAGGATTTCTGACAAAGACAATCTTTTGAAACTTCAGATGGAGAGATCTTTCTTTTTGAGATTCCAGGGCATACTTGAACAAAAGAATGAGAAACTCAGAAAGATGTTCAGTGATGCTATAGCTCCAATGACAGATTTGCAAGTGGATCAAATACAAAGCGACATGGATATGGTCTACCGGACCGATCCTGAATTTGTAAAGAAGAAAAATCTGCCTGGAGGTTATGGTGAGGTTCTCTAAAAAGTCAACTAGAGACGTGGTGCTCAAGGCCACCAACAGAAATGCCCTGAAGATTCAAGAAAAGGACATCAAAGTTTTAAAGGACGTTCCATTTGAGATCAGGAAGAAGAGGAAACCCTACAGAAATTTCACTACATTTCTCCAAACAGAAAACATGATGTATCACTGGCTTATTCCGGAAGGCGTGGTTTTTAGCTACCAAAGATAAGAAGCAAAGAATTGATTCAGCTGTAAAGGCTAAGAAATTCCTGGATTACTGTAAAGAAGGAAAAGATAAAGCTACAACAGAGGACTCTTTGGAATTACAAGAGAGCATTTATGGTCTGGAGGACTCAGATGTATCAAGCGGTAAAAGCTCTGAAGATGAAGAGTCTGATTCAGCTTTGGGGGCAGCAGCACCGAAACCCCAGAGGAAACAGGGAAAAAAAAGGGAACTAGTAAAGAAAAATAAGCTTTATTTGTTAAAAGTCATATTTGTTTATATAATCCATTCTGAATATCAGACACTCATGTATTAGTAAGGTTTTTTTTTAGTTAGAAATGTTAGTATGTTAAAGCCTTGTTTAATGTAAGTTTTTCCTTGGATAGATTGAAGCAAGAATAATGGAAGGGTTTTTTCCTTTTTTCCTCTCTACTTCTGTATACCTTAGGGTAGAGTAGTTTTTTAGTTATTGTAGTGTTTGTAGTTGTTGTAGTTCAAAAAATCAATAAAAAATCATTTAAAGGGAATAGTAAACCACCTTTGAATGTCTCTTGCCTTTAAAATCCTGCAGGGTCACAATAAATTACCTGACACCCTTTCTTTTTTACTGCCCTACTCTTGTTCTCGAGTTCTAGCCTGCTGCTGCTATTACTTTCACAAATATTTATCACACCACCCCTTTTGGATGAGTCAAACTAAACCAGTGGCTTTCGAGCTCCTGTAAGCTTTCCTCTAGGTGGAGGCATTTCTCATCCCCAACCACCCAATCTCCTTTAAGTGGAAATGCCCAGGATTAAACTTGGGACCTTCTGCATACAAAGCAAATGCTCTACCACTGAGCCATTGCCCCAGCCTCCTCCGTCTCTTCCCAACTCCACCAACCACTGATTTATTTATTTACAAAATTTATATTCTGCCTTTCTGCCCTCACAAGGACCACCAAGGCAGCTTGCAATTTAAAATTGTACACGATAAAGTCATATTTTGAAATCGTTAAAATCAATCCAAACACACATAATTAAAATGAATTAAAAACAGAGTTAAAATATGTACACAGGTATTAAGGCAGTAATTAAAACAATGATAACTGGTAATGAAGGAAATGGAGTTGCCAGACCACAACTTACCTTAAAAATCAGTGATCTTAAAGCACTGAAGACGTTTTTTAATGCTGTTTCTGATTGGTTTTTTTTCAGAAAGCAAAGGTAGACATCGAATACCTTTTTCATCAGAGGATTATGTCCATGATCTGTCAGTAACTGATTCTTAAATGTAAGAGACAAATTGACAATATCGCATCAGTTACACCAACCTCAAAGATCCTACCTGTATCAAAGACCTGTTCCTACAGTATTGCTATGGAGGCTATCTAGAGATACCATCACCAAACTGTGAGCTGACAGAACCTTTATAGTGGAGAATTTCAAAAACAGATTTTTACATGTTGCATTTTATAACAATTCACATGTTTTCTGTTGTTAGTTGGCTCCAACCCAGATCCAAACAACAGCCTGATCCTTCCATGTACCAGAGCTTACTCAAAAGCAACTTCTGCATGCTATATGGCAATGCACTGCAAATTCAGGAGAATTTCAAAAGCAGCTAAACAAAATAGGGGAGAGGGTGGTAGTTACTCAGAAAGTAAAATTGCTAAGAATTATGTTTGTGCTTATTGGAATTATGTGCAGTGGAGATTTTTGACTGCCAATTTGGAGGGGGGACTGGAGAAGTTACAATTACATGTACAAGTAGAGCTGCAGGTCCCCCCGGCCACTGGCTGGGCAGGGGATTGGGTTATCAGATCCAAGTTGGGAAATTCATGGAGATTTGGGGATGGAGCCCAGGGAAGACATGGACGTCAATGGGGTAGAATGCCATAGAGTCCACCGCTCTAAAGCATCCATTTTCTTCAGCAGAACTGATCTCAGTAGTCTGGAGATGAGCTATAATTCCAGGGGATCCCCAGGTTCCACCTGGAGGTTCTGTAGTTTCGGAGAAATGACAGAAGTCTGCTGCGTATGCACAAATTTATGCATATCTGCATAATCTAAAATAGGACATTTGTTACCAATATCTACCTATGCACAGTTAGAAAAATACCTTAAATGCTGTTGTGAATAAAGATAAAGTGTCCAGAATTGTAAGGCAAACTTCAGTGGCAATGTTGGCTTCAAGTAAAGACTGATGAAGAACATCTGCTTCTGAATGGCCATAACCTGTGAAAATTTGTAGCAGCCATTACTCCATATCAAACTTTTACAAAAGTTGAAGTTTCAAACCTTTGCCACAGTAACCCTAATCAAACGGTTGTAGAGCAGAACTTTTTGTGCGGTTCAGATCCAACAGAAATGCTACTGTTACAGATATAAAAGACAATTAAAAAACACCATAGTTGATAAAATATTGTGGAGGCTCCTCTAAAGGAACTTAACACATGTACAGTATGCACACTGGTAAGTTCTTATTATGTAAACGGCTACTTTATTTTCCAGACAGTTTTAAGCTAAAAGATTGAACAGTGTAAAAAGAAGTATCAACGTACAAAGTGTGCTATAACAACCGTGTTATATCCCAAATAAGTGGTCTGAAAAACCACATGGTTATGCCACACTTAAAATAGTCACAAATGTGTTTAAAAGTTAAGGCACACATTTAGTTTGGTCCCGGACAGTGTTTCCCAGGCACAGGTACACCCAAAAGTGGAGGCTTAGTTCACTTACTTTAACCATATAAGTATTTCATTTTATAGTGTTTAGGGTATTTGTCTCCCACTGCCTGTGTTTATGAGCCAAGCAAGGATTCTGGGATGTGCCTCGTAACTGGGAGGGGGCAAGCCTAGAGCAGGGACTGTGTGGGCAGCAAGTGTGGGCAGGTAATACTGTTAAAAAGAGAGCTGAGTGCATGCTCCATTCATACACAATATAGGCATCACCACAGCAGGGAGTCATACAAAGACTGGGAGGGTAGCTTATTCCTGGGAGAAGACTTTAGACTCACATGAGCCTTTGCATTAATTTCTCATGGCACACTAGCTGGTCTCTTGAAGTACACTAATATGCACCAACAGAGAGACAGGGAATTGTTTCCCTTCGAAGACACTAATCACTGCTATGAGCCTAACGATTCACCAAATGGATATCAAGATAATGCCTTTTATATAATCAAAGCAGCCAGCTTACAGTCCTCTTGTATAATCAGAACAATAAGAAACAGGCTATATCCATGCTGATTTCCAAGCTCCTTCTGTCTCTTATATCTCCCTACATGGTCACAGTTATCTTCTACATACTTAAGAGCAGCAGATATTAAAAAAAACCCAAACAACTGCACAACATATACTTCCACATTAGAAGCATGCAAGGAAAACTTATCTTCACTTCAAAAGGAAAATTGGAACAATTTGAATATATTATATAATATGAAAAGCAATTACTTTTTCCATACAATTCCTTCACAGAAATCGCTCTTCCAGAATTCCTAAATTGCTCTTCACAAGACTGAGTGCAAAAAGGCATTTAGCACAAGAGGGTTTTTTGAGAAAGAAAACATTGCAAGCACATTGGTGACTTGTCCCCATTTAAAAGGTATACTGGAAAACCTCCAAACATTTTCCTCAAATCTTAAGAGGAGAGAGTAATTTAGCAATTCTGTTGTGGCCTTATAACTATTTTTTTTAATTTAATGTTATCCTTTAAGCTTCATATAATTAATATTTTATTTCAAGCTATAAATTTTTTGTTTTTGTACTTACTGATTTTGACTTTAACGGTACACCTCCCAAATAAAATACATTCCTCAGAGATGTATTTATTGACTTCATTGCCTTTCTCCCCAGTGATAGATTAGGCAAGAGTTTATGGCTAGCTCAAGGTCACCCTCCAAGCTTCCATGACAGAGGGTGGTTTTGAACCTGGACCCTCCAGATCCTAGCCCAACAATCTAACCACTACACACATGGAGATCAGGAGGCATAGTTTAGGACTTACAACTGTGAGCCTGGATCAGTTTTACAGACCAGAATTATCAGTTTATCAAACAAAATGTTAAATAATCTGGAAGTTTCTATTTTTATATCATGACAGCTGAAGAATAAAGGATGTGTAGCCCACTAAGCAGGGCTTTTTTTGTAGAAAAAGCCCAGCAGGAACTCATTAGCATAACAGGCCACACCCAACAGCAGAAACTCACTAACATATTAGGCCACACCCCTGACAGTGTAGCTCCCTCCCAGGATCATCTTCCCCAGTTGCCCCACAGCTTGTGTTTAAACTGCCTTCCCTCCCTGGATTGGCTTGGCTTCCCCAGGTGCCCTGTGGCTTGCGAGGTGCCTGGGGAACTCGGGGGGGGGGGGGGGGGGAGGCTGAAGGCATGGCCAACTCAGAAACCAGCTGAAACTCCGTTCCTGTGCGTTCCTGCCCAAAAATAGCCCTGCCACTAAGTGCAAAACAGCAAAAAAAAAAAAAAAGGCCTCAAATCTACTGGTGAAATTAAGCAGAAATGTGTTTCAAAGCAAAATGTGACATCCAGTCTGTTTGGTTCTTACCTGTGCAATAGCTGAACTAGAACTGTGACATTTGGAAGCAAATGAGTTTATATTTGTCCAGTCTGTATCATGTAGTCAGATACAGAGAAGATAATGCAAGCATATACCAAGAAATCATTCACCACAGTGTACTCGTAACTACTTGATAAGCCAGCTTGTCTGTATCATCCTCTGAGAGCTAAGGAGAATGTCACCACATGGAGGTGCAGAAATGTGGCTGAACTTCTGTATCCATCGTAATCTGGCTAGCATATAGGTAGTAAGCAGTGAATATACCATTAGTTTCAGTAAACTAACTGTTTCTGACCTTTGAAGCTTCACAACATTTTGCATAGAATTTAAAACCAGATTTTGTTCCAAGCATTTTAACAGATTCTGACTTCAACCTGGTTATGTCTTACCATTGTCTACAGTAATTCCAAGCAAACTTGATATTTTTCTCACACTGAAAACACAGAAAAAGTCACTTTATTACTGGGTGCTCAATTTCAGAACCAAACTAAATCATGGACTTGTACTTTAGAACTATTTCAGGATATTTTTCCTTAAATTTGATGCCAAAATGTGGTCACGTGTGATCAACCAAACACATTTTAACACATACGAATGGCTAATAAAAGAGTTTCAAATTAAGGATGACTTTAAAATCTTTCAAAATAACCCCCATGGAATAAGCCCATCAAAATAGTACTATATAGTTTTTTTTTAAATTCTGATATGTTAAAAGTGCTGTTAATTAACCGTGTTCCACATTGTGTCATCATTTGGTATTGTTACTCAGTAGCGAGCTGAGTTCCTTCAGTTGCTTGACCTAGAAAAATAAAGTCCATGACGTGTTCTGGTGTGGGTTTTGATCTGCCTCTGGTGTTGTGGTACTGGATGAGATTTCAGCTGTTATGATGTCATGGAACTTACTGTGGCTAAATGTGAGAGAATTATCCAGGCTGCTCAGCTGCTGCAATCTGGCATGCATCATTCCTGTTCTGTTACGGGAAACAGGCAATGTCTGAGATTTTCGATCATGAACTATGGGTCCCAACCCCTCCTGGTTCCTGCAAGATGGGTGAAATGGGACAGAAGCAAAAGTTAAACATGTTGCACTGCAGCAAGAGAGGGAGAGAGTTAGTTAAGCAGCTGAAGCAAAAAAAAAACTCTGCAGAAAGATGAAAATATAATGCAGCCTATTATCCTTTTTTTTGTTAACATCCTGCTCAAGTTATTCAGCCAGCCAAGGCAAATTATCTGTGCCTCGTCAATGAATGCACTGACAGAATAAATGCAACCCTGTGCAGTTTGCTTTCCAACCATAATGGACAGGTGGAAGCCACCCAAAGTCTGAAAGACTAGACCTGTCAAGAGGACTAGCCACTTGAACACTGATATTTTAAATTACCTATAACAAAATAGGCAGCATTCCACAAGCAAGTTACTTGTCAGTTCAAAAGACTCCTAAAATGCTTGAAAGCTGAATCACACAACCTGTTCTAGAAATATTTAATTCAGAATTGTAAATGTGCTATGTGAGTAGAGATAATAATGTTAAGGCTAAAAAAGCTTGCGTTACAAGAATGTCAAAGATGTTTTAAAATAAGAGACATACACAGTCTTAGAAAGCACACACACAGTTAATGTAGAATTATGCAAGATACTAACACCTGTATCTTACCGAGGCAGGAAGGGAGTAGAGCCATACACTTTGTTAAACTTGCCAGCAATCAAGTGAAGGAAATAGAAAAGTGATCTGTGTTAGCAATCAGTACAGACTAACCTTTCCTAGTGTGTACCACCACCAGAGCTGACAAGAAATGAAAACCAATACCAGAATTACACACATCCCCGTTTCCTCAACCATAGGGTGTGTAAAGATTGCATGCACTTTTATGCAAACACATTCCTTTGGTGCATCTCAATGTAAAAAGTTCTTTGAAAACCTCTTCAATAATTCCAAACAATCAGAAACGTGCAGTTTTCAGTTCAATGTCCACATGCAGCACAAAAGAAACTTTATTAGTAAAAAAGTACATTAACAAAGTAATTGAAGCTATCAATATACTTCCTTGAATTTACAACAAAAATCTTGTAACTTGTTATATCCAAATACAAAACTTCCCAAAGTTCCAAAGAAATCATTAGCAACTTTTTGAAACTACAGGGTTGACTCTAACCAGCTTTTCCACCAGTGAAAGAACGGACAAAAGGTTCTCTATTAACCATGAAAAATGCTATGCAGGGGATTATGGGACCAGCAGGGGTAAAATCCACATGAGATGGCAGCTGTAAAGTGAAGGGGAATTGACCAAGATTTAGTGAAAAAGCTGGCTGAATCTGACCCTGTATCTGCATTTAGCCAAGATACATTTTTAAATATCACTTAGTACATTGAGGATGCAATCCTGAACAGGCCTTCTTAGAATTAAGTCCCATTTTATTCTGTGGGGCTTACACCCAGGGAAGTGACCTCAGGATTGCACTGTAAGGAAGTGCAGTGTTCAATTTCATCCACATGAGAGAGTTATCAACACTACCAGGATTGCCACATTTGTTCCAGAGGCAGAGGCCTATTTCACACAAACAGCTTGGATGGCAAACCTCCTTCTGCCCTGAACCACTTCAGATTGCAAGTGAGGTCTCACACCATGGAATGCTTCCCCCATCTTTCTATCTCTATGAAATTGCTTTGTCATGCTGTCCAAGTGATACAGCCTAGTTTACCGCCTCCACCACTGTTTGTGAGAACTACATTAGAAAGCCATGAAAGGTGATATAATGTCATACTAAGATAGGTTAATAGGGTTCTTGAGCTATTTTTTTTTGGGGGGGGGGATGCTGCAAATAAAAACTGAATTGCAAAGTATATAGCACAATGATGCAGAATATACATTCAACTTGGTTCATAAGAACAAGGAACCCATCTACATTCTGATTCTGTCTTCATTCAAACAGGGGCCATAAGAACCAAGACAGAACAAAACCAGAAGGGACTCCTGCAGACCTCCTAAAGGAGAAATAACCAATATATGGTATGGTGTTTTTCTCTTCCATATATCCAAGTTGTGATGTTTAATTTATTTGTGTCTTCAAGAGACTGCTTTCTATCAAGAAGCAGTACGTACCAGAACATGGATCACAAGAGTTTGTCAAAAAAGGTTTGCAAGTTAACCCCAGCACTTATTTACTGCCATTTTATGCTGGTAAAATTAATTTGTCCTCCAGCCAAAACTGAGCTGGATACTGGTCTGCAAATGTACAGTTTATTTCATGTCTGGAACTCTAAGCTGCAACCTATAATTTCCTCTTAGTTTAAATCGTATGCTTATAAGTGTAAAGGCTTCCTGGGACAATTTTGTTCTCTGACCAACAATCTGTGCATGTAAGTAGTCAATAAGCTGTCTCTATCCCATTGGTGACTCTGGTAATTCACAGGTGCTTGGTTCAAATTACCTTCTTTTGTGTTATTCCTTGTGATTAGCTAGAAAAACACATTTGCAAGTCAGTTCTAAAGTAATATTTCTGTTTAGAAGGAATCTTAAATGTATTTGGCTCTTTTTGTTTGTTTGCTGGAAGAATGAGGAAGTCAGCAGCTAACTGATAGACTGGAGGCACCTTGGAGTTATTCTACAAGCCCTTCGTAGGATCCCACTGACATTTCCTACTGCGTCTCAATTTAGAAGAAGTCCACAAGTTCAAAACACTTTTGAAAAATGGCACAAGATATAAGATTATATCTGTAAATAAGCTTTTTATATAAACACTGCACTACTTAGTGTATGATTGTTTGCATGTTTTCCATTTTGCTACCTTTCACTGCTTTTCTCTTTAATAAACAGCTCTACTTTTTAAATACAAGAGTATGCCAGCAGGATAACACACCATGTGATGACTGCTCCCAGCCATTCTGCCCATGTTGAACTCCCATTACTATTGGTGTTTTGTATATTTTATAAAAGAAGTGAACAGACACCTTGTCATTATCTGTGCCAGGTTGGAAGACAGGCCTTCTGCCCATGTTTCTCGGTTAAAACAGAGCATTTGGTGGGGCTTGGGAGGGTACCCTCGGCCTTCCCAAGAGACCCTAAGTCCAGGGTGGTGGCGGCAGAAGGTGGCAACCCGCAAGGGGTCATGACACACCTTTAAATATTTAAGAGCTCCAAACGATGAATTAACAGGCAACTTCAGCCTCCTTTGGACAGTTTAAAGTCATGGAAACAGATGATCTTTAGAAACTCAGCAGGGAAAGAAAGCTAGGAAACCTCTTCACCCTCCCAGAAACTGAGATCTCTGTTACAGATTTAATGAAACATTTAAAATTTTAAAAGGCTACAATTGCCCCAGACAGTTGCCACCACTACTAGGGACTAATGGAACTAAATCCAGTGTGATCAGTACTAAAGAGGCTTGTTAGGCAACTCAGGAACAACTCATGCCTTGTGTGATCAGAGAGGGTTTGGGATGGAGAAGGAGTATGTCCAATTGCAGGTTTCATGCATGGCTTTGAGAGACTCATAGTTAGTAGGCTACAAGTCTGTCCAAGCAAAATTCTCCATTACCTTCACAGTCTCAAGAATCGATTCAAAAAATAAAGCTATGGCTTTATACAGTGCGGCATTTGTGGGTGAGGTAGAATGGAAATACAATAAGGCATCACATGTAACATGCAGAAAGGATCACTGTAAAGTCCAGTTACTTACCTGCCAAACTGACATTCATTCTTTCTCAGTGTTGCAGTTACTCTCTATATTATGTTATCCTATAGCAATACAATTATGCAAGGAATTTAAGTTATACACAGTACCTGGCGATGTATCGTTTTCCCATATACTGAAACTGATGCAAGCACACTCTGCAAAAAACACAGTAAGAGTCACTAGAGTTTAAATACAGACACCATCTTAGTAAAAACTTAATTATAGTAACTGGCTAAAAGATGGGATAAAATAATGCCAATAATTGCTGGCCTGTACTTTTATTTAATTTGTTCATGATATGAATGACCCCAGGTTTACTTTTGGACTTAGACACACACACACACACAACCCTCTACCATCATTTGTGGAGGAGAAGCTTTCTAGATTAGGGATTCTTCAATTTAATTATAATTGGTTGCAACATGCAAATCCAGACACTTCAAGATACCCAGAGTTTGTTTCTTGCCCACAAATTAAAATTCTAAATCTGGTTCAGAATTCTGGTTCAGGGGCAAGAAAATTCCATTTAGTTGAAGCACTAAAATAACAAACTATGGTTAGTTTACAGACATTGTAGAACAGGAAATCTTTAGTTTCAACACTGAACATAAAATACATAAAAGGTATAAAGGATTTTCCCTTTATGTGTGGTTTCTTTAAGAAATGTCTGCATATTCCAATTGCTTTTAGAGGAAATAGAAAATAAAGGGCAGAACAAAATCTTTACATTAACAACATTATTTCTATCAACGTGACAGGCAATTTCCGAACTTGTTAACTGTGTTTTCCATAAATATCCTCAAACAGATTTTTTTCCCAGAGCACAACAGCAGAACCAGAGTTCAAGAAAGATTAATCACAACCAATTTTTGAGAAATGTTATTGACACTGTTTATTTGTGAAGATAAATAGGAGCCTATCACTTGGGGGGTGGAACAAATTTCCTTTTAATTACTGATTACACCACTATCAGAACTTCTGTTTCTTTATTGATCCTTTGTAAAGATCCATTTCCACAGGACTTCTGCCTGTGGAAATGGGGCATTCCTGCTGTACATGTGCTGTACACCTCTGGAATGTGGTGGGATGGGGCATGGATGAGCTACACCTGGAGGGAGAATCCACAGAAATTGGACACACACACACACACACACACACACCACGTTCCATGAACAGAAGTGGCTTCTGCTAGGCTCTCTGTTTACAAATTTTATTTCAAGAGTGCTGTTTTGGTTGGAAAAGTTTGAGAACTATAAATATATTAGAATAGCTACGGAAACTCACTCTGCAATTGTAAAAAAATCCGTAAGTTCTGATGGTGAAGCTTTATTCCAATATCTGAACAGAGCATCTATGATGTAAAAGATTAAAAAAAACATTAATGAAATATACCAACATCATGGTCTATTGTTCAGTTACTTTCTAATATTAAGAATTCCTACGGCGGGAAACAGGCAGTATGTTACAGAGATTGAAACCGGCTTTCAAACTGAAGTTCTAACAATAAAATATATATCTATGATACTATTACACAGACTATTAGTGCCTTATGTAATAGCATGAATCACAGCCAAAAACTTCCAAAAACAAGTTGAGCCTCTGTTTTCTCTCTATTCTATGCATTTTGATGATAAAGTTTATGGTTGCCAGGACAAGACCCCAGACTGATTCTAGCTTTCTACAGAATTTATAATTTTAATTGATTTTATGATTTTTTTCAGCACTGCAGAAACAGAATTTAACCTGTTCTCCTCTACATATCAGCTGCTGAGCCATACTTGATGCTGGTGAAATTACTCCTATGTCAAAAGCAGACATTCAGTTGGAAGGCTGCCAAGTCACAAGTTCAGAGAGGAGCAGGAACTGTGACAGACGAGTCACACAGGTGGATGAAACTTGACCTCACCCAACTTTCTGTACACATTCTGTTTTGAACAAGGCTTTGATCATGAATACAGACTAAGGTCCCTTCCACATGCACCTATTTGCCATGCTAGAGGGACGCTTCATCGACGGATCAAACTGGCACGATCACACCAGCACATCTGGGAAGCGTCCCGCAACCATCATCAAGCCGTTGCAAACCATTTTGATCTGGTGGGGAATTGTAGTAAAAAACTACTAGTGAAACTCCAGTATCAAATGGTTTGCTGCAGCTCACAACTGGAGTTTCCCTGTGTGATCGCGCCAGCGTGGAAGTGTGGCGCTGCAGATAGCGTGATCACACGCTATCCCGATGCGACACTGTTTTTTACCCCCTTCTCCGTGTGCGCATCATTGAAAGCCCTTGGGGGGGAGAAGCAAAGCATCGATTCCCCCTTCCCCCCTTGCAGCAATTCATCGATCCCCTGTTTAAGTGCCTCGGAAACCCACCACAAAAAAAACCCCACTTGCCCGCGGTTGCATTTGATCATGCAGCAGCAGTTTGTCCCGGCAGGTCCATGGAGCTGTGTGACCACGCAACTGCAGGGCAAATTGCTCTGGAGCAAAAAAGCCTCGATTCCCCTCTGGATTATCTTGCTCATGTGGAAGGGACCTAAATGTACCTATTTTGACACTTTTTTCTTGATCCATTCTTGTGGGGGAAGGGATTCCTCCAATTATAGACTCAATATTAACTAACCTGGGGAACCAACATGATAAGAACAGGAGCTGCTTTACTGCAAAGTTAGAAATCCTAATATCAGGGGCCAGTCCATATAGGTTAGCAGAAAGTCATGTAGCTCCTTGTCACACCCTATAAGCTCAGAAACAGAATAAATTTGGCAAACTATACAAAATAAAAACTTAAGAGCTTTGCAAAATGCCAGGGTAATCCCAAATTGTGAGCTTCACAAATTCTGCAAATAAAGCAGAGTACCCCACAATAGTAAGTATAACATATTTTGCAGCTTCAGCTAATCAAGAAAAAATTATGCATATAACAAAGCACAAATCTGACAGATAAGATATGCTTTCATATGCCAAGTTATACAGGAGGTATGACGTGGCATAATACAGTGATTCCTGAACAGGAGCTTTGAAAGATTAAAGTTCTGTATGGACATTTTCAAAACAAACCAAGAAGTGAACAGTAATTTTTTTCTTACCATCTGACATGCTTTTTAAAATATGAAGGAAACACATCAAAAGACTCTTGATTTCAGATTGATCAAGTTTGTCGCAGCGAACTACAGAACTTCCTGGGGTGCAAGTCTGCTGGTTCTAAAAACAACACAAAAAACATTTGTGCAAGAGGCTCTTAAAACATTTTATACTCATAAGATCCCAAAAGCCGCTTTGCAACATGTTAATTACCCACATGCTAACATCACCATCATATATGCTGAACTGAACTTTTTGCATTTTACCCCAATTTGCTTTCCCAAGCTACTTCTTTAAAAAGAAACAGCTGGTTGTATTAAATGCAGAAAAGAGTACAGCCATTAGAATTAATATGTGCAGTCATTTCAGTGACTCATAAGGAGCTGCTCATTTCAAATATCATGCTACGATAATGACCAATAGGTATAATTTACATGAGAGTGAAACATTATTGAAAGACTACGCACTACATGTATCTATTAATGCGACACATACACCCCTCCCTCAGCTTTGCTTAGAAAAAAAATCCATATCTGGTACAGTCATTGCTTTTTAAGAAATGTGTATGCACGTGGAGAGAGGGGAAGGATCTGCCAAATGATAATACCACTGAAAATTAAAAATAGCCATAATGTACAAAGTTCAGAGATGCTCTGTGTATCTTTCTTCCAGTACTTGGTAGAAAAGTCTAGATCAGCCCCCACCCACCCCCCAGGTCACTTTTTAGAACCTGCGGGCACTTTTGGAACTCTGAGGAGAGGAAATGGGTACCATAATAAAATGGCTTCCATGGGGGGGAGGGGTGAGAACCACAAAACACTGAAAGGATCCACAAAATGTTAGGTGATTCCAAGACTCCGTGCAGACACACATGTGATACCTCCTGGGATCTTCTGAAGCACAGCGAAGTAGAGAAAAGTCAGGATTGGCTCTTTGCTTTGGGGAACAAGCAAGTGGACTGACAGGAAGCACACTGGTGGTTATCACGCTGCCTACAAAAGCGCCGTGTTGGGGACCACTGGTCTCAACTAAGTCCAAGCTATTTATCAAAGAACACACACAGCAGGAACAATCCAAACTTCTAAAACTCCTATCTTGAGGGTAGACTGGGCATAAATGCAGCACATGCTCACGACACTTCAATCCAAGAACTCACACAGGACACCAAGGGAAAAAGAAGTCCACACAGAATATAAGCACATACAACACTGCTCAAGCCAATACTGAATTACAGAACACCACTACTAGCTTGGAATGAAGCATAGTAGTACAAATTCAAATATAAAGAGCCAGCACACAAGGAATGCATCATGTCTAGGACAAAAACTGTATGAGTTTAGACTCACTTTGATATAGCAGTGGCTCAGAATATCTAGTAGGCATGCATGATCGCATGTCTTCCAGAGTGTTCATACTTGGCAGAAGAAATATGATAATATAGAACCCAAAGACAATTTGACAGAGTCTGATCATATAAGGCTGTATTAACAACCCTATGTTTTATGAAGCTTTTCCATAGCCTTTCTGCAGGGGGTTGCATGCTCCCCACAACCATTTCCTTCTACTGATGGTATATTTGATTCTGTCATTCCCGCAGTGTAGTTTGCCAAGTTCAACTCAAGCCTTCTGCCTCTCTTACTTAGGTGGTATACACTTTGCTTATGTTTGAGGCTACAAGAAAGCCCCTTCCCATCTCTCCACCCTACATGGAACTCTGCCTGAAACCAAGCAATAAACTACTAGAAATGGTGAAAGGTAATCAGCAAGGCTAAGCGCTTTCCTGGAAATACATTAAACAGCAGACACATCAAGCAAGAAATCCATGTAATCCATTGATTTTCAAAAACACTAAAGAGAAAGTTTAAAAATCTCTACATTATTGTCAATTGTTCCACACTGCAAATTAAAGCCCATCAGGATGAAGAAAGAAGGCATGAAGTGACAGTTTTGCCATTTAGCTGATTTGGCCAATATGGACACTTGTTTTGTTACAAACTAGTTGTTGTGTCACCATTATACCATGTGATTTTTATTTCTTTCCACAAGTATAAGTCGCTGCAAGGGGATGGCAGAACTCACACCATGCTACACTCAGAGCCTTAATTAAAACAAATCACAGAAAAAATACTTCTTGTAACGGAAGAGATAGAGCCGCATTAAAATTTCCTTCTGGCAATGATGGAACCGATAATAGTGAAAAATCCACTGTAACACGTTTTTTCTTTGCTGACAGGTAGTGGTGTTCTTCATCTCCACTAGTACACAATGCATGAGCAGAATGCCTTCTGAAGAGTTTCTCCCTCTGCCATACGAAGGCATGTTAAGGCCAAGAAGAAAACATTAAACAATGTTGTGACTAGTACAAGTACTGACCTCTAAGAAAATAAATCCTAAAAAATATGCCAAGTAGAGGCAAATATAACTGAGTACCAATTAAATATAGCCCAAGGTGCTTGGAAACTTATCCATTACCAAATAGCCATGGAGAAAATTTTCGTTTTAAAATAATTTTCCCTGAAAGGGCATCTGTATAAACTGAATTAAAACAAGAAGGCTCAGATTTCTCCCCTCAAATCTCCCCTCAAACATACAGAGAGAGAGAAAACCAGACAAGATGTGGCATATTAGTGCTAAGGAAAAATTAGTACTTGTTCACTTAATCAGCAGATCATTACGCTGTATTAGAAAATGCTGACTCAGGATCTGAGATCTCTCAAAAGCACTAAGAGTGTTGTCTTTTCCCAGTACAAATCCTTTTCCCCTAACTGGCTGATGACAATCCTGGTTGGAACACACAACATTCCATTCAGTTGCATAGGAAGCAGGGGTGTTTGTGCGTCTTTTTTAAACAAAAACAGAGTGCACAGGTGAGAAGAGCTGAAAACTTTTCTCCTCCCGCAACAGTAGTTTGGAGCCTAAAGTATTTTTCTCCTGGCCCCACTTGAAACCAGAAATCATGTTCAGTGTCATATTTCTCTTGGGTCTTAAATTTGTACCAAATAAATGTTCTTGCCCCATTTTTTTTTAAAAATTATCACTGTCTTATTTACCTCAGGGTCAGTTTGGTTTTATATCCAAATCAATCTTATCCAAGAAAAACATTCCTACTGGTATCCCTGATGCAGTGGGGGGAAGTGGGAAAGTGACAAACCTGGGGCAGTATCTGGTGAGGGAAAGTTTTCAGAGTATTCTCCCCAAGGAATTCAGTTGAAAGGCCTCAGCTCCCCCTTAACAGCATGTTCTTTGTTAAAAATATGCCCCTATACATCACTTGAGGATTCTAGGGGAGAAGAACAAACTCCCTCACATATTCATGCACACCTTCTTGTGTGAATGAGAACTTTAACTGTTTCTAACACACTAATGAATTCTCTTATCTGTATGAAGGAGTATAATTGCTGAGAATTTTATCTAAATACATTGGAAATATGTTGGAATCATGTTTCCCACTGAAACCAACAGCAATGAAAAAAAATCTGAACATGCATTGACAAGCTAAAATAAATATTAACATTTTGTAAATATTAACAAAATAATCTGAAAAAAACCCTTTTGCTATGTCCCTACAGTCTAGCCAACTCTTATTTGTACTGAAACTCTGGTACAATTCTCTTTAGCCAAATATCAAAAACAACACACAAGCATTTCATTTTGTCTCTTGTAACAGATGGGACAACATAAGCAATAGATTGATTCACATGAACACATGAAACTGCCTTATACTGAATCAGACCCTTGGTCCGTCAAAGTCCGTATTGTCTACTCAGACTGGCAGTGGCTCTCCAGGGTCTCAGGCAGGCAGGTCTTTCATATCACCCACTGCCAGTTCTTTTAACTGGGAATACTGGGGATTGGAACTGGGACCTTTTTCACACCAAGCAGATGCTCTACCACTGAGCCACAGCTGAACTAGTAACAACCAGTTTTCCTGATATCAAGTATATATCAAGAATAAAACTAAAATTACAAACACAAATGTACAAAAGAATTCTTACCTTATCAAGGGAATTACTCTTTTCACTATGTCTTTCTGGAAGACTGTTTCCTGAGTCAGTACTTATAAGAGAGCCTCTTGAGTCTGCATTTCTCACACAATTTACGTTTGGTGTGGAAGAGGTATATGGTGATGCTGAATAGGAAGACAGGGGAAGAGGGATGCATGTATTAGATACAGTCATTCTAGAATAACCTGGCTGGGCATTCCCACAACTAAGTTTTCTCCACTGTGATGCAGTATTTTGCAGGCGCCCTGCAGTACGGATCCAAGGCAGAGCCCAGTCTTACGAATGGGATTCAATTCATATTCAACTGATACCCACTACAGGAGTGTATCAGGCAGATGTCAAGAACTACGCTTGTGGGAGAGGATAAATAAGATAAATGCCTGTTTAACCCCACCAGCAGGATAGGAAGACACCTGGATCATCACTGGGAGAGTCACAATGCACGGCGGGGGGGGGGGGGGGGGGGTCACTTGTTTGGCTCCAGTTTCTGTCGCAAAAAGGAAATTTACTTATAAACTTTAGACCAGGGGTCCCCAATGTGGTGCCGATGAATGCTGTGGCACCTGCTGGCACCTTTCTTGGTGCCCCACAAGCGCTTTTAGAAAGTGGTCAGGGCAGAGTGGGGCTTTTGCCCACTGGGTTTCTAATTGACTACTGGAAATCTGATTTTTGAAACGGCAGATTAAAAAAAACAACATTGCTTCGGCGGCAGCTGCCACCACAGCACAATGATCTTCACTGCAGGACTTAAGATAAGCATTGCATATGCAAGAAAATATTTTTAAACAATATGTTTGTTCAGGCGACATTTCTGTCTTAACTGTTGAAGAGTTATTGTTAGAGTTATGCCTGACCTCAATCCCTGATGTTTGTTGTTGGCTCCTTGTCCTTTGGCAGCCATTTTGTAGTTGTGCCCACCAGTCTGTGACAGAATTCCAAAGGTGCCCACAGGATCAAAAAAGCTGGAGACCCCCTGCTTAAGACCATTAGTAGACCACCCCTCTATGCAACGTTTACTTGTGAAAATGACAGACAAAAAGAGGGTAGGGAAGGGAGAAGGGACTGTACTTGGGCAAACATACTGGGGAAAAGCCAAGCCCTGGAAGTGCTGCTTGTAACCTCAGAGGTTAACCTCAGTCCTTCAGGTTACAAATAGTTCTGTGTGAGGAGCAAAATGGTCTGAGATATTGCTGCTCATTACATATGCCAGACGTTGACCACCCTTGCTCTAGACAATATTATTTTGTGCCTTACCATTCCCTTCAAGCCAATTAGAGTGGTCTAAAATAATCTATCCCATTTCATCCACATAAGACATCCATAATGTAGATTAGCCTGGGCGAGAACAACTGGGCTACGCTTAGCAATTCTCACAAACTGATCAGGAATTTCAACATGTCTTCATGCCATAAGCTTATGTACTATCTAGAATACAATATTGGCATTACACCTCCAAGTCCCCTCCCCCCACATTTTATGCAGCAGAATATCAGATTTTAATGTTCTCAGCAGAATGTATACTTGATACTGAAAAATCATTAAAAGATTAACATATTGTGGCAGTGATTTTCAAATAGTTACCAATGCCCGAGATAGCACCAAATAAGTCTTTGTGGAGATTGTTGTCAAGTGTATTCACAGATTTTTGAGGTGTCACCAATGGATTTGGAGCAGGTAAACTAAGTGCTTCATCTTTTGTACTCTGTTAAACACAGACAAAAATTATTTTATTGCATATCCTTTTATATGCTTAAATTTCATAGCAGTGCACTAAATTTATGGATCATTAATTAATTACAATGAAATCTTTAAGGTTTCATAAAGAAAATATTTACTCACACTGCCAGCAGCATTAATGGGGAAAGGTGAAATATCCTTGACATCAATTCGATGGGCATTTTCTATCAGTAAACCAAACACTGGTAAATATAACGTTGCTATTCTTGCTTGATGACTCTGCAGCAAAGCATATTTGTTCTCATTAATGAGAGTGAGTAGAAATGCAATACTAAAATATATTTCTTCCCTAGGTGACCAGTTCCCACAGAGCTCCAGAAATCACTTATCAGAACCTCTCTTCAGCTTCACACTCACTTGTTGTAGCTGCAATCACATATAACAAACACCAGGCAGCTTATAAATGTTGGGGAAAGAAATGCCTCCTTTCCACCTTCGCTTTCCAGACTTTTTTTAATGTGCTGTTTATCACTTGACCTCAGAATATGCTGGGGGGTCACTATTAGAATTCTGAGTGTGACATTTTGACATACTTTTTATTGTGTTCCCTGTAAGCTGAGTTAGTGTGAGGTAGCTCACAGGTCTTTTTATCCTCCAGCTCACACATTTTTGTCTTAGCTCAGGAAGGATGGCTCCAGAGCAAACTATGCAGTAGTTAAATTACTTGCTCACAACTTTAATGCTAGTAGCTCACAAAGGAGAATTTTTGCTCACAAGACTCCACAGCTTAGAGGGAGCATTGGATGGCCTCTCTGCCCCCCTCATCCATATCAAGCACATGTCAGAGATATATGGCAAGAAACCTAAAATATCCAGTTACTGGCAATTTAGGTAAAACTGGTCTGCAGAAATAGCTGGCCATGATAGAGTCTGGAAGCTTAGATAACTGAAATGTATTACATACAACTAAATCATTGCTTAACCCCAGGATCGGGGGGGGGCAATAACCCTCTGCCTATTTTTCTGGGATACAGTCCTGAAGTATCATTCCTACTGGAATTAAGGGAATTGCATACAGCAGGCAGAACAGCACAGATACAGCAGGGTCCAGGAACTCTTGACTCTCTTGAGAGCTGGATTGCCAGCCCCAAGGTCCGGGTGGGGTTTTCCCCACTTTTGGGGGCTCCAATCCACCGCTGGCCACCTGGTCAGTGGGGGAAGCCCTGCCCCCAAGCCACGGCCACCCCCTCCCTCCCCTCCTGCAGAGATTCAAAGAGCTTCAGCTGATCAGTGGGGAGTATGTGGCCCACTGATCAGATGAAGCCCTTTAAATCGCAGCAGGAGGGGGCGAGGGAGAGGGGTGGCTGCAGCTTGGGGGTGTCCCCACACACTCCCAGAACACCCTTCAAATCCCCTCGCTGGAGCAAGGAGGGGACCTGGCAACCTAACTTGAGTCAGCCAGCTACATTTTCAATTTTCTTGTGGTTTAAAAAAATTGAGACACCTTCCAAAGCACTGTAATCCAATGGAAATTGTGGCAGCAAATACACTGTTATATTGGGGGGGGGCATGCTTTTTGGTTCTGGTAATTAATACTTGTTCCAGAACTGTGTGCCAGCTCTGGTCAAAGTTTTAGCTTAGTTTTCCATATTTGAAATTTAAACTTATTCAGTGTCTGAGCTCCCTACCCATACTGGAGATCAAAAATTTAACTCGTGATATACCAAGCCACTATATCCAGGCCCAGACTTTCAAATAATTCACTGCAGTTTCCCCCATTGAGGGGATTAGGAGAATTTGGGCACCTAGATTATCTAAGTGGAGGGAGGAAGTACAAGGTACACAGAAATCAAGTGGTGGTGGTGGCAGCAATACACTACAGGCAGGGGAAACAGTGAATGGAGGTTGGGTGTGCCAAACGGGTCCTTCCCTTCAACTTTTGTTAACTCTTCCAAGAGGCAATGCTGTTTGCCAGATGTATAACACCTGGAAAGGTCATTATACTGTGAGACCCTCACCATGAGCTGGAATTATCTTCAGCAACGGAGTCCTAAGACATGAAACTTTGGAGACAGGCTGTGGTTCAGTGGTCCAGTACATGATTTGCATTAATAGAGATCCCAGTTTTGGCCTCTGGCATTCCCAGTGAGAGGTTCTTAATTACAGTTGGTGTTTGGAAAGACCTCCTTCTGCTTGGAAAACCACTGCCACCCAGAATCAATAATAGTGAACTGGATGACTTTTGCAAATATCTAACAATGTACTGTCTTGTATATAAAATGCACATGCTATAAGCAAGACAGCTGGGTAAAAGTAAACTAAAAAGCTGAAATATATTTACCCTGGAAGCATATCTATCATCAAAAGAATGCTTGATCATTAAATTCTTCAGAACACTGATAGCAATTTGACGGATATCTCTGAATTCTTGCAGTGCATTTCCCACCTCTCTGAGGAGGAGTCCTACTAAGAAGTGATGCTTGCAGAATTCATCTGATAAGGAATAATCAAGCTGAAGGTCTGGAAGCAAACACAAACAACAGGAGTTGAGGAATGGTATTGTTTTCATACTTGTCATTAATTAGTACAAGCTGTGTTCCCATTTATGTTTGAATTAAAATATGTGTCTGGTCACAGCTCTGATTCACAGAAACCAGCCCGAAGACAAGAACAAATATATAGGTCAACTATAAACACAGCAATTTTGTATTTATAGTTACTTTCTGAACACATGCTAACTTTTAATGAAGATATGAGTTGTAATGAATTTATGACTTTTGAAAGATAGAAGCTTCTGAAAAGCAGCTAATGGTCTTGCTGTCACCCAAACAAACTCCTTCCATGCAGTATTTACTATCAGGAGCAGTATTTATGCAGTTTGAAGAAAGACTGCAAACAGCCATACATCCACAGCAGAAAATTCTGCTAAGATCAAGCATGTAGATGACTACAAGCAAAAGGCTAAGTACTAACAAAATGGAACATGCAATTTAGAGAAATCAGTAGTACACTTAAGAAATACAGTGGCATTTTTTAGAATGGAAATGAGTAGCAAGTTCCTCCATTTTACGGTCACCTCGCATCATCCAAGAGCTGGATACTTGTCTAGTGGACCTCTGCTCTGTGACTGGAAAAATTTAACAGCACCAGCCCATTTAGAATTTGATGCTGGCTCCCAGTTACTCAAGTATTCCCAGTCATGGATTAAAGCCCCCCAAGGATAACAGTCTGGGACCCAGCCTCATTTCCCAGGGTTTTAAGAACCTCCAAACATTTCTTACATCTTCAAAGAGATTATTTTTAAGGCACTTGTTAAAAGCCATGGTATTGGTTAAAGAAATAATGCCCCCATGACATTTCAACACATTTTAGCATTAACCATGGAGATATACTAAGTAATGCATTTAGTAAGATGTAAATAGCACTGGAAGACACCGCACTGGGTGGAGGGGAGTCTCACTCATTACTAATCACTGCTGTAGTTAAGGACAGCAGCTAAGTACTATGTACAAAATCTTTTTAAGAGCCCTGAAGTACTCACTCCTGAGTCCCCTGGATCTTTATGCATGTATGGCTTATTTTATGAATTATGATTCTATTATTTGGATTAACAGTACCAGTAAATTATCAGGATTTTTTTTCTTCTTCTAAAAACATCGACTGTGACTGGGGAAGCAAATATCCATTACCACCTATCCAGCACTCTTCAGCAAAATGCTCAAAAAAGAGTTTATAATTAATGTTGCTCCTGCTGCTTCACATGCACTATCAGCAGAGCTTACTGAAATTGGGGTGGGGGGAGCGAAACGACTAAAACAGCAGTAGGTTCTGTCCCATGAAAGCTACGCCACTGGGCTCAGGAAGCCTTGGAGAGGGGAAATTCATCAGTTCCCATTTCACAGAATCTGATGAACACGCCATGCATTGTTAAATGCTAGTAAGACGCTGCACCGATCAGCAGAGTACAGAAGAATTCTAAAAACTAGGAAAGGAATAACATGTATAAACTTGCTCGTCCTACAGCAGAACTGATCTGTCTAGATGTGAAGGGAGAATGTGCTAATGGGCTAATTTAGGCCAGTATCCCTCTTGGGGTAGGGATACAGAGATAACCTGTGCAGTTCTAACTTGCTTAGTAGATGGGTGAGATTATAAATATAATTAAAAGGCCGGGGTCCAGAGAGGGCTTAGGTACATCCAGGAGAAACTATTGACTGTTTTCTTTCTATCATCAGGCCATACATCAAAACACTCTTACAGTTTTCAGAGCATCCTGCAATGCAGCACGGAGGGCCTCAGTTCAAGAAAACCGCACTCAAGCACACCCGTGGGAACACAGAACTAGTTGTGCAGTTCTTCAGATCCCAGTTTTAATGATTACATTTTAGGGCACACACCTATGTTATCTGGCTAGCACTAGACATATGAGAGCTCTGAAATGGCTTTCCATTAACTTACAGTAACAGGTCACATGCCATTTAATTTAGTTCAGTAAAGCTTAGATCATGTCATACCTTTCTTTTAAAACATGTTACGTTTTTGTACACACCAGAATACCATAACCCACGAACAGAAATGCTTCATTTTTACACACACCATTGCTTTTAATGTTAGAGAAACAGTTTAGGAGCAAGCAGCACACCTCATACCTACCTACAGGAGCAGTGTGGGAGTCCACTGTTGGGAAAAGGAAGGAAAACAGGACAAAACCAGTAAGCAGTACATAGCTGTCTTATTGTTTTTTGGGGGGGGGGGGAGTTAATCCAACCTTTGTAGTTATCAAAGTTTCTTCTGTGACTAAATGTCCTGCCTTCATATTTTTTTTCATGGTATTGCACTGTTACCTTTACTAGTAAGAAATGTGCAAGGGGGGGGGGGAAGGGTATGAGCTTTCACTTAACTGCAATAGCTTATTTCTTTTTTAAAAAATCAAATAAGACATAGAAGTTTAACAATCTGAATGTTTCAGCAATATCAATTTAACATTTCAAATACAGATTTACCTTGATATCGCTGAATTCTGCCTTTTCCAAATGGCATTGGAAGATTCAAAGGAATATAGTGCTCATGGTTACACACTACCCGAAGAAATTCAAATTTGAACTCAAAAAGGGTCTGCAAAATACATTTAACAGAGATTTAAAAAAAAAAAAAAGCTAGAAAACAGATTTTTTTAAAAAAGCATCACTGATTATTCCAGGACCAAAAAAGCCCCCATGAGCAATGCCATAGGCAGTTCAAGGAAGGTATTATTATTATGTTATTTCTAGTCCACATTTCTCATTGAGAGCTAAAGCAGATTACACATAATTCAAGAAATAGGATGGGACATCTAATAAGCAGTGTAATATTACAGAATAACAACCTCATTTACTTTTGTTTATAAAACAACTTTTGTTCATATCCCATTTATTTATTTAAAAAAACTTTCATTCATATCACATTTTCCCTCCTAATCAGGAATAAAGTGGTTTACCACATAGTCCTTCCCTCCTCCCCTTTATTCGCACAACAACAATCCTGTAATGCAGGTTAGACTGGGACAGGACCACGGTCACTTAGCAAACTTTCACAGCACAGCAAGAATTCAAGCAGGAATTCCCATCTCCTAGCCTGACACTACACCATCCCAGCTCCTTAAAAGCTAACCAGCTTTAATCCCATGCAAGGGCTAGAGCAGTGCTTCCCAAAAATGGGCAGCAAAGCCTCCAAAAGTGGGTCATGGGCCAGCCTTCCCTAATGGCCATCCCTGCCTTTCCATTGTTCTCTTTCGTATTTTGGAAACCAAGATCTGACCCTGGAAGCGGTATTTTCCATGTCATACATTAGCTGATTACTTTTTTTCTTCACTGCATATACATGTTGATCAAGTAACACGTCTCCTGATGAGTGAGTTTCTTAGAATTTTATGGGGGATTAGGGAATAATGGAGAAGGAAAGAGTGGTCAGAGGCTAGAACCTAGCCTCCATAGGCAAAGGCTGTGTATGTCCAAGGCCACTTGCTTGGGGTTCTTAGTGGGGGCAGCTGCAACTTTTGTGTGATGTTAAACATCTGGTTAGCCACTGCAGAAAATGGAATGCTGAACTAGATGGGTGCCAAGGCCATAGTTTGCCTAGAGCACCAAAAAGCTCTGGGCCAGCCCTTTGTGAGTCACCATCCCAAGTAGATTTGGATTTGTGGGTCACTGTACTGAAAAGGCTGGGGACTGCTGGGCTAGAGCTCACTCCATCGAATACACTAGGCAGCCATTATCAAACGTAATCAAGAAAAATACCATGACCATTTACAACAGCTTTGATTGATGAGCATGTAATTTTTGTAGATTTGCTGAATGGGGTAAGACCAGTAATAGATGAAGAATCCCAGAGTCTTGTTAGAATGGTTTCAAATTTTGGGATGTTCTAGTTTAGCAGTGCCATGCTGGAGCCCCCATTTAACATTCCTTGGGTAAAGAAAGGTGACATTTTAGGTCAGCAACAAACAGTTTGTTGTACCGGATTGAAATGTTCTCCAAACCATTTTCTGAATATTGCCATTTTCAATGTCAGAGCTAGGTCACAAGCAGTGACCTAGAAACCTTTTCAAAAGATGAACAAAGCTGAAATGGGATTCTAGACTTCATTTCGTGACTTCAACTATTGCAACAGATTTCTGCACAAGATGTTTTGATAGTACAAGGACAAGTAGCAGCATAACAATTTGTGCAGTCTTATCTCCTTTCTTTCCAAGATAAGGCCAATGATTTTCTTAGAAGTAGTAGCTATTGGACATAAATGGATAACTTATTTATTATAAACAAGAAAGAAAGTTACTATGTACCCACATCAGAACACCATGCAAGCATACCATTTCACAAGTATAAACTATTGGTTCAGTATGGTACCTTTGGATCACCTGGCGCAAAGAAGCTGACATAGTTATTAATTTGCTTAAACACAAATCCTCGGTCCATAAAGGTGAAGCATCTCTGTAAAGAAAAAAGAACATCAATAATGTTTTAAAGGTAAAGTGTCTGGTAAATTATGTTTCCCATAGGTCCATCTTTCTTCTGTTGTGACACTCAAGTTAAGACACAAATGGATCCATGGAGATCTCTCACCCAGGCACTGACCAGCCCCATTCTGCTTATGAGTCAGCAAGATTGCTGTGCCTTGAGTCTTTCAAGCATCTCCTAACACTACGGGGTCAAATCCTTAGAACTGGCCTCAGTCATCATACGTAAGTCAAACACCAAACATCTTAATAACACATAACACTGAGTGCTTAAGAATGAAAAAGAATTATTGATGCCCTAATCTGAGTTAGGTATTGTTAGCTACATTCTAAATGAGGTTTTAAAAATTTTGAATTACCAATTAGGATGGGCTAAAGCAGAAAATGAACTATAATTTGTCCTATTGCCACACATTTTAGGCTTAGTGCAAGGCCAGTCAATGATACCTGATAAAGTATAATACAAACCATACAGTTCTAACACAACAGTGTTTCATCCTCTGTCCGTTTATAATTGCTCATTATCATAATCAAGATCATACAAATCTATTTTCCCAGTAAAGACTATGTTTATTTAATAAGTGGCCAGTGATTTCCTAACTTTGTTTACATAAATTGGATTTTATATAAACAAAGCCTGTCCAATTCATGGATTCGGGACTACACGCAAGATGTCACCTATGAAGCTGTTCTGTTTGTTGAGGATAAAAGGCTGTTTGGTGGCTCTGTGGGGGCACCTGCTAAAGAGAAACTCTTACAAATTCAGACATTGCTTTGTTGAGGATATGAAGTTTTATTTGGATAAGGCCCATAAAGAAGTGCACTCACCTTTATGAAGACAGCAAGGCTGTGGTTTGCATTTTTTGAAGCTTCTGGATTATCCTTATATTTCTGAGTAATGTGCGGCATCAGCATGTTGACCACAGTTTCTACTGCATGATGATAAGAGGCAGGAAATCTCTGATTTCGTAGTAACTAGAAACAGAACAGAGAGTTGTGATTCTCAAGTGTGAGCACCTCATTAATATGTAAAGTGACCAAATTTGGAGCAAACTCAAGGGATTGTGAGAACTCTTAATACTGGTCCAGTTAGAGCTCTCTATTTTGCCTGGAAAATACAGCATGGAGAAACCTTACTCAGGCTTTCTCTGTACCCAGAGTAAAGAAATACAGGAAGGGATTTGTTCAGATCCAAACAGAAGCAAAAGTCCTTACTATTTACCCCTTGTCACAAGGAGAACGCCCCTCCCCAACTTCTGTTTTGTGCTGCCTGTAGCATGAACATTAAGTACTGGAGGGTCTGCGGTTAAAACATTTCAACTGTCTTGGTGTTAGTATTATCGAAAATCAAGCAGGTAGTTGTGTTGGTTTGTTGCAGGAAATACAAGAGAGTCTTTCCTGTTGGTTGTTGAAGCCCAACAAACTTATTGAAGTATAAACTTTCACAGGCTAGAGCATCTGATGAAGAGGGCTCTAGCCCATAAAAGATGCTGCTGCAAAACTTAATAAAAATTTATTATAAAAAAAAAAGTATCACAAAACTCTTTTTTAAAGACAGGAAAAACATTAGATTTACTTCCCCAAATACTGTTGTGTTGCATATATGTAAAGACGTACTTTGACAGAAGTTGTCTCAGATTTAATTAATGTAATTCAAAACAGTTAAACCAGCTTATTTTATCAGTTCTCAAGAAGAAAGACTGAAGAGAGTCTTCCACATCTGTTTACGGACATCTTGAACAGAAAGTATGTTTTGAAATTTAAAAGTAGATGAATGTCTTATGTAATTAAAGGGGAAAAAAGACAAGGCCCGTTAGAGGTTTATAAAATTATACATGGTATGGAGAAAATGGACAGAGAAATTTCCTCCTTCTCTTCCCAAAACACCAGAGTCACTCAGATTTGATAGGAGTTTCAAAACAGACAAAAGGAAGTACTTCATAATTTTAGAATTCATTGCTTCACCATTTAATGGCTGCTACAGGTTTAGGGCTGTGGTCACACGGCACCCTAATCCCAGATAAAGTCCCGCTGGATTTTATTCCAGGATTTTTTCTTTCGGTTTGGGATGATCACATATCCCAATCTGCCGGTGGCTGGGGAAGGCAAGACGAGGGCCACCCGCACACCCGTGCCTCCCCCAAAAGTCGCAGGAGGAACATATTTTGTCAGCTCCAGGAAGGAGGGCTCCAGAGCAACCTCATGCAGCAGCCAAATTGCTCGCTCACCACTTTAATGCTGGTAGCTCAGGAGGAACTGGCTGGCCCCACGCTCTGCTCCGGGCCCCGAGCCCTGCTAGGTGCCACCTGATTGGAAATGAGAAGCATGGGGGGGGGGGCTGTGCCAGGCGGCAGCGGCCAGCGAGGCTCGGCGCCCAGAGTGGAGTGGAGCGCGGGGCATTTTTTCCCCCTTTCTTGCACTTGGGTGCTTAAGTGCCCATGCGCCCAAGTGCAAGAAAGGGGGGGGGGGAAACCCCGGAGGGACAATCAAACGGCCCTCTCTTGCAGTCATTGTGAGAGAGGGCTGTCTAGATTGGCAAAATCCCGGGTTCAAAGTGCGACTCCCAGGAAAATACTTGATTTTCCCAGGGTCAGAAAACGCGCTAGGAACCCGGGAGTGAGCCCGCTTCAGTACGGGAGTAGCCACGGCCGGTCTGGTCAGTCCCTTTAAATCCGGGAGGAAACAGCAGTAACTTCCCCTTTAAAGGGCTGTGTGATCGTGGCCTAGGTGGCTTTAAAAGGACTTTAGACAAATTCATACATAACAGGTATAAAAATGTGTAACACTTATGCTAGCTGAATGGAATCTCCAAGTTCACAAGCAGTATGCCTCCACATACTAGATACTGAATGTTTTTTTCTTTCATTCTCTGCATATTTATTTATTTGTTAAATTTCTACCCTGCATAGCCAGCTTAGGGTGGCTTACAACAATATAATACAGTACAACAAGACAGTACCAGATACAATATAAAATCAAGTAACTTTTCCAGAAACAGCTGGCAAATCCCTGTGAGAAACAGCATGCTTTAATAGATGGAACTCTTCTCATTTTCCTATGTTCTGAATTAAGATCTTGCATTTAGATACTCAAGAGGTTAAAAACTAGGGATGGGCATGAGCCAGCTGACAAACTAAAGTTTGTCATGAATTTTGGCTGGTTTGTGGTTTGCAAAGTGATGTCCACAAACTGAAGAACTGCAGGAACTTCCAGTACCTGTCGCTCAACTGTTTGGTCTTGAGTCATTTAAACTCTGCTTTCTGCTCCCTGTGGTTTTTCATGGGGAGCAGGAAGCAGGGGTTAAATGGCTCCCATTTAAACCAAGCAGCTGTTAAGGAAAACCTGCTAAGTTGCTTGGAAACCCCTGCTTTTCGCTCTCTGTGAAAAGCCATGGGGAGCAGAAAGCAGGGGTTTAAACTTTAAATGGCTCACAAACCGATACAAACTGGGTTGGTTCACGAACCAACCTCCCAGTTCATATGGGTTCATTGTTTGTGGTTCCAAATTGAACCACAAAAATGCAGTTCATGCCCTATCTCTGTTAAAAATGTCTAACAATGAATTTGAGAATTTGCATGAATTATTTATAAAAAGCATATACCATTTCTCCAGAGACCTGTTAGAGGTTGCTCTAACCTCTAAATACAATACAATAAAATAACAACAGTATAAGAAGTATAAAATAACAAAAATGGCAGTGAAAAAGAAATCAGTTTAAAAAGGGTAATAATAAAACAGTCTTCAGGATAGAAGCATACCACAAAAACACACTTTAAAAGAGGAACCCCTTCAATAAAAGTCTGTGTAGAAACAAATGTTTCTACCTGTCACCTGAAAAGACAGTAAGATAAGGTAGGCACCTGGTAAGCCTCAAAGGGGAAGGCATTCCAGAATTAAGGTGCCACCACCGAAAAAGCCCTCTCTGATCACCACATACCTCACTTCTGCAGGGGGAGGTATAGAGAACAGAGCTGAAGGATCTTAACAGGTGGGCTAGACAACATGAGAGGAGGCCATCCCTCTAGAATTATTCACAGTGATGGTTTCCTTTTTTATCACTTTTTCATATTGCACTCTACATCTTCCTAGTGTCTTGTAAAAGAAAAAACAGGGCCAATGAAATACCCTCATGGCTTATTAAACCTTTTTAAAAAATCATTTACATACCTTTACTTTTCCATTTTCTATCAGGTGCTGAGCCATTGATTTGATGAGAATTTCAAAGAAAAACCAGGAGTACTATTAAAAACAAAAACAAAACTAATTTAAATGATACATGTTTAGAAATATCTCACCTACACACCAATCAGTATTATACAACTGTTTTTCTTGTAATTGTTATACAGTTATATTTTATTATTAATAAGTTAGTTTACTCATTTAAAAGAATGTTCTGGTTTAGAACAACAGTCTTATTTACAAAATTTATACCATGGCTGCGATCACACACACAATTAGCCCCGACATAGGCCCGAATGCTGGGCGGATTTAAAGGGAGCAATCAGACACAAACATCTGGGAAGCGTCTCACAGCCAGCAGCAACCCGTGTTGCTCCACTGCAGAAGTGGAGTAAACATGCACTGGGGAAAGTGTGGTAGCAAACGGGTTGCTACAGGCCACAGGCGAACTTTCCCCTGATCGCTCCAGTGCGCTCTCATGGCGTTGGGATAGTTTGATCAGGCCGTCCCAACTCCGTGCCATTGTTTTTTTCCCCCTTCTCAGTATGTGCATCATCACACACTACATAGAGAGCCCTGGTCACGTAATGGCAGGCTGTGCCTGCAGCTTCAAAAGACTGTATGATCGTGCAACTGCAGGTCAACTTCTGCCAGAGGAAACATCCTCTCTTCCCCACCCCGCTTTATCTCACCCGTGTGACCGCAACCTATGTCTTTCAGCCCAACAAGATGGCTAACAGGTTAAAAAGTATAATACAAACACATCTCAAAAACCATTAAAACCAAACAAAAACACATTATTAAAAAAGTTAAAAACAAAGCTAAAACACACATACAAAAACATAAAAACTAGTTAAAACATGGGGCAGGAAGGAGGGATTCACTGAGGGAATAACAGATGAAACAAAAAAAAACCCTTCACTCACTGGCAGAAGATGGCAACAGAAGGGGCAGACTTAACACAAAGAACAGATACCTTAAGCAGCTTATTGCTTGTAAGGAAGTCAGCAGATGGTTTCAAGATTGTAGTCATGGATTTGGCAAGTTCTTCATGCACAGTCTTATATTCCGAAGCAATGTAAGGCTCTGCTTTGTAAGCATACTTCAGAAGAGAGAAATTGAGTTAACTTTATGTAATGTAAATATGATTATTAGGTATGTTTTAATGTTGCTACCTTTGATACCTAGTATATTTTACCTTAACATAGGATCTCAAATAGCTATCCAGCCCTTCTTCATGGCACTGGGCAACTACATGGATGATCACCCTAAATGAAATGAACATAAATCATATGATTTCTTGATTGTAAGAAAGCATTCCAATTTGATATTAAAAATGGCAACATTCAGAAACCAGCAGGCAAATGTTTTAGTACTCCAGGGCATTTTGATGCTGATCTACAAGCCACTGTTCCCCTATAAAAGAACATCAAAGCTAGAATCCAATACAAATTGTTGAATTAGAATTCATTAACACACTCTTCCCTTTAATAAGAACTTGGAATTCCTCACTTACTATAGATGCTTCTGTCTTGCATATCCCACCTATTACAGATGTTAATATGTTCAGCTATACTTCTATAACTTTCTGTTGTATCTGCTTATTTTGCATTAGATATTATGTTAATCCTACTCTGCCTATATAACAACAATTGGTAGCAGCTTTCACTCATTACGAGTGTACTAAGGACACTTTTCTTGTTTCAAATCAGCCTCTCTCTCACAACATCCCACTGCCCCCACACCATCTTTCTGTTGTGCACATAAATATATTGGCTTTATGGATGGACATACCATGCATCTCATAAAGTGACTTGAGACTCCACAGCTTATGCTGGAATAAATTCCATTTGTCTCTAAAACTGCCACTGGATTTATGCTTTAATTGCTATTACAGACTAACATGGTCACCCATCTAGGATTGCAATCAGAATAAATCTGACAGTTCCCTTTTGGTTAACCAACATGTCCCTGCTGTGACCGCTATACAATTTTATAATGTTATTATTACCATCTATTCTAGCTCTAGCACCTTGCACTTTATGTCTGTTATAACTGTACAATAAATTAAGATGTTTTATGTGTTGTTCTATGTATTTTATATTTTTATGTGTTTTATGTAAGCCGCCCTGAGCCTGCCTCGGCGGGGAGGGCAGGGTATAAGCAGTGCTCCCTCTAAGCTGAGTTAGTGTGAGCTAGCTCAGTTTTTTAGCCTCCAGCTCACACATTTTTGTCTAAAGCTCAGGAAGGATGGCTCCAGAGCAAACCAATTTATGCAGCAGCCAAATCGCTCCCTCACAACTTTAATGTCGGTAGCTCACAAAGTAGAATTTTTCCTCACAAGACTCCACAGCTTAGAGGGAGCATTGGATATAAGTCAAACAAACAAACAAATGAATGAACGAATGAACGAATGAAAAGATGCAGGGTCAAGGAAAAAAACACCGCCAGCAACTTAAAGCCAAAAGCTCGTATTTACTGAGACTCTTGAATCTAATTGTTTACCTCGTTACATTCACTGCAACTTCTTCCTGAGTTGCTCTAGTAAGGACTCTAAACAACTGGCTTAAAATAGTAGGCAGAAAAGCTATCATCACATGGCCCTCCATAGCATGAAGACTCTAGAATAAAAGAGAAACTAAAATTGGAATCACACTGCATATTTTAAATAAGTAACTGTCCCCCAAATTATGGTAAAAAGCATAATAATAGAGGCAACCAAGTTATCCCACCACAGGGGAACTTCGTTGTCTTTATATGCTTCAAGTCAGTCAAGCTGAATGTAAATACAGTTGACCACTAAATATTTTAATTAACAGCCGGTAGCCCAGACTGCCACTGATCTGCTCCCATCACACCGCCAACACTACACATTGTAGTTTCATACCTTAAGGTATTTCACAAGGTCAGCTCCTAAGGCTTGAGCTCCAGAGTCAGTTTTTTGACAGTGCTGGAAGAAATTGTTTAAGTGCTGATCCTAACAAAAGAAATGGAAGCAGAGGTAAAGACATTTAATGTGTGATCTGAATCTGACTGATCTAAGAGCCCATCACACTCTTGTCACCGTTGCCAGCTTTACCTTCACTGCTCTAACTGTGGTCCATCACCAAAATGAAGAATAAGACACCTAGCAATGGAGAATTATTTCTGATCTCTTTGTTTGACTCTCCTGTTTCCTAATCACTAAGAAGTGAGCCCTAGCAACAGCTGCTATAATGAAAGTCAGAACCCGCGAATGAATGTTCCACTGTTCTGCTCCTTCCCTTCCATTATGTGCTAATGGCTCCCCACTTAAGGAAAGAGGCTGCCATACTGGGGCAAGTATGGAGCGTTTCCAGGATTCTACCAGATTATTTGATAAATCCTTAACTGCCACTGGACATTGGCAAACACTATGCACAGTTTGCTGGTAGATTCTGAACATACTACACTGTATGCAATCCACACTTTTACCTGAAGGGGGAATATTTATACAAGCTTTAAGCAGCAAATATTACACCAATCATTTTGACACAATTATATCAATAAATTTGGAACACACAGTCATGGAGTAATCTACCTGTGTATATACTGTAGAAACCAGATGAGTTGAAACCTTTAACAGTGGTCTGCCTCCATCTACCCATTTAATTTCAGGGCCAGAATGCTACATAGAGAGGAAAAAAGAAAAATAAGTTGCTGTATGTATTGTATGAGATATTAATGACATTCTGGGCTGCTTTATAAAAATAAGCACCATTAGTTTAGACAAAGGACAAAATATTCATAGCCATTTTAAAAAATGCTATTTTAAAATTGTAAATAAAATATAATTTTAAATGACTATTTGGCTTTTTACTCAGTGGAAAACTGAGCAAGATGCCAAATAGTATAAAATCCTTTAAAAAGTAAAATTGAATATACAATTTCAGAAATTCTTGATTATTTCTCCACGATTAGTGTTGTTATGCAACTCCTCACAACAACAAAAACCCACAATATGAGCCAAAATGCTTCAGTCAAATATTATTAAAACTCCAGTTTGCTATTTCATGCTAATATTAACTATGAAAAAAAATTAATCTTAAAACAATTTTTCCAATGAGTTAAGAATTCATCCTAAAAGTATGCCTATTTCATAGCGCAAGGAGCAAAAGATCTTGCAAAATGAATTACTGCAGTTGTTATTTCTCTCTAGAGAAAATATTTTACCATGAATGAAATACAAATCCCTAAATGGCCTTTATAAATCTGGGGGTTATACAAACGACAGGGCAGTTTAATCACATCTTGTACATTCTGGACACAAAGCAAAAAAATGCTTGTCTACACTATCTTGAGCTTTCTTAAGAGATTCCCTTTGTAATTCTGCCCTGTTAAGTTACAAAACGTATTTTTTTTAAATCAAGTTCTTTTTACTTTGCTCATGCCAGGTTCTTGATTGTTGAGATATCCAGATGGAAGATTAGCAGATACTGGAATATGTTGCTCATTTGTCACGACTCTTCCGTCTTTCAACAACTGAAGCCAAGAATACCCAACTACAACAACAAAAACAAAAACAAAAGGAAACTATATTTTGTTTCTAGATGCACTCATATCAAGTATGTATCATATCTTAACACAAAAAGACCTTGGTGAAGTTTTGATGTAATATTTCTTCTAAATTATTGAGATTTAAAAACCTATTACCCAGAAAAACAAAACATATAATATTAATTTTAAAAGAGTGAGACTGTGATTTCTTTTTTAAAGAGGTGAACAGGTAACATATTTACTAAGAAGCAAATTACACTGGGAGAAGTAAACATGATTTAGGATCCAATTTTTACTCAATTGTATGAAAAATCAAACATTAGAAAACTGCCAAATTACTACTGGAATTTTTCAAAAGCTTATAAAGATAAGTATTTAAAACAAACAAAACACACTAAAAGATGCTCGGTCATGCCTTGTGTTTCCACAATGTCTTTCTTCTTGGTCGTTCCTTTACTTGAATTATCACAACTGACATGGTAGAAGGTAAACAACAAATGGTGTTTTTCATGAAGCTGTGTGGGCAACTCTATTTTTACCTGAGAAGAAAACAAAGATAGTTTGGCTTTAGAAAACACTTTTCTATTGGAGTAGGTGAATGCTTTACAAGATGCGGGTGCAATCAGGTTCTGTTAAATTTTGCACCCACTGTTTAAAGGCAAGTTCTAAATGCATGTGGACTGTTCCATTTGTGTAAATGGAGGAAGCAGCTCTGAACACTAACGGACGCATTTGCTGAGTTCTTCCTCCATTAAAGCAGTTAGGTATGCTCTTAATGCAGAGGTGGCTCCTGCACCAATGAATTAAGATTATTACTGTAAGGTGTAAAATGGAAAGTGAGTGGGAAATAATAAAAAAAACTGGGACTTCCTTAGATAATTTCAGTTTAATCACACCCAGTACTGAAGTTTACAGTCCCATTCCTATCAGAAAGCTGTGAAATAGGGTTGTCCACAGACAATGTAGGAGTTTTTGCACACTCGGGACTATCCTAGTATGCAGGAAATTTTAGTTTGTAAATTAAAAATAAGGAAACTAATATTGCTAACCAGCACTGACCATGCTTATTTCCCTTCAAGAGCCCTGGAATGCTGATAGCAGTTGAGCTTCAGGAAGTTATGGTAAGGAGAAAGGATAAGGGAACAGGGCAGGTAAACTGGCCAGTTCAAACGCACAGCAGCATGCAGTATTGAGAAGGAGGACCTGACTACTTCACAGATAACTGGGAGGCCTCGGTGGAGGTGGTTCATTAGGATTAGAGGGAAAGTGCGTCATCTGGTTTTAATTCAACACAAACACCACACTGAGAACTCTACAAGCAGCAAAGGGAACAGAGATCCTAACAGAATGAGAAAATGGGAAGTGGAAGACGTGTGCCATGAAGCATGTGTTCACCAGTCTCAATACCTACTTCTGCATCATGCTGCTCAAGTTCACACCTAAAAGCTCCAATTAGGACTACCGACAATAAAAACTAAATCAATCAAAACCAGTCCTAAATAAAACTGTCTTCAACTGCCTTGGGCTACCCGGTGAATTCATGAGGATGATTCAGTTCTAATTCAAGCATCATTTTAAGCATCATCTCACTGCATTTTTGGATAACAATTAAAAAGTATGGTTATAAAATTGGTTACCTCATCATAAAACTCTGGGTTCTGGTGATGATGCAAAACAGTAGCAAACGCTTGTCTTGTAAATATTGGTCCACCTGGTCTTCCATAGATACGCTAATATCAAATAATAACAACAAAAAGTAACTTCATAAAATTCATTTGGCATTCATTAGAAGCAGATATAAAATTCCCACAGCTATAAGACCATAAGCAGAGCTTCATTTTAGAACCTTAATGAGCAGGCAGTTGCAGAGGATGTGTGTGTCTGTCTATATATGTTTGGTAATACTTGATGGCTGGTAACATACAGCTGTATATTAATTTTAAAAAGTACAAATGAATACTCAGTGTTAAGGCATGAACTTGGTTTTAGCTTTAACATGTTTACAAAAATGTTTTAACACTGTATTTAACAGATTTTAAAATCTGAGGTTCTATGGGCTCATTTTACCACGACATTCCAGAGAGAACCTTCAACCTTGACATAAGCTTCAGGTTCTCACATAATCATCTTCCCCCCTATCAGCCTCAATGAGTGAACTTCATTTATCTGAACACAGCCTCTCCCCAGACACTCAAATCAATACACATTTTTTTCATAAAAATGAAACTGATCAGGTTCCTAGAATCTCAATTCCATTCACTACCTCTAACTTGCATCACTCAGTCTGCAATTTTGCTGAGGTTATACAAAGAAACTTGTTTTATACTTGCTGCACTTTGTTTTCCTTACCTAAACTCAATGGCAAAGAAAATAGTTAGACAATGTGTGGTTGTCTGAGCTGTCCACTTCACAACTCGACAGCTCATGGATTCAGGACTCCAGATTTATAATGATGGACAAATTAAATTAACAAATGAGCTCCACCTTTAGCATTAATTAAAGCCTAATTATTAAATGATAGCACACATCCTTTCCAGGTTTCCAATGCCAGCTCCAACACCTGGCATCTCCAGTTTAAAAAAAACCCCTCAGGTAGCAGGATTGAGAAAGATATCTGAAACCTTGGATAGGTGTGCCCAGTCAAACCAGATGATACAGGAAATTTTGAGTGAAGTGCATCAATGCACTGATGCCAGGTAAATCTTTCCATCTAAATTCATGAAGGCAGTGGAAACCCTGAACTGGTGCCTGGCAGTGATGATAAAGAGGAGACTGGATTTATACCCCCCCGTTCACTACCCGAAGGCGTCTCAGGCTGAGGACAGACTGGCAATCTAAAGCGGGGCAGGCACGGTTCGCAAACGGAGGAAAGGAGCACGTTCAGACATGCGCATCTGTCCGTCGGCTCCGTTGCGTACTTACCCGTCTCCCAGTCGCTTTCCTTCCGCTTTAACAGGACACCGGTTTTTCCCGGTGTTCAAGGGCCTTCCTCCGCATGCCTCCCGCTTCCAAACAGTGTGAACATGTGCGCACATGCGAAAAACATCAAAGGAAAACAAAAAAAAAACGCAGCGGCACGCGCGAGCCGCGCGCACTGGCTACGCGGCAGTCTGAACGCTCCGTGGCAGTCTGAACGCTCCGTATCGCCGCTGATCCGCATTGCTCTGGCCAGTGTGAACAGCCAGCTCCGTGGGTTTTTTCCCCCGCTCCAGTTCCCTCCGCTTTGCCTCCGCTTCAGATTGCCAGTCTGTCCTCAGCCTCAGAGTGGCATACAATCTTCTTTCCCTTACCCTCACCACAACAGACACTCTGTGAGGTAGGTGGGGCTGAGAAAGCTCTTTCAAGAACTGATTGTGAGAGAGTAGCTTTGAGGGAACTTGTAACTGACCCAAGGTCACACCAGAAGCTGCATGTGAAGGACTAGGGAATCAAACCCAGTTCTCCCAGATTAGAGTCCGTGCTCCTAACCACTACACCAAACTGGCTTTCTGGGCTGGATGTGGGCAAACCAACTAAACTGGATTATGTCTCATGGGATTCAAAATCCTTCCTGCAGACAAGCTAACATGAGGATTTAAAATAGCCATTAGGGACCTAGTTACAAACCTTATTTATTACCATATGGTCTGTATATAGGCAATAATTATCTGACTGAACTGCTTCTAAAGGCCAGAGGTCAACAAACCTTTAAAGGAAGCGACTCTTCATCATCTGAATCTTTAAATTCTATGCACACGGCAATATTTCTTGCCTAAAAGGTGAACATATACAGAGATAAAGGTTTTAAAAGTAGTGTTGGGTATATAACCAAAATTCTCAACAAAATCAGACAATTCAATTCAGATTCAGTCAGCCATTTGAATCTGAATGTGAGCTCACCTTTGCAAATGACTTTTGACTGTCATATTTCAAGTGCTTTGGATAAACATAAAGGTGATTGTTGTAGATGGTGAAAGGCTGAGTATGTTTTGGTATACAGGGAACAAACTCTTCTACTTCAAACGTTACTAATGTCTTGGTACTGTTTTCAAACTGTTTCATGGGAATGTATGATGAGTTAACATAATCTGAAAATATATTAAAAACCAATAAAAAAATTGAAGAGGAAAAGCTTTCCAGCTATTTAGTAATACTTTTCAATACTTACTTGGAATGTCCGGGAAAACATTATCAATTGTTATGTCTAGGTTTCCTAAAATAACTGGTAACTTGGCCATCTTTTCAGGTCTATGGGGGGGAAAAGACACACATAAGTTGACTCAATGGAAGCTAAAGGCTGATAACGAAGTAAAAACCATATAAGAAAAACAGCAGAACAGGTTTGGCAAGGATTACAAATCATGCAGTCCAACCCATGAGACAGATTACTGCTGTAGTCAATAGACTGCATACCATGAAATGCATACTCACTCATCTGTATGATTGACATGGACATGTACAGCAAGCACATTTAGCACCTTTGTCTCTTGATAAGCACAGACTAGGTCTGTAGAAGTTAGGCTATAACCCAGAGTGCTCACATCTTACTCTTAACCTGCTCATTTGAAAAAGATTACCAATCCAATACACAAATTTAGCAGCAAAAAGTTCATTAATTTATTTGGTGGTATTTATACCCCACTTTTATTCTCATTCTTCCCTCTTCAATTTTATCCTAACAACCCTATTAGGTAGGTTAGATTAGGAGTGTGCAGCTGGCCCAGGATTACCCAGCAAGCTTCCAGTGGCAGAGTGGGAATTCAAACCTGAGTCTGCCAGATCCTAGTCCAATGCTCTAACCACTACACCACAGATCTTATACAATCGGAACTGCTTCTATTCACAACCTGATTTTTATATAATTCATGGATGCCATCCAGGTGCTTAGAAACATTTCTTCTTCATAAAGAACTCAACATATAGGTTTCACATACCCATTCCCCCACCACATCCTTTAAATAGACCTTAACTACTTATCATTTAAAATATCTGCGAATATTTGTACATTTTAATGCTAGGTGAGGGGTTAAACGGTTGAAAGAAGAGCTTTCAAGCTCAGAATAGAATTTCAATTAGGAGGGACAAGAGGCGGACCAAGGGGGAGGAGAGAAGGAGCTCCAGTGGAGCGGCAGCCCAAGGTAAGGCTTCCTCTCCCCCCCGCCTCTGGTTGCTGTGGTGAGGCCCGTGAAGAGCCACCGGGCCTTGCCGATCTCTCCCCCGCCCCCAGTTGCCCTGGCGAGGCCCGTGTGGCGCAGAGCTGCTGGGCCTCACCGATCTCTCCCCCCGCCATTGGTTGCCCCGGTAAGGCCCGCATGGTGCAGAGCCACCAGGCCTCGCCAATCTCTGGCCCCACTCCCAGTTGCCCCAGCGAGGCCTGCACAGCGCAGAGCCGCCGGGCCTCACCAATCTCTCCCCCCCCACCCTTGATTGCCACTGGGACCACAGCAGTTCCCTGTGCATGCACAGGGAATGCTCTTTAACTTTTGGGGGGATTTAAATATCCCCCAAAAGTTTTTTTTAACTTTTAGGATTTTTCTGCACACATGGGGAGTCTCCTACGTGTGCAGAAAAATCTCTCTGCCCCCCAGAAAGACCATGGATAGCCCAGGAAGCCAGAAGTTTTGGGGCTGAGTTTGCCTGACAAGATGGAAAGAGTGTCTCAGTAGGACAAGACTGTAAAGTAGCAGGCCAATCAGGACATTCTTCAGCACTAAGTCTATGAAGTACTGGCTGGGGTTGAAGCATAGGGAAATCTGAACTTTTTTATTTTTAATAGGGAGACTGACTGCTAGAGCCCTATCATGGCAACAGTCCTTCAGTGAAGGACAGAATGGCATAAATATTTGATCTGCAGTTGTTTAAAAAAAATGAACTATTCTATTTAAGACTTAAGTCTTTATTTCCAGGGGACCTGTCCAACAACCTAGTGGGGCTTCCAAAATTTTGGGGTCTTACTTTTTACGATGCCTGAAAGATGGTCTTCCTTCCAAACTAAAATTTTTATTCACTTAGATGGTCATCTAAGACCCTACTCCAGGTAAGGGGGATGGAAAGCTAAACTTTAAATAACTGAAATAGAAGATAACCAAGCAAAGCCCATCCGTTTTTTTCATCTCATAGAGACTTTTGGAACTTTTCTAAAGAAGTAAACAACAGCATAATGGCGGGGAGAAAGACAGCGCCTAAAGTAAAACCTTCTTCAGGAAATACTAGCCCAGCAGCTCCGGTCACAAGACCGGAAACGGCTATTGACATTGCAGGCATGTTGATGGCTGCATTGCACCCTCTGCTGGACCAGATGACTACACTAAACCAGAATTTTGCAGCATTGCAACGGCAACAAAATGAGACTGAAAGCAGAACAGAGCAAACCTCCCAACAGCTACAGAAGGTAGATTCCAAGACAAATAATCTTTAAAAATGGTTGCAGACTGTGGAAAATAAGAGAACCTCAGATGAACATCAAGTTTTACAACTGCAAATGGAAAGGTCAACATACATTCTGAGCTTTCAAGGGGTCCCAGAAAGGAAAGGAGAAAACCTCAAAGAAATGTTAAGCAATGCTTTAGCATTGATAGCAGATGTAAAGACGGACTTCCTCCAAAGCAAAATGGATATGGCCTGTACCTATCTGGATTTTATAAAGAAGAATAATCTGCCCGGTGAAATCTTCATAAAATTCTCCAAACGATATATCAGAGATCTGATACTTAAAGCAACAAATGGGACTACCCTAAAAATTGAGACAAAGAAATTAAAGTACTGAAGGACATTCCATTTGAAATAAGAAAGGAGACCATATAAAAGTTTGATCACCTTCTTACAGAAAAGTTCCACAATCTGCAGATGGCTTACTCCAGAGGGAGTCACTTTCAAATTTGAAGACAAAAAGGAAAGAATTGACTCTGTAACCAAAGCAAAAGCCTTTTTGGAACAGCATAAAAAAACTGATAAAGCATTAGATCCAGAGGAGGAAGATGGGACTGCACATGCTTGTGACATCAGTGGAACTTCATCGTCTATGTCATCCGGAGAACTATCTGACTCAGACTTAGGGGCAGCAGCCCCTAAAATCCCCAAAATTAAGAAACAATACAAACTTATAAATAAAAAAGATACGCTTTAAATTATAACCACTATGATATGAATAATGCATATTTGATTGTTTGAGTATTCTTCTTATGGTTAGAAAATCTGTTGGTCTGTTCTTGTAATAAATTCCTTTTTTCTTTTCAGCATACAGAATTGTAATGCTTGTAAGTGATACATATATCTAAGCACCTGTATGAGCTAAAGGACCTTCATTTCTTGGGTTTTTAGTGGTTTTCTTTACTTTCTCCCATAGTTTGTATGTCTCTCCTCTTTTGATTTACTGTAGTTTTTGGAATATAATGCAATAAAAAGTTATATTAAAAAAAGACCCTACTCCAGGTAGGCAACTAAAGATAGGGCGCCGGTGCCAGCTATTAAGACATCCTATGTATGGAACATCTTCCCCAAAGAGAACTGTACACTGCCCTTCCTCTTGTTCTTTGGTGTAAGTCAAAAGCTATTTCTTCCCCTTCAAATCTTTTTCTGAAGGCTAGAATATAACCATGTGATCTGTCTTGTACGTGTAGGAGACGTAGATGGCACAGGAGGTAGTATGAAGAGCCCCAAAATAATCAATAAGTGCACTGCTCAACATGACAGATAAGTGAGGCCTCAGTTTGATCTCTGGGGAGGTTAGGAAGAAGGTACTCACTTTCTGAAATCTGCTAACAGTTTGAGCATGTCTTCATTTGAGAGTTTATTACTGTCTTGTTTGTAAAGAGCTGAGAATCGTGCGTTTTTGTCCAGTGTTCCGGATGTATCCTTAAACAGTGACCTGAAAGATGAAATCTTACTTGAGAACGTGATACCAAAGCTTCACAGTGCAAAAATAAACAAAAAAGTTGCCTTCCTGAAGACCATTTAGCAAGCTTTGTCCCAGTCGATGGAGTGAAACACACAAAACAAGTAATAAAAAATCCAAAAACTTTTTACCACCAGTTAGGCAACATATTTGTCCAGTAGCTTTCAAAATTCTGCAATTCAGATTTAATATAGTATGACGTTAGCCTTATAATCATTACCTGCACAGATTATAAATGCTCAGATACCAAATTCAGCTGAGGCACAAACAAACCCACTTAAATAAATCTACCTTGAAGAATTAAAAGGTGAGCTTTATCCATTACCTAGCTGCCCAGGCAAAAGGCATTCTGTATTGTCCTAGTCGTTGGCATGCCTGCTTAGCATTTTTCAGAACCTTCTGGGCAACCTATAAGTGATCATAGGAAATAACTGTCACTAGTATAAATGACATTTCCATAGAAGTAAATACCGACTCTAACCCAATATGCAGCCATCTGAGGCCAAAATCAAATACACAGACACATATCCTTCAGCATTCATTCTTGTTATGCCTTCAAGGTTCTTCTCCTTTTTCCTCTACCTAATGTAGTTGATTTTTTGTTTGGCAATGAAATCATGAAGATTTCCAGTTTTTGACAGAATTTTAGGAGTGGTAGATGGTATTGATACCAGAAACCTCACCATAGGTCAGCCCCATTGCATTGACTCACCCAAAAAGGTCCAATATGGTTTTCCTGATCTTAATCCAATACAGTGAAAAACAGCTTTGCGTTTTAGATTTGTACCATACCACAACCAGTAAAAGCCATGTTTCAAAGGCATAACTTCAGATTCGACATGACCATCTATTTTGCATTTTTAGTCCCTCTTTGAGAACTTGGTCCTTGAAAAGGGATGGGTAGTGTGATGCAGCATTTAGAGCACTGGACAAGATTTTGTCTGAACCCAACTCACTGGCTGACCTTAGGCCAGTCACTCTCTCAGCTTAGCCCACCTCTCTCAGGGCTGTCATGAAGAAAATGGGGAGGAGAACCGTATGTGGTTCAAGAATTTCATGCAGAAAATGGGGAGGAAGCTGGGATTTTAAAAAAAACGATAAAATTGATAAGTAACTGTCCTGACTGCACACACCAATTTTCAGTCCATTGTCTCATTCTACTACATTTCATTGCTGGGTACATTGTCATAAATGAAAACAGTGGCTTGGGAACAGGCTACAGCACTGTGTATTTCCTTTCCCCCTTCCCTCCTGCTATTGCACACATGGTTGTCTTCTTCCACTTTCTGGTTCTTCCCCGAAATAACAATATGCCCAAACTGGAAAACTTTAGTTAGTATTTTGCCTTCAAATGACCATTTGTAAGCTCAAGTTGAACCATGATTTTTAAAACATGGTTCAGAAGCAAGTTGACGGACACAATTTTCCAGCTGTAACACAAAAGCAATCTGTGGTCAGAGGGGGGGGAAAGGAAATGCAGAGAAAATTCATGTTTGTGGGGTGTGGGGGTGCTCAGCCCATTTCTAAGCCTCCAAATCATGACTGAAAATTACCCATTTGGTTGGGAGATATTACATTTGCTCTCCAACATCAGAACATGGCTTTGGGAATGTTCGAAAACAGAACGTAGATTTGTGCCTTGAATATATTTACCAAGTTTGACTCAAGTATCAGAATGTTCAGCAGAATGACCACATTACAACCAGAATCCCAAACAGTTAAATTCAACTAAAGGTGTCACGTCTGTCAACCACAGTGAAAAACACCATACCTTTGAAGAATCAGAACTTTTCATATATGGTTCAGCACAATGGGTAATGCTCCCCTGCAGGACCTTTTCTATTCTAGCTACCAGAAATATATCGGGATGTGGACACGTTACGGAGAATACGCCCTTAAAAGAAACAGTTTGGTTTTAATAATCATGCACTGAAAATACAGGTCTTCATTCTGTGCTGCAAGTTTAACTCAGTAGCTTCTTCAGGCTTACCTGTTTCGGATACTGTAGCATCACCTCTGGAATAATGTCTTTAATCCGATGCTGGCAGTCACTGCTGCCATTCAAAAACTGATGAGATGCACTAGATATCATGTGTCGCACCGTGCTATGATTTAAATCTACAAGGAAGTCTGATGAAATCTTGCGGTTATGTTTAATGTCAAATAATGACAATGTGATAAAAAATGGCTCTACCTGCATATTAAAAAAAGACATTAAATATAGGCATAACAATGCAGAGTGTTATTAGATGCACACCTTTGTAGACTTTGGAAAGCAAGGAACTAAGAGGCTAGTCCGCTGTGATAACATGCGCGTAAAAAGAGCCATTCCTTCACTATTCCTGCTCAAGGATTCTCTTCTACTAAGTAAAAATGTCTTCGTTCATCAGAGGACGATTTTTTACTCACTGGACATCTATAGAATTATACTTTACAAATGGTAGGAGCAGACATTACGTATCATTAAGTACTTCACACCAGCTAAAGATGGTTTCATTCTATGAACAAAATAGTATTTTTAAAGGAACACAATATTTTTAACATATGCACCTAGGAAATGCATAACTTGTTCTTCATTCACTGACATGGTATTGAAGACAGCTTGAATTTCGACAACACCCTTTATGGTGATCGGTTACTATCAGCTGTGAACCTTCAAGCTTCTTCCTTAGCCTTCCTCTTTTCTCTTCCCCCTCCAATAATAAGAGTCATCCCACTACTACTCATTTTGCTCCTATCTGCATCATGAAACTTTAAGATAAGTCTCCTGATGTAATTATATTTCTCAAAATTTTGTTCTCAGCAACACTTAATTACATGAAGCTATTACCAAAGATTCCATCAAAATTATTTACATTTGTTGTTGGTCCCTCTTCATTTTCAGCTACACAGCTTTGTAGATTGAAAGATAAATCATGGCACTTCACCAGAATTTTCTTTCCACACTTCTCTTCAAATGGTTTTACTTCTGGCTCGATGCCAGAGAAGTCCAGTTTCTTTGAAAACAGGAAAAAATATTTTCACTTTACAGGAGGGGGCGGGTTTCATGAATAAAATCAACAGCTTTCTTTTCATTCATCTAACCTGTGCATCTGGATCCAGTGCAAAAAGTTTAACCCTGCTTTCACTTTTGAATTTAGTTTCCAAATCTCTGGAAGCCTGCAAAATAAAGAGATAATGCTTGGAGATTAATATTTTACAGCATCTCTAATAGGAAGTCTTTTAATCATTAATACGTGCGACGAAAAGCATCACTTCCCAGACTCTATGCTTCCACTTACACTCTGCTTCCTTTTCTGCTGCTACCATTCAGAGCAAAACTGTGAAAAAGGAAGAGGAGGAGGAGACTAGATTTATACTCCACCCTTCACTCAGAGTCTCAGAGCAGCTTACAGTCTCCTTTCCCTGTGAGGCAGGTGGGGATAAAAGAACTGCTCTTGAGAGAACAGCTCTGAGAGAAATGTGACTAACCCATGGTCACCCAGCAGCTGCATGTGGAGGAATGGCGAATCAAACCTGGTTCTCCAGATTAGAGTCAGCTGTTCTTAACCACTTCACCAAATTGACTCTTACTCTTAGATATTTCCTTTAAACAGAAACTATTCATTATGGAACACAGTTTGGGTCACCACTGGAGAGGAAGGCAGGGTATTATAGGAAGCAAAAAAAACAAACCCAGTCCTGACCTCTAAATAAAATTAACTTGTACATGCAATGATAAAAGCAAGGTTAGCTAATAGAGAAGGCAACCAATCAGTGTCTTGAACAAATCATTCAAAATTTATCCTTCCATTTTCTGTATGCCCTTGCTTCATCACACATTTAGTTTATGCTCTCCCCTTTCCCGTTCAACTGTGTTTCCTAGAAGCAGATTTAGAGGTAAGTCTTCCCAGAGAATGGCTGTAGAACTGCAGTCCTGAGGAATACCCTTGCTCACATTGTGAAATGATGAAAACACAAAGGTAAGGTGGCAGAGTTTGAAAAGGTTAACACACACACACACAGAGTAACAAGACGTCAACGGAACAGAGAGAAAGATTAAGGGGAGGAATTCCTTTTCTTAGAAGAAGAAAAATTTGAACCGTGGTCGTGGGAGGTAAAAAGGAAGTACAAAATGGTCAAGAACAGATTGTTAGTATAACAAGGCATACTTCTCATTTGCCAGTGTCAGCATGCAGTTCAGTTCAGAACGGTTCTCTAAAAATAGGGCCTATTTTTGTAACTCCAGCACATTAGCTATTTTTGTACTAAAATACAACTTTCCTCACCAACACACATCCTGTTTAGAAGTATTTTGGTTTCAAAAAGGGTAAGGTAAAAAAAAGACTACATGTAGGAGACATGGGCACCACCTGCAACTAGGATGACACCATGAACTCTGTAAGGAACGCTGCAAAGTTCAACACTCAAGCTCCTCTTAAAAAAGGAGAAAGCAGTCCTATAAGTAGCAGCAAATTACTGTTGGAAATGTTGACATTGAGTATAATTTTTTAAAAATGAAAGTATCTGTGATGGAGAAAGCACACATACTTAGTATTGATATACCTTATTCTGAACATGGCGCTAGAATTTGGTTGAAAAATCCATAATTTGTTCTAATACAACTAATAAAGGAAAAGTCAAAAGAGAATTAATTGCTGCCATCATACACACAATTAGACCCGACATAGGTGCAAATGCTGAGCAGATTTAATGGGAGTGATCAGACAACATCTGGGAAGAGTCCCACAGCCGTCCGCAACCCATTTTGCTCCACCACAGAAGCGGAGTTAAAAGACACCAGGGAAAATCCAGTAGTAAGTGGATTGTAACAGGCCACGGGTGGATTTTCCCGTCTGATCTCTCCAGCGCGCTCTCATGGCATTGGGACGGTCTGATCAGGCCATCCCAACTTTGTGCCATTGTTTTCCCCCCCTTCACAGTATGTGCATCATAGCAAACTCCATAGGGAGCCCTCAGTGCGGAGGTGCGATTCATCAATCCCTCGTTTAAGCGCATGGGAATAAAACGGGACCAAAAACCCCTGACTCACCCACAATTGCATCTGATCACACACTGACAGACTCGCCCACAGCTTCAAAGGGAGGTGTGATTGTGCAACTGTGGGTCAAATTTCTCCAGAGGAAATAGCCTCTCTCCCTCCCTGCTTTATCTCATGCGTGTGACCACAACCAATATTCAAGAGAATTTACATCAGTGATTAAATACCCATTTAAAAATGTAACCTGCTCGTTTTGTACTGTATGTCCTGATGGGTCATGAAGACAATACAGCGCTATTCATGCCATTAGACCAAATTTAGGTCAAGTACCTCACATTACAGAACTTAGCAATGCATTTCTATATAATATGCAAGCCCACAAACTTTTCTACACATGCCATATTTATCTTCAGTAGAAGGAGGAAGAAGAAGGGGTTAACTCACTGATGGGATGAGAACAGGCTAAAACTTTACTGGAATAACCTTCCACTATATAACTTAGCAATGTTAGGCCAAGAATTAAGCATAGCAGACCAAGTCAACTGAAATCCACCAGAGTAGCAGACAGCAAACCAAGGAGGAAGATGGCATCAGAGAGAAAAAGACATAGAAGATTAGGCATGTTGTTTTTCCCTACCCTACAGGCTATGTCTCCCCATCCTCCTAATCATGGGAAATTTTGGGTGTGCTTAGGCTCAAAGCCTTTTAAGGCTGCCTACTCTCTTAGAAGATCATGGGTACTCCTTCCCGTTTATTGCACCTAAGCCACATACATACAGTACATACATTTTTAAAAAACATGAATCACTACAGCTCCCTGAAGAGGGTACATGCCAAAAAAATAATATTTATTTAGGATATCATACACCTTCAGATTAAAACACTCATGAGGCCACTTACACAATAAAAGAATACCAGTCTCTTAAAACTGAACGAGCTAACAGTAACTGTATAAATCTGTTCTGGCTGCAGCTCAAAAAAGTCTTGTTCTTTTTCCTTCTCTTTTCTGAAAATGATCAGAGCCTAGTAGAGTCAGAGAACAGACAGGGCAAACAACCTTTGGGCAAGTAGGTTCATTAGAGGAAATATTATGGATGCAGATAGAAGGGTAATTAAATACTTGTTCAGTAGATAAAAAGAAACATTTTATTTTGGCAAGAGGAACTTCAGGAAAACAGAATTCCATAAAGAAATGTCATGATAAATAGGCTTCCTTACTCTGATCTTCATATTTTGTGCCAGGGATGACCAAGTACTTTTAGATAAGTGCCCTCTATTTTTATTATTTGAGTAATCTCAAAGCCCTTGCTTCTTAATTTTAGGCCTACTCATTATTACATCTTAAAAGCTCTACTTTGCTTTAATGTGCATAGTATGAGAACTATTCCATTTTAGACCAGGCAACATTATATATTAAAATCTGTATAATATGAAACAAAAAGAAGGCATCCACAATCTGTAGTTGCTGAGCCAGAAATCTGGTACTAGAAATGAGAGATCTGCTACTACCGGTTTTTTTAGTTAAGATTTCATAGATCATATAAGTTAAACAGGCTTTTGGTCACCCCTTTACATTTTTTAGCATAAGTTGTATAAGGATAAGGATATATAGGGATAATTTCTTCATCTAACTTAAGACAATCAACTTCTTTGACTAAAAGTGGTTTGGAAGAGGTCTCACTGACTAGTGGAGTACCTACTCTTCTAAAAATAGGATTAAGTGATGGGGGGGGGCCTGATTAGTGTGAAAAAGTCCATATAAGAGTTTCAGTAATACTTTCTCTTTCATATTTGCCATATTACAAACAAAAATAGCATATAGTTTGCATTAGGTATACGTTTTGCAATGAAATCAAAAGGAAGAGGAACATACATAAATCTCTCAAAAATCCACCAGTTCTCAGGACTGCTTAATATTAACATATATTGCAAATTTCATCTCTACCCTCAAACATGACAAGATTTCAGGACTGCTTAAAATATTAACAAGTATATTGCAGATTTCATCTTTACCCTCAAATGTGACAAGATTTGATTACATGAAAGTTACATTGTCAAGCAAGACTGAGATTCTTTTAAAGGTTTCTAAACTGTGAGCATGTGTTTTAAAGATGTTACTTTCCTCCTTAACCACCACCACCCCATAAATCTGTTATTTGGCCTGCAGATCTCTAAGCAACATTATCTCAGTCAAGCGTCTGCTCCACCCTTATCTCCCATGAAAAAATGTGTAAAGGTTGTCTTCCTTTTCTCCCTAGAAGGAATGCAAAATGTGCTCAGAAAGAGAGTAAAGGAAATTTTGAACTTTCTTTTGGAATTCTAGACTGTGACCTTTTCCTGTTTTATCCTTTAAAAGAAGAACTTTGCATCTTGTTCAGAATGCCAGCTTGCTCTCTCTCACACACATCAGATTATCATTTTATTAAAACTACATGCTCTGCTAGCCTAAAGCCTTGAGTGAATCTTTTTCTCTCCCAGTTAGATCTTGGGGGGGGGGGGGGGGGGAGAGATAGTTAGGTTATTGAAAACTCCCCTAACAAATTACACAATAGCTTTTCCCCCAGCACAGTGACATTTATGCTATTTAGAGGAGAAAAAGTAACTATGCCAATGTAAAAATTTCTCCCTCAGGATTACATCTCACAATTTCAGCACTGATTCACATTCAAAGAAAAAAGCACAACAATACCTTGGTAATTTCAGGAAGATAACTATCTAAACTGGATGAGGAGCTGTCCATCTTGTTTTGTTCTTCATCTGGAAATTTAAAAATGAAACTATGATAAACTGGTAACTTTAGGGGGTTTACAAATTTTAAAAATCTAGCAACTTTTGTTTATTTTTTATTTATTTGTTTGTTTGTTTGTTTCATTTATATCCCGCCTTGCCAGTAATTCAACCGGCTCAAGGCGGCTAACAACAACATATAAAAACATATAACAGGTTAACAATATAAGCATTTAAAAGAGATTATTACTACAAACCATAGTATAATCAGTACCCCATGTTTTCAAATATTTTGCAACTGGAGCAATGTGGACTTGCTTGGTATTCTTCAGTTGTAGCCATTTCACAAGGACCGCATCCAAGTAGCAACCACCATGATGGGTCAAGGTTGCTTGCTTGCAACTGATGTCCTTCCAGTGCTGATCTGTGTAGTCACACAGACCCTGTATTGATGCAGAGGCAACTCCGGGGAATTTTAGAGTTGGAATATTAGCAAACTAGCTTGCCAGGAGATCAGTGCTAGCAACTCCTCATAGGAAAATAGTGCAAAGGCTGGATAGCCCAGACAAGCCCGATCTCGTCAGATCTTGGAAGCTAAGCAGGCTCAACTCTGGCAAGTACTTGGATGTGAGACCTCATTGGAATACCAGAACTGGGAGGCAAGGGCAGGCTTTGTTCAGCACCTTTCTGAATATCCTCTATGCCCCCAGGAGGGATCAGTCACCAGAGGTCGCCATGACTTCCAGGTGCACATACATGCACATAAAAATACAAAAAAAGAGAGAAAGAAAATAGTGCAAAGTACAGTTTGGCCAAAAAAGAGCATCCTGTCATCCTCAGGTTGAAGAGGATAATGCAAGATGAAGGCAGAGGCTATCGCCCGGATATCACATCTGATGAAGGAAAATTTCTTTCAAGAAGGCTGCAGTCACAGTTCAAGTAGAGTGAGTTCAAGAGGTTGCAAAAGTTTTGCCAACTGATAACACAACACAAGAGTAGATTGGGTGTCCCCAGTCTTCTTGAGCCTATGAGCACCATTCCAATACTGAGGAAATTAATGGGACAACAATACAAAATGGCTGCCATGGGATCTGGAGTCAATCACAAATATTGTGGATGCTGCAAGCCAAATGTCCTCCTATTATGAAAGCAGCTGTTTCTGGATGTGTGATCCATACAGACTCAACAGTAATGCCTCACGGCTCTTCTAATGCTGCTCCTACTCCAATGAGGTGGAAGAAAGCCAGGACTGGGTCTTTGTTGTGGGAAAGTAGCAAGTGGAAGCCAGAAAACAAACTGATGGGCACCATGGTAGTGATCACTATCCACTATGAAAGTATCTGAAAGAAAACATCTAGACCTTTCTTTGGCCCACTATAGCAAAGGGTGAGATTCTAATCATTATGGAACTCTTATGTGATGGATGTAAAAAGAGTGTTCCTGTTTAATACGTGGAGTGTGCAGTGTCATCATGCTGTCAACACTGTTACAAATATAACCTCTTGGAGAAGATGGAAAAATGAAAAAGTTTTTGCTATTATGGTGAGGTCAAGAGGGGAGAACTGTTTTGATTGCTGGAAAAAAGTGAATGAATGGCAGATTGTGCCAAAAGATACACAATATACTGGAAAGATGCACTGACATAAGGAGTGACCAAGAAGGGTGATTTAAGGGAGAGGCAGCAGAGATTGTAACAGCTAGCAGCTTGAAGAGTTTGCTCACTAATTTGGACAAAATTAGTAACAGACTCCAAAGGTGATCACTAGTTTAGGTAGACCTGTATGCAAAAAACTGATTCAAAGATTTTGGAAACCACTTGATCAAGTGCGATGAAGAAGACTCATAAAGTGGTGGACTTGGAAGATAAAATGGCAAAGAGGTTTAGATTACTAATCTAGATTTCTTAAATTGTAAAACACAAAGATATCTGTGATAGGAAAAGGAGCTGGATTACAGTTGAAGATGACCACACTGACAGTAGGACTCAATGGCATGTGCTGAATCCTCCAGTCATTTACATTCATTTCTTGAGTCAGAGCCTGAGATGGAGAAGCAGCAGCTATAGTTGAAATTCTGACCTACATCTGGAAACAGGGCAATATTTGAAGGCAGGCTTCTGTGCCATAAAAGGCAGGGGGGGGGAGGAAAATTAAGAAAATAGAACAAAGACAATGTGCCTTGTGCAGAGTTATGTAGCACTTTCGTAGGCTAAACACAACTCAACTACTATCTGAAACAAGGCAAATTATAAATACTACTCCCATTCTGCAGTCAATCCATTAGCTGCCCATCAGTTACTGGGCTCAGTTCAAGGTATTGACTATCACATACAAAGTCCTTCATAGCCTTGGTCCTTCATACCTGTGCGGCTCCCCCTCCCCCTATGTTGTGCCATGACAGCTTCAATCATTGGATCAAGGCCTCCTACAAACAGACAAAATCAACAGGTGCCCGTGTACACGCATTCTCCATTGTGGAATGGCAAGCCTGATGAGGTTAGGAAGGCTCTTCCAGCTTTCCACAAATGATGTAAAGCCAAATTATTCAGGAGGATGCTTTTACACAGGTAAGAAGACTGTACTGTAACAAAATGGTTCAGAAAGATGCTTTAATAAAGAAACAAATTTAGTGTCCAGTGGCACCTTTAAGACCAACAAAGTTTTATTCAAGGTATAAGCTTTTGTGTGTACGTACACTTTTTCAAATACACTGGAAGGAAGGTAAGGTTCAAACTTACAGATGGGCTGTACAACAAATTAGCATGCAACATGATGAAGATGTTTTAAGGTATGCGAAGACAAAACAAAATAACAAGCTAAGGTTAAGGTCAACAGTTGTAAAGCAATAAATATGTCAAAATAAGACACAGACTCTCCATTCACTCCTCTCAGGCGTGGAGGTCACTTAACAACTTTTTTTCTTCTTTTTTTAAGTGGGTGTAGTGTATGTCAGCCATACATTCCAATATTCCTTGTATTACATTCAGTATTCTAATATACTGAAAAAGAAATACACTAAAATACAGAGAATGTGTAGTCCCTCTGTATGAGAATACATATGTGAGGGCTGAATAAATTAGCATATGTAATGCGATAAGAAACCAATATCCCTGTTGAATCCTGGGGAGGTTTTTGTTCCAAGTGTTGTAATAACTTGTAATTCAGCAATTTCCCTTTCTATTCTGTTCCTGAGGTTCCCTTGAGGTCACCCACTGAATGTTCTGGAAGGCTGAAGTGTTCTCCTACAGGTTTCTCAGTCTTGTGATTCCTGATGTCAGATTTGATAAAGGGATAGAGGCTGCAGACTATACTATTGTGTATAGTACATATTGTTTATTTTTGTACATACGCTGTATGTAATTTCCACATTGTTGAACATGTCATGTTAATGCTTAGCCTTTGTTTCAACTTTGTTTCAGATTTCTGCAATCCCAACCCTATTGCATAGGTTATTAGATATCCTATCCTGCTGGCTACGTTGACTTGCTCTATGTAGTTCGCCTTGATTCTCAGTGAGAAAAACAGATTCTAAATATCATAAATAAAGCTAGAGAAAAAAGAGAAAGGAAAAAGACAAAATAAAGCATCCTGAAGAACAAAGGCCAGCTGCTAAAAGCTTGACAGCAAAAAGAGAAATTAGCAGGAATGTGCTTGCCCTTCTCAAGGCATGCCTAGAGGTGCAAAACACTTCTGTGGTAGTGGCAGTGGTGGAAATTTGACTGCCAATTCCTTGGGCTAGAATTCTGGACATTTCTGTAGTTGATTTTGCACCAGCACAGATGCAACAGATGAGACTCCACAGAGACCATGAAGAACCACCATATGTTACTCTAAAATCTCCAAGAATTTAAACTGTGTGTGACAGACTGGTCATCAAATCAGCTTGAGAATTTTCCAAGGCAGCTACTTCAGGGGAGAAAATATCCATTTAACAGAACCTAATGAAAGAGCTAGAGGGTAATCTTTAGAACGAGGAGTTGACCTCTTGAACCATAGAGGATCAATAGTTATTAGCAATTACAGCCGGAAAATGTTTAAATAAGAGTTCTACTTCTGAATATCAGATACTTGAATAGATCTGCTGAGGACAGCAGAGCAATGTAATGGCTCAGTCACCAAAGGATGCCTGAACGCAGTGATGGTGTATGTAGCAGCCACAAAACCTCAAATTTAGTGAATTACTTTGTCCATATTAGAAAGAAAAAATAACTTGTGTTTACCCTCATGAGAGTCTCCGTTTCTTTTTTCTTGCATTGCAGCTTCAAAATTTAGTTGAAGAATTTTGTTTAGTGTTGTTATCCATTCTTCCATTTCTATTTCACTGTCTGCTGCCAGAAGATAGCTACTCTTGTCTTGCATCTTGAGCTCGAAGGCAAAACGTCGGACTTTGTTGTTCTGTAATGAAAAACATGTTATTGCAATACTAGGCACAATAGCTAGGCTTTTCTTCTTCTCTGCCTTGCCCTTCCCCCATCTCTCTCACTTTCTTTCTACACACACAAAGAAATACACTGAGTGGCACTCTTGAATTAAGAGTTACATCATTGTTATGGAAGCCATACTGAAATAACAAGTTGTATTAAACAGAAAGAAATGGGCACATGCAATTGGTTTCAGCAAGACAACCTTTCAGTTGAGGCACACAAATTTAAAAAGACATCTATCTGCATTAGTTTTTTTATTAACAATTAACATGCTCTCTAAACAGTGTACATAAAAGAATCAAGTTAACACGTATAATTCAACAATAATCAAATACAATGTTCAAAAATAAATCATATACTTATATTGCGGATTGTCTGGGATAATATCCTTTTCCAACATAAAACTTATAGCAGGATACCAAATACCCACTACTTTCTTAGAGTAATTTTCTGGGGATTCATTAGTTAAATTAAATTAATTTTTTTGCATAATAAAATGTTTTCATAACAGGTTAAACCATTGTAAAAGTGTCGGCGGGTTATTTTCTATCCATTTGGATGCAATAAGCATTCATGCTGCAGCTAATAAAATTGCTAAATTCTTCTTTCTGTTTTCCTCTTCTAGGATGTGGCCATCTTTCTAGCAAAACTACCTCAGGAGAACAAGGTAAGTCTATGTCAGTAATTTCCCTAATTTTTTCAATTATTTTTAACCAAAAGCCATGTATTACTGGGCAATGCCACCAGCAGTGCATATAATCAGCTAAAGCACCGCATTGTTTTTTACACAAGGGACTGTATAGTTATTTATTTATACAGTGCATTCAAGAAGGTAAGGTAATCTATCTGCATTAGTTAAAATTAGGGGTGTACATTTGGTTTATCTGAGCCAGAAACCCTCCCCCTCCAAAAAAAAATATACCTTACCAGTAAGTTTTCGGCTATTTTTTCAGCCGAATTTCAGTCAGGATATTTATTTGGCTATCCCATACGGCTGAGCCTGGAAAATTCAGGATTTTCTGGGGCCACCAGATAGCTGGCGTTAAAGGGTGTTTAAAGGGATTACAGTCCCCTAACCACCTCCCGGGTGAAGCTGCAGCTTGAAGACAGCATTTAAAGGGACAGTGAGCCCTTTAATACTGGGGGTTTCTTTTGCACACCCCTAGTTAAAATGAAAGGATTATCTGAGTGATCATGATAAAGAATCTTAGGTCTTTTTCTAGCCCTCAGGGTAGAAGGAAATTATGTAGTGTGGGCCCTAGGCTACTTTTAACTATGCTACAGAAAATCCTCCTCCAACCCATAATGTACTGCAGAGAAGGGACCTGCATTTTTCTAAAGTGCCCAAGATCCAAGTGAAAAGGGACTGTATAATTGGAAAGAATTATCAGTCAGCTACATGAGCAGAATGAAAGACACAAAACCCTGGAACACCTATGGTTAAAATGTTAAGTGAGGAAAGTCAGACTAATGGAATGTTTACAGGGCTCAAATGAAAGGTAAGGTCTAGAAGAACAGGACCTCCTTGGCCTTGCTTCAGCTGGACTAAGCTATATGCCCATGACTCTACACATAACCACAGTCAAGGCACTCAAGTGTGTACTTGTATCTTCCTACATTCTCTAAACACAATACAGTAGCTGTTGCTCACTGATGAGTATATTGCAAGACGCATTCATTGCATACAAACTAGGGATACATAAAAAGATGTGTAAAATGGATGTTGGGGATTATAAGGAAGTATGGTTTGGTTTTTCAAACACACACAATAGATTTCACACATTTTAGAACAGCTCTATAGAAGGTCATGAACTAAGGATACAACAGAGCATAATTTATCTGCAAAATAATTCATGTTAAATTTTGCTCTATTTGAATTTCCTCATTTGAAGAACTTTTCTCCTGCCTCTCTCCCACAAGGGACTCAAGATTGGTAACAAGGATTAGTTGAAACATATCCATAAAACTTATATAATACAATGATCAATCAACCTATCATCAACTTGAGCTGTCAGCTGAGGAGACCCTCAGATTTAGGAGCACCAGGGATATCCTGCAACATTCTGAAAGGCCATGTCATAACACAGCAGCAACAACTGAAAATACCTGACAACAGGCCATTACTGTTTTTACTTGTCTGTTTTCTTGGAAAAAAAATAGACCCTGATCTGAAGAGTACAACTGCCACATGGGAACAAAGCAGAAAAGGCAATACTGCAAATATATTATTCCCAAAGCTATTAAGGACTTAAAAGGTTAAGTACCAGCACTTTAATTTAAACAAGGAAACACAAGTAGCCAATGCAACATTTGCTAAAATATGAAATATGCATGTAGCAGCTAACCCCTGATAACAACAGGGCTACCCCATTTTGTGCTGGCTGAAGTATCTGGATTGTCTTCAGAGACATCCCAATATACAGCCTACTACATAAATCTAGTCTTGAAGTTATCATAGCATGGGATCAGAAAGGCCAGGTCAGCAGAGCCCAAGTCCAAGAACAGGATCAAGAAGAGTCCAAGGAGGAGACCAATTGCCATGTTATAAGTAATTCATTGAAAAAAATGCACTTTTCGTCACAGCCCCAGCCTGCTTTTCTAATGCTAGAGATGGGTCTGATAAGACTCCTAAGCTCTTAACAGATAGTGATAATTCACGCCATTAAAAATGGGGGCATAACACCCTCCAAGAAGCCAGCCTTGCAAGCCAGCCATCACCACTATCCTGATAAGAAGGCTTCTGTGCCATAAAAGCTTGAGGTGGGAGCCACATGATCTCACTGAAGAACAGAGGGACTGCTTCAGGTGGCTAAGATGAAGAAAAATATAGTCAAGCATCATCAGTATATTGATGATACCCAATTCCAAAGATCTTACATAAATATTATATTGAACATCATGGGTGAGAATGCTGACCTCCATGGAACTCACATCCCAAGGGGCCGTCAAAGAGTTTCCAGCTGCTCCTCTCTGCATATGGTCAGAGGAAAACAAATTAATCTCTTTAAGAATTCTTTCTCTAACAACAATTTCAGCCTCTAAACAATGTCAAAGACTGCTGACAGATCAAAACAAAACAGGGATGCATGCCCCTCATCCATTTTCAGGTGGAGATTGTCCACCAGAACAATGAAGGCCAAGTTCCACAGGCCAAAAACCAGACTGACAGAGTCAAGGGAAGATATGTCATCCAGGAAACCCTGGAGATGGATGCTACAATGCAGTAATAACTGCCAGAAATCTGAGAACTCAGTTGTCTCCAGGTTTATTACATCAGGATGGCTAAATAAGGTTCTTTGAATAGGCTGCATAATCAGCACACACATGAAAACAACCCCCTTTTTGGCCCTGACTGCTGGCAAGACTTCAGCTCAGAGCTTATGTTATGTTTTGCTTCAAAAGCTTTTTTTAAAAAATAATGAAAAGTTAGTATTATAAAGGTCAAGTGAAAACATTTAGGAGGGTGGCTACGACTGTAATGAAGCTCCCACAACCAAAATCCCACACAAGAAGTTATGCAAAACATTTAACAGCACTGCTCATACACCTATGAGACCTTCACACAGTCCTAAATTGCCTGTTCTCCACAGTCGGTCTTTAGTGCTTGAGTCCACAGACACACAACCTATGCCAACAAACACACTCTAATATAACATTTAATGATATATATTAAAAATATTATATTGACACAACAAAAAAATTAGTATATTTCTCCAAACTGCTAATCAAAATGCACTACACACCCATTTGCACACTATTCAAAATGCTACAAAGAAGTAAGAGGAGCATGGAGTTTTAAGAAGTTTGCACAAGCCCTGTTAAAGTATTTAACAGCATAAATGCTATATTTACCTGGACCACCCCCATGCAGGAATCCAGAAATATCGACCCCTTTGGTTCTTTAGATATCTTCTCATCTTTGTAGAAATTGAGGTTATATGACCCATCACCAAGTTGGAGTAGGTGGAAAAATCTTCTTTTGAATGACTAGTTGTGAACAATAAAATTGTATTAAAAATGACACACACAAAAACAAAGAAGTGTACTACATTTTTGTATACAAACCCCCTGTCAAGAGACTGGTCTCTTTTTGTAGTCACTTGTCAATTCAAATAATGGTTCAGGCTGAGGCCCAAGCATAGATCATAGAATCTTTTCTCTGAGAACTGAGAACTGTAACTTCAAAGAATGAGATAAGGAGATGGGAGGTTGTCACAGGTGCAGGCAGACCATTAGGCCTAGCAGTTTCAAGGCCAAAATAATCCAGCAGGACCCATTCCATCTTGTTCATGCAGGACTTACGGACCAGGGAAGGTGCTTGCTGGTTGGACCCTATAAAGCTGCAGAGTATATGGTCCCATTAGGGCAACCCACCTGACTGGTTGAGTCACCTGGCTAGCAACACAGTTGATTGGTCAAGTTACATCACTGGTCATATATTTGATTGGTTAATTAGAATCATGTCAACATGGGTCATCAGACATAAAAAAGGATTATTCAGTCTAGTTTTCACCTTTTGTCTCTATGACATCTAACTTTGGGACACTTCTTGATTCTGGGTATGCCTGGGCGGACAGAGCACATGTCTGGAATTAGATTCTGAAACTATACTGGACTCAGTCTTGCCAGGTAGCATCTGGATTTAGAACCAATGCTTTAAAAAGTGCTAAGGTTAGATATTTAGCTTCACTGTTTTATCCTTACAATTCACCACTCTTTTGTTTTATATTCCTTCCCAACCTTCAATCTGAATACAGTACTTTAGCCCATATTAGCTACAGCTACCAGAATAATTGTTTTCCGAAACTCACCTTGTAAGGGTCGCAGCTTGCAGGGCTGACTTCTTGATCTTAGACTCAGGAGAGCTAGAGGCTTAATCCTTTGGTCTCTGGCTAATGGGGTAGTATGGGGACTGGTGGTAGCACTACCCTGGTATGTATGAATTCACACTTCAGCTCTTTTGATTTTGCCTTGACCAACCTGTCACCCTTAAGGAGGACTTTAGCCTTCAGGTCCTTAATACTCCCCAGGTACTTAAAACATCATCTAACACACTTGCTCAGTTCACATGTAATTGCCAAACCATGGTTTGGCCAGCTGTGTCCAGTAATCAGGCTTATGTGTGTAGCTTTCCTCGCTTCTCTTCCTGAGTCTTAGCAAACCATAGTTTGTCATTATACATAGACTGGGCAAATTATGCCTTGGTGAGGAACAATAAAGGAAGAAAAGAATCACATCGCAAGGAGATGGGGAAGGGAGAGTGAACCTGGAAGACTGGGAACAGTGCAAACAACTGAGATGAGATGCTGTCAGTTTCCAAGGTATTCTCTGGATTCTGGCCACTACACTACAAAATGTTACATAACCACAACTGATACTGAAATCAGTAACACTTAACACATGTATAACTGGGCACATCATTGCAATCCACTAAGAGTTTGTAAGCAGAGGAGATCAAGCATACCCTCATAGTCACACTGATAGCACTGTTCATGTTGCCTTTGTACAGCCATCCTTGTTTTGTAATGCCCCCTTTCTGAGACCCTAGGGATGCTGCATCCTGTTTAAAGAGAAGTAGAGACAGTATTTAGTCCTTTACTTATATATGCTTACATGGTTTTCTAAAAATATCAAAACAATCCATAATAGAAGAAGAGGAGGAGGAGGAGATTGGATTTATACCCCATCCTTCACTCACTTGGAGTCTCAGAGCGGCTTACAAACTCCTTTCCCTTCCCCTCCCCACAACAGGCACCCTGTAAGGTAGGTGGGGCTGAGAGAGCTCTTTCCCAAGCTGTCCTTGAGAACACAGCTGGTACAGAGCTATGGCTTGCCCAAGATCATCCAGCCAGGTGCAAGTGGAGGAGTGGGGAATCAAACCCGGCTCTCTCAGATTAGAGTCCGCACACTTAACCACTACACCAAACTGGCTCTCGAAGGGAAATCCATGACTAAAAATCCATGACTACATCATGCTAAGACAAAGTAATTTTTATGTCACTAACAGAATATTTGTGTCTGGTTTTTTTTCCTATGCAGACCTGACACTCAAGTTCTCTACCAGAATGGAGGGAGGGGCTTGCAGAAACAAGCAACGTCCTTGGCTCCCTTCTCTGGCAAAAAAGTATATTTTGTTTAATATATATTCATGCCCCATAAACAGAAACCCAGGTTTAGCCTGACACAGTCCAGTGCCTCATGTAATTAGTTCTCCAAGTAGTAACAACCTACCAACATTCTGCTGGATCTTAAGGGTGCTGTGTGGGGCATATACTGTGAACTTGCCACAGAGTACAGTACCCCTTTATGAGAAGGCCTGTTCATATTTTTGATGTGTCAGCACCACTCTAAGATTAGTAACATAATAGCCAAGTTCTACCAGCAACGCTGATAGCAATTTCTGACAAAAGATTTTAATGACGACATCAATCAAGACTTCACCATTCAAACTTTAACCCAAATTAGACCACTAGGTATTCCAAAATGAGGAAGAAAACATACAAAACAAAACAAACACAACCCCACAGGAACACTGCGTTATTTGAAGATCTATTCACTTCTCTGCAAATTGTTCTGTACTTTTTGATATTACTATTTTAGATCAAACTGTGCTGCCTTTACACGTTTTTCCTTCAGCACATAAGGCAGGGTATGAGAATCAGCTGTCTACTGTGAACTGTGAATGCACTTCAGACCACACCATCTGTTAAATCAACAGAAAGCAACAGATGCCAATTATGCAGTAATTTTACAACAGAAAGTTGTTTCCTGGTTCCTGGAGATCAGGTCATTTCCCCATCCCAGTTACATACAGGGCATGTTTCCAATCGCTTTGGATCAAACAAAGAACGCTGAATGCTGATACGATCATTGTGCCATATACAACCTCTTACAAAAATATCTGTAATCCGTACTAACAAATGACCTTTTCAAATGTTATTTGTTTAGCATTTGCTATAGAGGTTTGATTATACTTCCTCTAGTTTCTACTCCAGATTAGAGAACTGTAGTTTAAGAGATCTGCATCAAAATAAACATGCTGTTTTTCACACTTCAGCTGAAAAGTCCTCAAAGCAGCTCACAACAGTGTAAAAGTACTATTAACTATTTCTTTCCCTTCCCCTCCTGTTCCCAATATATTATGGTCCCTGCTGCTGAGTGAGTTATGTTATGGGTTGTAGCCTTGAACACTCTTCTCCTGTGACACTCTAATGTGAGACACCTACCTGCTAGTGTCTGGACTGATTGTTAAATACCTGTCCAAGAACTACAACAAATCAGCACAAGTGCAGCACAACGGAGTCTAGTGCTATCACCACCTCTGTACCTGACGACAGAGATAACAACTGATCCTGTTTGCAAGGCACATTGGTGTACTTCCAAATATGATTAATGTAGAATATAGTGCACGCTGCACAGATTAAGTTGCACATCTAATACAGAGCCAGCCTGTGAGTTAGTTTTGCTCAAGTTCTCTACAAAAGAATTCATGGTGCAGAATTCCTTTTTTCCCATTCCTATACTTTTAATACTCTAGCAAACTTGAGGGGGGGAATCCAAAAACTCCCCAAAAGTTTATTCTGGGGTATTTATTTATATCTATCCTGCCCATCCCGCGAATGGGCTCAGGGTGGGTAATGTCATATTATAATAAATACAATTAAAAATTTAAAAACACAGTATAAACATTAAAAAACAGCTTAACAGCAGAAATCAGCTGCCTATGAGAGATTCTGGCCCGGCTGGTACAGATGAAATAATGGCCAGTTATCAGTGGGTGGGTGACAGCAACCTCAGGGATGCCATATATGGATGCCCACTGCCTCAGCCAAAGGCCTGGTGGAACAGCTCCGTCTTGCAGGCCCTGCAGAACTGAAGAAAATCCCTCAGGTCCCTGGTCTCAATAGGGAGCATGTTCCACCAGGCAGGGGCCAGGGCAGAGAAAGCCCTGACCCTGGTCAAGCCAAGACAGACGTCCCTTGGGTCAGGGACCACGAGGAGATGTTGATTCTTAGAGTGCAACACTTTTCAAGGTATATACAGGAAGAGGCAGTCCCTTAGATATGTTGGTCCCAGGCCGCGTAAAGCTTTGAAGGTTATTACCAACACCTTGAAGTGAATCCGGTACTCAACTGGTAACCAGTATTTCCACTCCAAGACAAATTCCTAGTAACTTGGGATAACAATATGTCCCACATTTTTTGTGTGTGGTAGCAGAACTTAATGTGTTTCACACTATCCAAACATCCAAGGTGTATAAACACTTTCACATAAGGTTCAATGTTTCTTTTGAGCAAATTCTCCACTCTGTTTTTGAATACCAAGTAACTCACACAAGTACTGTTCCTTCATAGAGCAATCTTTTGCCCCAGTTTTAAGCAACAACTATGCATTGAACCTAAGAGGTTAGAAAACTTATGAACTTCCATGAATTTCAAAGGAAAACATGTAAAATTATTAATTTCTGATGTTGTTAGTATATTGGGGTATTATTCTGCCCAAATAACAGCTCTGTTATGAGGTAAATAGGTAAGTAGGGGTGTATCTCTCCAGAGCATTTAAAAGTGCTTCCCTGGATTCAGCTTTTCTGTCAAAAATCCTCATGGGGTATTTTTGTACCCCAATCCATTATGTGAGCTAGTCAAAATCTGATAAAGGCAGAGGAGTACTGTAGTTTTAAAAGTCAGCTGGTCTGCAGTACCTATGGCATTTCTTCAACAAGCAAGGCTCCATAGTCAGGGTATTTGGTTTGTTTGTTTTTTAATTATGGTCAGTAACAACAGGACTTATGTAAGAAAGGTCCCAGTCCTGTCAGCAGCTGTATAATAGTTTATCACCATCAACCTACTCCCTCTGGGTTATCAACTTCATTCATTTTTCATTCATTTCACTCTTATCAACTTCATTCACTTAAGGGGAGCTCCTTTGTATTCCCAGTAAGCTCCGTGAATAAACCTGATCTACAGGAGCAAAGGAATAAATAAAGTAGATTAACCATTGAAATTAGTGGGAAATCTTCTCTGAGGATCAGAGTTTAATGTGTATCTAAATGCTTCTGGTGCCCAAAACAGATAACCGAACAAGGCAACCCATCAGCCAACACATTTCAGCATGCTTCAGGCATACTAGTAATTTCTATTGCAAGTATTTATTTTTTACTTTGCTATTTTTGTATCTGAACAGCAAAATGAAGCAAGAAATCATACACTTACCTCATCTTTATCTGCTTCTTCATCAACTTCATACACATGAACTGGAAGTTTTTCTAACTTGGTTCCTTTGCTATGGAGGGGAAAAAGCCCAGATCTCATAACAGAAACTTCAGTATCAAGGCAGCTTCACACACAACTGGCCACAGCTTTTCAACATGCACACACATGAAAATAAACATATACATAGATGTGCCTGCTGTTTTTTGGAAAGAAGACGCCATGCATGAAATCATCCTAACATCCTTATCACAAATATAGCTGATTCAAGAGTTGTTTGGATCTCCTCACTGAATAGCTCATTTGTAACAGACAGCAAAACAGAGATCAACCACAGTTATGGGAGAAAAGGAAGAACATTTTGTACATATTTGTCATGTCATGAACAGAATAGCAATCTTGATGCCAACAGAATGACCACCTTTACCTTTCACATAAGCTAACAGGTCTACCTGGATTCTATGTTATATGGTACAGTCTACATTCTTCCACCCACCTCTCTGCAACAGCTGTACTCATCTTCCCACCCCAGAACTATTTCCCATCTGATCATCAAGCAGTACACCATTAAATAACCAGCTGCCAAGCCTGAATTGCAAACTCTGTGAGTGGACACTGAGAATAGCTCCTTGGCACCCCCCTGCAGTTGGGGAACCTGAAAGGCCCCCAAGTCCCAGACAGTCCAGTTATCTACAATTATTTAAAATCTTAATCTGGGGCAGTTTTGACATTAGGTTTGAATCTGAATTGCTCATTCATACAGTAGCCTTAGCACTTTTTGTCATTTTAAAAAGATCTATCTGTCTGTCTGTCTGTCCGTTTGTTTATTAAATCTCTACCCCGCCCTCCCAGCCAAGGCCAGAAATCAGAAAGGAATAAGGCTCCATTAATTTGCCACTTAGATTAAATGCTGCATGCTGTTTCTCTAAACCAAGGAGCCTTGTGCATGCATACAAATACCTTCATATGTGTAAAGGTGCTCTTCCAATTGCACCTATTCATACAGTTTCAATGGCAGCTCTGTAAAATCCCTTTAATTTTAAGAGCACCTTTGCACATATCCTGGTAACTGCAGTAAAAAGGAGCTCTTTCAAAATCCTACATATGTGGCAGTTCCCACTTCAACCAGTTTTGAGTCCAGTGGCACCTTTAGGACCAACAAAGGTTTATTCAAAGTATGAGCTTTTCGTGTGCACACACACTTCTTCAGATCATATTTCCAGATCTTTCACAATATATGGAAGCCAAAAGTAAAGAAAACCGTTTTGCAGGTATACAGGAAATATTGCAGAAAATTTTACTCACGTGGGAAGCTGTCGAAACTCTCCCGAGTAGTCTTCATATTTATAATTGACAACATGCCAGTCTGAGTTGTATGTTTTAATGCACTTTTTAAAAAGGAGAGAGCATACAGTACAAAAGTTCAGCAGAAATTCTTTACATACTGTGTAATTTTCTCATGCAGTGAAAAAGCCTTTTGCTTAAACTATAGTTTTTAACACAGTGCCAGTTAAAGAACACACACTTTGATGAACTTCTGTTACTGGTTTTAAAGCACTTGACATCTCTAAAAATGAAGGATACAATTTTTTTGAAACAATAACATTGTAAAACTAAAAGCTTACTCATATGTTTTTCTAAACATTCGATCAAAAACTATATCATGAAAGAAAAGTTTGGATCATATGGCTCTATTTTTAATCTGGCTACAAACTCTTAAACTTAAGCTCTGTGCTTGAAGTGTAGCCGTCCCAAGTAGAGGAAATACATTTGCACTCCACCCATGCTGCACTAACAGTTCTCATTTATTTTGGCTCTGGCATTAGCTTATCTTGTGAGTTCAGTCAAAAACATTATACAACAGTTATGTTAGTAACTAATTTGTCATAAAAGTTAATTTAGTAGCTCTCATAGCTAGCCTTGTTCAAAGGTGATACAAAATGAACCACACAATTTTCATCTTATAAAGTACAGAAAAACAATGTGACAGTTTAAAATGTGAAAAGACTGGTATTTCACATTAGTGTTTAAATCAACACATTATGGTAGGTTAAAATCAGAAGAAAATTGAGACTGGGAAGGGCAGCCACAAAGAAGCTAAAAAAGATTGTGTCACTGGTTTCAAGATCAAGTTAATTCATGCCACAGTATTCTCCATCAATATGTATGGGTCTGAAAGTTGGACAATGAAGAAAGGTGACAGGAAGAAAGTTGATTCATTTGAAAAGTGCTGTTGGAGGAGAGTTTTACAGATACCATGCACCACCAAAAAAAGACAAATAAGGGGGTTCTACATCAAAGCAAGCCTGAATTCTCCCTAGAAGCTAAAATAACTAAAATGAGGCTATTGTACTTTGGTCACATTATGAAAAGACAATAATACTAGGAAAAGTTGAAGGTAGCAGGAAAAGAGGAAGACCCAACATGAGATGGATTGACTCCACAGCCCACAGCCCTCAGTATGCAAAACCTGAGCAAGGATGTTAACAAAAGGACATTTGGGAGGACATTAGTTCACAGGATTGCTGTATGTTGGAAACAACCTGATGGCACTTTAACACATACACAAAGATCAGTTCCAGTGGTAATAAATGTATTGAAGATGGGAATGACAAGCCTGAGTGCATTTGTAATGTTCTGGCATGGTATGTGTCATGATCTGTGCTGGACTGGGAGACAGGTAGTGTGGCCTGGGCACAGGAGAGACCTGTGTAGGAGTGGAAAGCAGACAGCCTACAATCCCCATAACGCTTAGCAATGGTGGTAACCAATGGGAGTTCAGGGATTGTGTGAGGAGACTTAAGCTTTGTGAACTGTTAAACTGCGTTCTTTTCTCTACTGCAGGCTTTCCTAACACCGAGTAAAGCTGAGGGGACAGTCTGGGCTGGGAGAAAGATACCTCACTTGGGACAGAGTGAGTGCAGGCACTGGCCTGGTATATAAGGGCAGTGGGCCTTGAAGTAGTAAACAGTTAAGAAACAGCTAGTCGCGCTAGATTCATTTACTTTGCCTTTAAACACTGTTATTGATTTTAATGCACCTTGTCTCGTTTTCCCTGCCCCAGTATTGTATTAGGAAAACCTTTTTGTTTAATTGTTCTCTGCCTGGTCATCACGCCTTTGTTTTCTCGGTTTAAAAGGGGCTTGGGAGGGTACCCTGGGCCTTCTCAAGAGACCCTACGTCCGGGGGGGGGGGGGCGGTGGCAGAAGGTGGCAACCTGCAGGGGTCATGACAGCATGTAACCAAAATGTGAAAATAAACTTCCAGAAGATAGTAGAGAAAAATTGATATTTAGTGGTTAAACATATTATCGATTCAGATGTTTAAACAATTCATGGAAACGCCCATAAGGATACAAAGTTATATAAATTGTTGTCTTTATTTGAAATATAAACAACTGAACCAAATCTTAGATGATGTGTTATTTTATACCAGTCAGTGCTTTGAGGACAAGGTATTTGAAATATTCTTACCTGTATCTACTGAGGATCATAATATAATATAAGGCTTAACATCAGAGCAATTCTTTATTTATGAAACATTTATGAAAGAGGACTTGTTCGACACACAGATTTATACTGTCTGTAAAACTATCAGTATTGTTTTGCTTGTTTTTTCCATGGAAATACCAACTCAGCATGACACAATATGTATTTGCCTGTACAAAATTGCCAGATCTTTTGTGTCTGTTTTTATTTAATAAGAATTTGGGTGGAGGAGTGGAAATACTGCAGGTCTGAGTAGAGTTGAATATACAATTTGCCAATACTTAATATGCTACAAACGTAGAGGCATTCACAGCAGTAATGGAGTGCCACGTGAATCTAGTTTTCTGCACACTTGTTTCCATTAGCTGCCATTGTCTTTACTATAGAACTGGAGGGCTTTAAAAAAATCAATAATTATTACAGTGCTATAGGGATTTGTTATAGCACTATGTTGTTGTAGCACTACAAGTAAAATAAAAATATTTTGTAACATCTGGCTTGATAAAGTGTTCAGGTGAGCCTTAAAGCCTGCATACTGTTATGTGTCATTTCTTCTGTCCTAATAAAATGTATTACAGTAATTGTGTTCTTTTTATTATTATTATAGTGCTATAGCAACTGCTGACGCAACTCCCTAAAAAGAGAAACCCTAAAGATCTCCAGTGCTACAATGGGGAAAATGATAGCTGCTAGAGGCTGAAGGAAAGAAAATGGTGCTGACATGGCTGATGTCTTTGAAAATGAGCACCTTCCCATCCTGATGGTTTGATATGGGACTGTACTTTTGTGGGGTGGAGGGAATAAATCAGCCAAAAGCACTTTGAGGGGAAAACATACCAAGGATGGGAAAAAGATTAGACCATTATATTTTGTGGAAGCCCCCCCCCCCCCAGCGCACCAGTTTGGTAGGCAAAGTAGAAGAAAACATCTGTGTAAAATCATTTTCTCTGAAATTTACATTTTAGCTTACACATTATACAGAAGCAAGGATCTAGAGAAACATAACACTGAAGAACAGGAAGAATTTACGTCATTTACGATACAATGAGAACACCTCTTCTGTGCTTCTCTCTGCACAAGTTTCATTATTTTGTATTATCAGATGTGACGGAATGAAAAATCTGGGACCAGCAAAAATGTAAACCCAGAGCATTTCTGAGTCACATGACTAAGTGAGGAGGGGGCCATTTAGCTCCGAACACTCAGTGACTGACACGTAATGGGCACAACTGACAGTTGGGAGCGGACAGTTGGGAGAGTGAGTTGAGAGGGGGAGTCTGTGAGAAGACGCTCTCTTGGTAGCTCTGTGTGAGCTTGGTGTGGCTATCTGTAGCTCTGTGTGAGCAGCATAAAAGACCAGTTGAAGCAGATAACTGGTGCTGGATAGTCTGGTTCATGGGACAGTGAACAGTCTAGTGAAAGTAGAGCACATAAGCGGTCACAAATACAAACTATATAACTCCTGAAGAACCTGGGATAGGTGGTTAAGTGAGGGCTGAGGCAAGGACGGTCAGAGTTTGGACAGCTGGTTGGTGGTCAGTTGGGACTCAAGGAAAAGGGCCAAAAAGCCAAAGTAAGTGTATTCTAAGCAAAACGTGCCAGCCTATAAAGAAACTAAGTGTCAACTATATATACATCCTCCATTCCCCTGTTTGGTTCTGGAAATAAAGTTCTGTTTTGTTGTGAAGTAAAAAGCCTGATTGCCTGACTCTCATAACCAACACCGAAGATATCTAGCAGTGGTCGTCAATGTACCTAGAAAGCAATTTAAAATAAACCCTGAAGAGACTATAAGGTAGATAGAGGGTGCTGGTCAGTAAAGCAAAGTCAAGCCTGATCAGTCACCTCACAGAACGCCACAAAGCAGCAGATTAATAGAGGTGGGCGTCATATCAGACTTTTAATTTAATAAAGCTCTTGGGTGAAAGGTGGCTAAAAACGCATTATATAAATAACTAGATCCATGTTAAAAAGATTTTGCTACCACCAAGTCCAAGTACAGTGCTCTAGAAGAACTTTCATCTCAAACTGGATTCCTTACATACGCTTTGACCATGCTCACCTTTCAAACTGTTTTGTATCTAGGAAATATTTGGCAAATATACATGCTGTAATACAATTAAACACAAAGATCAGGACCCTATCAGCTTTTTATTAGCAGAAGCAGACGGAACCCACACACAAGATTGCTCCTCTTCATTCTTACACTAATGAAAAACTGGAAGGATCCAACCAAAACAGTAGACATTTAGTAGTATGTACATAAAGTGGTATTACCTCGGTTACAAATAAGCTATGAGCTTCTTTCTCTGCATTGTCAGGAACTGTAGAGCATATATATTGACGCTGTCGTGTCAGTATTGCTGTCTGTTAATGAGAAAAAGTAGATTAACTGCAAAAATTAGTTGTATCTATGACCCCTATTTAAAATTTAAAAATAACTGACTTTCAATCAAATAAAATTGGCAAAGTAGCTTACTGCAATAATTTTTAAATCAGAATTACACTTCACCAATTTCCCAACACATTATTGCATTCTGAGTTACTGGTAATGTTCCTGACTCTACAGTGCAATCCCTGACATTAATGTTCCTAGACTGTCTACTTATAAAATACAGATAATGGTGGAAATTTCTATGGCATTTGTAATCAGAATGGTTTGGTTTCCTGTTCAGTAATTTAAGACTGTTATCATTTTAAAGGAAGGAGAAGGAAGTCTGAGTTTTAAAAAATTCACATGCTTTTTGAAAATGTAACTGAAAAGGATTTTATTACAGTATTTAGCACGCCTCCCTACACAGAAAAGTAAGACATATCCAGAAACATAAGTAAAACCTGCTCACTATTCACTACTATCTTTTTAACAGTCAAAGGACATATCCAGGGTGATACAAAATTAGAAATAGTAAGTATACTCGGCAGCTGCTGCAATTGACCTGTGTCACAGCCTCAAACAATTCAAAAATATTCTCCCAAGATGCAGAATTTCCAATATCTCTAGGTACCATTACTCCATGGCTGTAAAGCCCCTTAGCCATCTTTTAGCCATCTATCAAAATTCCTTCATTTTACAAGTAGTATTTATTTAGTACATCAATAACAGCAGGTATTAAGTGCTGCGTGCTATGTCCCCCAAAAACTTATAAGAGGTCTCTTGTTGATTTTGTTAACAATTCTAAGATGGCATTAAAGGAGTCTCACTAGGATGTGTTATTAGCACAAGATATTTAGCCTTTTTTTTTGTTTGAGGCACACATTCCATTGTTTGCAGTCGCACCTGTTTCCTGCATTCAGTGCGGTCTTTCCATGGATACGATACATATTTCTTCCTGTTTGTAGCAAAAATAGCACTATCCAAACATAAGGTTAATCTTACCTCACTCACCTCTTTACAAAGGACATCCTTCTTTAAAACAAGAGCCATTTACAAAATATACCTTGAAAAATGTCAGCGACCCATGAATAATAAAAACCAATCCACTGAGAAAACTTTAAGATAATCTAAAAACCCAGCATTTATAATCAAGGGTTGACAGCAAATTTGAGTACACAGCAAATCTGAGTATAGCTGTGCCATAACATTTTTCCATTGTACCTTGCATTCAAAAGAAACAGACAAAAAGTGAAAATCCAGACCTTTTTTAATTTCAAGATTCAGTTAAAGTGGCTGTTTACCATGTAGTCTCAAGCACTCATGGCAAAAGCCATAATACTCAGTTCTCTCAGCTCCACTAAATACCTTCCTTTTTTCAAGAGTTTGTACTGCAAGATACTTGGCCTATGACAATGATTACTGTTCTTCTAACTTTACTGCCATATCCTCTGCTGGTTCCTTGATTTCTCCTTCCTCAGGATTAAGTGCCTTGCATTGCCATCACATAACCATTGAACAGCAAAACAGTAGATCTTTTAAAATGGCAAGGAGTGCCAGATTTTCAAGAGTGGGAAAATATTCCTCATAGATTTTATCTTTTAAATGCAAGACTGACCTAATCACCCTTGCAACTAATTATAGTGAAAGCCTGATTTTAAAGATAGCATTATTCGTAAGGCATCACTGCTACAGACAATAAAAGCCAGCCTGTAAACCAAAACAATAAACCTTTCAAACTATCTCACCACCTCTGCAGTTCCACAGTAGCTGTGATAATGCATTGCCTTACAACAATGAGGGACAGGTCCCTCATGCTACTGTGTGCGTACAGGGCATCCTTTCTACAGAAACAATGGCATATGAACTTGAAATGTCACAGCTGCATCCATGACAGCTGAAAAGCTTCCAGGATGGTGTGTGGTTACAAGGCTTCATTACAATGCCAAAATGACAATGGTGGCTAATTCCAGAGCAGTTACAACAATCTCACACACACAGCCTGCTCATGAACCAACAGACCACCACTTGTTCTACTGTTAAACTATGTATCTGTTACACCACCAAACATAAGACAGGACAGAATGCAACAGCAAGCCTAGGCTTTAAGTGGCTTATGAATGTAGTACAAATGTACGAAACAATGGTACAATTTAACAATGCATATAGAAATACTAAAATATTATTAAAACAACAGTCATGTGGTTCAGTGTATAAATACCTAATTCCAGTATCAAAACAAATGTTAATTTACAAAAATATAGGTTTAAAAGTACATATTGTCTCTGTATATAAGAACCAATACTAAATGAGTTTTGGCACAAGGCCTTCGTCAGTGGTATAAATCAAACTGAACACTTCATTAACTGAACAATTAAATACAGAAAACTGACCATACAAAGAACAGACCTGAAATGAGAGAAAAAGAAAAATAAGTAATAATTATCTCAATGTTTGATGGGAAATAAAATTAGCCACCTTACTCACACTAAGTTGTTCACCATGGAGAAAGCGGTATCAAATTTTCTTGCAATCCAGCATGGGCAACTCATCAAGATGCTATCCATACTTTATGCATGGAGACCATATACACTTTTAAACCTGTATTTTTGTAAATTGACATTTGTCTCGATACTGGGATTAGATATTTATATGCTGAACTACATTATTATTGTTTTTAACTATATTTTAGCATTTCTTTACACATTTTTAAATTAAACACCATTGTTTTATGCATTGTTCCAACCTCTTTGGTTAACCTTCTTCCTAGGGTTGCCAAGTCTGGATTGGAAAATACCTGGAGACTTTGGAGATGGGTCCAGGAGAGGGCGGGGTTTGAGGAGGGGAGGGGCCTCAGCATGATACAACGCCATAGAGTCCACCCTTCAAAGCAGCCATTTTCTCCAGGGGAGCTGATCTCTGTCAGCTGGAGATCAATTGTAAAAGCAGGAAGTCCCCAGGCCCCACCCGGAGGCTGGCAACCCTACTTCTTCCACAGGGTTGTGTTTTTCTCCCCTTTTTTTGATTGCATCCATTTAAGTGGCTTATACCACAGGCTTTGATGTCTTTTGAAATATATTAAATAAAAGTATACAATGCCTAGAACCTTAAATTGGAAGCATAATCATTGTTTTATTCATATTCTGCAGTAAAAGAAAAATATCCTGCATTGAAAAGAGGCTTAAATTAAAAGTACAAGTCTCCCACCCAGTTTTAGCTTATCACACAAAAAGTGAAGTTCAGATTTAATTTGCTCTGTAGTTTATGTAAAACATTTCTTCTGAGCTAAATCTAAAGACAATAAAAATGTACTTACAGAAATGGCAACTAGTGAGAAATCTGAAGAATGACTTCAGCATAGATTATGAGCAGCCTATTATGCATTATAAATTTAAACTGGCAATTGTATATTAAAATTCTAATACACACAAAATGTATTTATACAGAAAATGTTTAAAAAGCTACCTGGAAGTCATCATAAGGGAAGAGCAGCATCTCACGCAAGGCATCGTTGAGTATTTGTGTCTTCTTCTGAACAATGACATTTTCATAGTCTATTGGCTCAATCAGCTTTGGTTTTGCCTATATAGCAACAGAAATATTTTCATGAATGAAGATGCACCATTTTTTCTCACACATAAACAGAGGCCATATGAACACTGATGGGCTTTTAAATGAAGTTGCAATGTTCAGTGAAGCCCAAGAACTGAACAATATTAAGAAAAATACAACACAGAAGTACACTCAACATTTGAGAAGACATAATCATATGAAGTGGGAATATGATGAAACGTTTACTTCAGTTCCAGATTTATAAATGTCATGCACTGCTTTGGAACAGAAATAATGTTTCTTTTATATCAGTTCATTACTGTATTGTTATTAAGTTGACATTTGGTTATTTTTTTATCTAGTCACTGCATAATCAAATAGTCAGCCTACCTGACTACAGCGTTCAGCACTGTGCACTATTTATTTATTTAAACTGGACAAGCACTGCTAATCTCAACAGCCTGATTTTGATTTGGATCCTATATCTTGGCTCCATGCATACTTCTCCCTACAAGCTACGGTGCACACTTCTACTGCATATTTCTCTCTAGAGCTACAGTGCACACGCCCTCTGGCACTTCCACTGGCACAATTCCAATGTTTTTCAATAAGCCTCGAAGTGTTTACAGCAAAAAATAGCGACTCCTGAAGCACCCAGAGAGAAGCATTCACGGAGCAAAAGTATACAACCTAAACCATCTTTGTGCACATGTATGTACACAAATACATTAAAAGATGGTCTATATATAAATATAAAAGTTTTATATATTTATTACCAGTTTTATATATTTATTAAAAGTTACCCAGTATAAAAGGATGTAGAATTATACTTTCTATGTCTCCAAGGCAAGAGATGCCATTTTATAGACTCTGAATAATAGCACTTTGGATCATGAACCCAAGTAAATTTCTTGTTACGTTGGCCAATGCAATTATGTAATATTAGACTACTAATAAGCATATTAGTACTAAAAGTTGTATATCAATATCTTCAAACTTAAAAGGCAGCAGTTTATGGAAAAAACACATAAAGTTGTAGAAGCTAGTGCTAGTACTATGCAAGTGTGCTTTTGAACATGAATTCCTATTCTGCAGTTTTCTTAATTACCCTTATTTCAAAATTTGTTTGTATGCAATTAATTTGCATTTTATTCTTAATTCCATTCTGACAGTATTTAAGATTGCAGCCTACTTAAATCAGAACCAACAGACAGAACTTTTATTAAAAGTTAGCAGTTTTCCCCCATTCCTGAACAATTCAAGTTTACCAAAATGTAAGACAAAAAAAACTACACTGGGATATGATTTTCCTAGAAAAGGCCATCATGAGCCCACATATCTAGCACACAGAAGAGTCAAAAGTTATTTCAGATTTTATATCTACCGCCTGGGAACATTCCTGTTAAACAAAATGTAATACTGGATAGAGTTCAAAAGAACAAAATGTTACATTTGGAAAGAATCATTATCAAGGAGAGGCTAGAGAACTAGGAGTATGCAACTAACAAAAACAGGGTTTAAAAAATACTGCACACAATACATTGTTATAGAAAGGGAAAATATGCATTAGTTGTTTGTATAGCATTAGCAAGGCATGCTTCATTCAAGAATAATAAGAACACCCACACACACAGAAATAAGCAAATGTTAGCTTTAAAAGCACATGACCGTTTCATTGTGAAAATACTAATTAATACGATAATCTTGATTGGGAAAAAGACTTTTAAGGATTGGGAAACAACCCTGAATCTTTTGTGACTGAAAAATACACTGAGCATGGCATACCACTAACTGCAATTGTCTTCTCAGGTACTTGATGACTGACTGGATAATTATATCTCAATGTACTGTAACTATATTCAGATATTTTCTCAGAAGCAACCAGAATCTGAACTCAGCTGAATCATTTGTAATCTATTACTCACCATCATGGTGATGAAATTCCTTTCACAACAGAAGGCTAGTTTAATACAAGAACATGCAGGAAGGATATTGGCTGGTCTTAAATCAAAGAGTCACATGGGAAAATGAAGAATTAACTTTTCATTCCAAACTCTCCCAACTTTCCCCTGCAAATTGTCTGGGGTCTTTTGATGATGACATCCACAATAAATTCTTAACACAGAAGACAAGACTCATTTTGTTGCATACCAAATGGGGGGTTGGAAAATTATCTGCCATAACTGGGCACAGACCTAACTACCCGCACTAGGATACTAATGTCCAATTCACCCTTCCTTGTCAGTTAATTCTACTACCATGTTAGTTAATTCTGCACAGTACCCGTGAGAAATATTTCATTAGTTTATCTCAAAGGGAAAAAAAACAAGGCTGCAACATCCATTAGCCCTGCATGTTAACTGCTCACCAACACTATCTGCAGCTAGTGATGATTAGGGGTTTGGAAACTAAACTTATGAAGAAAAGCTGTGGGAACTGGGAATGTTCAGCCTCGAGAAGAGGAGGTTGAGGTGGGACTACGATTACCTTTTTTAAGAATTTGAAGTGCTGTCATTTAGAGGAGGATAGGACACAGGCTGCAAAGGCTCAAATGGTTAAGACGCTGAACTGCAGACCGGAAGGTTGATAGTTCAGCAGTTCAAGACCCGAGTGCTGCATGACGGAGTGAGCTCCCATCTCTGGTCCCAGCTCCTGCTAACCCAGCAGTTCAAAAGCAAGAAATTGCAAGTAGATAAATAGGTACCACTTCAGTGGGAAGGTAACAGCATTCCGTTCGCCTCGGCCTCTAGTCATGCCAGCCACATGACTATGGAAATATCTTTGGACAGCGCTGGCTCTTCAGCTTGGAAACGGAGATGAGCCCCACACCCCTAGAGTTGTATTCAACTGGCTTTTAAGCAAGGGAAACCTTTACCTTTACCTAGGACACTGTTACAATTGGTAGTGGAGGACTGGACTCATAATAATGGGTTTAAATTACATGTGGGGAGATATTGGCAGGATATTAGGGGAAACTCTTTAACAATAAGGGCAGTTCAGTGGTGGAACTGGTTGCTCAGGGGTGTTGTGGGTTCTCCCTCCTTGGAGGTGTTTAAGCAGATAGCGGACATTTATTTCTCAGGAATATTTTAAGTCATTGTGCAGAGGGTTGAACTGGATGGTCTTTAGGTCCATTCCAACTTTTTGATTCTGTGAACAAGATTCAGTGAATGCCATGTAACAGTGAGCTCCAAATCAGTCATACCAAAGATCAGAAGCCAGCTATGGGGAAATGGGGAAATAGTGTATTAGTAGTATATGGCGAGTGTGTGTGTGTGTGTATACACACACACACACACACACACATTCTTTGTTCTCCCTGCCAAAGCAAAAAGCATTATCATAACACTTCACAGCATCAATCCACTATGGGGAGGAGTCAAATGCGATTAGGAAGGCTGTCCTCCATTAAGGGGACTAGCCCAGGCACCCCATTCCCCCTATTCAAACTGTCTTTTAAAACAATGCTCATTCCATTCCAAACTTCAAGGCACAAGCATAGTGCTTTTGTGATTCTCTAGATCAGGTACCAGATCTGTTACCAACACCAGCAGAAAGAGAAACTACTTAAAAGTTCTTAAGTGGAAAGATTTCCTCTGCACTCTTCTCAAACTATTGTTTTTACATATTTTTCCTGAAAACTCTTACTTCCTGTAAAACTTCCAATTGAGGCACATAATGGGAAGTTTCACTGTGGAACAAGCATTTTGTAAGGCTGTAAGAAACTTATAATGGCACCAAGCTCCAATAAAAGTATTCACATATAACATGAGATTTAATTGCAGTTTCCAGTCTCAGTGTACGAATACCCATATCCCAATTGCCCATCAACTAGTTAAGCAGCTAAAAAGAGTTTCTTGCTAGCATGGAAAGTTATATATTTCTACACTCTAAAGGAAAGTTATATTCCAGATTTCTACTTTTAATTTCAGACAGCTTTTCTACCTCTTTAGATACTGAAAACAATTTGATTAATGAAAGCAATCCTCTCAACTACATCTTCCACTAAAATTATGTTTTAATTGTTTCTGAAAGCAAGTAAAAATATCCTATTTCACCATAACAATGTGTTACAGTTGACATGCGTTCCCAAATCTGAGAGCCAAACTAAATGTGAGGGCATCCACAGGTCTACCTGTGGATGATGCCCACAGGTCCAACCTGTGGATGACATCATTTTTAAAGAATTTTAAAATGCCATGAGAGCTTAATCCTGATGAGGCCCACAATGCTGTTGGCTGAGGTGCTCTTTGTTCCATCCTGCACACCTTTTCAAAAGCTGAAACAGCTGGAGGGTGTGTGGTGTGTGTCTATTTCAGCACTTCAAAAAGTGGTGGGGGGAGGAAAGTAGTGCCTTAGCCTGCTGCACTGCAGGCCTGTTCAAGATTAGACTCTCATGGCATTTTTAAATTGTTTTAAAATGGCAGCAGCAACCACAGGTACAGCCCACGGATGCCATCATGTCTAGTTTGGTCCTCAGATTGCTGATAAAAAGAGTGAGGGAGAGACCACTTGCAAGTGAGAACTGCTGAAAGGGAAAGGGGATTCAACACTTTCCTATTGCGTCTGATTCTCCTAAATGTCTACTAGGCTGCAAAAAACAGTACAGAGAAGGAGGAGAAAGGTTAGAGGCATCTGCAATGGGGAAGAAGCAGTGAATGGGGGAAAGTTAGACATCTTCCACCCAGCAATTCTCTCCCACAAATCTGCACACATGTGCACGCGCACACACACTGTTATAATGGAAACACTGCAGGGAACCCTCTGTTTCTTTCATTAAATTCTTTCATCGTCTACGCATAGTTGCAAGCTTTACATTTACAGCCAGAATATATGCTACAAGTCTACTGCTCAGAAACTTATTCATACACAACTAATTTGTTAATTATTTCTGTATCCACATGTATTAGTAAAGAAAAGTTTAACATAAAACAAACAGTATAAAAGTAATTTCTCTTACCACTTCCTGGTAGTGTTGCTCAGGGGTCCTTTAGTAGAAAAAGAGGTGCAGGAGCTCATTAGCATACCTATTAGCATAACTCATTAGCATAACCGGCCGAATGTCAGTTTCAGCCCTATTATACCCTATGGGCCATTGAAGTCAAAGGCAAAAACTCATAGGGTATATGAGGGGCTGGAGGAGAGGGGGTTTGAGGGAGAGGCTCCAAACTTGCAGGGTACCTTCTGAGACTTCTCCCCGAAATACCCACCAAGTTTCAAGAATATTGGACCACGGGGTCCAATTCTACGGGGCCTCAAACAGGTTGCCCCATCCCCTCCATTGTTCTCTATGGTGGGAAAAAACGTTACTTTTTTTCCACCATAGAGAACAATGGAGGGAATGGGGGCAACCTGTTTGGAGGCCTGTAGAATTGGACTCCCTGGTCCAATCTTCTTGAAACTTGGTGGGTATTTGGGGGAGAGGTCTCAGAAGCTACCCTGCAAGTTTGGAGCCTCTCCCTCAAACCCCCTCCCCTCCAGCTGCTTTTAAAGCCGCCACCGAATTTCGGCGGCAATTCGGCGGCGGGCCAAATCAGATCAGAGAATCTGATTCGGCCTGTGGCTGCCCTACTGCCCACTCCTGGGCTGGTGGAGCAGCGCTCCACCTCGCTCCGGCCCCAAAGGACCCCTGGTGTTGCTAAGGTAATACAGAAAAACTCATTCCAAGATGTTTACTAATAATTTGTCATTACCATTACTATTTTTATTCAGGTGCTACTGATTTTAAATAAAGTTGCATTGCTTACTTTAACAGTAAAAGTGTTTATGCTCTCTTTGCTTTATATACTTTAATGTTCCAGTAAAGTTTCAGTGTTCGGAGTGTTGAGGTGTTTGTTGTGCTCAAGTGTATAGGGGAAAACAAGCTAGAGCTGAATCCAGACAAGACAGAATTGGCCCTGGTTGAAAAGGCTGATTTCTGAAAGGGGTAAATTTACTACCAAGGATGGTGTTGCTACACTTTTCAGCATATCCCTGTACCTACTGTTGTAGATGGAGAAGCTTGGTCAGTATTATTAGGAATGGTTTTCTTCAGTTACATTTGGCTAATAACTGCATCTGCTCCTGGGTACAGCCATCCTAGCCCTACCAATCCATGCTAGTTAACTTTAAAGCACTATAATGCACTCTACATGGGGCTGTCTTTCATGACAACACAGAAACTTTAATTAGTACACAGTGTAGCTGCTTGGTTGCTAATAGGCACTAGTAATTCTGCCATTCTTACCAAGACCTTGAAATATCTACACTGGCTTCTAGGCTGCTTGTGAATTCAACTCAAAGCACTGGTTTTGACCTTTAAAGCGCTCAGTACTCCAGGACCCACATACTATCTCTCCTAATATTAGCCCACAAGAGCAGTACTCTTATTATAACAGACATTGCTTGCAGGCCCAAAGATGAGGAAGATTAGGATGGTTTTAGCTCATACCTCATTTTTTCAGTGGCAGTTTCACTCCTTTGGAATTTGATCCCAAGGGGATCTCTGGTGAATTTTAGGGGGGAAATGCAAGGCTGAACTATTTAAAAGAGCCTTTGGAAACTGGTAGTTTACAGCCACACTGGTCGAAAACTAAAATCCAAAAACCAGTACTAGAATCCACGTAAAAAATTTTATCAGGACCAACAATGTGCAAGTGTTCATGTTCACCAGAACTCTTCTTAAGACTGGATGTTACCAGGAGAAAAAACGTTAAAGAAGGTATTTGGGAAGGGAGAATGCCTCAGGACATGATGTTAAGTCCTGTTAAAGCCTACATAGTGTGCTAGATACAGAGCAGATTCAAATGGAACTGGTTTCAAGTTACTCCAGGCAAGAGATAATAAATTGGTTACACTCCATAGGAAAATGTCCAAAGCGTGTTCTGATCTCTCTCAGAACCACTGGGACTCAAAAGTCCTTTTCAGAAGGGAGACTATAAATAACTTAGCAGTCATTGCATTAACTAAGGAGATAAATGTAAGGTGCTGCACAAGGTACAGCCAACTGAAGCCAAAGTAGATAGTTCTACCTCATGTTGCATTAGTATAGTCACGATATCTTGCTGGTCACACTGGCCTCCAGATGTCACATACCTTTGGAAATTCCCTTGTTCACAGTTGCTACTTTATGATGATTTGTTGTTTCTGGTTTTAATGTTTATGGTGTGCTCTCTGTATACACAGAAATCACTTTGAGTGTACAACAAAAAAGCAGTACCGAAATGTTTTAAATAAAGTGAGAACTAAGTGCCAAAGATTCTAGCTGGCTATACTTGTGTGTTTTTCCAACAGTTTAGAGTTACTTTTCTTTGGATCTTTCAATCCGTTCATAACTTTGTCCTTTATTTTCTTAAATATGGGCTTCTTTTTAAAAATTCATCTTAGAGGATTAGATCTGCTAACTTTGCTGTTTTCCCCATGTGCAAGGGATCATTCTCTGATATTGGAGGTTTTTCTATCAGCAGAAGAGACTCTTCTATCAGGAAAATTCTCTTTATAATGAAGGCAAGGGCTGCTGTTAGTGAAATAGATCCACAAGATCCCACTAGTTATTTACTATCCCAGAAACACTATAAGAGAACAATCTTACGTTTTGAGTGCTTTACATTTGACACTGAAGGATATTATTTCTGCCTGCCCTGTTCCAAACTCCTAAAAAGGTCTTCCAATTGGCAGCACCAAAGTTTGTCAAATTCCTCTGTAGGATGACCAGTTACAGTCATCAAAACCTCCATTAAGATCTTATACTACTTTGGAAACCAACCTTTTATATACATTTGTTTAGTTCTAGATCTGGAATTAGATATGAACGGTTATAGAAACTGTTTTTTTCTCTCTTAATAATCATCTGCTGCATTTTCTAGGAATATGCATGTTCAGTGACAGGAAGGATATTTCATCATTTCAAACAAAAGAAAATTAGGACAACATATTGACTTTGGCATTAGTTGCACTGACACTACCTCTTCCCAGGGAAACAGGATCTCTTTATGTTTTCTTACCGACACTTTCCATTCTATACCTTCCCATAATGGGAAAAGAGGTTCTATCCTAAAGAGTATAGAGCTTATATGTAGACTGATCAATGATGTGGTTATCATCTAATCAAATATATTCTATGTTTCTTCACATAATTTTTTCAGCATCATAATTTGGTAAGCACTATTTAGCTGTGGTTAAGAGGCGTTGTGACATGAAAAATCACAGGGTTACAATATAGTCCCATAAACAGGCCTGATACTAGATTGGAAAGGATTCAAGCTATATAAAGGTGCAATGTTTATCAATCCCTTTCAAAGCTCTCTACATGTAAGGTTGTAGGAACAAGACATATTTGTAGAATCTATTCTCTTTAGTATTAATTCAGGTTTTGCAAGCCTGACATTTTTGTTCTCAGACAGTGGTTGGAGGACACCATGGAGAACATGGATTAAAAGGAGTGCAGAAAGGGCCTTAGTCAATCACTACACCACATTAGTTTTTATGGAGAGGCTGTTATCGAATACTGGCAGCCAGTCCTGGGTGAGTCATGCAAGTTACATGCTAGCAAACTGTTCAGTGGCTGCTGCTAGGTCTGGTCCTGATTAGTCCTAGCTCAAAGGCCCAAATAGCCCTGGAAAAGCATTGAAGGCTAACAACACCATTTTGATTGCCTAGCAACAACCACTGTGGACATTTGTTTCTCAAAGCTGCTTCTATCATTTTGTACGATATTAATTCCTAAATGTTTTGTGTTTTCTACGATTTCAGCTTTTCCTGCAAACCTGGATCTTTGTTCAAGTTTCCAGAAAGATCTGTTTTGCCTGGCTCTAATCCCTGGATTTAAGTATCAACAGATTTGATGGTGATGACACTAGGGGAATCTTTTCTATTGTCTGATAATTTTGCAGTCTTCATCATATATTTTGACTGGTTATGCCAGTAAATGCACTTTCAGAGGGTAGCTGTGTTAGTCTGCAGCAGAATGCAGATATGTGACGAAGAGAGTCTTGACTCGCGAAAGCTTATATCCCCAAAATTTTGTTAGTCTATGGTGCTACTGGACTTGAATCTAGTTGTTAATAAAAGCAGCGACAACACTTCTTTAACTGGCTGAGGATATGGACTGTTTAATTGTTTTGTGGCCTGTTTAATTGTTTGTGCAGGGAATCCCTTGCACTTAATACTTCTGCATGTTGTTGGTAGACATTTTAAGGCAAAAATATTACATGCATTTGCTTTGAATTTGCCCCATTTTAAAGCAAAGGATTTACTTCTGAATAAGGTAGGATTATACTTTAAGAATATAACTCCTATTCACAATTCAATGACTGTAAGTTTAATAGAAACCAATGATATCCCACTGAAATCAGTACAATGAATAGAAGCCCAAACTGGATTTCAGCTTACTACGAGAACGTTCTATTTCCACTATAGCAAAATTCTAGAAGTTGAACTGTGTAAGTCTGTTTTTAGTATTTAATTGTCAAGGGCTAAGGAAAGAAAACAAACAAGAACCTCCTACACGGGAACTTCTGCTTGCACATGACATGAACAGACACAGAGCCAAGACTACTGGAGTGGCAGAACCAGATAATCAAAGTGCCTTGCTCCATCTTTCTTGTTCCCAGACAAGTTTTACTGTTGTCTTAGGTGAGAAAAAAAATCCAGCACATTACTAGGTTTTGTTCTGTCCTAGAAACATAACATGGACTAGGAAGAGCACCATAAATGATGCTATTAGCCAAGCAGCACAAAGAAAAAACCTATGAGAAAAACCTTTTGTTAAAAAAAGAAAAAAAGCCTAGGGCAAATTCTTCTGCAGTTTTTTCCTAGGTCTTCCAGAGGTTGCACAGACTACAGACAGCTTACGAGTTACCTACTGAACTAGAGGCCTACTTCTCTTTAAAGCAGAATTTCCTACAATTTACTCAAAGTAAACAGCATCAGAAGAAAGATTCAGGTAGGGTAGCCATGTTGATCTGAAGCAGGAGAACAAAGTTTGAGTCCAGTGGCACCTTTAAGACCAACAAAGTTTTATTCATGGTTTAAGCTTCCGGGTGCAAGCACACTTCAGCCGATAACAGCCACTGTGTAGAATAAAGTGTGCTTGCACACAAAAGCTTATACCATGAATAAAACTTTGTTGGTCTTAAACAGGGATCATTTCATAGTAAAAGAGCTGCAGGAGCTCATTAGCATACCTAATAAGCTATTAGCATAATAGCTCATTAGCATACGCCACACCCCCTGATATCACCGGAAGAGATATCAGAAGGGGAAGTGGGGGGGCATCTTCAAAAGCCTCCCCTTCCTTCCCCAGCCGGCCTCAGCGCGCCAGACGGAGAAGCCCCAGGGAGACATTTAAATGTTTCTGCGCACCTTCCTGCGCCCTCCCTAGCTCACCTGCCAAGGGAGGGGGTTGATGGACTTCTCTCTAGAGTCACGCCGCAGCAGCAGCGCGATCTCTCCATTCTATTCTATGGGGCCATAGAACAGAGTGGAGAGATCATACCGCTGCTCCCCACCCCCAGCCCACCTTGGCAGGCCAGCTGGGGAAGGGGAGGCTTTTGAAGATACCCCCCCTTTTGCTTCACCAGCCGGCCTGCCAAGGCGGGGGGGGGGGGGAAGCGAAGAGAGAAGGGGTTTAAAGTTTAAACCCCTTCTCTCTAGAGTTGCGCCACAGCAGCAGCGCTATCTTGCCATTGTATTCTATGGGCTACAGAATACAATGGCGAGATCACACCACTACTGAGGCGTGACTCTAGAGAGAAGGAGCTTGGGAGTGAGGAGCTGGGGAGCTGGAGGCGGGGCTGGTTGCCGTGGCCATTTGTGCCCACTCCTGAGCTCCTGGAGCAGTGCTCCAGCATGCTCTGTGCCCAAACGACCCCTGGTCTTAAAGATGCCCCTAGATTCAAAGTATCAGAACAAGTCAAAGAACATTAAGGATTCTGTAAAACAGCAAAAGAGTTTAGTGCAGCTACAGTGATGCAGCCCTGACCTGGATGCTGCAGGCTAGCTCATCTAGATAGATCTCAGAAGCTAAGCAGGGTTGGCCCTCATTAGTACTTGAAGCAGGGTTGGCCCTCATTAGTACAGCAAGGAAGTCCAGGACTGCTACACAGAAGCAGGCAATTGCAAACCATCTCTGAACATCTCTTGCCTTGAAATCCCCATGAGGGGTCACCATAAACCGGCTGGAACTACTTTCCATTACCATAGTGATGCAACTGAAGCATTTATTTTGTAAACTTCCGTGAGTACCCAACCATGACAAAAAGTCAGAAAATCTTATATCAAAGGAAAACTAGAAAGAAGGAGAAAAAGGATCAAATAACAGAGGGAATAAAAGGCAAAAAGGTGGCGCAGCGAAGATGCTGGAAAACACACAGGGACTGCATTAATATTCAGATCAAATTCAGTTACACATGGTGACAGATTTAAGATTTAACATATACTACTGAAAACATATTCACAATTATAATTAATTTCCAAACCTAGTAAAAAATAGTCTTTCCTAAACTTTCTTTGTAATTAAGATTTTTGTGACTCTGCACTGATGCAGCTAATCTATAGTAACTGAAGTTAACACAAATCTTTCATCCATTTATATATAAAAGAAGAAAGTCTCCTCACCGTAAAATCAATGCCCAGGCCAAACCCCTAGACCTAGAAAAATGAAATATGGGGAGAGCACTCCTACTATGACATAGATACTCACTAAGGAGGGATTTTTAGAAATTCAACCCCTAAGGGAGTCAAAAGGGGTAAAATAGGCTTCCCCCATTGCTTCCTATGTGGCTGCCAGGCTGCTGCCTCCTTGCACCCCCCACTCACTGATTAGTCAGCTGCAGAGCTCAGTGTGCTGAGATAAAAAAAGAACCAGTGACAGAAGACTGCAGAGAGCTAATGACAGTTGAGGGAATCAGGAACGGCCAACCACCTGTGAGGTGCAGCAATGCTGCTACACGCTCCTCCCCCCTCCCACACCTGACAGGCAGCTGTCTGTCAGGTGCAGGGTGCTTAAGGTCATCAGGGACCCCCCCCCCCGGCAGTAATGGCTTAGCAATCCTGCCGGTCCAGCCTCCACAATAGCTTCCAATACCCCTCCGCCTCCTATACTGGACAGGCAGGTGCCCGTTAGGTGTAGGGGAGTGGGTGGGATGCTTACAGCCATCGGGAAGGCTTGCTCAGCAGGATTGCCTTAGCACTGCTGCTTGCCCAGCCTCCCTGATGCCTTCAGACATGCTACCCCTCCTACACCTCAACCCTGCTAACTTCCCAGCCCAGAAGCTTCTCCTCAAAGTGGGGGCTCTGGTGATGCTGCTGTGGAACCTCAAATCACCCAAACTCTGCAATAGCATCAGACTGCATGTGAAGGCCCTGCACAGGAACATCATTGAGGCCACAATGCTCACTAGCAGTGCTTGGGGAGAATTGGTGTTCATACCATGCATACCACTCATACCATCAGAAAACCCCTTCAAGTTCAAGAGGCTGCAGTTCCCCCTCAAGGTGTGCTTTGCTATGACCATCAACAAGTCCCAAGGCCAGACACTGAAGGTGGCAGGAATTGACTTAACAGACAACTGCTTCCCACATGGAGGGTTCTATGCTGCCTGCTCCAGAGTGAGCTCACCAAGCAGCCTGGTGATCCTAGCACCTGAGGGCAGAACCACCAATGTGGTCTACAGAGAGGTCCCTCAGTAGAGAGAAAAAGGTTTTACACTACAGTCTTCTCCATTAGAATTCCTACAACTAATGTTAAATTTCAAGCTTCACATCATCAGTATTATAACTGGATTTATGGAACTTAAGTACCATAGCAAAGCACGGGTATCAGGATAGTTCTCTTATACAATAGGATCCCACTTTCAATGCAATATATGACTTGCTGAGTACAATATAACTATAACTGACAATGGCTTCCCCAAAAAGTCTTGAGCCTTAAAAAGCGGATTTAGAAACGTACTAAAGACCAAGAATTATATATTGTTTTTCTAAAGGTTGTATACATTTAGTCTCAGAGGGTAACCATGTTGGTCTGCAGTAGAACAGCTTCTACTGCCACTTTTAGGTGTCAGCAATGGAATCTTTCAGGTCGTTTCATTGCTGATCTAAGAGTGGCAGTCCTCAAACAGAGAAGCTTCAAGGGGAGATTACAATGCAAGATTGCTGAACTTGAGTTTACTCATGAGTTCAGAACAATGGGGGGGAAAACCCCAGCTGAATAGGGACATAGGAGTCTTATCTCACTACAGATGCTAATTTTCTGCCCCCAGCATTTCCCCTCTGCTGTAATCAAGCAGATTACCTCTGCATCCTGAGTTCCTTCTTTGCAACACACTTCCTCCTTCTGACTGGGATATAAGGACTCAGAGATCTTCATTCTGACTCTTATCTAATGAATACCCAGAAAATCTTATGCCCAGAAAATCTTGCTGGTTTCTTAGGTGCTACTAGACTCGAATTTACATTTAGTCTATAACTTTCATAAATCCTAACATGGGTTTAACCCAAAATAGCCAATTGTAAAATTTAATAGACTATTTAATATGTTGTAAAATATTACATTATTCTTAAATTAATCCATTGAAAGTTTGCAAAAGTAGCAACAAGAGTTGTTAAGCTATCCACTTTTCATATTATAGTATACATATGAATGGAGACATCAGAGCCGGCACAAGGTAGATTTTATAGTAAGCAGACATGTTATCGCTGTCCAAGTATCTAAATTATTTCATCACAGATACAGATGTTGGTTTACATTTATTCTCCATATACTTATAAACAGCTGTCTATGTGTGGGAGTAAGAAAACAGCAGCTCAACACAATAGTTACTTTCTGGATACAGAAGACTGCAGTGATGCAGAGGTAAGACTTTCCCGTCTGCAACAGAAAGAGCAGAAAAGGAAACTACATCTGTACCAAGTAAACTATGGTTAAGCCAATACTGAAGCATGGATAATGTATATCATAGTTTCTAGATTCATTTAAACCTTGTTTTACATTTCATTTCTGGCTAAACCTTGATTCATGACTAATACTTAAGGAAAACAAACTATTGTTCTATGGCTCCACAGGGTCTAGGGAGAACAAAGAGAAAGCTCTTTCCCCCCTACTGCTTTCTATTGTCTTGTTTATCTCATCCCTCCCCTTCTATAAAACACGAGTTCTAGTATCTTCTTCCTCAAGCTACACATGTATATACCAACAAACTAAAGCTGAATCCAGGTCAGTCCTGGATTAACCATTAAACAAAATAAGCCTGTGCATAGGACACCAAGGGAAGAGGGTCTCCCTGAAGATGAAAGATTTTTCTCAGTCATTCCTTCTGTTGTGGTTATTTATAAGAAATGATAGGCAGTGGAACCACTAGCACCAAAAGGTGGGGAGGACAGAGGGACAACTATGGGACAAGGCAGGTTGGATGCCTTGTCTCTGCTAAGTATAAAAGCAGCTTTGTTATACCAGGTAAGTTTTGAGGACTTGAAGGACCAACAAACAAATGTATGGACATTTTAAAAAGTAGGAGAAAATGTTTAAAGTAAAAAGAAAGTTATAAGTAGGCAACAATAAGCATTATTTTGCATCTTTTGATCCATGTTTATTGAAATGCTATACCTCTTCAAGGTTAGAAAGGAAAAGAATATAAAATGTTTTGTTTCATACAATCATGTTATTTCTCCATTAGAATTAAAAAACTGTCCACCAGCGTTGATTTCTGTAGAAAGAGGATTTTCAAAAATGAAAAGTATGCTCTTGAGATCACATAATTTCAGTAGAGATAATACAAGATCACATTTTGCCTTATAATCTTTGGGAGGGTGATTAAAAGTAATTTTCAATAAATTTTTATATTTGCATTTTTCCCTGATAACAATTTTATTAAAAATGAACTAAAAAGCACTGAAAAATCACATTTTTTTCATTGTTCTAGTTATAAGAAAATAATTTGCTTATATTGCTTACTGCTATTTAGTGTTACATAAATATTTGTTTAAGTTTATATTTAATATAGTTGTGGGGTCTGGCCTGGGAGACGGCCTGGAAGAAAACTGAGTTTTTAATCTCTTATTTCACCTTCAGCACTTATTGAGTCTTAATGTTTTGTCAGTTAAGCAATGGAAGGGCTGAGGGTCACCATTGTTAGGTTACGCTTAGGGCATTAGTTTGCCTTAATCCAGCCCTGGTCTAGGTTCTGGGTTCAGCACACTGTAGATGGAATTATAAACTCCACCTCCAAAGAAGCAGGTTTCCACTTGGGGAGTACTATTAGATTAGTAATTACAGATGAATGTACATGTCTCGTCTCTGGCACAATATCTTTAAAATTTTTGGCTGGAATATCAGCTTCCTTGTGGAAAAAAAACTGACCACCGTTACATGTACACCGAGGTTACTGCCATGCTTTCCACCTGAGGCTCTTCTGAAAAATGTATGGAAACTTAAATTGATTCAAAATGAAGCAACAAGTTTGCTAGATGATCTTGGCTTGGTTCCTGCAAGGCAATGATGATAGTCCAGGATCTTCCCCACATTTCCCTTCCCCCAGAGCCATTTTCAATCCCAGGAAAGTTTACTCTCAGAATTGAGCAATCTGTGTGTACTATAGCTGTGCTGGTTGGGCAGCCATAGAGGGAAAGAAGAGCAGGATTAGATTATTCTTTCTGCCGCTTGTGTAAGGAGAGCTCCACTTATGGAAGAAAAAGGAGTGATTTTTTGCCCCATCCCTACTGACAAGTGTGGTACTATTACACACAAGTCCCTCAACCCCAGGATGAACTTTCCCAAACTCAGAAGTTTTAACCTATCAATTCCAAGGAACACCTTATCCATGTTGAAAACTATACTGACTATATATTTACTTCCAGGCACAAGCCTCACCTTTAGAGCCAGTTCTTTCCTTTAAATGTCTGGGACCAGGGTATCCAAAGCAATGCCTGTTTCTGAAAACAACCTTAATTGTTAGGTAAGCTCATAAGGGAGCAGCCATGTAAACCTAACCAATAGTTATGACCATCTTCAAAGCCTGCTTCAAAAGCCCTCACCTTCAGGACTCTACCATCCCCATATCCATTCTTCTGGCTCCAAATTTGTTTTAATAATGGTTAAAAACCAGGGGTCCTTTCGTAGAAAAAGAGGTGCAGGAGCTCATTAGCATAACTCATTAGCATAACTCATTAGCATATGCCACATCCCCTGACATCACCAGAAGTGTGTCAGAAAGGGAATGTCAGTTTCAGCCCCATTATATCCTATGGGCCATTGAAATCAATGGCAAAAACTCATAGGGCATATGAGGGGCTGGAGGAAAGGGGGTTTGAGGGAGAGGCTCCAAACTTGCAGGGTAGCTGCTGGGGCCTCTCCTCAAAATATCCACTAAGTTTCAAGAAGATTGGACCACGGGGTCCAATTCTATGGACCCCCAAACAGATTGTCCCATCCCCTCCATTGTTCTCTATGGTGGGAAAAAATGTTAACTTTTTTCCTACCATAGAGAACAATGGAGGGAATGGGGGCAACCTGTTTGGGGGCCTGTAGAATTGGACCCCCTGGTCCAATCTTTCTTGAAACTTGGTGGGTATTTCGAGGAGAGGCCCCAGCAGCTACCCTGCAAGTTTGGAGCCTCTCCTTCAAACCCCCTCCCCTCCAGTGGCTTTTAAAGTTGCCGCCGAATTTCGGCAGCAATTCAGCAGCGAGCTGAATCAGATTAGAGAATCTGATTCAGCCCGTGGCTGCCCTACTGGCCAGTCCTGAGCTGGCGGAGCTTCGCTCCAGCCCCAACGGACCCCTGGTTTAAAAAATTACAGCAATTGTGAAGCTTTTCTGAAGGTGGCTACTTTTCTGGTTTTATTTTTTTATATCATGACTTGCAACAATATCCTAATTGCTCTGCAACACAGTTACTGTTCAGGCTTTGAAAAATTACAGTTTTTATTGAAGCAGTATGCTACTACTTGCCATAAGTGCCAGCGTAGTGTGTTGGACTAGAATCTGGAAGGTCCATATTTCAATTTCCCACTCTTCAGGCAAGCCAGATCTCCTGCTATAGTGGCAGACCTCCTGCCACTTACCTGCATTCTCCACTGGTACTTTAAGGCCAGTGAGGGAAAATGGAGAGTGAGCCATCATGCTGAACGCATGACATCACTCCCAGCAAAAACAAAAACAACCAAACAGAAGTGATGCCATTATGATCTAGAATTCACTCAAAATCATAGTTTTGAGTAATCACTCCCTTTCTTTGCCATAGGGGGCATTATGCACCAGCAAGACAAGGGTGCACCTGTCTCCACCCCACAATTCTCCCTGGGGTGTTTCCAGCCGGGGCTACAAGCCCTACCACAGTGTCATGGAATCTCACTAGGCCAGTCACACACACACAGCCTCCCTCACAGGATTGTTGTAGGATAAAATGGAGGAGCAAAGAATGTAAACTACTTTGGGTCTCTATAGGAGAGAAAGGCAGGGTATAATTAAATGAAGTAAATAAAGAATTAGTATGGTTTTAATTCATAGCTGTCTTCTGAATTTTTCAGCTGAAAGCACTAGGTAGAAATATTTAATAAAAATCAAAAAGCTGGGGCTTGTGTTTCAGACCACAAATTCCTGCATGAGTTCCTAGGTCAGTTTTGTGTGGGAAATGAAAAAGAAGGCTGTTGCTCCTTTCCCCAGCTCTCCTGTTCTAGTAGTGATGGGCAAACATACTAAAAACAAGCAACACAATTCTCTTTAAATGCTTACTTTGTTAAACACAAATAATTCATTTGTCCTTTATTTAGAATCTAACAATGTGTTAAAACAATGAACACGCTGAAAATGTCTCTGGTGGAAAGCTGGACACTATGCATAATACACACCCACAGCCCGTGATTACTGGCTTCTAAACAGAAAAAAATTAAACATTGGGTGTGGCTCTCAAAGTTTTCACTAGTACATACTTCCTTTGGTATCAACTAAGGAGCAATTAGGACATAATCCCCTCCTCTATCCCCTACTGCTCTCATTAAAAACCTATGAAAATAAAATGCATCTGGAATGACAAATCCATATGGATTTCGCAGGAAGGATACACAAACAAAACCTGGCAGAAATCTAGGATACCACTCCCTGTGCATTATTTTAAACCCATCAAATTCCATATGACTCTCTCTAGTACAATAGGTTTATTCTTCCTTGGAGCACCTCCATGTCTGACAACTATTCAGTAGACTTTACCACTGACAGATTTAACAATACACCCAGGTCCTAATATTGACAGCTGGGCAGTTGTAATAATTACTTACAGCTGCAAAGTTTAAAAAGAAAGTTTCCTACTTAATTACTTGGAAAACAGCTGAAAGAACTAATTGAGAGAAGTGTGCCAGTGTACCTCTTAAAATTAAGTTTGTCAACTCACAGGCTGTGAAAAGTCAGAACATTCCTCCTTTTCCCTTCACTTAAAAGTACAAGAAAATACATAACAAAACACAAATTTGCAACAAGGAAATGCAACTAGAAGCAAGCCATACAACTCTTCTGATCCTACACATATGGTCAATGCAACACACACCAGCGATCTAAAGCAGGCTGTTTTCATTACTTCTTCACTTCATGGGTTCCCCCCCCCCCCCCCCAGTGCAGATATTCAGCAAGTCAAGAGTACTAAAGTTCTGAGCCTGCATGTTAAACGTTTGCTTTCAGGCAACAACAAGACAGCAAAAGCAATGATATAGGTACACTTCAAAGATCAAACTACTTTGAACTGAAAATGAAGACTATGGAACATTTACTTCAATACCTTGTTTGAAACATCAAAAGGTTTTAGAGTCGTTTAGATTTACTTTACTAATTTAGCAACAGACACACATTTAGAAAATATAAAATGTACAGTGTTTAAAACATTTTATTCTACTGTAGAACTACAGCATCGGGGTGGGGGGTTTACACATAATAGCAAACCACAAAAGAACATCACTTATCAGAGGGCGTCCTTTTACTTTGTGGCAGATTAATACATTTTTGCAAGCCAACACAATCTCTCTCACACACACACACTCACTTACCAAAACTTCTATTGGACTGTCTACCTCTGCTTCAGAAGCTGCAGCATCTAGGCACTTTTGTGGAGATTCTATAACAAGTTCTTTTTTGATATTTTTACTGTTTGTTCTTGCCAGCATTCTTAAGCAGAAAAAAAAATTAACACAGCTATAGACCTAAGAAACGTTCAGTTCTGACAACAGCATGCCCGCCGTCTACAGAAAAGGAAAGCGTCTTCCACCTACAAGCAGTGAAGAGTTCAAAGCAGTTGTGCTGCTTTACAGCAGCCTGAGTCAAGTTATGGTGGGAATGCATGACAGATGAAGGCCAGCCTGGAGGGAGGGGGGAGTGTGGGAGAAGAGGAGGCGGATCAACTTCTCAGTGTCAAGAACACAAAACTATTCTTTTCCACAAAACCATGCAGCTTAAAATCTTCTAGGTTAGGAGAGCCAAGAGGAATATTACCACACTTTTGATTTTTTTTAAAAATTCAAATGCTGACAAATTCAATATGTTGAAAGTCAGAGATACCTCACTGAGCAGGGCTGTTTATATACAACTAAAACCTCCCCATGCAGGTTCTTGAGAAAACCATCATGCTTTAATATGGAATATCTGCAATAATGCTTATGTGGAATGATGCCCAAGATGTCTGTGCCTCAAATACTTCACAGAGTGCCCAAGAATTTTGTAATTTTACATGAACAGATTCCCAACTACCGTGTTTCATTAGCAGACTGTTCCAAAAGTTTTAAGCCTGGCAGTGCCAAAGAATCCTGTCCAAGTGAGGGGGAGGTCACATTCACAAAGTCTCTCCTGCAGCCTTTTGTACTGCTCAAGGAAGACAGTATATGATTTTTATTGCGCTGGGGCAGGAAGGATCTCTATTCTTCATGTTTAACTCTGAACCTTTCCCTGTGGAGACCTGAAGGGGAAAGCAGCAAGTGAGTTCAAAGTATGTTCCAATTGTGACCCCAAGAGAGATGTAGTGTTTGGACATGACTTTGCTGCACATTCTTCTTGTTTCAAAACGTTCCCCAACAAATATGAAACAAACACAGCTATCAAAAGTCTTGATATGAAATGGAAAAAACAGAATACACTTGGGCTTCACAAGACTCTTTCTGCACACCAGTCTTTACATCCTAAAATTGTCATTTCACAACCATATCTGTAGCATGTACAAATGTTCCTCTCCTGCTGCCAGGAAAGCAGAAATTTGGGAGAACTATAGGACAGCACATGCAGTTCATAAGATAAGGAACGTTTTTTAAAAAGGCCCTCTTCGTTCCTTTAAGTAAGTTGTTACACTCTCAGGTGAGTTGACAATTGAGTGGAACAAAGATGCCAGTACTTCAGTGTCCAGATAACATGAGTTGAGGTGCAGACAAACACACAAACTATTCTGAATATTTATAGGACAAAGACAATGAAACGTAACACTCCTTCAAGCTGAGCTATGTTAAGCAGACCCCAAACATTCTAGCCTACACAACACCTCAACTTTTTTTTTTTTTTTTGCGCAGCATCCCTTTCATTTCCCAGCCATAAATATCCCTGTGATTACTCCCTCTTCCTTTCACATGCATTCCAGAATGGACACTGACACAAACACCTTCACCATTCTGCACTGTAACATAACATGTTACAGAGAATCTCTGATGAAGTTACCACAATACTTTTCAGTAGCAGGTCAGTAGCACCACCTTCTCCCATTTTAACTGTAAGCTGCCTTAAGCAGGATTCTGATCAGGTGGCATAGAAATCTCCTAAATATTACAAAGTACTACTTTTTCTTTCTTTGGCACTGCCAGAGGTTGCACGGGGTGGGGGGGTAGGAAGAGACACACAAAGCTAGTTTCCATCTCAGCCACCAGCCTTCTATAGGGACTGCAGTGAACTTGGAAGGCACAGCCTTTACCAGGAATTGACACTTCCTAAATGAAAAGACACAAGGCTCCTATTGCTCCTCCCAACCTTTGTTGAAGGCCTAGGGACACAAAACTGACAAAAATTCTCACCCCACCATTCAAATGGTCTTGATGCTGTCTTGACAATTTCACTATTTGTATACACAGTAATTTATTTGCAACATCTTCCCTTTAGACATGCAGTTTCAGGAGTCACAGTTTCTTGAGGTAAGTTTCACCCACACTAGAAATGCAGTTATTTTAGTGGTGATGCCTGTATTCTGGAATTCCATCTCTAGGGAGTTTCGTAAGACACCCTCTCTTTTGAAATATCACTAAAGACATTGGGCTGTATTCTATGGAAAAACTTGCAGAATGAGTTGGACATGCAGATCTCCCTCCAATGCCCTGTGTGCCCCCCAAAAATCCTGAGGGCCAGGAGACCTTCATAAGCAATATTCACTAAAATACAAGGAACTGCAGTGAAGAAGAAAGTATCATCAGCAGTCCAGTATAGGTAATATTATTTAGAGATAATACCAATGCTTGGAGAATGAACCCGGCAATTATAGCTTTTACTAGTGACATGTCTGTCAATTTCATGATTAGCGTCAGGGAAGCCATACTGCCTCCTCCCTTCAAAGGTGACTCAGCCTTATTTCTCAGGTCATTTTGCCCACATCCCAACCAAGACAAAGTCCACAAAGGAAAAAGATGAATTAACATAAGCCCAGCTACTCTTTGCCACTTTTTTTTTTACTTTAATATTCTAGCCTGAACATTTTGGTAGTCATATTTCAGATCATTTATGAGGCTGAAGCCACAGTTGATCGTCAAGATTTTTTTTGCTATCACTAACATCACAACTAAGTGCTTCTGAGCCCTGCCCTCCCCCCATTATCAAAGTCTATGTGGGAAGCATAATAGCAGTGATAATGTTATCTGGAAGAAATACCACATAGTTTCCCTGTTACAGGTTACACCATGTTCAGAGAAACTGCCCAACTCTTCCCAAAATCATGTTATGTGTGAAGGACACACAAAAATGTACACGTATCTCAGAAGCCTACAAAAATATTTTTTTTCCTTCACATGGACCATCAAAACAGAGAGTGGACAGGTTTAAATTTGCATTCAAGTTACACTACTGTTATATACAGAATAAGCTTTTTTTAGAGCAAACAAGCAATATATACTATACTACATGTAGAGCAAATAGTTAATATATACTATACATAGCAATGCAACCACAGTCCCATTCAGTGTCCCCTCGAAGCTGAGTTAGTGTGAGCTAGCTCAGTTTTTAGCCTCCAGCTCACACATTTTTGTGGTAGCTCAAGAAAGATGGCTTCAGAGCAAACTAATTTATGCAGTAGCCAAATTGTTCGCTCACAACTTTAATGCAATTAGCTCACGAAGTAGAATTTTTGCTCACAAGTCTCTACAGCTTAGAGGGAGCATTTGTCCCATTTCCCTTTATTAAAGTACTTTATTGGACCACTGCATTATAATATGGCCCTATTACCTTTATATTAAAAAAATGCCCTCCTGAACAATTATGTTTTAGTTGTTTGGGGAATACCCAAAGTGGGTATTCTCAAGCAGGCCATTCCACAAGGTGAAAGCAAAACAGATAATGCATGTGTATAGGCAGTCGTTGATCTTGCTCATTTACAGGATGGTATTCGCTGAAGGTCCTGTGCTCCCACACTAGGCCAGTACACTCAATGCCCATGATCTTTGGCGGCAGGAGCACCTTGAAGGAGTAAGCCTCCCGGATGAATATAGCTACTACTCCCCCCGCCCCTTAGTGTGTGATTGGTGAAGTACCGAGAACCCAGGAGGGGCAAGCTGAGAGAGAGCTACCGTCTCCCCGTCCCACACCCAGGTCTCAGTCATGCACACCAGGCCTACATTCTGCTCCAGCAGAAAGTCCCGAAGGACCATGGTCTTATTGTTTATCGGCCTGGCATTACACAACACCAATGTCATAGAGCAGTTATTCATCCTAGCCCCACTGCCAACTACCTTCAGGATGGGATGCAGGCTGGAAGGGTGCCAAGCTGTTCTATTTCTTCATTCCCTTCCCTTCACTTTTTTCCTGGTCCCACCGCTATACTTTCTCAGGAACACCAGAATCCCTTGCCCAGGCATCTCCGCACCTAGAGGTCCTCATGTTTGCCTCAGACCACCAATATAAGACTGCCAGTAGTAAGTTACAGCTTCCGATGCTGTTGAGTCCTCAGTTCCACAAACTGTCCTACTATACAATTCATCTCATGAGTTGATTGCCAGTAATTATTCAACCAGCCAACCAACCATTAAGTAAGGCCAGCGGTAACCCCACCCTATCAACTGTGCAATATATATGTAACCAATCACTTCCAACAATTAATCAATAAGGGCAATATATAAGCACTAATTCATTAATCAATTTCAGATCCATAATAGCAATAAAAAAATCCTATATTCGCAGAAATAATTTTAATCAATTTAGCAGGGTGGTTCTACAGCCGAATAAGCAAATATAATCAATTTAAAGAGTGAATTACCTCAATCAAATCCAGCTACACAATCTATTCAATTAGCTCCTAATTAATTAGCTATTCTAATTACTAAACTAACAATCAGTAACATCTAATTTAACTAGGGCTATTGCACTACATCCTTTGGGCTACCAGCTGTATTGATATTATAGGTTTCTGCTTGCCAGCCAGATGATCTTGAGTCTTCTCCAGTTCAGCGCATCTGGGAAGGATGAGAAATCTCACCCCCACTCTTTGTTGTTCTGATCAAGGCGCCAAAGGCACTCTGTCTCTCGAACTCCGACTTTGAACTCCACTCCCTGCTTGACCCTGGTCTTAGATGGTCTTGACTGTTCAGCCTCTCCAGGTGCTGTGGTCTGGCGAAAGGGCCCAGTAAGATTGGAGCCTTCTGCTCTTGCAGACCGAACAGATAGAACAAAGCACAATCAAAGCCACAGTCGCCCAATGGATTTTGGCCCGGCTGGAAAGACTCCAGGGAAGGAGGAGGCCCTTCCTGGGCTCCCCCGCCACTGCCCCAATCCTCAGAGCAAGCATTGTGGCTACAGTGTTGGGCTCTGCTACCGCCGCAGGAAAATCCTTATCTTGGCGTCTCTCCCTAAGGGCTATACAAGGAGCATGAATAGCACATAGAATCAGATTGCACCCTGTGGAACCCTTCAGGACAAATCACACACTGATAATAATTCTCTGACAGCAATCCTCTGAGTCCAGTCCATAAGGAAAAATTCAAACCAATCAGAACAGCACAACTCCTGATATTTACTTTTGCATCCAAATTTCTCAGTAAGATAGTATTGTCCACTGTATCAAAGGCTGCAAGTACAACCAGTAGGAGCACTAAAGTGACATGGGCTTTGTCTATATTCAAAGATAATCGCTACTATCCCTCACAGCTTGGCCTGAAACCAGACTGAAAAGGGTCTAGAGCTGGTCTGCCATTGCTCTCTCAATCACCACACTCAGAAAGTGCATATTATTCACTGGACGATAATTGGCTATATCACTGATCTGTACAGATAGTTTTTAAAGCGACAGACAGACAATCGCCTCCCTGAGTGATTGAGGAAAAGGCATCCCGAGTCAGTGGTTACTAATGGACACAAATAACTTGTTGATGTGGTCCTTACATGATTTCAGCAACCAGGATGGACATAGATCCAGATTACATAGTGTGAGGTTCTTGCTATTTGGGGAAACGGTTTTACCTTTAAACATGTATATAAACTTGGTAGTTTTCTGCTACCACCAGAAATTAAAAATTCCAAATCTCTCTCTCTCTTTTGGTAGAATGACCTAGGGTCTGGGCACTTCATAGGACTATGTGACCCTGAGGAAGTACTGTACTGATTTCTGGGATAAGATTAAACAAAAATTGATTTATGTAATAAAGAACAAAATAGGTTTCCGATTATTTTGAACAGTTGCTGAAGAAAGGAACTTGTAAATATAACTGGTAATGCTTGGTGCTACAGTCTTTCAAACTCCAAAATCCACTCTAAAAGGTTCATATCATAGCCACACAGGCAAGTCTTTTTGTTTTATTCACACAGAATAGAATCCACTCTCTTAGTCACACAGACTAAATTGTTGCTCTTATTCACTCAGAAAGACTCAAAATCCCAGTATCACACAGACTATGTTCACTCTTCAAACTTCACACACTGAAACCTTCATTGACATTCACACACAGATTCCTCTCAGAACATCTCCTCTCCCACTCTCAGTCATCAGCCAATCAAAATCACACCTGTCTCCCTCTATCACCCCCCTACAGTACTGCAGTCAAACTAAACATTTAAAGGAACACACACACCAAAACATGAAATCATTACACATGGTTTCACAGGATGGTAACTGACTCAGAATGGTCCATCAATGGGCTAGATGGTGGAATAGGCATTTCTTCTAAGATAATTCCTCAATCTGAGCCATGTTACAACCAGCATGAAATCAGAATGTATTTGAGAGGTTTTATCAATAAAAGGCTTTGCATAAGCATCACAGCTAATTTCCCATTCCAGAGACATTAAAGACTCATATTTGGGAGTCACTGGCCCGGTCCACACGAGCAAGATCAGCCGGACGGGAAGTGACTCTAATTTGTGCCGGCACAATTTGCACCACTTTTGCAGGATCACACAGGTCCATGGACCTGTGAGGGCGAACCGCTGCTGCGTGATCACACGCAGCCGTGGGCGAGTTGGTTTTTTTTTTTTTCGGTCGTTTTCAGTGCACTTATCTGCTTCTACAAGGGATCGATGACTTGCCTGTCCACCCTTAAGATCATCCGATGATGCGCATACCGGGATGGGAGGGGGGAAAAAACAAAAAGCCCACTCCCCAACGCCACTTGTTTGCGCTGGCGTGATCACACCAGGAAAGGTCAGTTCTGGGCCGTCACAAACCATTTGAGACTGCCTTTTCACTAGTAGCTAAATGAGTCGATTCCCCACCGGCTCAAAGTGGTTTGCGACACTTTGACACCGGTTGCAGGATGCTTCCCAGATGTGCTTGTGTGATCACGCCACTTTGAGCCGGCGGGGAATCGTCCGTCTTGTGTCGCAAATGGGTGCGTATGATCACGCCCACTAAAGGCCAAAATACCTTAAACAATTGTGATGGTCATGAACTAGCTAAAGCAATAATAGCAAAGTAAGATTTCTTTGCTGATGTCCCCACTACTTCATAGATCTTCCAATGAGCTCTACAACATGCTCTGTTGGATTTGGTAAAAGTTTTTAGCTAGCATAATTCTAGATTTCTCCCAGTCCTCTTTCATATTACCCAGTTGTGTGGTGAACCACAGAATCAAGTTCCATCCCAAGGGCCGGAGAGGTCAATGAGGAGCAACCTTGGCTATAGCTTCTACAAACTTCAGGTTTCAAGCTCCTACGGCACCCTTAAAAGAGCATTTGTTTGAATTCTAAAGTCTCCCAGAGCATCATGAAATCCAGTAGGATCCATGAATCTGCACAGATGGACCATTTCCACCCTGCCCTCTTCCTTGCAGAGTGTTGGAGCCACGATAATCCTTGTCTTGAGCAGGGAACAGTCAGACTATGGTACAGGCCGTGCCTCTAACTCGAAGTCAGAACTTTCTTCAAAGACTCAGTGCTAAAGATTAGGTCCAGTGTGTGACCTTTTTCACATGCTGAGCCTGTCACAACTACAACATTTTTGTCACAGCTTTAATAAAATTGCAGGAAACTGTGAATAAGTTAGGATTAGGTGTTGTCGTAACAATAATTAAAAAGCACGGTCATTAAAACATGAAACCTTGAAGGCTGACAAACTGGCTCCACCTTTGAATGGTATAAGATCAAACTGACATAAGCAATGGCAAGAGCTTCATGTACATTTATTTTGTCATAAAGCAAACATTCTGATTCAAAATGATAAATAAGCTTTGAACTGCTCTTAAGAATTCCCAAGACTTTTCAAGGAGCTTCACTGCTTAAGCAGTTGGTTTCTATACTGACTCCCAATATTCAATTAAATGGGACTTTTTAAAGCAATAATGGATTTCTGAGAAATTGAGTAGAAGCTTTTTGTCGTGATGACAAACCAGGGTTATCTCATTATCATATTTAATTCTGAATTGGGCCATAAATCGTGGACCAAAAAAATCTACACAGACAGTGCTTATTGTTCTGTAATTCACTGGACTCAGAGCATGTAGAGTTTGGGTCCCCAACTTTTTTTGACTCTCTGATTATCTTTGGAATTCTTACCCAGGGTAATGGGTATAATCACAAAGACACCTGCTGCAGGAGGCGGCACTGCACACATACACAGAGAAAGTCTAAGTGCAGAGAAGGAGGGAAATTCAAACAATATTCTAGGAAGCATGAGTAAGAGAGAACAAAACCAACACTGTGGTGGCAGCCACCATCAAAGCAACATCATTTTAATCTCACAGCCAATCAGATCTCCAGCGGCCTATCAGAAGCTGTGCTGGGCAAGAGCTCCACCTACTTTCTGAAAATACCTGACAGGTAGAAGGAAAAATGTCAAGACTCAGCAGGCACCATAGTGTACATGGGTACAACTCTGGGGACCCCAGTGCAGAGCATGTAAAAGCACCTTTAACTCCAATTAGGCTTCCACACCCTTTATGTGAAACTTAAATAAAAATGTAGTTTATCCAACAGAAATAGCACCGGTTTCTGTAATAACAGCACAATGCAGATAAAATGTTACCATTTTAAATTCAAGATATTGCTTCAAATCAGGATCCATATACAAGCAAACAAAATCATGCAGTAATTTCACAAGACAAGCTGACAGTCAACAATTTTACACAAGAATCACTGCAATCATTCCAACAGATATATACTGCAGTTAATTTCAGTGGTAGTAATCCTCTGAAGGCCATATGCATAGTTTCATGAAAGGTACCATTTACTTTCAGATTCTGATATTACTAACTGCTTTAACATTTGGCAGTCATCCAGCTCTTTGTATAAACATGTACCTGCACAAACTGTCAGAATTTCCATTTGTTTAAAAACACCAAGTCACAGGGAATTAAGATACAGATAGTAATCTGACTTTTCCCACTACATGGCAGTTCAGTGCAACATATATATTAATTGGAACTCTTGGTGATAAAATATAGGTATACACAAAACACCATGCAAAATACAAACTAGATAATTATTCCAAACAGTAAGAAAAAATTATATTTTGTTCATAGAATTAGGATGTTTCTCATGGATGATTTTTTTAAAAAAAACACAATGAAGTTCATAATAACAATTTTAATGTATTATACGTTTTATTACTTGTTAGCCACTTTTGCCATTCATTTACTGAAAAGATGCCAAATAAATTACCACAGAGGTATGTAATAGTATAAGCGTTCTAAAGTTTAACTAAGAGATGAATGAAGATGACACAGGGGGGTGGGTAAAATAAAGAAAAAAGGGCATGTGGCTAAAATGAGGCATAGAGAGATGAAAACAAACTAGAGTTTAAAAATCTGATAAAATTGTTCCATTAAAGTCCTTCCAAAATAAATATTTCCTCAGATTATGCTGGAAGATCTGAAACAATGATGCCAGTCTCACATTCTGGGGAAGATCTCCACAGGTTAGAGGCAGCAGCAAACGGTTCCCTGCAAAGCAAACTTCCAGGAACACAAATTCCCCACAAGCCCCACTCCTGGATAAACTCAAACGGTAGGGAAGTTCATTTATTTAAGCACTTTTAGGCTACTTTTTTCCCCAGAGAGACCTAACTGCTTACAAACTAAAAGCTTCAAATTACAACAGAATCATTTCATAGAACAGAATGTCAGAATCACAGACTTGGAAGGGGGCATACAGGCCATCTAGTCCAACCCCCTGCTCAATGCAGGATCAGCCTAGAGCATCTCTGAAAAGTGTTCGTCCAGCCACTGCTTGAAGACTGCCAGTGAGTTGTCAGCAAATAAGTACTCCAGTTTAACTAAATCACCTTCTACATATTTATATATGTTTGAAACTTGAACTGCACCATGTTTTGAACATTATTTTAATTGTTAATCATGTGCTGCTTATTATTTCAGAAGACCCATACAAGGCCATGATGGTATTAAAACAATGGAATGAAAAAAATTCTGTGAACTGGAGAAAGAGATCAGCCATTCGAGTATGTCATGCAGCCTGGCTTGGGTTCCTCAGTCATCAGATAAAGACATACAACCAAATCTGGGCTGGACCCGGCCAGCTAACTACCAAAGGTCTTAGGACATGGGCCAAGAACCTATGCTAAATACCTTTAACAAGAGTAGGGTTGCCTGTTACATGTTGGGAAATTTCTGGCGATTTTGAGGTTGGAACCTGTGGAGAGCAGGGTTTGGACAGGAGAGGGACCTCAGCAGGGTATAATGTCATACAGTCCACCTTCCAAAGCAGCCATTTTCTCCAGGGGCCACATGCACAAGAGATTCATGGGAATAGTGTATCAAATGAAAAGTAAATCACTGTGAAAAAATTACCAAGAAGAGATTATAAGGTTAACAGTGCTTGTAATAAATAATACAAGGAGAAATTCAACATATCACATACTATAACCCATGTTACTATACAACTATTCCTGTAAGAATGTATGTTGCTTCCAAATCTTTCTGTCAGTCAATGGATACACAAGTGATGAGACGAGGATTTTGTGAAGAGGAATTGTAAACATCTTTATTTGGACTTTCTGAGGAATTTGACTTGGACTATTTCTGAAGGTGGTTTAATAGGACTGTTTTTGTATTTGGACCATGTACTTTTGAGTTTCTAACTACACAATGTATTTTTGAAAAACCAATTTATACAGGTTTAGATTATTATACTAATTTATTGTTCAATATATTCTTCATTACTTATGCACAGTTTGATCCTTTGTATCTTCTGTATTACTCCCTTCTGTGCATCTTTGCTGTTTGGATTTCTTACCACCAGGAGGTTGGCAACCCTAAGCTAGAGGAGTAGTCAGCCTAAGTTCAACTGCTCCTGGCAAGCCAGCAAGATCTTCCTCACTTACCTCCATATGCGTGGAGGTGGAAGCACTCCTTCAGATACTGGAGTGGAGACTCAAGCCTTTTAATGGCTTTTTAAAAAGTAATAAAAACAGCACTTTGTATTGGTTAAGCCATAGAGCTTGGGGTGAATGTTAGAGTGTCATTCCACCACATGCCCTCTAGAATGCTAGAGAGGGCCCCCAACACAATTTAAGTCTCCCTTCAGTTGCCAGCTCAATGTAGACAACCCTAGCCCAGAAATAAAATAGAACTAAGTGTCACGGGCTGGGTGCAGGCAGGGCGAGAGAGAGCGAAAGTCCAAGTCCAGTCCGAGGTCAGAATCAAGGGGTAGCAAGCAGGAGCCAAAAAGACCAGAGTCTGGAGTACAAACCGAGAGTGTAGTCGTTGGAAGCTGGAGTCAAGGAGCCGAGAGTTCAAATCAGGAGCACGGGCGAGGGAGGTGCAGAGCATCATCAAACTAACTAGTTGCTGGCACGGGGAACCAACCTCAGGAGGGGAAGCTAAATACCCCTCAGGTGCCGGGGTTAATTAGTACTCAGCGTGTGCATCCTGGCTTCTGGAAGAACTCAGGGCTGAAGGATCGCCTGCTACGCAGGCACACCTCCCTCCGCCAGGACACTAAGTCTTGCCTGAGCTGGTTCCGCAAATGCACCGTCGGAGGAGGCGAGTCAGGGGGGCTGCCTGTCAGGTGTTATTCCTCCGCCGCTGTTGCTGGGACAGGTGGTAGGGATATGCTGGTGAGCTCTGAGGTTTCATCAGGGTCAGGTGTGGGCTCTGCTAAAGCCAGGAGCACAGGCTCAGCTGGAGCCAGGGCCACATCCTCAGCAGGACTCATTACAATAAGTGCAGTTGGAACAGCACCACTTTTGTATGCTTGTTAACATTCTGGTCACCATGTTTTAGACCAGCTCAAGTCTCTAAACCACCCTTAAAGAGAGCTCAGTGTAAAGTAAATTACAGTAGACCAGTTCATATGTTCCCACAACACTTGCAAGACTACCAGCTGGTGAACCACTCCAAGCTGTAAGAAGTGCTCCTCTGTAAAATCTTGGTAGGAAATCCCCTCCCAAAATCTGGAGTTGGAAATTCCTTCCACCTCTTCCTAAGAACTTCTTTATAATTTTCCTAAAAGAAAAATTAGACATTTTGGTGAGCAACTTCTAGGAAATACTCTGACTTTTGGATTTTTTCAGGAGCTAGCTACAAAATTCAGTTGAGCCACAGCCATTTGCTACTACATTTTCTACTACAGTGCTTGTTAGCAGAATGGCAAGCTAGCAGCTTACATTGACTGTGTTCAAAGTAATTAGTTTTCTCAATAAGCTATTGCCTTTAAGAGCTTGGATTTAAATGTATAGATTGAAGTCTCCCTAGGCACTGGCTCAGTGCCATGGTGCCATCAGCTGGAACTGTCTTAATGTGAGATCTATGGCGCTCAACTCCAGAATGTTGATGCTCTGTTTCATTTCTGGCTCAGACCACCAACCTTGAACTGGTTTGTTTTCCAGTGTCACCCCCATCCTAAAAAGCTGGCATAAGATCCGTCTTATCTCCAACATCCAATATGTCTTGCCTTGGAATAAGTTGGACCTCTTTATTTGAAACTGGATTTATTTAAACCTGGAAAGGCCTTACCAATTGCTGTAATTGTTGTACATGTAGTTGTCCCCTTTGCATTGAGTCTGTGCATGATATTAGTGGACCCAAAAGTTTGGTCGGGGTAATCAAGGAAGTGGTCACAGACTTGGACATCTCTCCAATTTTCTGTGTCTTATGGACCAGCAGAGAGAAGCCATTGGCTTTTGTATCGAACTCCCAGAAGCTCTAGCCATTGTATTGGATTCAGTAAATTCTTCTGCAGGTTTATGATGAAGCATGCAACTTCTTGATAAACCCTAGGTACAGCCTATTTGCTAAAGGTTTGACCCACTTCTATTTTGCTTTTTAAGAAACTCTGGGAATGGAAATGCTCTTTCAGTGATGTCTGTTAGGGGTCGTAGTGTATTTATATTCTTAGGCCACCCTTCCTCGCAAAGGTCAGGGTTTACAGCAGAAGAAGACATACAGTAGGTAATTAATTTAAAACCAAGAATAAATACATAAAATATATAGCACCAATAATTCATCAGAATAATTTAGTCGATCTAAGATGGGGGGGAGATTCAAATTTCACAGGCCTCCAGGGGGGAGGGGGCTGTAGAGAGTGGAGGGTATGAGTGCGCCAGACTATATACTGTACGGTCGCTGTCCTCAACCGAATGCATGGTGGAACATCTCTGCCTTACCTGTCCTGCAGAAAGGTAAAAAAATCCTGCAGGGCACAGATGCTCTCTGGCAGAGAGTTTCACCAGGTGGGAGCCAGGGCCAAAAAAGCCCTGGACCCTTGTTGAGGACAGCCAGATCTCTCTTTATTTTCCCTAGGTCTAGTTTACTTATTAGGGTATGCAAGATTATTCTCCTCTCCTGCTAGGGACTCTTGGTGCTCTAGAGCAGTGAGAGCTTTTGACAGGAGGTACTGGTAGTCCTCAACCTCAGGGAAAAGATGAAAACCCCCCGGGGGGGGGTTACTTTACTGGCCATCTGCTTGCTGGCATCGCTGGCATCTAAGTGGGAGCCTTGCACTTCCAGATTGAGAAATGAGCTCCCTAGATCTCTGCTCCAAAATGCTGTGATGTGACAGAACAATCAGGCTCCATGTCATCCGGATTGGCCATGCCTGCATAAGAGCTGTCCCTGTAGGGTGTTTCTGGTTGTGTTAAATGGATGCCATCTTTAGCCAAAAGGTTCGAACTGGCTTTGGGCCGTGGCGCATTCTTCACTAAGCAGCATTTTTTTCCACGCACTTTTCCTCTCCTCACAGCAAGGGGGCAGCCACAGCCACTGAGGCAAGCCAACTGTGGGCCTTGCCAGTTTTCCCAGCAGTCTCACTTGTGCCCAACATTAAGGATGGGTCAGTTTCTCCCTCAGATAGAAATCTTTCACTGCCATCCTTCTGCGCCATAATTGGAGCAGCTGATTGGTCTTGCTCTTTGTTGATGCTACAAAATGACCACCGTTGCTAGAGTGAGCTTGACAGCTGCCCTTTGCCACACTCGCGAAGATCGGTGGAGGGAAGGGGTTTGGGTGAAAAGCGGACTTGGAGAAGGGAGATAGGACAGAATCGAATTTTTTATATAGAGAGAGGAGTGATTGAAAAGGAAGAGAAAAAAGGGATTTTAGCATAGAAAAGGCAAAGCCTATTCATTACCTGCTCTCCCTGTTGAGGCAGGTAAACAAACTGAAGAGGATAACTCCCACTGGCAAGAGACAGGAAGTAAAAAAAAAAAAAAAAAAAACCTGTGCCTGCCTCCCTGACTAGACAGTGGGAATCACCCTTCAAGATGTCCTCTGCCTCAAAGGGAGAACAACCACTACTCTTGGTGGGAAGGGTTGAGGCAGCACTATTTTATAACAGGTACAGTGGGGAAAGGAGGGCAAACTAATTGTGCAACTTGGAGTACTGAGTTAGTGGACAATGTCAGTAACGTGCTAGTAAATTGTGTAAGAGTAGTGTAAGGGGGGGAAACACAAAGAAAGTACTATTAAAACAAGTGTGTGAATTTTCATTATTCACCACTTACACAAACATTGAAAGAAGGCATTGTGTCTGTCAACATATTACACCCTGAACTAGCAGTTGCCCCGTTTAAAATACTTGAACCCATTTACTATTGTGTTGAAGAGGTACAGAGACTGTGAGAAACTATACAAGAAAACTATTATTTAAAAACTGTGACAGGGGCATGCTTAACCCATCCACCACAGCCAACTCAAGAAGGAAAGTTATTTTTTTTAGCTTATCAGGAGATTTACTGAAATTCTGAGGGTACAATCACCCATGGTTTACTTCACCAAAGTATGATTAGGACAACATCTTCTAATCCTTTGACACTCTCCAGGGTACCCCTCTGCCTCAGGATTATCTCCCTCTGCCCCTTTAACCTTGGCCTTCCTTGTTTTTCAACTTCATCTTCTTTCTTCTCTCTGATTCACCTACCCCACCTTGGGCTCTCTCTTTCACCACCACAGTATCCTCCAGCAGCTCTTCTTGCTACCTTCACTTTATACTTTCTTTCCCCTCAGCCTACCTGTTGATCTTCTTTTCCTCCTCATTGTTAACATCTTATCCGATGCCATGTGGCACACAGGAACCATGCCACCAAGTCCCACACCCGGCCAGAGTGACCACACAGTGTTAGCAATTGAATGCAAGTGCCTGTAGGTCAGCTGCTTCCAGCTGCCACCCACAGTGTGAGGGCTTCCTTGTTTCATTTATTTATCTATCAAATTTATACCCCGCCCTCCCAGCCAAGGCTGGCTCAGGGCAGCTTACACAAAAGAATAAACACATCAGTAACAATTTCAACAATCTTAAAATCATCTAAAACATTCCGACATTAAAAGGTGCTATAAACATTAAATAACATTTAATAAAAATAGACTATTATTAATGATGGCGGCCATCAATCAATAGCGTAATCAGGTGATCGGTCCATAGATCTAATCCCTATGCGGCTAGCACAGACTGTTGTTAATGGCTATAGGGGACAGGGCTCTCTACCTTTCTATTGGTGGCGGCTCCTAGTTGAAAGCCTGGTAGAAGAGCTCCATCTTGCAGGCCCTGCGGAACCGCATAAGGTCCTGCAGGGCACTGATCTCTTCTAGGAGCTCATTCCACCAGAACAGAGGCACCACCAAAAAAGCCCTGGCCCTGGTTACAGCCAGCCTGGCATCCTTAAGGCCAGGGAGAGCTAGTCGATTTTGCGACCCTGATCGCAGTGCTCTCTGGGGAACTTGTGGGGAAAGGTGGTCCCTCAGGTATGTAGGCCCCTGACCATAAAAGGCTTTAAAGGTAAACACCAGCACCTTGAAGCAAATTCTGCATGCTATCAGGAGCCAGTGCAATGTCTTCAGCACAGACAGAATGTGCTCCAGTTTTGGGGGCCCCATTAGGAGCCTGGCTGCAGCATTTTGAACTAGCTGTAGCTTCCGGATTTGCTACAAGGGCCGCCCCATTACAGTAATCCAATCTCAAGGTGACCATCGCATGGATCACGGTTGCCAAGTTGCTGCATTCAAGGAAGGGAACCAGCCACCTGATCAGCCAAAAATGATAGAAGGCCAACTTGGCAGTGGCTGCTACCTGGGCCTCCATTGCTAAGGAGGCATCCAGGAGTACTCTCAAACTCCTGATCTCTGGTGTTGGCCCCAACAGAGCCCCATCAAAGGTTGGGAGTGAGATCCATACCCTCGGCCCGCCCTGGCTCAGGCACAGGGCCTCCATCTTCGTCGGATTCAATTTCAGTCAACTCGGTCTAAGCCATCCAGTCACAGCTTGTAACGCCCTGTCTTCTGGTTTAGAGTCAGACTGACCACCCAGCAACAGATAGAGGTGGGTATCATCAGCGTACTGATGGCATCCCAGCCCATGCTTCCATGCAATCTGGGCAAGGGAGCGCATATAGATACTATTTTATTATTATTATTTAAAAAATTATTAAAAATACAATACAGTAGAGTAAGTTACATTCCAAAGGAGCATTGTTTCTCATACATACAACTACAGAGCACACCAATTGGCAACCATAACCAGGCATTAGATGAATCAAATATATACAATAAATCAAATATATACAAATGCATTCTAGCCAAATCAAGCATCTTACCCTGAGATGCATAACATTCTTAACAACCTATAATGACATTACAATCTTAACTATCAGCACGGTCTACACAGCTATAAATTAAGGCACATATAGATAGCATCACGGACAGCACTGCCCCATGATCCAGTGGATACCTTTGGGATAGCTGTTCCCCAACTGCCACCCAGTGTCCTCGGCCTTGGAGAAAGGAGACAAGCCATTGCAAGGCAGGCCCCTGGACTCCATTGTAGGCGAAGTGGCAGATCAGTAGCTGATGGTCGATCATGTTGAATGCAGCCAACAGGTCCAACAACAACAGCAATCCGCCCCGATCCAGATGCCTCCAGAGGTCGTCCATGAGGGCGACTAGTGCCTTCTCCATCCCATTGCCCAGGCGAAAGCCAGACTGGAAGGGGTCTAAGATGGAAGCATCGTCCAAAAAGCTCTGTAACTGAGTTGCCACAGCCCTCTCTATTACCTGTCCCAAATAGGGCAAGTTGGAAACCGGCCGGTAATTCGGCAATTCGGCCGGATCCAAGGATTACTTTTTCAAAAGAGGACGGACCACTGCTTCCTTGAGTGTCCCCGGGAACCGTCCCTCTGAGTTCACCCCTGACAGAGCTCTTCTAAGGCAGTTTCACCTGCAGTCTCCTCATTCCAGGCTTCTGAGAGTGACAAATGGCTAGGTAAGGTGCTGCTGCCCTTGCTTCTCCGCAGTACCTAAAAACAGCTGAATCATAACTGCTTTTTCAAATGCAGGTTTCTGTCAGGAATTACCCATTGCCCAATAAATTTAAGCTTATTTAAAAAATCAGAATCTTATGAGTGTACAGAGCAACAGGTAATTATTAAAACATGAAACATAGTAAGCAACCTCATAACTACAATGCTATTAATATACATATTTAAACAAACCATGCTGAATTCTGCAGAAAGGCCCTATGTGCAACTATGGGGAAGGCAATATTTGCCGATTTTCCACTTGCAGCAAAAGACCTTTAGCTCCTTCCTCATGCTGCTCCTAGGAGGTCTCTCGTCACCCAGAAATAGCATTTCAGGGGCTATTTTTCATGTTTCCATGCAAGGAATTTAAACACTTCCTGCAGGATCCAGGCTGGCTACTTTAGCCTTGGAAGCATCATTCCCACTCAGACTGCTGAGAAAAGTGGCAATAAAATAAATAAGCTTAGATGAGCTGGACAGAAAGACGTGATGATGAAGCCACCAAGTTGGAAACGCTTGTCATAATGTTGCTGTTGCCATTAGGGATGTGCATTCAACTATATCCAAGCTGAATAGCCAAAAATACCTTATTGGTATTTTCCAACTATTCTTTCAGCCAGATACAGAACTGAGTATTTTTTTCTGATATCCAAAATAGCTGAGTCCCAAATACCACGAAAATATTGCAAACCCCTTAAACACCTGGGTAATCTTGCGGCTTGGAGAAGGCATTTAAAGGGATTGCAAGCCCTTTAAATACTTTTGGACTTCACTCGCAGCTTGCAAAAGACATTTAAAAGAACCATGTTTCCTTTAAAAGCCTTCCCCCCCTTCCACTGAAACCACTGGAGGATGGGGGCACTTTCTTTTGGGCCCCATAGAATTGGACCCCCCCCATCCAATCTTTTTGAAACTTGGGGGAGTTTTTTGAGGAAAGGCACCAGCAGCTCTGCTGTAAAATTGGTGTCTCTCTCAAAAAACAGACCCTCTAAGCCCCTGGATCAATTCCCCATCATATCCTATAGGGACCATTGACCATAATGGTCCCTATAGGGCAAGGGTGTCAAACCTATGGCCTATGGGCCAAAAGCAGCCCACCCAGGCCTTTAATTTGGGCTCTCTTTTCTCCCCCCTCCCCTGCCCATCCTTGCTATTGTCAGTTTAAGCTACGTGGGAGTACAAAGAGCGGGGGTGCGGCTTCCTCTGAGAGCTGGAAGCTGAGGACAGGCTACATCTGAGCAGAGAGCTCAAGACAGGGCTGCCTCAGAGCAGGAAGCAGAGGGTAGAGCTGCCAAACTTCCCAGCCACTGTTCCAAGCCTCCGTAGTCCTTCTCACAGGTAGGAGCTGGGGGGGGGTAGTTCTTCTGCTGTGATCCTTGTTTATTTATTTATCAAATTGATATCCCGCTCTCCCAGCCGAGGCCGGCTCAGGGCGACTTACATAAAAACACACACAACCTCCTAATGTGGGGCTCCAATGGAATATCTGCTATAATATCTTTGTGTTTGTGTCCTTTACAAAATTTATCTCTCTGCTACCTGGCATTACATTTTATGACACACATGGTCCGGCCCAACAAAGTCCAATTTATGTCAAATCCAGCCCTCATAACAAATGAGTTTGACATCCTTGCTATAGGGTATAACTGAGCCAAAAAAATAAGATTTGGGGGAAATCACAAATCTTAATACCATGCTGGTATTGGGATTTGGGAATATTGGAAAAATACTAATACTTTTTGGGTTCAATATACCCAAACAACACCAATTTTTTTTTTGCACACCCCTATTTGCCATTTCATGCTGATTTGATCTCAGTCATCCACATGGCAAAGAGGTGTTGCCATCTCCTCCTCACAAGAGCCCCACCACATGAAGAGGAAAGAGCAGGAGGAGGGGGAACAGCAGCAGGCTATGATGAAGAATTCAGGAAAGCACTTTGTTCCAGCTTTCCTAAGGCAACCTTATTTTAAAAAAATACATTTGAAGAAAAAATTAAATAGCCAAATTTAAGAACCTACATATAAATGATTACTGATCTTTCGTATTTACATTATGACCAGTGCAAGCGAGGTATGTTTTGCTTAGTCCTTTTACTATAATAAAAATAAACATATAAATCTATCAAGCATCAACTGGTATAAGATTCTTACCATTTGATGCTGGAGAAGGGAAAATAGTGTTGAGTTTCTTTACAAGTGAGTCCTGAAAGACAGACTGACTTCAAAATGGCTCCCACTTCCAAAGGTTTGAGAATCACTTATCTAAGATGTAGTGCACATCACCCAGCAGATGAATACAGGACAAACTTATGATAGGTCAACCAAACTCATAATTTACTATCAAGCACCATTCAGTTGCCTAATGTTTAATGCAAGGAACATTTCATATATTACCAATATGTTACAAAAGCAAACAAAAAACAAAACTAATTTCAGCAGCTAATCGGAGGCCACCTAGCTATTCCTTTCCAATACTCTGCAAAAGTTCCTGGAGCAAAAGTGTCCCTGTCAAGTACTACTGACCCCAAAGAAATGTCCACTGCTGAAACATAATAATCCAGCATAATTCATGCTTTAAGTATTTTTTTAAAGCTCTGGATACAGACGCAGAACCAGGAGCAGCAGTGCTAGCAAGAGGGGACTAGCAGGAGAGTAGGATTTCCCCTCCACTTAATAGTTCACCCTTACTATTTTACCCCCTAGATTGTGGGGAATTTCTTTAGAACTTTTAAAATAATTTGGTTTAAAGTAATATTCAAGTAATACATTGGAAGAAACTATCAAATCTAGCCACTTAATAATGGCTAGAACAACACCCAATAGTTTTCATAATAAAATACAGTGGTAGACATTTCTTTTTAAAAGCAGCATTGTTCATGCCCGCTGAGTGTTTTATTTGTGATTTTGAATTTTCACTTTCTTTATTTTTATATATTCAGTGTGTTTCATTTACATTGCAAGCTGGCTCCTTGAACTTCATCAGGAAGAAAGATGGCTACTAAATGTTTTAAATAAATAAATAAAGTTCAGAGAAATCTAGACACTTAACCTATTCCTCCCTTGTATGCTGTTTTCAAGGTGAGGCATTTTTATAATCCTAAATCATACAGAGGAAACATGCCTTCTTAAATTCAAATATGTCAAATGATTTAAAACTGGCATTTGACTTTACCAGTGATACTCCCTCAGTAGCTCAGAAGCCAAATGTGGTTATTTGACATACCACCAGTGCCTCTTCTGGTGCTGTTCCCCAATACAGCACCTCCCACGTGTCCCAAGGGGGCAAGGCAATTGGCCACCAGAGAGAAGAAGCTGGCCAGAGTGGGTTTAAGACTTGCCAGGTTGCCTACCCCAGCAGGCAACCTCCTGCCCCCACCATCCCCCGCTCCCACAGCAGGAGAAATGAGGGGGGAATGACATTATAGATGCAACACTACTTCCGGACGTGTCTGCAATGCTCCGGATTTTCCCCAATCTCTTTGGTCTTCACCACTGAGATTCGGGGAATTCCTGGAGCAACTTGCTACGGCTCAGTGGAAGAGCCTCTGCTCTGCCTGCAGAAGGTTCCAGGCATAATCCCTGGCATCTCCAGTTAAAAAGTAGGTGATGTGAAAGACCTGTGCCTAGCCCCTGAAGAGCTGCCGCCAGTCTGAGTAGATAATACTTTCATGGATTGATGGTCTGAATTGGCATAAGGCAGCTTCAAGTGTGCGTGAGAGCAGTGATGTCACTTTTGGATCTTTACCTGAATTGACGTCACCACCTTGTATGATACTCTCATACTTCTGATACCCCACCCCCAAACACTCTCAGGATTACCAGGCATAGGCACATAGGATGGTGGTGGTTTTACTCTCTTTACTGCACAGCCAGCAAACTTTTCTCTGGGTGCACTGGCAATCTCACTCTCCTACATGACCTGTTGTGCCTCAGGCTGAGGAGAGAGCAGGAACATCCTCCCCTCAGTCCAGATACCCAAGTTTCCACAGTGGCAGGGAAAAACAAGATTACATGCGCACAGGTACTTTAGTAATTAAAAAAAATTATAGTTCTATACTTAACAGTAATAGTTAGATTATTGTATGTGTGTGTTTGGTGGGGGGGGGGGGTCACAGGGCATACAGTTGTCATGTAACTCTTTTGGTTGATGGTAATTGAAAATGTGGCACTCCATGAACCAGAGTGAGAATCACTGACCGATACAACTGACAGCGTCTACAAATGACAGCATCATACGACTATTTTAATCTATGAATAGTGGACGCTGAGATTTTAAAATATGCAATTAAAATATTCAATACTGATCAAAAGTCATTCTTTGACACAGCATATCATATTTTTGATTGGTTCATTGAGCTTGATAATTTGCTGTACTGCAAGTGCAGAAGATTTTCCTAAACTCAAATTTGCTTACTGCTTCCTGATTTTATTGGAAATGTGGAAAACAGCAAAGACAAATCCCCAATGGATTAAGGCAATAACCAACTACCAATAACTCTAACAAGACTTAAAGCAATGTATTTTCCAAAAGCCGGTATTCTGATGAAAGACTGTATATAAAAATGCCTTTTCAAGCTAACATATAATCTTGGTTGACAGTTATGCTTATGAACAGAGAGGAACTAGAATGTGTAGTATTATATTCTACCTTAATCACTTAAAATAGAATTCATGTCTACCCATGGACACTGGTAGACTTCTGAGCAAATAGCTCATATATCAGCAATTATATTTTTCACATACGTAAGGTGCAATTACAATAGGCCTGATAAAAATAAGCATCACTACATCTTAATAGCTGACAATCAGCACCTCTGCCCAATGAATCAACTACCTTCTACCTACAATGCATCTGCATATAAATATAAGAACCTTGAACAGCTCTCACTTCACTTTTGCCCGTTCTTACAAGTACATACATTTCGAGAGCAACAATGAGAAGATTGTCCTGGAAGTAAGACCCACTGAATTAAATGCTTAAGACTGGTCCTTGTGTATGAAAAATTGGGGGGTTTCCACATGTTTGGCTCCAAATTACAGTTTTGTACAGCAGTGACTGCATATCCAGAGATATGGTTTGAACATAAAAAAAGCAAAGAGGTTGCTGTAAATATTTTAAGCATAGCTACATAGATACCACTTGATATTTTCTACAAATACTACCTTTAACGAAACAAGAGCAGTAGCACATAAAAGGTTATATCCATTCCAAAGGCATTTATAGTGTTAATAGAAGAGATTGTGGGTTGGACCGTTTCAGCAACACTGGATATCAACACAACCACATTAAACTGGTTAAATATCTTTATAAAACAAATCAACATTTACCAGGAATGAATGGATCAGTATTCCAGAGTCTTCTTTCATCAAAGTAGGCACTGTATATTCCAAAGCATTATTCTCTCCTTGATATTTGCAAATATAGGAACAGTTTCTTTCAATAACTGTACGAATACCTTTAAACAGAATCACGCTAGTAGTGCAACCCATTCCAAATACAATTAAAATTGCATTTCTAGCCAACTGAATATTTTTGCCTCACAAGAGTAGTTTTCTCCACAATCTTCACCAAGTCTGGCAGCTAATATCTATTTAGATTAAATGTCATCAGCCACTGCATTGCAACCTTAGCTGATTGACAAAAATTCAGGAGGTTTCAACACAAGCCACACCTTACAGTGCAATCTTCTCGATAGGAGGCTCTCTAAAATGCCCATACAAATAGACTGAAAGCAATGCTGTCAAAGAAATTGCCTTGGTTCCATCCTCAAATGCTACTCATGATTCAGGCAAAGATACTGCTTCTGTTTCTGCTGCCAGGCACAAAGAATCTTCATCTGCTTTAAGAAAAAGCCTCTCCCAGAATGCTTAGCTTTGGAATTTGTACCAGTAGACGATGTTTCGTTGCTTGACCTAAATGTTTTTTTTTTAAGTACTGCATTGAAAAAACCTGACAGGAAAGCTTCCACCCCAATCAAAATTCTAGAGAAATGTCCCACCTACTGCTGCTATGGAAACACTTTAACACATGGTACTGTACATCTACTTCAAAAAGCATATATACGCCTGCGCTACTGACAGAAAACCACTAGAGAGCACAAAATTGTCAATATTCTTTTCACTTTCCCCTGCAATCATTCAGTGAGTGAAAGATAAAACACAGCTAAATAGTCTTTCATGTAGCTTTCCTAAACAAAAACAAAATTAAACTTAGAAAATGAGTCCCAGCAAGGTCAATGGGATTTATATCAATGTAATTAGAATCAAATCAGAACTACAAATGTAAATATTAAACATATTTGGTTCCTGAATAAGCAACAGTCAAATATTCTATTAAGTAGCCTTATTACCACAGTTCTAAAAATGTGATTCAAAGTTCTGATGAATGACCACAATATATACACCTTTACTAGAACAACAAATCAAGTTCACCACCTAAGTTTTTTTTACAAAAATGATTATGATGTACACAGTGAGATTGTTCATAGCCCTTGTAATGATTAACACATCATTTTAAACACTGAAAATTTTACATCTCTTTTTGCCATAAGTGTCCATGTGTTAAAATTAGTAATATGGACAACTAAGAATAAGGCCCGTTGTGGGAATAAATACAACAGGCTCTAGAAAGAGGCTCTTGGAGAGTGTCAAGGCCTTGGGCACTCAGCGTCAATTTGCTGTGGCAGCCTCAGCAGGGTATAAGGACACAGAGTCCACCATTTTCTCCAGGGGAACTGATCAATGCCATCTGGTGTGCAGTTGTAATTCTGAGTGATCTCCTGCCCTCACCTGGAGATTGGCAGCAGTGGTTCCCCAAGAGGGAATAGCTGGTTTGGAGGGCAGAGTCTATGGCATTGTACCTGTCTGAGGCCCCACCTCTCCTCAAACCTCACCCTCTCCAGGCTCCACCCCTCAAATCTCCAGGAATTCCCCACCTGGAGTTGGCAACCCCATCTCCTTCCCAGCCAAGCATCAACCTACCTTAATTTCCCCCTCATTCTTCAGCTTTTCATTCCCCCCCACCTGCAGCCTCTACCGTGCTCTGAAGCCCTGACACTGTCTTTTTTGAGGGTCAGTGAGACCCCTGTGGTCAAATCTCCCTATTTGGAGATAGAATCCACAATCTTTGGGGGATCCCTGGAAAGTTGGCAACCCAAGGGTCTGCCTTTCCTTGCTTCCCTGGGTTACCCCCTCCCTTTGGTATTGGCAGAGCGGGGGAGACTATGGAGTCAGAGCACAACACAGATTATTGGTCCAAACAGAATAATTTATTTTAGTATTTACACAATTACGGAGAACACACACACAGTAAATGAATAAGGGACAACTAAATAAAACGGGTTAAACACAATCCTCCCTGGATGGGCTGGGATCTGTACTGATGGTGCCCTGCCCCTTGGTAGGGTCCCTCTTTTCCCGCACTTTTTGGTCTCGGGGCAGCTGGGAACTGTAGGCCAGCAGATGAGAAAGCCCCATTCAACCTAGTGAGTGATACTCCTGCAGGCCCCTCTCTGGAACTACAACTCAATTGAACCTTATGGGGGAACATTTTAAACAAACCACAGACAGCAGCTGTCTTATAAACACAGGTAACTGCCATTTCGTTTCACCCACTAACAGCCACTGAGGTAACAGTGGAACCTTATGGGGGAACATTTTAAACAAACCACAGGCAGCAGCCATCTTATAAACACAGGTAACTGCCATTTCGTTTCACCTACCAACAGCCACGGAGGTAACAGTTAATGCCCCCACAGGAAGGAAGCTGGAGAAGTGTCTTCGTAAAGAGAGAAAGCCGTCTGCCAGGAATTCTGACAGGGCACAGAGGCTGAAGGAGTGGGTGGGGAAGAGGAGCAGACCCAGCCAATGGCATGCAAGTATTCACAGCTAGTGGATAGAGACAGCTTCTGATTGACAGGCCAAGGGACCAAAGGCTGGGGTGGCATGTGGAATCTTCAGGAGCATGCCACCACCATGCAGAGAATTATTATATAGAGAGATAAGTATATTAAGTGCTACATAGGGTAACCAAGATCACAACAAAACAGGAATTACAGAACTGAAGATAGGGCTGCCAAGTCAGCCCAGGGGGCGAGGGATCCCCCGCTACAGGGGTTCCCGATCCGCTGGCCAGCATTGGGCCGGCGGGGGAAACCCCATCCCCGAAGTCATCCAGCCTGGACGACTTCCCCCACCTAATGACGTCACCCGGAAGTGACGCCATCACGTTTGGGGCGTTGCCAGGGTGATGCTCTGGTAATCGCCCCAAAACTCTATACTACTTCTGGTGATGTCACCTGGGGCGCGCACAAAGCGTGTGTGCCGGGGAAGCTCCCGGCCGGCGGAGGACTCCCCCCCCCACCGGTAAGTTCAACAGACTTGGCAACCCTAACTGAAGATAATTCAGACATGATAAAGATTATGTACCTCTTCTGTAAAAACACAAATTGCAAGCCCCCGTTTGCCTTAGGGTATACAGGGAACAGAAAGAGGGCTACCATTCAACATCTGCTTGGTTTCCATGGTCAAAACAGACTCCCCAGTCTGCTATTAGCAATTTAGAAGGGGGGGGGAGTGAGTTTTTATAGGGCAACAACAAAATGGAGAGCACTGCAAACACCACAAGGTCCTGTCTATTCTTGAAAACAAAGTTTGAGACCAGTGGCACCTTTAAGACTAACAAAGTTTAATTCTTGGTATAAGCTTTTGTGTACATATATGACCATACCTGAAGAAGTATGCATACACTTGAAAGCTTAAACCCAGAATTAAACTGTGTTGGTCTTGAAGGTGCCACTGGACTCAAACTGTTTTATTGCTTCAGACCAACAGAGCTACACACCTGAATCTATCTACTCTTGGACTGACTGAGCTTGTGGGAACTTAGTAGTGCATTGGAGGTTTTTTCCCCTTAAGCAGAAGGCAGTTTAATGTAAACAGCTGGCATGTTCTATTTGTCTGTGAAAGAGAACACCAAGTGCACCGTGGAGGGAACTGGGGGTGGTTTATAATATAAAGTCCTCCCCCCACACCCCAAATCTTCAAAAACCAAGTAAAATGGATCTCCTTACCCATTTCTTTCTCATTGCTCCACAAATTTTACAGTTCTTTGTTCTGACACTCCTTCTGTAAACGTTGCTTTCTTCCCGCACCAATCTTTTCTTTCCTTTCATCTTCACCTATGTTACAGCTGTTACCAGAGGCAGTCCCTATTTTCCGGTACTTGTGACTAATACTACCACCATCTGATGCTATTATTTTAGTATATTCCTCCTCTCCTTAATGTGTCCAGTTTTGTGGGAGAAATGCTGATGGTGTACAAAGATTTTGCAAACAGAAAAATGAGCTCCAGCACTACTGAAGTTCCAAACCCTTCTCCTGGAAATTATCTAAGAAAGGGGCAGATAGATCTTGATCCCAGAATGTGTGATAAATACATACTGACAGAAAATGATAGAGCGCCATCTTCCTATCATAATCGACATGTATAACACAATAGATGTTGCTGAATATTTTCTGAGTTGAAACCATTCTACAGACACAATCATAGCCATTGTAAGCCTCATCATTCCATTCAATGTAAAGGGTTTTTTAAATATGGAACAATTATGGTCAGTTTATTAACAAACACTGCTTCAGAAACAAATACACGGTGGGTTACTTCAGAGCAAGCGGGCAAGGGAACATAGAATAAGTGATAGGGACATGTGTATTATTGTCATTATATGCAAATGTTATATGCAAATGTCAGTTGGAGTCATATCTCCATACTCCTAGATCATTTCCTTGCATCCTCTTCTGTCTGGTCATCATTATAGTCTCCCTATACAGTTTCTTCCTCCATGATCAACATTCTTGCTACAGCCCAGGAATTTGGAATATTCCAAGCACTGGGATAAGTTGAACAAATAACTGAACAATCCTTACACCCAATTAATCTTCATTTGTTTGCACATAAAATCAAAGAGCACTTCACCCATGTAAACAGAAATTACTATTGCCTTCTGTGGCCCAAGCATTTGGAGGGAAGGGGACACTTTACTGGGCCCATGGAGATTCAGGGGGTCTAGCCACCAAGGCTGCAACCCCATTACCATGTCCATAACGGGGGGGGGGGGGGGGGAATCGAAAGCTCAACAGGATAATACCTCAGGACCAGCCAAAACATCACAAAACAGTTAGCAAGTTTTGTAGGATTCTTCTTCCCACTGGATATTAAGTTAAAACAGCAAAGTGGATGTGTTTGGGAGAGAACAGACCCCCCCACACCCAGTGTGGGGCATGTTATAATTACAAAAATACATGTAGGGACCCGTGAGAATTGCAGGGGGTGATTCCCCCCCATCCCAGCCAACCACAGTTTTACTGTGGCAGCAGCATCTCTCCCATTCCACCCAACCCCAGCTCTGCTGCCTCAATAGCATCCCCACCCACCCAACTGCAGCTTAGTGGCTCCCCCAGACCACCTTACCCCAGCTTCACCGCCTCAACAGCCCAGCCACAGTACAGGGTTAGAAGCTTTCTTTGCGTTTGTGCAGACAATGCTCTTGTGATTAGGGGGATTTAAATCCCCTCCCTTTTTCAGTTATCAGACTTTTCTGCAAAACTGGAGTTTCCCCCAAGTTTGCTGAAAAATCTTCTGCCGACAGGGCCACATTTTGCCATTAGAACATACAAGTGGAGACCTGCAAGAAACTTGCAAGATGGTTATCCCATTCCTCACACCTTTGCTTCCTCCCTTCTCCCCCGACCTCTCTCACTCTTTCTCCCTTCTGCCCCCCTTTCTTACTCTCTCTCTCTCCTCCATGTATGTTACTTCCTCTCTCTTTCTGACCCATCATCATTCTCTTTGTTTTGCTGCCTCCCCACCTCATCACTCTTTTACTCTCTTTCTGCCTCCCACCTCAAATCCCACCCTCCCCAGGCTCCACCTCTCAAATGTCCAGGAATTTCCCAAACTGAAGTTGGCAATCCTATTTCCTTCCCGCCCAACAGCCAACCTACCTTTATCTGTCTTCAGCTTTCCATCTCCACCCCCCTCCCCTGCAGCCTCTACCTAGGAAAACTACAGTCTTTCTCCACAATGGGGACTAAAGCAGCTTACATTATTATTTCCTCCTTGTTATCTGCACAACAACCCTGTGAGGTTGGTTAAGCTGAAAGTATGTGACTGGTCCAAAATCTCCCAGTCAGCTTCCACCACAAGATGGGGATCTGAACCTGGGTCTCACAGATCCCAATCTGAAACTCTGTTACATCACAATGGCTTTCATAGGGTGGCTGCTGATGAACAGTAGCAAAGCAGCGGGGCCTACCTGAGTCATGCAAATCAGGTGGTATCAAGTCACCCAGAGGGTGCTGCCTAGGGATGCCAGCCTCCAGGTGGGACCTGGGGATCCCCTGGAGTTACTGCTCATCTCCAGAGTACAGAGATAACTTTCCATGGAGAAAATGGATGCTTTGGATTTTATGGCATTGTACCTCACTGAAGTCCCTGTCCTCCCCAGGCTCCACCCCCAAATCTCCAGGAGTTTCCCAGCCTGGCTCTGGATCTGCTGCTGGTGGCCAGGGGCAGGGGTAGTTGGCAACCCTAGACTGCTGCCAGTAAAAACCCTGCCTTTTACTGACAGAAACAGATAGAAGCCTGCCCCTCCCCCAAACATTCTAATCTCCTTACAGTTGATGCCTGGAGCTGATACCATTTCAAAAGGTATTTGGGGAAATTCAACGGTCCCTGAAGTTTTTTTAAAACTTTCTGGATTTTTCTGGAGACCGAGGAAGGGGCCTGACTATGTAGGAAAAGCTGTTGGGGGAGAGTGAGCTCTCTTTTGGCAGATATAAGCATCCACACAGAAAAAAACCTCTCAAATTTAGATATATAAATGATGATTATGACAAAAAGATTAATTTCAAAATTTAAAAACTTTCTATTATGACATTTTGTGTACATAAGGATGAAACTGTATGTGCATAGAAGGTACATGTTTGTATTGCTCCTCAGCGATGTTTGGACCCTAAAGAGGAAATACAAGGACCTTGATTTAGAGTGCTAGTTGCTACGAATATGCATCAATAGGCTAGTTTATGTTGCAGATGCTTAAATATAACATTGCATATATCAACTGAAAAAGATGGTCAGAGTATAAAAAAATATTTCATATTAAAGCCTAAGAACACAAACCTTGCAGCTTGTTTTCAAAGTATAAAGCATCCTATCAAAAGCACACTAATATTACTCCATCTAGTGGCTGGAATACATCATTTTGAGTCATTTAATGTGTATTCTGGGCACACACTTCAGCTAAAATTGTGATCGTTTAATAACTGGCACACTATATATAATAGTCATGTAATTAGAATGACAGACAAGGAATTTCAACAAGCCACGAAACAGATCTAGTTAGATCATGCTGCTACTAAAACGCACAAGTGTAAATTAGGCTGCATTTAGAGATCACAAAATATCTTTTGTTTGTTTTTACAAGGATAAGTTTGGTTTATGCTTGGGGTCATGTACTACTTTTCTCCCTCGCCTCTTGGTTGACAAAGTCTTTGGTCTGACTGTAGCTTGTTATGACTTCCAGACTGAGGCACATAAAACTGGAGACTGTTTCTTACTTACAAACTGGGATTAAATTTTAAATAAACCAATCAAGCCCCTCCCCCCTTTTTTTGCTATCAAGTCACAGCCAGTTTATGGTTACCTCCTAGGGTTTCAAAGGCAATAGACATTCAGAGGTAGTTTATAATTGCCTGCCTCTGACAACAACCCTAGACTTCCTAGTTGGTCTTCCATCCAAATGCTAACCAGGGCTGACTTTGCTTAGTTTCTGAGATCAAGCTAGCCTTGCTATCCACTTGAAGGGGATAGCATCTTCATCATGTTACATATTAATCAGCTGTTCAGCCTGTCTATAAGTTTGAATCTTACCTCCCATTCCATTGTATCTGAAGAAGTGTGCACGCAAACGAAAGCACATACCTTGAATAAACTTTTGTTGGTCTTAAAGGTGCCATTGGACTCTAAATTTGTAGTACTACAAAGAAGTATCATTGTTCATTTTCTTTTAATTGTGGTTGCCAAGACAGATAGGCCTCCATTTTGTTGGCATCACTCCCTGCTCTTTTGGGGAGCAGCATCTAATCAGACCCCCTTTGCCAGATCCAGAACAGTCTCCCAGATTTTAGAGAATCTCTAGGCAAAAATGAAAATGACAATGGAGGCAGTCTTAAATCTGAGTCCTGTTCACACAAACAATGAAGTTCATACATGTTGCCCTGAGGACATTGGGTAACTCTGTAAAATATATGTCTAGTAGTAGTATAAGTACTGTATTAACAGAGCAGGAGTACTAGAAGATATATTATTCAAGCCCCACATATTTTAAACTAATACAGGACTTGAAGGCTTTTTTTTTTTGCTTCTAGGAGCCAGCTCAAAAATTTAGGAGCCAGGTTCATTCTTCAGTCTTCATGATTTTGTATTGTGACCAGATTTTCTAACCGTGGTGCCACAATTAAATTTCTAGGTGTCATGGCAAACTGGTGCCTAAGAGTTGTCAAGCCTTGAATTAACATAAACACAAACATTTTTAGCCTAAACTACCTCACAAATGAAAGAGACTAGAACAATATAAGCCACTTAAGGTTCTACTGGGGAGAAGGGGTATAAATGAAGTAAATAAATAGTTTATATATAGGTGGGACTTGAGAAAGTACTGCTGTCTGAAAGTACTGAAGTTTTCTGAATTGCCTTCTGAATAGCAGTTAACCTGGATTTTATTCAGAATGATGCCAAATGTCCACACTGTAGACTGGATGCCCCATTATTGCTACTGTTACCAAGTTATTTCAACAAAAACAATACATGATTAAGTCTTTTTCTCACTTCCCGTCTCTATCTAGTGCTCCAGGTCAGTAACCATGGTATCAAGGGAAGTAGCCTGTTCCCCCGAGAACCAGAAGCTCATTATATCAAGCATACATTTACAATGTCTGTGCTGCAGAGATCATCATATACGCAACACTCTGCATAGTACATAAGATAACCCCCCATATCACGCTGGCTTTCTCCCTTCATAGCCACTTGTATCTTTAAAGCCTTTTAATTTAAAAACAAAAGTACTAACTCAACATATGAAGCTGTTATCATAAGCTAAAATCCTGTCAGAATGCTAGCCGAACAAGAGTTCAACTCTAAACTCAATTAAGAGGTAGGTCTCCTCCAAAAGCACTAAAATGTGAGTAACACCAACATTAGCTGACTTCTGAAGAATGACCAACAAGTTCCTACTAGAATAAGGAACACAGAATTGCTTTTCAAATATATCACTGAAATGGGCAACAAGGTACAATTGATAGCATTTAGTGGAAGGATGGGAAGGGGACATGCACATACTTTAAGATCCTGAAACAGAGCTCCTGATGTGGACCAGCAAGACACAAATCTTGATGTTTTGATTCTGTATCAGCCTCTTCAATGCATGTATTATCTTCCAAGCCCTGACTTAAACTGCTACTGCACAGCAGCTAGTGTGCTTACAAACATGACAGGCAGAAAACCTTACAAAGTCCTACACGTTGCCCATTGTGTAGAAGCAAAGTATTGTTTGATGGCCTGTCAGTAACTTTTGCTTCCTACTGTCCCCAGAACTTGGTCAACAGTAATGCTCCAAGGATAGCCTTAATGGCTGAAAGATCTGCAGCAGCAGGATAAAATCCACAATGTCTTTTTGTACCAGGTAAAGGGACAAAGGATACAAGGCCCACTCTCTATGAAGAAGTTGGATCTGGGCCACTATGGATTAGGCTTCAAAAGCAAAACCTTCTATAAGACAATGTGCTTGTTCTGTTTCTGCAGATTGTGCTGCCTAAAGACAACTATCCTTCCTTGGTTCTTGAACTAAGATGACTTAGATGCTTTGACCTACATATAAGCCCTTGCCAAGGTAACCCTTAGTGGTGCTAGTGATGCTGAACAAATTCAATACACATTATAGCTGGATGTACAATCCAGCTGTTTCATTGCAAGAACACATTGATTTACACAGAGCTGGGGTTATGCACAAACAAAATAAACTATAGCTTAAAAACACATATTATGAAGAACCTCTAAATACAAACAAAATGACTAAAAATTACTATTTTTGGAAATCCTGTAGGGCCTCTTAAACTTTACAGGGTTTAGCGTCTCAGCATGCCTTAATCCAGCCCTGGATTTAAAGCGTGAAAGAAGTAATTTCCAGTGCGATGCTGCACAGAGTAACACTCTTCTAAAACCACTAAAATCAATGCACTTAGGAGGATGTGATTCTGTTTAGGAGTGCACTGTTCTACATTTCTTGTAGTGGACTGGAAAAAAATTCATACGTACTCAGATAACCCTAACAAAGTCTTGTCTCTCGTTATAAAAGATGAACAGACTGTACTTAACTATACCCCAAGTACCATGTTCCAGCTGAGCACCAAAATGATCTCTCGGTCTCAGGATACGGATTAGTAATTCACATGGAATACATGAATTGAGTGCAATATTTCCACACTTTTGTGTTCACCAGTTACATGCTTTCCATCAAGAAAACAGATTCAGGCAAGAGCATTATAATACTAGAAGCAAACAGATTTACGCCCTTTGTATTCCAACTCCCATCCTGGCATTTATCCTTAGAGTGAAATATTAGAAGTAGTTTTTGCTCAAATAGTATACAGGTCTGATTCTGAAAGTTAAGAGGTAAACATTGTATACAAGGAAAATTAATTCACATTTCAAACATCTCTAAAATACTTAAACTTTCAAGTCCAGATTCCTGAACTAACTATGCAAGGTGTCCAACTGAATGTTCAACTAAGTATATAAACTTTGTGGCCTCTTTCTACGAACAATATTACTGCTCCCATCCCGCCATTTATCCTTAAACTGAAATGCTAGCAGTAAGACAAAGTATAACTGGGACTGCCATGGGCCTGCCTGCCAACACCTCCTCAGAGGAGAAAGAGATGGAGAAAGCTGGCCCCAGCCCTCAGATGCTGCAGGAAGACCCACCAGACAAGGTGGAGACTCCATCAGGTGCAGACGGGAAGTCTCAGGCCGAAGTCAGCATGCTACACACTCAGCCCTATGGCCCAGGGCTGGAAGCTAAAGCAGAGGCCCTGCAGCCACCAACCCCACCTCCCAGGGTCGCCAGAGCCCTTGGAACGCTGAAGAAGGGAGGGATGGAGGGAGGTGCAGGAACAGCACCAAGGTGTGTGGTTGGCAGCCCAGCACTGGGCAACCTCTGCCTGTGAGTTGCAGTCATTGCAGAATCAGGGCTGACAGCCCTGTAAGCTGCTCAGCCACTGAAAACTTGCATCTGTCCCTGGGCGACTGAACAGGTTGAGGAGTTGCATCTGGCCTTGAATGACACCTGATAAAAGCAGCCAGAAAAGAAGAGAGAAGAAGAGGGGATTGGATTTATACCCCGCCCTTCACTGGGAGTCTCAGAGCGGCTTACAAAATCCTTTCCCTTCCCCTCCCCACAACAGAAACCCTGCGGGGTAGGTGGGGCCAAGAGAGCTCTGAGGGAGCTGCTCTTTCAAGAAGAGTTCTGACAGAACTATGGCTTGTCCACGGTCATCCAGCAGCTGCACGTGGAGGAGTGGGGAATCAAACCCAGTTTTCCCAAATTCTGCGCACTTAACCACTACACTAAACTGGTGTAGCCAATGTGGAATCAACTTGACTTCAACTCTTGTGTACAGCAGCTCTCTGTGCGCTTTGACTTGGCTTGTGCCTTTTGGATTTGTCCTTCTGGTTTGACACTTGGAGTTTTGAATATCTGTGCTTTGACCCTGGACTATGTCTGGACTACGTCTATTGCCTTATAAACCAGGTGCCTTCCTGAACCAGAACAGGGACATATATGTTTGTGTTTATTCAACCTTTATCCTTTTCTATCCTTTAGGCTAATGCAGAGCTTTAAATCATTAAAAACTGGCCAGGGACAGGGGATAATGGTATAGCTTATAAGAAGAAATATTTAGTACTGAACCATTAGCAGTTAGTCAAGGAAATGTCTCTTATCTTTCTTATGGTGCTTGCAGGTGTTTATATAAACTAAACGGAGTTATTTTGCTGGTTGCCACACTGTACACCATGTTTCCATCTTCTCCTCCTGCTTGGGAATGGAAAGTTTGCTTGCCTGGAGTTCTGCTCTCCCTGGCTGTCCTGGCCTTCATAGAAGATCCTACACCTGCATTCAGATACAGGATGGATTGACTATATGAAGCAGAGCAGCTAAGCAGCAGGAGAACAGGTTCTTGCTTAAGGCCTTACACAGAGAAAGCAGCAACTGACTGAACAACTGAATTACTGAGTTTCGGGGGGGGGGGGGGGGGGGACAGGGGACGACAAAGGAGAATAGCTAGCAGCACACCAGTGCATATGTCCCCAGTCCAACTATTCGTTCCCCTATTCAGTTTAATGACTACCCAGTTGTGAGAGTTGCACCTGCATTGCGAGCGTTCCATAGCAGCATGAAGGCAACACAAATGCGCACCATTTTTGGTGTGACTTTTGTTTTATACAAACCAATTTTTCCCTACAAAACTGGGAATTCTTCTGGGTATGGAGAAACTTTTCTTACTGTTGTGGGTGGCCACTTTAAGGCACCATACATATTGGCACAGGGGCCACACACATTGGTACTAGATCTTATCAAAGGTTATAGGGTTTTTGTTTTGCATTTTGAAATAGAAACTTACATTTGCATATAATGAGAAGAAATGTTCTGTGTACATTTAATTCATTTTTTGTAATAACTTAGTTTTATCTCATGCTACCAGCATGTACTTGATGAGGATTACAAAACACTGCAAATAAAACAGTTATTCCTGCTGGCAAATGTGAATCAGAATGAGCTCTTTTTTATTTTCAAGAATCCACTATTTCCACACTAGTACCCCCTTACCGCTGCTATCCATTCACTGAATGGCAGGAGGGAGAATGGCACTGTAAGCTACTTGGGTCCATATTGCAGAGAAAGGCAGGATATAAATACCTAAAATAAATGGGAATGTTTTGCCCATGTTTCGCCCTACAAATACGTAGTAGCTATTTTCACAATTCCATATACCCCATAATATATGGCAAGATCATTACTAATACAAGGGATTTTCCCTATAGCATTAGAAAGTTCATGAGCATTATTGTTCTATTTCAAAGCAATAGGAAACCAATTAAAACTGCTAGTTATGACAGCACGCATGCTAGTAATTTCAGGTGCCATACGTATTTGCTGCAGTGGAGTGCCTGCCTGGGGCTCCTCAGTAATGCTCCAATATCTGTGCCAGAATGAACGCTGCTAGACAGCAAAAACTTGGCAAGTTTAAACTCATTGTATGTGTAATGAAGAGAAATACTGGCAAATAATTTAGTGATAAGGGAAACAAGTCTAGTCTAGTGTATGTCTGTCATACCCCTAGTGCTTTTTTAAGGTACGTTCATTAACTTCTTTTTCTCCTTCTTACAAAACTTGTACGTGACTGACTGGAACTGTATACTTATGGCTGTCAATTCGTATCAAGCTTCATGTTACAGGTCAAGCCATTTCATGATATAAAGGTAACTAAAACTATTTGAAGCCACTCTAGACAAATCTGTAATTAAAAAGTAATCTCATGCTAAAGTGAAAGTTTAGAGAGACAACAGCATACAAAATTAACTTTACTATGTTCCAGGAGAGTCAAATATATTTGTAATGTTTCACATCAACAGCAGCCTAATAAGGCTACAAGTACAGAGGCCAGCACAGGGCGAAAAATGTCAAATATGTTGGTGCTTGCATTACTCAGATCTGATCATTTCACCTAGGTACCAAGATCAGGTTTTTATGTAGCCAGGATTTCCCCCCCCCCCCCCTCTAAGTCCTGAAAAGAATCGTCATCGTGAATCCATTCCAAGCAGATGAGCTGCAGCTACAGAGATATATATCAACAAGGAGAATCAATGGCACACTACAGCTAGATCATCTGGAACAGCTGTACAGACCTGAAGGCTACAGGACTTTTAATTATTGTTCATTAAAGCCTCAGTTCAAACCTCAAACAGTTATGTCAAGCTTGTACATTTTATTTTATATATTTTATTGTATGTATTATTTTATATGGAGAGCCAGTGTTGGACTAGTATCTGAGAGATACTAGTGGGGTTCAAACTCCCACTCACACCATGATATAGAAACTCACTTGGGTCTAATGTGCCTCACAGGGTTGTTGTGAGGATAAAATGGAGGAGATGTAAGCTGTTTTGGGTCTCCAATGGGGAGAAAGGCGCGGCATAAATGAACTAAATAATTTTAGTTTTTAAATTGATATTCCCTACAACCAAAAGTGCTAGCAGCAGGGGAAGCAAGTGCCACAGTTGCCTCCATAGCAGTCGGAGAAAAGCATGAAAGAAACACAGGCATAGGACCAAGCCTATACCATTTAGTGTTTTTTAAAAGCCCAGGCATTAGTCAAACAAAGGTTCTGTGATATAGATCTAAGTTTTCCAGTACTTAAGAATGTGAAAGCTATTAACTATTCCAAAATTTAGGAGCATCTTTGTAATGTTTTTCCACTAGCAATTCTTGAAGTTCACTATAAGCGTACACCTTAAAACAATCAATTATATCCTTGTGGTGAAAAAGAATGTTATTTCATATGATGTTGTCTTACAATTATTATAAGAAAGTTAAAGAGAATGTAATTGGTCTGCTTTTGGCTATGGTACCAGGCTAGTCGGTAAAACAGCTAGTTACCCTTCTTGTTCCTGGCAAGAAGATACACGCCTAAAATTGTAGCTTTTTAAAAAAGCATACCTGGTATTACAGGGTTATGGCACCCAAAACTGATACCATACATATTCCCAGACCTACTTGTATCTTGTCTGGATTAAGTTCCGATTTATTTATCCTCAATTTATTTAACCTTACCTAGTCCATCACTGTTTCAGACACTGACTTAATATTTCTACTGCCTCCCTGGATTTAGATAGGAAAGAGAGAGAGAAATATCACTGGCATACTGGACCTGTTCTCCAAATCTCTGGATGATGTCTCTAAGCAGAATTATTTATTTCATTTCGTTTCTATACCACCCTCCCTGCATCCAGAAACATAAAAACAATAAAACATTACAACAATGTAAAATACTGAACCATAAAATCCTGATATCTACATGGCACCACAATATAGAATCTATGATCCTCAATCAACCTTAGCATGGGAGGGGGGGGGGGAGTGAGAGTAATTGAGAAACCACTTGCTTGTCAGAAACCATTGCTGTCCTCTATCATATGCTTGGCAGAACATCTCTGCCTTGCAAGTTCTGCAGAATTGTAACAAGTCCCGCAGGGCCCTGATGTCAATAGGCAGAGAGTTCCACCAAGTCGGAGCCACACAGGTGATGATAAGCATGGAGGACAAAAGCGTGAGGCACCCACACACCAAGGGGCCAAAAAAGGTTCCTCAGCACTCTTCAAGGTGCTGCCTTCAAAGAAGAAATAAAACAAATGCAATGCTAAATCTCCCAAGCCCATCTTAAGCAGGCAGTCCAGAAGATGCCAAGGCATCCAAGGCCATAGATAGGTCCAGGACAACCAACAGAGAAATGTGCCACGTTAGTTGACAGCACAGACACATAAAGGTGACCAGGTTCAAAGCATGTTAAAATAGCATCACTTAAACTAAGCTAGGAAATGAAAGCTTGTCCACTTCTTAATCAAAATTAAACAGCCGATTATCTTCAAGATCAGCCCAAAAAAGTACAGACTTTCTATTATAGTTTGGGTTTATTTATAATCAGGAGTCTGATTAAGAGTCCTGGGTTTCACATATCATAAAATAGATCCATAAATTATTTTTAAAAATAAAATACACACGAATTTCCTTGTTACTAACTCAAACCACAATACATCCTGAACAGTAAAAACAGAACATCAGCCTAGACTTTCAAAATGGTATTCATGGGATATTAATTAGATCTTGGTAGCCTAATGTAATCCATTTTATGAAACAATCTGACAACCTCATCACAGTAGTTGCAATTTACTTTACCTCTCATAGATTACAGAATAAAGGGGTTTTTTTGTTCTATTCAATTTTAGGATTTTTAGGATTCTATACATGCTGGTAAGACTCTCGTTCTGACTCTCAAAACTTGTTTTACCATTTCACCATTGTTTACCATTTCACCAGGTATTGGTATGACAGACAGTATGAAACTCTATGGGTTGGATTTAGACTTCATTTTCCAAAGGAGAAAAGAACTTTCCTCTCCCGCACACACTTTAGCCCGCTGATCCCTATGAAATGCTAAGGGAGGTCTGCAGCAGGAAGGAAGAATCAGTTTGTAAGCCAGTAGAACATTATTTGATACACTCTTATGAACTTTGATAACATAAGTTTGACCTTTGGGTTTGGTTCTCTGCCTAAGGCAAACGCACTCTCTACAGCCATGAGAGGCTCCAGCCCACAGCGGGAGACTTCCTCCAAAGCCCACAACTGCATGAGAAATCAACCTCCATTTCAAAGGTATATCTCTCAGGAAGAGCATGAGAATACACCTCAAAGAACACTCTCAAGAAGAAGTTGAAACGCATTTCAAAGAAGCTCTTACATCTACCGCACATGAGAGCCACCATTCTACAAGAACAAGACTCCATTTCAAAGAGTCCTTTTCTCTCTACACTGGCCTCCTCTCACACCTGCCCCCAGCCATTCCAGTAAAGAGATTAGTCGCTTAGCAACTGATCACTGCCCATCGAGTGACCAGTTGACCAGGTGTTAGCTCCTGATTAGCATTTTAGTGTTGCAATATTGCCCACTCCTTCCTGCCCCCTCCTAACTATGACACTAACCAATAGGAAACCTAGAAATGACGGACAACCTACTGGGTGTGACAGTGGGACGTGGTCAGCGCAACCCGCCCAAATGCCACCTGTTAAAAGGTCTTGCCCAGCAAGAAATTGCCCTAGCTCTCTTACCCCCACCTAGCCTAGCTTTTACCCTCTTTGACCTCTATTAAGTATCTGGACTCCATCTTGAATCCCTGGTTTACGCAGCCAGGACCGGAGCGTGTGTTTGCAGGTTCAGACCTTGCTCCTTAGATCTTCCAGCCACCCTTCCTCTATTCTTCTCGTGGAAGAGACTCAACCTCTACCAACCCAGGTAACGAGATTCCCTCTCAACGATACTCCTACTCATGCAAACGTGCTATTTTCTATCTGATTTCCCCTAGACTTCTGTATGTATGTGGTTTTATTGTTTTCCTTGTATGCCTGCCTAATATTTTGTAGTAAACATCATTTACAGAAACCGCTTTGCTTCACGCCTATTTACTTAGAACTACCGGGGAGGTGGGACCTTGGTATAGTTGGCAAGAACCCGTTATAGTGCTGATTGCTACACGTGAACCAGAGCAGTCAGGCCAACAAGTTGAAATTGCTAATTTAGTCTGGATGAAGCACTACGTTTCCAAAGACATTCACTAGATAACACATTGTACTGAACTATCACTATCACTTGCAGGTTTTATAACAACCAAACAGGTATCTTCCATAACATATAAATGTCTCTACCGTTTCTCAAAAGTTTTCCCACAAAATGCTGTCATAGTTTCATGGAACTTTTACTATTATGAAATTGTCCACAGAACTCAGAAGATAAAGGCAACACAGGAGAGCCTTTTCTGTGGTACAGTGGTTAAAATATTTCAGACTCAGGGTTCAGAAATAAAGTACTAACTAGGAATGAGTAACAATCAAAGAGAACAGGTGAAAGACCCTATGTTTAACTATGTATACTTACAGGCAAAAATGTATTGTTAATTAGTATTTACATATACATCACTATATGATCTCACTAGTATAAGGACCCACATCCAGAGCTCTGTGGAAGTACCACAGGGCCCCTCAACAATCCCTCACCTGTCAACCAAGGAGTTGTACATCTCACAAGCTCTGGAAAGATCTGTTTATTGCAACAAGATGGTAAAATAAGTAAAAGGAATTTAACTATGCTTAATGTAGCCCATTAAACTGCTAAATTCGAATCCAGTAGCACTTTAGAGACCAAACAAGATTTTTAAGAGTCAAAGCTCCCTTCATCAGGTTAGCCAAATAAAGAGGCCCAGGACCTCAATATGACTATGTCTTGTTTTCTAAGTCTTGAGGCCATAATTACTCTTAAATAAATTATACAGTACTGTGTTCTGGAACACACATAGTCCAATATAGCCCTAATTGTTAGAAAAGTTGGAGAATATCACATTTTACCTCAGCACACAGGGTACATGAGATCTGCCTCATCACAGTAGCATTCTATCATACATCAAGCCAAGACACAGATAGAGCAGAATGCTGAACTGTAGCATTCCAAATAAGCCCCTAAAACTTGGAGAGTGGGTTTTTTTTTTGGAAGACGGGCAGTACAATAGCAGCCAGGAGTGCATAACACAAGCTGCTGTATTTTCCAGCATTACTTCTACATTCTGTTCCTATAAACATCTTTTACAATGCTAAATTTCATAAGTGCTGCAAGCATTTAACATTTGGGCAGCCAGTTCGTTCATTTATTCATCAGCTCATATGTACATTTAGGCAGCTCTGATTTCTTTGGGTGAATATACACACGCACTGCAAAAAGTGGCACTGCACACCACACATCTCATTATGAAAGGAAATACCAGTATTTAAACCAAGTTTGGACAAACTGAAAGAATACGAAAAAGCATCTGCAGAGAACTCTTGTGTACAGCACAATTCTAAGAGTAAACAGAAGCATATAGAGCAACTGTTGCTGTTTTCCCAGCATCCTTAGCCAACAGAACTACACACCTAAACAAACCAAAAAACAAAAGATCAGTAGGAATCACTTGATAAGCCTTAATGAATTTAAAACAAAACAGAAAAGTCACTAAGCAAGGCACAGAGACTGCAATCAAGCAGGATGGACAAAGCAACAGAAACATGGAAGAGAACTCACACGCATCCCTTAAAGGACCTTTAGGGAAAATTTAATATATTTGGAGTTCTACAGCCAAATCCAGTAGCACAGTTATTCTGAAGGGAGGAGCACTGTTATGCCAACTGACCAAGAAGAAAAGTTTGACAGAAACTTGAGAGGCAACAGGTTATTTAAAAATTAACTAGATCTAAAGAGCCAAAGAACATTTAGGAAAAAATGGACCAAGAACAGCCGTACGAATTTGGAGAGCAAGCAATCAGCAGGCAACAACCTACATCTTATTTCAGGTATGGCTGAACATCAACAAATGATACAGACAGCAATGTTAGTTCTAAAACAGAGGGGAGTATGGCTGAAATAGTGGTGAAACTGTACAATGGGTATAAAATGATAGTAAGAACTATGCAACTGAAAGACATACAATGAAATAGATACACAGAAAGACAGTAGGTAGGTAAATAACAGGTTCTGTGGAGGAAGTGACATCAGGCTCATATTGCACTAAACACAAAAGTAGTTCCTTTGAAATTTAGCTAGAATATTACATTCCACTGATTCCATGATGGCTCAGACCTAACAGCTGAGAAGACAGTTATTGGATGGGCAGTTTGTAACCCCATAACATCCAGAAAAGGATGAAAACTACTTTAAATATTTCAAGACACAATCAAAATCTTAAGAGTTAGAATACACTAAACTAGAAACATGGCAAGATTCTAGGTGCTAGTATCAAGTTATAAGACTCCCCCAAACCTCGATTACTAAATGTGGAAACTAATTATCATTAACAGAATAGCCTGAAATACTGAAATCACAAGCATCGGGATGAATTATTCAAATAATGTTTGAATGCAAATTTAAAAGGAGTTAAAGCTAATAGTACTTTGAATTAACTCAAGAAAAACTCTTTAGAATACAATCATAGTAGTAAAGAATTTGCTAAGAATGAAATATAAAGCTTGCCAAAAACATCTATATATCTAATAGCCAAGCAAGCCCCTCCGTGCGGATATCTAAATCTGTCCTGGGGGGCACTTGGATGGCAGGGAGATTTTTCTGCATGTGTGGGGGACTCCCCACATGTGTAGAAAAATCCTAAAAGTTAAAAAAAGCTTTCGGGGTGATATTTAAATCCCCCCAAAAGTAAAAGCGTTCCCTGCGCATGCACAGAGAATGCTTTGGTTCCTGTTGGGGAGGGGAGGGGAGACGGCTAGGTGGGCCTCAGGCCTCACCGCTGCCAGTTGAATGGGGGAGGGGGTGGGAGATGGCTCGGTGGGCCTCAGGCCTCGCCGCTGCCAGTTGAATGGGGGAGGGGGTGGGAGATGGCTCAGTGGGCCTCAGGCCTCGCCGCTGCCAGTTGAATGGGGGAGGGGGTGGGAGACAGCTCCGCAGGCCTCAGGCCTCGCTGCTGCAAACTGAACAAGGGAGAGAGTGGGCGACGACTCGGCGGGTCTCGGGCCTCGCCGCCGCCACCACCAGTTGAACGAGGGAGGGTGTGGGAAATGGCTCAGTGGGCCTTGGGCTTTGCCGCTGCCACCTGAATGGGGGAGGAGGTGGGAGACGGCTCGGCAGGCCAGCAGCTGTGAGCCACTCAGCCTCGCTGGTGTCGGGGGGGAGGGGGGAGAAGGCTTACCTCCAGCCACTTCCTCCTCCTGTGGAGCTCCTCCTGCTTCTGCAGGCCAGGAGCTGCGGGGAATACTCCCCCCCCCCCGAGAGTATCACAGGTCCCGCCTCTTGTCCATATACTAATTCCAAGAGATTTTTTTTCTGTGTGGATACTTATATCTGCCAAAAGAGAGCTCACTCTCCCCCAACAGCTTTTCCTACAGGCCTTCCTCAATCTGAAAAAAAATCCAAAAAGTTTAAAAAAATTTCAGGGACTGTTGAATTCCCCCCAATAACTTTTGAAATGGCATCAACTCCAGGCATCAGCTGTGAGAGATTAGAATGTTCGGGAGGGGGGGGGGTGTCTTCTAACGGTTTCTGTCAGTAAAAGGCAAGGTTTTTACTGGCAGCAGTCTGGGGTTGCCAAGTACTCCCACCACCACCACCGAATCCAGATGCAGGCTGGGAAACTCCTGGATATTCGGGGGTGGAGCCTGGGGAGGACAGGGACCTTAGGGAGGTACAATGCCATAAACTCTACCCTCCGAAGCATCCATTTTCTCCACGGAAAGTTATCTCTGTAGTCTGGAGATGAGTAGTAACTCCAAGGGATCCCAGGTCCCACCTGGAGGCTGGCATCCCCAGGCAGCACCCTCTGGGTGACTTGATACCACCTGATTTGCATGACTTAATTAGGCCCAGCTGCTTTGCTACTGTTCATCAGCAGCCACCCTATGAAAGCCATTGTGATATAACAGTTAGAGCTTCAGATTGGGATCTACGAGACCCAGGTTCAGATCCCCATTTTGCGGTGGAAGCTGACTGGGAGATTTTGGACCAGCCACATACTTTCAGCCTAACCAACCTCGCAGGGTTGTTGTGCAGATAACAAGGAGGAAATAATAATGTAAGCTGCTTTAGTCCCCACTGTGGAGAAAGACTGTAATTTTCCTAGGTAGAGGCTGTGAGGGAGGGGGGTGGAAATGGAAAGCTGAAGACAGATAAAGGTAGGTTGGCTGTTGGGTGGGAAGGAAATAGGGTTGCCAACTCCAGGTTGGGAAATTCCTGTCCATTTGAGAGGTGGAGCCTGGGGAGGGTGGGATTTGAGGAGGGACTACAGACCAGTATAATGCCATAGACTCCACCCTCCAAACCAGCCATTTCCTTCACTTAAACTACCATTGCCAGTCTCCAGACAAGGGCTGTAGAGCACCCAGAATTACAACTGTTGTCCAGATGACAGATCAGTTCCCCTGGATAAAATGCCTGCTTTGGAGGGTTACTGAGGCTGCTTGCCTCCCCAAGCCTCATTGTCCCAAGGCTCCACCCCCAAATCTCCAGGAATTTCCCAACCTGGAACTGGCAGCCCTAAGGTGAATTGATCTCTGCAGCTGGGAGATCCATTGTGATTACCAGAACACTGCCATTGCTGCTGTGGGGGGAGAGGAAGCAGGCAAGAGGCTGGGAGAGTGAGGGAGGGAAGGGCAGAAAAATGAAGAGAATGATGACGGGTCAGAGAGAGAGAGGAAGTAACATACATGGAGAAGAGAGACTAAGAAAGGGGGGCAGAAGGGAGAAAGACTGTGAGAGAGGTAGGGGGAGAAGGGAGGAAGCAAAGGGGTGAGGGATGGGATAACCATCCCACAAGTTTCTTGTGGGTCTCCACTTGTAGTATTTCTATTCTACATAGATAACAAAAGTTTTATTGGAAGTGCTTTGTGTGAAATACACTATCAATTCTTGCTGAGAACTAAGGATGGTACTCAGTTGTTATTCAAAGAGCGAAGGAATCACTGGACAGCAATATTTAACGTCCAACAAACATTATGATTTTTCTTCCTTTAAGTGTTCCACCTAATACTCTACCCACACAGCAAGAGACACCAGGACACAGACAATCATGCAACAGACTACTAGAGACTGACAAGTATATATGTAGCCCAGATTTCCAGAAAAGCTGGATATTAATAAAACAGTGACCCATCTGAGACTTCTTTTAATCTATGTTTTAAAACTTGTTATTCTAATTTTGTTATTTTGAATTCTTCATGTTTTGTATATCCATTTTATGGCTTTGTACCTTTGTTGTACAGAGCCCGGAACAAGCTAGGCTGGGGTGATTAATGAATCAAACAACAACAACAACAATACCAATTAATCAAACCATGACCCTGATACCAACATGTTTGCCAAGAGCTGGTCCCTGAGTCAACGATATCCTAGGCTTCTATTAGGTTATGGGTGCCTTTACATTCTGTACTACAGCCAGACACTTCCTACAACGCTGTTACCTTTAGCGCCAAGGTAACCTGAAATCCCCATCCAAGTTTCCAGCCACTCATTCATCCGTAGACATCTCCGGGAAGGAAGCGAGGGCGGGACTCGCTGTGAATGGACGGAAGTTTTTACAGAGGAGGAGGGGAAAGCCCACGTCTGAAGCCAGATGGAAAGCGACCACCCTCCTCCTTTCCCTTCCCACTCTTGTGCCGTTCAGTTATCCCCATTCAGAGAAAGGGAAACAGGAAGGATTCGAGCGACGGGAAACCAGGACCTACGCAGGCGGGACGCGGCGGGGAGGGATTAGCTGCAACGAGGGGGGAAGCCCACCCGGGATCAGGCGTGGCCTTTGCTCCGCCCCCTGCCAAACGCACCTTTCCTCCCCCCCGCCCCCCAACCGAGCCACGTAAAAATCCCGAAAGCAAACTTTTGTAACCGGGGGGGGGGGGGGGGAGAGAGAGAGAAGTTTACGGTGCGCGCTAGACGACGACGAAAACAACAACAAACACCAAAACAGCGGTGGGTGGGTGCGTTTGGGGTCTTCCGCCAGAACGATCCTCTTGTCCTTCCCGTCCTTCTGCATCATAACATCGGGGGAGGCTCACTAATATGTCCCGGGGAGACGGGGACCTTTCCTTCCAGAGAAATTGCTTAGGGATGGGGGCTGTTTCAAAGCGGCACCCTTTCTTGGAGACAACCCCCCCCCCTTTAAATGTATATTTGTGTGTGTGTGTGTCTGTGGGTGTGTCAACGGGGCTGCTTTGGTGTCTTTAAGGAGGACGGAGTTGGCAAGAGATCAGCCCCCCCCCCCTTTGCTCCGCTCCTACTCGCTAGCCGGCTCTGCGACGAGAGGAATCGCTCAGCAGCATTACGGCAAAAAAAAAAAAAAAAAAAGCCCTTCCCTCCGAAACCATGAGGGCCGACTGGGGGCCACTGCTCTCCTTCTCCCCCCACCCCCAGCCAGGTGTGCCCCATCCCCAAGTCAGTCCTCCCTCCCCCCACACCGCTACTCACCACCAGGACGGAGCCCCGCACCACCTCCGAGACGCTCTGCCGCAACTCCGCGGCCGTGCCGGGCTTGCTCAGCGCCCGCGTGAACTTGCGAGTCTCGGCCGGGGCCAGCGGCGACTGGAGGGGCATCATCGTGGCCATGGCTCCCCCGGGCTTCGCTCAGAAAAAGGTGAGCTGGGCTCGGCCGGGCCGCGCTTCAGGGCCGCTGGCGGTGGTGGCGGCGCCCATCCCCTCCCCCCGCCTCTCTCTCTCTCTCTCTCTCTCTCCCCCCCGCTCCAGGCGCACAGCCACCGGCCGGCCGGCCAGCCAGGCACTCGAGTGTTGCAGCGGGTCTTGGCGCCGGCTCGCGCTGCCTCTCCTGTCAGGTGGCCCCTCCCTTCGGCAGGCACGGCGCGGCGCGCGTTCCCCGAGCCCAAACACTGGCACGCGGGAGGGGGACGGGGAGAGAGAGATGCCTCCCGCGCGCTGATTGGTCCGGAGAGGATGGGGAAAGAGTGGGGCGTGGCCTGGCCGTTCTTTCGCCCCCGCTGCTCCCTCGGTGCCACCGCCGAACTTGTTTCTCTGACGCGGCACCTGATTGGCTCCTGCGGTACCTGTGCGGCCACTTATGCTAACGCCTCCCTTTATTCTCACCCCCCCTCCTCTCCGCACGCCCTCATTGGGTCTCCCTGGAGCGAGGGGAGGGTGTGGCCAGTAGAGAACGGAAATGCCTTCCGTGCCTCGGCTCCTGGTGCCACTCTTGAGCAGGTCATACGGCGGGTGATGGGAGCGGTGCCCTTGGTTAGACGGCTGTATTTTTTTTCTCTTCTTCTTCTTCGAAGCAGATGGCCCAGGATCAGAGGCGGAGTCTTTGAGGCGTAGGACCCCAGCCAATGACAACACATAATTTACACTTTTCATAAATGAGATTTATTTCTCTTATTGGTTTTTTTAATCGGCATTTTAAAGACAAGAGTCACTGTACAGCGCACCTCTGCTCTGTGTACGTTTTCATCAAGCAGCTTCAGAGCGTTTATTCATATGGGAAGGGAGGGAAACTTCCCGTGAGCAATGCCTATTGCATCTGCACAGGCTTGCCCAAAACGTTCCAGGAGCTAGTTCTAAAGACGTAAATAGCGTGGGCCCAGATAGTTTAAGGACTGACTAATTAGCTAATTGAATTTGGGGAATGTATATTCTTACTTACCTATCTGAAGAATAGTCTAGGTGGTTTACAAAAATAGGAAGAGCAACACAGCAATCCATATAGAAGACGTGCTGCAAGTTCCACGTTCTCAGATCCTTTTTAAATGCCCACTTTTTATTAGTGTATTTGAATTATAGTCAAAATCCTCAAATGGTGGGGAAAAGACTGGTAGTCTTATTGTACCTTCCTATCTGAAGAATATTCGTGGTGGCTTACACAAACAGGACAATCAACACAGCAGTCCATATAAAAGATGTTGTGCTGAAAGTTCAATGTTCTCAGATTCTTTCTAAATTAGTGTACTAGCCTGATAGCCGTGCTTCACTACACTATTTAACTTCCGTAAATCCAGGTATAATACTGATGATGTGAAGTTTGAAATATAACATTTGTTGTAGGAATTCTAATGGAGAAGGTTGTAGTATAAAAAATGAAGTGAGCCGTACGTACTGGCTTCCCCCCCTCTCTACTGAAGGACCTCTCTGTAGACCACAGTGGTGGTTCTGCCCTCAGGTGCTAGGATCACCAGGCTGCTTGGTGAACTCACTCTGGAGCAGGCAACATAGAACTGTCCATTTAAGAAGCAGTCATCTGTTAAATCAACTCCTGTCACCTTCCATGAAAGTGATGGCCTTTCTACTGGTGTTCCTGGATTGTTTTGCTCATATGGAGACCAATGCTCCCTCTAAGCTGTGGAGTCTTGTGAGCAAAAATTCCATTTTGTGGGCTACTGACATTCAAGTTGTGAGTGAGTGATTTGGCTGCTGCATAAGTTAATTTGCTCTGGAGCCACTCTTCCTCACCTAAGACAAAACTGTGTGAGATGGAGGTGAAAAAACTGTGAGCTAGCTTACATTAACTCAACTTAGAGGGAACATTGATGGAGACTGTGGCCTGTGCAGCTCAGTGCCCCACAGGAGTACTATGTGCAAATGGGTTTGCTGCATTCCTAAATTGCCTCCTCCTTGTAGCGTTAAAGTACCCTGGCTCTGACACCTGACAGATACCCACCTGTCTGGTATGTGTGGGAGGATTATGTTTAAAGGCATCTGGGAGACTAGGCCAGCAGCAGGGCTAAGGCAATCCTGCTGAGCAAGCCTCCCCAGTGGCTGTAAGCATCCCACCTCCTCTCCTACACCTGACAGGCAGCTGCCTGTCCAGTGTAGGAGGAAGAGGGGAGGAGTATTAAAAACCACTGTGGAGGTGGGGCAGCAGGATCACTAAGGCATTACTGCTGGGGCAGGCTCCTTCATGGCTTTAAGCACCCTGCAACCGCTGCTGTACCTGACAGACAACCATAGGAGGTGAGAGGGAGGATGTTGGAAGCCATCAGAGAGGCTGAGCCAGCAGCATCACTGCACCTCACAGGTGATTGTTGGCCATTCCTGATTTCCTCAACTGCCGTTAGCTCTCTGCAGAATCCTGTAACTGTTTTTTTTACCTCAGAATGCTGAGCTCTGCAGCTGAGCAATCAGAGTGGGGGGGGTGCAAGGAGGCAGCCACATAGGAATCAATGGGGAAGCACATTTTCCCCCTTTTGACCTACTTAGGGGTTGAATTTCTAAAAATCCCGTCTTAGTGAGCACCTACGCCATGGTAGGAGCGCTCTCTCCAAATTTGGTGCTTTTAGGTCCAGCAGTTTGGCCTGGGCATTGATTTTACGGTGAGGGGACTTACTTTTATATATATATACAGGGCTCTTTTTCAACAGGAACGCACCAGAACACCATTCCGGCTGGTGTCCCAGCCTGCCCTGCCCTCTCCCTGCGGGGCCTGAGCTGTTTACACTTAAAGGAAAAGTTCCTGCAGAGAGCTGGCAGGAAAAAGCCCCACCTGGTGCTTTCCCTTTAAGTACAGAGAGCCAGCAGGAGAAAGCCCCGCCCAGAGATTAAGCACGGGGCTAGGCTCTTTGCACTGAAAGGCCTGGCTCTGCATTTGGCTTGCCGACATGGCGTCGCTCTCCCTGCTCTGGTAAGTACCTCCCCCATCTCTTTTCCTTCTCTCTCTCTCCCCCCACCTACCTACCTACCTACCTTCCTTCCTTCCCTCCCTCCCTCCCTCCCCCCCCTCTCTCTCTCTCTCTGTCCCCACCTTCCTTCCTTTCTCTCTCTCTCTTTCCCACCTTCCTTCCTTTCTCTCTCTCTCTCCTCTACCTTCCTTCCTCTCCTCTCTCTCTCTCTCTCTCTCTATCCTCTTTCTTTCCTTCCTTCCTTCTTTTTCTCTCTCTCCCCTACATTTCTGTCTGTCTGTCTGTCTCTCTCTCTCTCTCTCTCTCTCTCCCACCTCTTTCTCTCTCTCTTTCTTTCTTTCTGTTTCATTTTGTTCTTTGTGTTTTTATAAAAAAAATTATTGAAAAGCGGGGGGATCTGAAAAAGCAGAGAGCCCAGGAAATGCTGCTTTTGACAATATCTTTAATTTTTGAGCATCTCTTTTGTTTTCTCATGGCATCTTCTGCTTAAGAAAAGTACATTTGAAGCCTGAGTTCATTGCTGTGTCTTGTTGGGAATGGCTTGCAAATATATGTGTGTCTAAAGTCTGTATTAAAGTGGTTTGGTGCTTACTGCCATGCAAGAGAAAACATCTGAAAAAGTAGCTTCATTGTTGTGTGTGTTGGCAGAACACTTGACTGTTGCATGGGGCACTTTGGAGGACATCTGCAGAGAAACAGAGATGTAACTAAAATGAGCATGGTCAGCAGGACTTTGGAGATTGCCTGTTTTGTGAAATTTAAAAAGTGGGCAGAGTTTCTGATGAAGATGATTGTCCCTCTTCTCCTGCCACTGAGCTGACATCTGCCTTTAATGGGCAGCAAAGTTGATGTTCTTAAACCTCTTAATAAGAGAGATTTCTGCTTCTGAGGAGTTGACTTCCAACGATTGGTGATCTTGTGATGGTAGTGATACTTGTATGTGGTAAAGACCACCTGTTCACAGGATAATTTTACCTGTGGGACAGACTCTGCATGGTAAACACTCCACTGGTACATAATTGCTTGTAAAAAGTATTATAGTGTAATAATTCAGGTGGGTAGCCGTGTTGGTCTGAAGCAGCAGAACAAAGTTGAAGTCCAAAGTTTCATCCAAGGTATAAGCTTTTGTGTGCATGCACACTTCTTCCATCTGAAGAAGTGTGGGTGGCACATGAAATCTTATACCTTGAATAAAATTTTGTACCTTGAATAAAATAGTCCACAAACTACTCCCGTCCAGTGCATCCACAAACCTAGAAGAAGAAGAGATTGGATTTATACCCCGCCATTCACTACCCACATTTCAGTGTTTACAGTGTTGTAAACCAAAGTAAAGCCATACCCACTCACAGGTACAATAAGACTACCAGTCTTTTCCCCGTCATTTGAGGATGACGAAGAGAAGAAAAAGAAGAGAGTGGATTTATACCCCACCCTTCACTACCCAAGGGAGTCTCAGAGTGTCTTACAAACTCCTTTCCCTTCTCCTCCCCACAACAGACACCCTGTGTGGTCGATGGGGCTGAGAGAGCTCTGAGACAACAGCTGGTACAGAGCTATGGCTTGCCTAAGGTCATCCAGCAGGTCCAAGGGGGGGAAGTGAGGAATCAAACCCAGTTCTCCCAGATTAGAGTCCGCACACTTAACCACTACACCAAACTGGCTCCTAGTGTTGTTCTGCCAGTGAACTAGGGTTGCCAACTCCAGGTTGAAGAAATCCTTGGAGATTTGGGAGTGGACGGTGGGGTTTAGGGGAAGGAGGGACCTAAGCAAAGCATAATGCCATGGACTCCACTTTCCAAAGCAGCCATTGACCTGATCTCTGTAGTTTGGAGCTCAGTTGTAATTCCAGGAGATCTCCAGACCCCACCTGTAGGTTGGCAACCCTAAAAAATCATATTCAGCATACTAGTTCTGCAGGAAGGCAAGCTGATTTCCATGGGAACCTAACCTTTAGGAATTTATTCCAATCCAGTGTGGGAATAATTGTTGGACATAAGATATTGGTTCAGGCAAGATTTTGTATAGATGGGACAGAAAATAATGTTTTTGTTGGTTTTGTCAAAACTGTTTTGACAACAAGGTAAACAGAATAAGAAGCAAAAAGTGGATGTGGCTGGATGACCACACTTCTGGTAACATCGGGTGTGGCCTAATGTGTTAATGAGCTGTGCTGTCAGGGGTGTGGCCTAATATGCTAATGAGTTCCTGCTGGGCTTTTTCTACAAAAAGAGCCCTGTATATATAGAAGATATACAGTCAAAATCCAATTTGGATTGAGAGCCAGTTTGGTGTAGTGGTTAAGTGTGCGGACTCTAATCTGAGAGAGCCAGGTTTGATTCCCCACTCCTCCACTTGCACCAGCTGGATGACTTTGGGCAAGCTGTAGTTCTGGCACAGCTGTTCTTGAAAAAGAGCAGTTTCTGTCAGAGCTCTCTCAGCCCCACTTACCCCACAGGGTGTCTATTGTGGTGAGGGGAAAGGAAAGGAGTTTGTAAGCCGCTCTGAGACTCCTTTGGGTAATGAAGAGTGGGGTATAAATCCACTCTCTTCTTTTTCTTCTCTTCGTCATCCTCAAATGACGGCGAAAAGACTGGTAGTTTTATTGTACCTGTGAGTGGGTATGACTTTACTTTGGTTTACAACACTGTAAACACTGAAATGTGTGCTCTAGTGCTGAAAAGGAGGAATGCACAGTTGTTAAGGATCTCGGGGGGGGGGGGAGATCAAGTTCTACAGACTTTGAGTCCAGTGGCCCCTTTAAGACCAACAAAGTTAATTCTGGGTATAAGCTTTCCTGTGCATGCACACTTCTTCAGATACATTAAAACAAGATTTCCTCAACTATTATCATAGGTAAGGGTGTTAGTTGCCAGGAAGGACTAATCAGAGTCAAGATGCATAAGTAACTGAGTGATAAGTATAGCTAAAATTGGACTAAAGCAGTTGGTAAGACCTGTGAATAGTAGCAAATTAACATACAGATAATAAAAGAGTTAAACAGATGTGAGAACTAAGTTTGAGTCCAGTGGCACCTTTAAGACCAACAAAGTTTAATTCTGGGTATAAACAAGAACTGAGTGACTTAGCATGTGTAATGAGATAAGAAACCAATATCTTTGTTAAGCCCTGGGGTTTCCATTGTCCTGAGTGTTGTAATAACTTGTAATTCAACAATCTCCTATTCCAGTCTGTGTCTGAAATTTCTTTGCAATAAAACATCTGCTTTGAGGTCCCCCATTGAGTTCTACAAAGTGGTATCCTCTTGGAGCACTGGTAGCATTGTTAGTATTCACTTTTCAAAAAATGTTATGAGTGCTTCTGCCTCTCACTGTCACTTCAGGGAGAACTCAAATCTTAAAAGATGTAATAGCTGTCAGTCCACCAGTTCTCAGTATTTTAGCATCACCAGGGAACAGTACTCTAGCTCAAGAGAATGACTAAAATAGTTCTCAGTCCCACCCTCCCAACATTTGTGTAACAAAGTGAATGTGGGAAATAGTTGAGAAGGGGCAAACCTACCACTCAGTCGAGACTCTAGGGTCACCATGGATGCTGGACATGTTTAGACTTGTGTTCACGAATGTGTGTCCATCATTTTTTACCACATTAACTTCAAGAATGGCTGTCATGGGCCTGGCCCTACCATGGCACATGACACCTCTAATACACATCTGCCTCCCAATAAGGAGTAGGGATGCTAGGGAACATGTTGCTAGGCAATTGTATCATGTTCAGCAGCTGTGCTTACTTGTGAGCAGAACCTCTGGTCTGTTCACCTGTCTGTCAGTTTTTTAGCTGTGATGGTGAGATTCCGTTTCCTTGTGGTGGTGGAATTTGATTGCCATACCTTATTAGAGCTCTTAGTGCAGTAGGTGAGATGATTCTATCCAGGGCCATGGCTGGTCAGGTAACTAAATTATGTGATTTGAGAAATACTGCTCCCATAAGGGTGCATGAAAATGTACATGCATAAATTGACATAAACATGAATTTAAATACCATATGGTGTGGGGTTTTTTTAAAAAAAATTGTTTTTATAATCATTGGCTCACTGGTTGGTTTGCTTATTGTTTATTTGTACAAGTGGCTGCCAAGCAGTATGTGGCAACAGCGGATCTATAGGGGAAGGGGGGAAGTTGAATTCCCAACAAGATGTATGAGAATGCGCATGCGTAAAACACTCCTGCACTGTATTTTATGTTTCTGTGAATATGTCAAAAGAAACCCAACAAACAGGCTTAAACTGTTGATGAAAAATTGGCTCCCTGTTTGCAAACAGTAAACACTGCTGAGCTGAACCAGCAGGCCTCCAGGCATCCCTAATAAAGAAGCAGACAAGATAAAAGTCCCACATCTTCCATTAAAATCCCTGTGGATGCAGGCAGGAGGACAAAACCAGATCCGCACTTGGAATTTCCTCCTTCCCAGTTGTCAGGAATTTTAATTCACATTCTTCTCAATTGGCTGCTTTCCCAGCATATCCCTGCTTTGTGCAGCGTTCCGTCAGAGAGGGGAAATTGCACACAGCCTGTTCTTTTGTCAGACTCTTCTGCAGACTGTTTCTGCGCAAGTTTCTCTCTTCACTCTAGAAGATGAAGGTCCTGACCTGGATAGGTCAGGCTAGGCTAATCTCATCAGATCTTGGGAGCTAAGCAGGGTCGGCCCTGGTCATTGTTTGGATGGGAGACCACCAAGGATTACCAGGGTTGTGACACAGAGCTAGGCAATGGCAAACCACCTCTGAACATCTCTTGTCTTGAAAACCCCACAAGGTCACCATAAGTCAGTTGTGACTTGATGGCCAAAAAAAAAAAGAAACCCAGAGGAAGAGGCATTGGTGGGAAGATCACATCCACAAGTGGTGAAAACACATGAGCCAGCCCTGGTACTACACAAAAGAAAAGTAGTAGAAGAAGAGGTTTTTATACCCCACTTTTCTCTACCTTAAGGAGTCTCAAAGTGGTTTACAATCATTCCCTTTCTCTCCCAACAACAGGCACCTCGTAAGGTAGGTGGGGCTGAGAGAGCTCTGAGTGACCCAAGGTCACCCAGCAGGCTTCATGTGGAGGAGTGGGGAATCAAACCCGTTTCTCCAGATTAGAATCCACCACTCTTAACCACTACACCATGCTGGTACTTTATATGATGGGCACTAACAGCACAAGACACCTCTTTCCAGTTCGTACCAGCTTTCACATGAGTGATGTTCCTCGTCTAAAATCCTCAAATGCTGCATTCTGAGTAGTCTTCTGGAGGGTATGACGTTAGAAAGCATAATATTGAGACAGAATGGCAAGGTATGCAAGACTAAATTATCTCATGAACTGGAAATAGGTAGAATAACATTGAATAGCACAGAGGTGATTGGGGATTCTATAACAGGAAGTGACTGGGTGCTCTTTGGCTTTGGTATATCCTAAGTATGGCTGTGAACCACCAATTGTGATGCAGCTTCCAGAGAAAGGATGCAATTCTTTTGTGTTATTAGGAATGACATTTCTAGGAGGTAAACAGAATGAATCCTCTTGTATATGGCACTGGTGGGGCCATGCCTTGGATGTGGAGTCCGAGTTGAAGCCCTGAGTCATTCACAAAGAACATAAAGGCTTCCGCGATGAAGATCTATGGATCATTTATTTTGAACCTGAAATTTCATCTTCCAACTCTTAATTCCTTTTTTTTCTACACTATAATTTACCCACTTCCCTATACATGTTCTTATCATTTTTTCCAGCTTAACAATGCAGTCCTAAGCAGAATTAAGTAAATGGGCTTAGAAGGGTTTGAAGCCCTAAATCATCCACAGAGAAGATAAAGATTTCCCTTATGAAAGACTAGAATCACTTCTCTAGAATGTAAAATTTTATCTTCTAATGTCTTTTGCTTCTGCCCCAGGGGTTCCCAACATGCTGCTCCTGGGCACCGTGGCATCTGCCAACACTTTTCCTGGCACCCACCTAGGGCTTTTAGAAAGTGGGCAGGGCTTTTGCTCAGTGAAGTTTCTGAATGGCTGGGCAGACTTTTAAAAAGCTGCTTTAAGCAGCAGCTGCTACCACAGCACATGTATCTTTACCGTGTGACTGAAGGGAAGCTGTATGTATACACAAGAAAATATTGTTAAACAATGTGTAATTTTAAAAGGCATCCTTTTAAAAAGAGCTTCTGTCTGAAATGTTGAAGAGTTACTGTCAGAGTCATGTGTGTCCTCACTGCCGGACTTTTTGTGGTTTGCTCCGCCTCCTGCTGTAGTAATTGTGTGGTTGTGCCTACTACCGTGTGTCAGAATTCCAGAGGTGCTTGGGGACTGGAAAAGGTTGGGGACCACTGTTATACGCCATAATTCCTTACTCAGTTTCTTCTACATGTACTTCTGTTGGTGTTATCCAGTTTAACAGTGCAGTCTTAAGCAGAGTTGAAATAAATGGGCTTAGAAGGGTACAACCCTGTCTAGGATTGCTCTGTGAATGTCCTTTGAATCATGGTACCAAATATTTTTTTCGTAAAACTTTCATAAATTAATTCAATTGTATGTCCTTTTCCAGAAAACCGGTTTACCTTTTTGATATCAAGTTGTACGGGATCCACTTATATTGAAACATGGCACATTGATAATCATATGTTCAATAGGTATGTTTTGTTGTTCAGTTGCACAGTCGAGTCCGACTCTTCGCAATCCCATGGACCACATCACACCAGGCCCTCCCATTTCTGTCATGCTCCGGAGTTTGCTCGACTTCATGTTCGTTGCATCAACAACACTGTCTAACCATCTCATCCTTTGCCATCCCCTTCTTCTTTTACTTTCAATCTTTCCCAGCATCAGGGTCTTCTCCAGTGATTGCTTCCTTGTCATGGGTGCTGAGGACTGGCTGTTGCCGGCTCCAGCAGAACCCACAGCTGGCCCCTCTGACGCTGAAGAGATCAGCAATTTTCCAGCATGGCCTGCGCTGACACCTGGCTCAGAGACAACTGACAAGGAGCAGACACAGCTAGATAGCCCTTCTGATTCACCCCTAAGAATGGCTTGCGTGCAAGATCGACTCTGGCAAGACTTAGTGACGAGGCGATGCCTTGCTCGGCTGCGGAGCAGACGATCTATCAGTCCTGAGTTTTAGCAGACACCTGGCTGCTGGTGCCGCTGCGCTGATTGAAACCAGCAGCAAAGGGCTATTTAACTCCAGACGCTAAGCTGGTTCCTTGTGGAAGCAAACTTATCAAATCTCCATGACATTTTGCAGCTGCTTCACTCCCTGGTTCCAAGACCTTGCTGTGGCTACCTGCTTTCGGTTTCTGACTCTAGCGTGAATGACCCTGCTTTTGGTTTGTGATTTGGATTCTCGCTCTTGGCTTCTGATACCTACCTTCGGCTCCTGACTTCAGCTTGCATGACCTTGCTCCTGGTTAGTGATTTGGACTCTCACTTTTGGCTCCTGCTCCCCTCTTTTGACTGGATTGGGACTTCCCCTGCCTGCGCCCCAGACCTTGACATCCCTTCTCATTTGGTGGCCAAAGTATTTGAGCTTCAGCATCTGACCTTCCAGGAAACAGTCAGGGTTGATTTCTTTTAGGATTGACTGATTTGATCTCCATGCAGTCCAAGGGACTCTCAAGAGTCTTCTCCAGCACCATAATTCAAAAGCATATATTCGTCAGCGCTACAGTATAATACAGTATAGCTACAGTATAATAGATATTTCTAAAGCCATTTATGATACACAGTATTGCAAGTATATAAGTATTTATAAAAGCAAACTAGCACTATAGGAATTCATCTCTGCTGGTAGCTTGAGCAATTATAGCCCTTGTTCATAATATGTTCTGACTAAATTCCAACCTGAATAATTATATGTCATAAACTTTAAAAATCCTTATATCAATAAAGTTTATTTATCAAAAAAAAAATCCTTGATAATTTCAAAAGGAGCCTTTTCCAGATGTGCTTTGTTTTAAGAACATAAATTATTTATAAAGCAGTGCTAATGAACAAGAGCCAGTTTGGTGTAGTGATTAAGAGCATGGGCTCTAATCTCGGCGAACCGGGTTTGATTCCCCACTTCTCCACATGCAGCTGCTGGTGTAACCTTGGGTCAGTCATAAGTTCTTTCAGAGCTGTTCTCTCAAGGGCAATTCCTGAGGGAGTTCTCTCAGCCCCACCTACCTCACTGGGTGTCTGGTGTGGGGAAAGGAAGGGAAGTGAAATGTATTGTAAGCCGCTCTGAGACTCCTTCAGGTAGTGGAGGATGGGGTATAAATCCAATCTCCTCCTCTTCTTTTTCTTTTCTCTTAGAAGGGCTGAGGCCAAATCCTGTTCATCTCCTGGCATTCTGAGTTTTCTGTGATTATTTAAATAAACAGAATTTAGATAAACAGAAATCTTTAACTTTAAATCTAGCTGCAGTGCAATGTTTTGCATGGAAACTATGTATAATTAAACTTATGTCAATTTAAGATAAAGATGTGTGTCGACATAAAACCACAGCTGCAACCCTAAGCACGAGGGAGTAAGTCCCAATGAACACAATGGGATCCGCTTCAGAGTATACATGCTTTGGATTGCTCTGTAATTTATATCACGGACAATTGCTCAGGTGCGTTTTTACTGTGCATGGAATGTTTATCAAATATTTTCAAACAGCACAAATTGAATTAGAAACACACAAAAGTTAATTCTGGGAAAGTTAAACTGAGCAGATGATGCACTGACTTGTTCCTTTACATTATGCTTCCACATATTCAGTTGTTCTTTGTGCTTTCATGATCTTTGATTTGAGAACAAGACAGAGCCAGCAAATATGCCCAGAAAAAAACATTTCATGGCAGAACAGCTGACTAAGCTTGGATCCCTGCCACCAAGCAGATTTTTCTTTTACATTCTCAGTCCAAATCATGTTTCTTTTTAAGGAGAGCAGCACATACATTGGCTCTCAATAAACTACCCGGATGCTTAACGGTAACTAGTACAATTAAACTCATAATTTGCTACAAAAATAATGAATGGGAACTTAAAGCTACGAACACTGATTTTCAGGGGAATGCTTGCAATGTAAAAAAAAAACAGACTCAGTGGGTGTCAGTTTGACTAGATGACTGATCTAAATAATCAGCTTCCCCCCCCCCCAAAAAAATCTGCCATCCTTCTGCTAGAAAAGGACTACTAAAACAGGCCTCCAAACTATCATCAGCATTGAGCATGAATTTTCTTCACCATCTGTGCACACTTGCACTTTTTTTTTTAAGCTTTTTTTGGCTGTCTAATTATCGCAGGCAGACAAATTCAAGAAAAAAAGAAATAGTAGCATACAAGGTCATTGTTCACTGTTTGATGGAAATGAAAGCCCCTCCCCCAAATAAATCGCTTTGCAGAAACAATAGGATTTACTCGGCTAACTTGCACGATTTAAAGCTTGGCAGGTCCTGTAAGGCAAGCGGTATGGGATCATTGGTGACTTGACCTCCAAGTATGACAACCTCGAGACCAAACTCACCACACTCATTTAACTAATCCCTACTTACTTAACTAACCATTCCCACAGCATATTATTCATATGACTGAGTAAAGGCTAAAAAGACAGCTGCAGTGATGCGCAGAACCTCAATGATGTGGTTTGGTTTTGTCACAGAAGCCTCCACTTAATCCTCATGCCAATCTTTGGTGAGCTTTTAGGCATTTGGAATTTGGCAACACCTTGTGGTTTTCTGTGACTTGGCTGAAGGTGCAGCCTTAAAACTGAGACAAAAGGCTTAACACAACAGTTGCAGTGGCACAAGACAGTAAACGACATCCCCTTGGAACAATTTGCCCACATCATGGAGATGCAGGGGGTAAACAATTGCTTCCCGCAGCTGCCTTTTGACCAGATGGTGCCAGCCTGTGATGTACTATTCCCTGCCCATATTTGGAAGCCCTGTGTTTCTTTTCTACTGAAGAACTAGACCGTTTCTCTCTTGATTCAACACTTTGAGCAGCAAAGGAGTCATAGCAAGAGGCTACATTAATGAAACCCGCCATGTTAATTCTTCTTTTATGCTGTTCATGAATGAAGAAGGCCTGGTTTCTCCCCTCCAGCATGCTTAGTATTTTTCTCAGTACTACTAACCAGACTGGCATCTCCATCAAGGCTCTAGATGTGGCAGCCTTAAAAAGGCTTGATGAAGACCCTGCATGGATGCTACCAGTCTGACTCGACAGCACTGACCTTGCATATTACATAGCTCATTTAAGTAGCTATCTAAAGAACCTCCTTTAAGTAGCTATCTAAAAAGGCTTCTATACCTTGAAAACTTGAGATTTTCTTGTCACAATGAGCTGTGCAACTCATGCATTTATTGGCTTGAAAGACTCCATATCCTACTTTCAGCATTCTTAATGCTTTGTGCAAAACTGTTTAAAGTTCAGCAGAGACTAACAAGGTGGGAGTGCATATAATGGACTTATAGAACCAGAAAATTGAAAGACAGTCTGCAAGAACTGCAGAATGTACATTTGTGCTCCTCTCCCCCAATCTTTGAGTTTTTTGTGTTTTAAAACCTTTTTAATGGACTGTTATATTGTTTTTGTGTCAGTAGAAAAGAGTAAGAGTCCAGTAGCACCTTAAAGACTAACAAAATTTGTGGCAGGGGAGGAGCTTCCGTGAGTTACTGCTTATTTATTCAATAGCCCAAGTTTCTTCACAAGGTTGATGGATTTCCATTCTGTATGGCTAAATGTGGTATGTTCCATGGAGATAAATCAAGATGGGTAGCCATGTTAGTCTGTCTGTAGCAGTAAAAAAGAGCAAGAGTCCAGTAGCACCTTAAGACTAACAAAATTTGTGGCAGGGTATGAGCTTCTATGAGTCACTGCTCACTTCTTCAGATGTTTTTGTGTCGTTGCTTTGTTAGCCACCTTAAGGAACTAATGTGAGATATAACTATTTTAATAAATAATAGACACTAAAATCCTTATGTCCTGTGGTAGTCCTCATTTGTTTCTTTGGATTTTAACATGCAATGGTTTTCTCCATGACCAAATGGGCAAGATATTTTACAAAAAATATCCAGGTTTTAGAAAAACTAGACATCATGTAAAGCTTCCTAATGCTGGCTCAGATCATTGGTCTATTAAGGCAGCAGCTCTCCTAGGTCTCAGGCAGAGGTCCTTCACATCACTTGCTTCCTCATCCCATAACTGGAGATTCCAGTGATTGAACCTGGGACCTTCCACATGCCAAACAGATACTACACCACTGAGCCATGGCCCTTCTGCTGGTCTTGATCTGCCAAATCAGCTTCAAATACTCCTTCAGCCACATACTTCATTTAGTGCTGTGGGCAATTTGTAGCTTTTTCAATGTAAACTATCTCCCAGAGTCAATGGGAAGATAAACCACTGAGTGCTCTGAGTTCTTGGAGGAAAAGTGGGGTACAAATGTAATTAATAACACGACTGTTCATTGTGACAGACTGCACTTTTAAAAGCTTAGAAGTGCTGTACAAACAGGTAAAGAACTGTGAAGGGTCAATTCTTCACAGAAACAGATTGGTGCTCCAAGCAATCTGATTGGTTAGCATCAGCTGAGCAGAGAGAGACTTTAGAGCTAAATGCTGAGGAGAATTCATTCAGAATTCAGCCCTAACTTAGAGCAGTTTAACACAGATAGGAAAACTGGGGAAAGCTGGCAAGGACCAGTGGGTAGTTAGACGGAGACTCCCATTCAGGCCAAGGAAAGGAGATAGAGAAGAAAATTCCCTACCCAGTCAAACAGGGAGTTAGCTCTGAAGAGTGAAGAGATCCCTGGTCTTGTGTGGTTAAAAACTGCCTTTAGAGACCTTAAGAGTCAGTTAAAAACTCAAGGCAAGTACTGGTGTTTCAAGAGAAGGGATTTGGGTACTAGAAAGAGTGCACCAGCCTTCCAGTAACCAAAAGAGTCAGGGAATACTCAAAGAAAAGGTACTGGTATGTTCAGGGAAAACACTGGAACAAAAGCCTCTCAGCCTAAGGAATGAAGGATAAGAAACTCATTAGCCTGAAACATACGAACTAAAGTCTGTGCATGTACTAGTTTTACCCCAGAGATTTCAACCCCTGATTTCACCTGACTTTTCCCCTCTATATTAAATAAAATATTTTGTTAATTTGGATTATAAAAACTTCTAGAGTGTCATTTAAACTGTATAGGTTAAAAGGGGTTCCCATTCCTTCCCTCCAGTTCCTGGGCTGAGCAAATAGCCAAATATCATACTGTGACAGGGTGGGACAGCCAGAATTCTTCAGGAAAGAAGAAAACAGACAACTAGGGCAGCTCAGTCACAAAAGGGAAAGAAAAATGGAGGGAAAATCTTGCCTCTGAGGGAGAGAAGTGTATGAGGGTGTCATATTCATTATCAAGGTTTGTGCGAATAGAGTACTTTGAAGAAAGAGGCCATAATTTTATTCCTTGCACCCCAGACACTTGAATGCTGGAAATGTCTCTTATAGGAATATATCTTAACAATCTCACACAGTGCTTTCTCAAGTGAGAAAATAATTGTTCCAATGGTCAGGTCAACAAAAGAAAAGTAGATACATATCTTTCTAACTTCACTTATTCCTCCCTTCAAGGGCTATTTACATATGCAGCATTCTTATTATGCAATAGCATTCTTATTGGGCAACGTGCTACAGGTTAAACTGGATCATTATCTGAACATTTCCCGTCTCCTAATTGCACATAATTTAATGTGGCCAGAACCTTACTGCTTCATATTTCATCTGGTTTAATTTTGTCCATTTAATTTAATTTTCCTTCTTGTTTAGCATCTGAAAATTCCTTGATCAAGCATTTTCTCTGTTTCATTTCTGGGAACAATATACTTTCATTGTCGTGTGGATTTTCCTCCAGATTTTCATTTTTGCTGAAATCTGTTGGCACAGGAGAACTGCTGAAAGAACTGCTGTAAAGATGAGTGTCTAATCTGTTTTAGATAGCTATCTCTTTTAAGTTTTGAAGATAGGACTTGAACAATCTGTAAGGATTGTCAGTATACAAATAAATCACCACATTCTCAAGAAGTTCAACAGGGTGATAAAGCCCAGTATTTGATATTCCAAAAGCACTGAAGCTGAAATTCTGATACCCTGCCTTATGTAGTCTGCAATGGAAGTTTCAGTGGATCTGAAGACAGTGAGAATTACGTGTGGCTCGGACTGTACAAGGAAATTCTGTCATGTACTCAACCAACAACAGGCTTTGGGAAATTCTTGCAATGGTAACTCCTTTGTTTCTTGGCAACCTAGATATACAGAAACAAACTATGCATCTCACAAGTGAAGATCTATAAGCCAAACATTTGACTTAGTGGCCAAACAAACCTCAAGTATGGCCTTAATCCCTTTACTCAAATCCATTCCTCTGAGCGCTAAAATCGCAGAGCTGCAGTGACCCAAAGTAAATGCATACAGGATTTATTTCTGAGGGTGACAAAAGGAACAAATAAATCAACTAGTTAAAATGACTGCAATTAGGGCACACTAGACTTGTTAGGCAAGGCTCTGGTGGATTAGTTCCAAGAAATTCAGAGTGCCATCCCAAGTGGAACGACACCATTCTAAGTCCACTGAGGCCAATAGTCTCAGAAGGGTGTAACTCTGTTTAGGATCGCACTGTCAGTCTTCCCATTGGTCCTGCTTCCCCTTGTCCTTCAGGCCAGTAAGGCCAGGGCTTCCAAGGCTTTTTCTTCTGTCCCCTGTCTCAGATCCTGTGTAAGATTTTTCTTTTAAACTGGAGGGCCAGTTTGGTGTAGTGGTTAAGTATACGGACTCTAATCTGGGAGAACTGGGTTTGACTCCCCACTCCTCCACATGCAGCTGCTGGTATGACCTTGGGTCAGTCACAAGTTCTTTCAGAGCTGTTCTCTCAAGGGCAGCTCTCTCAGAACTCTCTCAGACCCACCTACCACAAAGGGTGTCTGTTGTGGGGAGGGGAAGGGAAAGGAGTTTGTAAGCTGCTCTGAGACTCTGAGTGAAGGGTGGGGTATAAATCCAATCTCTTCCTCTTCCTCCTCCTCCTCCTCTAATGTATACAATCCAGAATAGTTAGAACTTTATGAACCCATGTTCTCATGACTGCAGCTTTGCCAATGATAAGATAGCTCGAGTGTGTGCATCCTGCTGTACGAAGGCAACAGGCAGATGGCAGAAAGGCTCCCATTTCAACTTGAGCATTTTAACAAAGCCTATAGGGTAAAAAAAGGCTCCTGTTCATTTCATGTTTATTTCTCTAATGATTTAGAACAATTACTCTTTTTCACCATCTTCTGCCACACAAAATATTTCAGGTCAGAAACATAAATCATTTTGGCTGCAATCAAACACACTTTTACCGCAAGTAAGCCCCATTGAGAGCCAGTTTGATGTAGTGGTTAGGAACATGGACTCTAATCTGGGAGAACCAGGTTTGATTCCCCACAAATCTCATAGGATGTCTGCTGTGGGGAGGGGAAGGGAAAGGAGATTGTAAGCTGCTCTAAGACGCCTTTGAGTAGTCAAGGGCGGTATATAAATCCAATCTTCTTCTTCTTCCTTTCATGTACATGCAATTAGGATCAGAGTAGAACTCAAAATTTATTTAAAAAGTCAACCTCAGTCTCCACTTGCAGAATTTGTCGGACTAGGATCTGGAAGTCCCAAGTTCCAATCCCCCTACTTCCATGGAAGTTTGCAGGGTGACCTTGGGCCAGTCACAGGGTAGTTGTGAGAATAAAATGGAAGCGGGGAAAGCCACTTTGAATCCCCATTGGGGAGAAAAATGGAACGTAAAGAAATAAATGGTACACTTGCTTGTTGGTATGCTCTTTAGTTCAGTGCCCAACAATTGTGTGAAGGAGCTAAGCTTGTTGAGATCATGAAGCAAATGTAGAAATGGAACAGGCCCAGAAATGCTTATTCCTGTGCTCACTGCCATTGCATAACAAACTATTCGTTTGTTTGCAAGATGTATATTCCACCTCTCAGCCCCATCAGAGTCAACAAGGCACCTAACTACTAAAAACAGAGCAGTATAAAAACACATCATAAAAGAAGATGAACCACAGCTGACATACATTATATATAACACAGAATCATATACTCAAACAGGGCAGGAAGGAGGAATCATTGAGGGAACACCAGATGAAACAAACCCCAGAATGTTCAAAATATATAAATAAGGTTCAGATATTTTAGCTTAATGGGACTACATTACTAGCCATCTTCCATAAAGATTATGTTGCTTGTACCTTGTAGTTTGTGTTCACATTTCACTATTTATGTACGAGAAGTATATAAGTGGATACCACACACCCACAGACACAGACACATTGTATAGCCCTTGGAACTTCATCTTTGTTACACACTGGTGCTTGACCTTTAATTGCCTTGAGTTCTGTGAAGGGATGGCCCTTAGGTCACTCCCAAGAAAATATTCTTGTTTCTCATGCTTGTTAGCACCTCTTATCTTCAATGCCCGATTTGTTTACTCTTACCACTAGATACCACGTATGAGATGGCCTGGGTCATCTAAGTGTTTGGGAAAGTGGGATAAGCTAATTTGGTGAATTAGATACTAATTCTAGTAGAAATGTTAATGTAGATACATATAGTACAGACTCCGGATCTGTTAATATGTTTTTTATCTTTGTATGTTTCTTCTTGTTTTTTCTTTTTCTTTTCTTTTATAAAAACTCAATAAAAATTTATATACATAAGTGTTTGGGAAAGATTGGTTAATGATTTCTTGATTGGTAGCCAGCAATTAAGTTATAAAATGTTTAGTTTTAGCTATGTATCTTGTCTTGGATTGTGGTAAGCTTTGTTCTGTGTGTGTGTGCTTGAGGCCCAACAGATGGGAGCTTAGCTTGCTATTTCTGTAAGTTTGATGCTTTATTAAAATCTCATTGTAAGCAAGCCTGGATCTTGCATATATATATCCAAAACTTCTGGCTAGGGCTCCAAACACATGTACTCTCATATATGCACCCACAGAGAGAGAGAGAGAGAGAGAGAGAGTGTATAGCAGCTTGTGTCCACTGCACTTCAGTTTTCCATATGGGAAGCTTAATGGGATACTAAGTGGTCTTATTTATCTCTATGCCATAAAAACCTTCAGCTGCCCATTTCTACATGTTCAGCTTCTGCTAAAGGGATAGGACATTTTTCTCCAGGCCTGTGTGTTAGGCTTCCTTCTGGTCCTTTGGACGTGGAAAGAATTTAGTCTAACTTTCTGCTTAAGATTTTGGGCCTACCCTCATGCATGCCATATGTGGCCATGTGTATAGAAACAAACCAAAGACTCCTTGAAACTAGAGTATGGATTATTGCCATTAAATGTTGCTTACACCTACTTTTTAAAAGATAATGAAGTCCCAGTCTTCTACCTGACTTTGTCATATAGAAGAAAAAATCAATTCAGTTGGGCTTAACATTGGAGATCTATCTCTGTACACAGAAAAGTCAGCTTTTCGGCTGATCAGGCAAAGACTGGTTGATGCTGGCTGAGGACAGACTGAAGGTCTGCCCCAGAACAGCCACAGGGCTGAAAGCCCCACGGGAAAAGCAGCCCACGATGCCCCGTTCGCACTGACTGCGAGGGGCGGAGGTGTGCGGCTGCCTGGGCAAGCCGCAGCTATGCGCAGCCGCCATTCAGACTTCCAGCGGTGTGTGCAATGCGCCGTTGGTGCATTCACACCCACGGGAAGCGCCGGGATGCGCGTGGAGACACCTGGAGACCAGTTCCCAGGCATCTCCAGCTGAAGCGGCACCAGGGCGCCTCGCGGATGGGTGAGTCTGCACCAGCAATGGGGGACAGCTGCGGCTGTCTGGACGCCCTCTCTGCCTCCACTTCTAAAGCAGAGGCAGGGCACTCCAGATCCCCAGTCTGTCCTCGGCCATTGAGAGGCAGATTCTTGAGAGCTGTGCAAAACGTAGATGCTCACTCCTCAATTTGGGGCTTTTACCTTTTGGTCATAGGGACAAGTATCTAACTTGTTTAACAATCCCATGGCAACGCAGAGCATATATGTTAGGAAGGTTTAATGTGTTGCCATCTGCAGTATTATATGGGAGATTCCCCCCCCCCCCCAAAAAAAACACATTCAACAGTAGATTGTGTTCCTGCACTAAGCGGGAGATAGAAACTCTTGAACATGTGTTTCTTTCATGTACTTTCTACTCAGACTTGTGCCTTACATTCATTGAGCCATGGTTGAGAAAGTATTCAGGGAAACCTGATAAATGTAAGATTTACTTCTTGCTGACAACCCAAAATCATGTAATAATTGAAACTGTAGCAAAATTTATGTATGAAGCTTCAAGAAGGCATTCAGTATTCTTTGCAAAATGAGCCATATGTTCTGTATGTTATGCCAATAAAGGTTGATTGATTGATTGATTCTGGTCCTTTTGTCTATTTGTTACTTTGTTAAAGCCTTTAACTTTGCCACCCACCTCCACTAAAGATGAAAGGATTATCATTTTTAAGAATTTCAAAATATAGTGCCAAAGTGTTTCTTAAATACTGAAGCATGTTGCCCCTGCCATTGTAGATGATCGATCTCTCTCTCTCTCTCTGTAACAACAGTGTATGCACAGTTACACCCTTCTAAACCCACTGAATTCAATCTTACTGTCAGTGTTCCATTTTCAGAACATTTCTTAAATTCACTACAGCTCAATCTGAACTGAAACTGCTATATGCAGCAGGGGGGAGAAAATGAAATTTCATGATCACAAAAAACACCTTTGTTGTCCTTTCCTTTAACAGTCTATAATATCCTAATAATTCTGATAACTTTTTTTCTGCAATTGGAAATATTCAACATACAAAGGCTTATCATCAAGGGGGGGAATACTGGTTAGAAATATTTATTTGGGGACCTCACTAGGAATTTAAACATCTGAGAGTAGAAACTTAGGGCAGGGGTGGGCAAATTGCGGTCTGCAGGCCACATGCGGCCCACCACAGAGTTTTTTGTGGTCCGCCAAGACAGTTGGCCACATGGTTTCAATCAGGCCTCCGTTGGGCCCGGAGCGCAGAGAAGTGGTGCTCCGGGAGTGAAGTGTCCAGGGGGCGGGCACATTACCAAGCCCCACCCCCTGCTCCCAGCAGCCCTGTTGGGCGACAAGAAGGCAGAAGAAGGAAGGTAAGTTACCTTCCCTCCCCCATCCTCCTCTTCCCGGGGCCACAGCGCTCTGGGGAAACCCTGCCCGCCCCCACCCTCGCCTTCCCCGGGCTGCACCAAAGCGCAGGCTCTGGGGAAACCCTGCCTGCCCCCACTCTCACCTTCCCTGGGCCACACCAAAGTGCAGCGCTCCGGGGAAGCCCTGCACACTCCCACCCTCGCCTTCCCTGGGTTGCACGGAGGTGCAGCAGGCAGGCAGCTGCTTTCGGCGATCTCTCTCTCTGTCCCTGTCTCTCTCTGCATGTGTATGGGTCTCTGTGTTCCTCTGTCCCTCTCTCTCTCTCTCTGTCCCTATGTTCCCGTGTGTCTCTCTCTGTCCCTCTGAGTCTGTCTCTGTTTGTCTGTCTGTCTCTCTCTGTCCCTCTGTGTGTGTCTTCCTCTCTCTCTCTCTCCCTATGTTCCCCGAGTGTCTCTCTGTCTCTGTCTGTCTGTCTCTCTCTGTCCGTCTCTGTGTGTGTCTTCCTCTCTCTCTGTCCCTATGTTCCCCTGTGTGTCTCTCTTTTGGGCTTATTCCCCTCCTCCCCGCCCCGAAACTTGGTGGTGCCACTGCAGCTGTGCAGCGCAGGGATCCCCAGGCACCCCCACATGCCGGGCATTGGAGCAGGGCCAGGCTAGCTGTGGAGAGCCCCAGCCTGGCAGGTGTGCACATCGCTCTGTCTGCCGGTCCCTGCAGCCACCACCCCCAGATGGCCTTCTTGCTGCCCACAGCTTCCATTGTGAGTAAGGAGTCCCGTGGTGGACGAACGTTCTTGCAGCAAATGTCTCTCAGTGTCACTTATCTTCTCAGTGATTAGACTGAAACCCTCAATGTTCTTTGGGATAGTTTAGAAACTAGGTAGTCTTCAAGGTTTGTCTTCTGAAAAAATTCCATGTATGAAGAAATTTGCTGGGAAAATGTTCTCTATATTTGGGTCTACATATATTTGTGAGCAAAGTTTTTCTTGCATGAAGATCAACAAGAGTAAATATAGATGCTCTTTGACAGACATTAACTTGCAGGCTGTGATGAGAATCTCAACAAGTAATCTCACTCCTGATTTCAAAAAAATTGTAGAAAAGTGTGATAGGGTACATTTGTCTCATTAAACTGATTCTAAAATTAAATGTGCTTGCAGCTATAGATGATATGAAATTAGCACAACAAATAAATTGAATAAAACAACCACTATTTTATTTAATTTATATTTATTGATTTTTATGATACAATTTATACCTTTTCTGAAATGCAAAGTTAACTAATGGATGCAATCATTTTAAAAGGTGCGGCCCTCTGCTAACCTCCGCTCCCACAAAGTGGCCCCCGAGCCAAAACAATTGCCCACCCCTGACCTAGGGAGATGTTGAGCATTAACACTGAATATTTGGAGGGCAAGTTCATTCATTAAAATGGCTGCCAAAGCTAATAGTGCATGAGAAATTTAAATATACAGTGGGTGGCAATACCTTAAAGCCAGTGAAGGATACACAGGAGAAGAGCATGCCTATATGTCCCAAAACACCACTGGATAGAAAAACAGCTGGATTAGATGACAGTGGTAGCAAAACATGTTGTTTTTCCACAATAGCAACAACTCTTCAGAGAGAGAAAAAATACAAGATCCATTTCCCTGTGTATAGGAATGTGTTGACTAATATCTAGGGCAGTTCCATTTTTATTTGAGGTGAAACACTGGCCATACGTCTTTTAGGAGAAGTTATTAATACCATACATTATATATGTTGAAAGAAATAGGTCAATGCACTGTGTGTGTATGAACAGCAGAGAACTCGCACATGGAAACGTTCTTAAAGTAAACACTTATACTCAGGCCTCCGTTCGAGCCGGGGCGCGAAGGAGCAGCGCTCCGGCAGTGAAAAGAGGCAGTCCAGGGGGCGGGTACATAAGCGCTGCCCCCTTCCCTCAGCAGCCCAGAATCCCCGACCGGAAAAAGCCCCTGGTAAGGACTCCGCGCTCTGGGAAGGGCCTAGGAGGAGACCTCCAGAGCCTTTTTGTTTTTTTCCTCCCCTTGTTCCCCTCGAGTTGGGCCTCGTTCTCTTCCTCCCCTCGTGCCGTGGAGGCCAGGGGGAGGCGTCGTCGGGGAGGGGGGTGCCTTCTTTTCCTCCCCTCGTGCCGTGCAGGTCGGGGGAGAAGGCGGCGGGGAGGGGGGTGCCTTCTTTTCCTCCCCTCGTGCCGTGCAGGCCGGGGGAGAAGGCAGCGGGGATGGGCTGCCCTCTTTTCCTCCCCTCGTGCCGTGTAGGCCGGGGGAGAAGGCGGCGGGGAGGGGGGTGCCTTCTTTTCCTCCCCTCGTGCCGTGCAGGCCGGGGGAGAAGGCGGCGGGGAGGGGGGTGCCTTCTTTTCCTCCCCTCGTGCCGTGCAGGCCGGGGGAGGCGGCGTCAGGAATGGGGTGCCTTCTTTTCCTCCCCTCGTGCCGTGCAGGCCGGGGGAGAAGGCGGTGGTGACGGGTGCCTTCTGTTCCACTCCTCGTGCCGTGCAGGCCGGGGGAGGCAGCGTTGGGGATGGGGTGCCTTCTTTTCCTCCCCTCGTGCCGTGCAGGCCGAGGGAGAAGGCGGCGGTGACGGGTGCCTTCTTTTCCTCCCCTCGTGTCGTGCAGGCCGGGGGAGGCCGCATCGGGGATGGGCTGCCCTCTTTTCCTCCCCTCGTGCCATGCAGGCCGGGGGAGGCGGCGTCGGAGACGGGGTGCCTGCTCTTCCTCCCCTCATGCCGTGCAGGCCGGGGGAGGCGGCGTCGGGGAGGGGGCTACCTTCTATTCCTCCCCTCGTGCCGTGCAGGCCGGGGGAGGCGGCGTCGGGGAGGGGGGTGCCTTCTTTTCCTCCCCTCGTGCCGTGCAGGCCGGGGGAGGCGGCGTCGGGGAGGGGGGTGCCTTCTATTCCTCCCCTCGTGCCGTGCTGGCCGGGGGAGGCGGCGTCGGGGAGGGGGGTGCCTTCTTTTCCTCCCCTCGTGCCGTGCAGGCCGGGGGAGTCGGGGATGGGGTGCCTTCTTTTCCTCCCCTCGTGCCGTGCAGGCCGGGGGAGAAGGCGGCGGTGACGGGTGCCTTCTTTTCCTCCCCTCGTGCCGTGCAGGCCGGGGGAGGCGGTGGCGGGGATGGGGTGCCCTCTTTTCCTCCCCTTGTGCCGTGCAGGCCAGGGGAGGCGGCGTCGGAGACGGGGTGCCTGCTCTTCCTCCCCTCGTGCCGTGCAGGCCGGGGGAGAAGGCGGCGGGGAGGGGGTGCCTTCTTTTCCTCCCCTGCGGGGACAGGTGCCTTCTTTTCCTCCCCTCGTGCCGTGAAGGCCGGGGGAGAAGGCGGCGGGGACGTGGCTTCCTGCTTTTCCTCCCCTCGTGCCGTGCAGGCCGGGGGAGAAGGCAGCGGGGAGGGGGCTTCCTTCTTTTCCTTCCCTTGTGCTGTGCGGTGGCAGCGATTTGGGCGTCATTTTTTTCCTCCCGGTGTGCCGTGCAGGCCGGGGGAGGTTGCGTTGGTGAGTTGGGCTTCCTTCTTTTCCTCCCCGCGTGCCCTGCAGGCCCGGGTAGGCGGCGGCGGGGAGAGGGGCCTCTTTCTTTTCTTCCCCTGCTGGGGGAGGCAGCAGCAGTGAGTTGGGAGAGTCTGGGAGGAGAAGGCTCCTCTCTCTCTGTGTTTATGTCTCTGCTTCTTTGGACGTTTTCGGACAGAGGCTGGGTGGCCATTTGACAGCAATGCTGATCCTGTGAACTGAGGCAGATCATGAGAGGGAGGGCAGGAAGGGTTGCCTCAGTGCTCCGTTCTCATGGCCCTTTCTTACATGCCCAGTGAAATTCTGATCTCCACTTTGGAGTCAGGAAGCAATTTTTCTCCAGGCCAGTTTGGCTGGAGATCCTAGAGGTTTTTTCTCATCTTCTGGGCATGGAAGTGTGTGTGGGGTGTCATTGAGTGTGTGTGGGGGAAGGAGGTATTTGAATTTCCTGTGAAAGGGGTTGGACTAGATGAGGTTACTTTCATGATATTCTCTCCCCCCCACTCAGCCATACATGGAGTGGCTAGCAGGGGACTGATGTGAGTGAAGCACCGTCTCCAAAGGGGGAATGTGAAGTGTTTACACATTTATTCTGGCCATGAGCTGCACAAAAAAAAATTCATAGCTCCCAGGGAGGGCAACTAGACATTTGAGTGCAATTTTATCCGATCTCTGAAGCTTAGCAAGGCCAGCCCTTGTTAGATCTTGGATGGGAGACCACCAACATAGTCCAGGATCATAGAGGCAGACAATGGCAAACCATCTCCATTTGCCTGTTGCCTCAAGAACCCCGAGGGGTCACTGTAAGTCAGTTGCAACTTGAGGGCACTTTACACAGACACAAACACACCTTTTTGGATGCAACTGCAAGTCCTTATGTGTCTTGACACATTGAAACTATTTGTTCTTGGAAAACCTCTTTGGATGTGTTGATCCATCTAGCTGTTGTAGTGGAGACAGAAATGTTTGCATGTCAGATACGAGTGGGTGATGTTCCTTTAACCTTGGCTGCTTCCATGCAAGGGGTCCCTTGGCACTGCAGACAGATAACTCTTCAGCAAAATGCCAGAAGTGGAACACTAACAGGTTCCACACAGTTTTTAAAATAATGCAGCACTTTGCTCCCCATAATGTGGAATGTCACGTTCTCACACAGCCTGCTTTCCTATGAGAAGCTGTGTTAAAGAAATGGTTAGACCAGGAAATCTGCGTTTTCCATCAACTGAGCAAGAGAAACAATTCCTACTGGAATCCTCTTGGAACACACTGCATTCTAATTTTGCTCAAACTCAAGTGTATCAGAGAACCAGTTTGGTGTAGTTGTTAAGTGCACAGATTCTAATCTGATTCCCCACTCCTCCACTTGCACCTGCTGGATGACCTTGGGCAAGCCATAGCTCTGGCACAGCTGTTCTTGAAAAAGAGCAGTTTCTGTCAAGAGCTCTCTCTCAGCCCTGCCTACCTCCCAGGATGTCTGTTGTGGGGAGGGGAAGGGAAAGGAGTTTGTAAGCCGCTCTGAGACTCCTTCGGGTAGTGAAGGGTGGGGTATATATCCAATCTCTTATCCTTCTCTTTCTTGAACCAGGATCCTGTGAGCTGCAAGTCAGTCATGTGACAGGAAGAGGGAGAGCTGGGCCATAACCAACAGACTGAAAGTGACCTTGTTGTGGCTGACAAAAATAACACTAAATAGCAGTGATATAAAATCCACAGTCAGCTGTAACAGAGAGGAAAGCTGCCGGTCAAACAGAAAAGGAACACTAAAAGCACCATCAATGCCAAAGAGAATAAAAATATATTGACCTGGTATCCTGGTATTCCCCCTCTTTACCTGACATGGGTGGTTTGTTTGTTTTCCCCCACGTGTGCCATCAGATAGGCTTGCCAGCTCTGAGTTGGGAAATACCTTGCAGAATTTTGGGGTGGAGCCTGAGTGGTGGGTGTGGCCTTCTGACACACTTCCGGTGATGTCAGGGGGTGTGGCCTTCTGACACACTTCCGGTGATGTCAGGGGGTGTGGCATATGCTAATGACTTATGCTAATGAGCTCCTGCAGCTTTTTTTCTACGAAAGGACCCCTGCTTATACTGTAAATATGTGGCACAAAGTAAAAATGTGATGGTTGTTTTCAAAATGTGGAACCAATTAATGGCATGTTTTTATCATCTGGTTATCTCCTGGGAGAGCATCTAGCCTTCCCATGTGCCTCAGAGCAACAGAAGATTAAAGGTCAGCCTTCAGAAACGTTCCTTAAGAGCATAAGAAGAGCCCTGCTGGTCCATCTAGTCCAGTATCCTATCTCACACAGTGGCCAACCAGTTCCTCCAAAATTACTTCATAATTTTCTTAGAGAAATTTTTCTAGTTATAATACAGAGGCGTGGTAAAGTGGTAAGTAGATACAAGCCAGCAATGGCCTTTCATTTCTTCCCACCTCCTTTTTGATACTAAAAACATCTTGTGTGACATTTGTTCACCATGTAGGGGCTTGTACCCAATGCTGGAGAACCAACTGGGTGAATTAATTCTTTGTAGTTCATGTCAGCAAACAGTGAAGCTATTTTTACATATATATTTTAGTCGATTGTAATAATTCCCAGTGTAGGCACAAAAAGTTAAATTAAATTCACAATCTAAAAAGTATGTTTTATTCTTTGTGATAACACTATCTAATTTTATACTAAATCGTCTGTCTTTTAAAGACAAGAGTTATGTGACCTTCATCATATGGCAAATAATGAGTAATGATAAAATTCTCAGGAATGTTAATAACTTTTGCAGCAGTTCAGACATATCAGGCTCTTAGGAATAATATATCTTACTCGCTTATTTAGCGGTTCTACAGTTACAGTGACTTGTGAAATTATTTAATACATCTGAGAATTTAACCAGTCACTCATATAATAAATTAACCTAGAAGGATATATAATTTATTCTAATTTGTTTGGGTTATATAAAAATAATATGGTGCTCCTAGCTCATAATTCAAAATGTTCTGGGATATATTTAATAGTGTCTTAACATAAAAATCTAGGTAAAATGGTAATAAGAATAAAATTACTAATATGACACCCTAAGAGGCTAAAAACAGGCCCAGCCAACTTCGCCACTGATGAAAAAGGAAGGAAGGTGATTCCCTTCTACTTCCAAAAAAGGTTATTCTGGGGATCATGGGACCGCCATGGGCAAAAACCACGTGGGATGGTAATTAGGTGAGACTGGTTGAAAAAAGATGGCTAGATCTAACCCCATGTTTGTTTTGCAGCCTGCTTTTTCAGGCAAGTAATAGAGGGATTCTCTTTTTTTAATGATTTACGGTACAACCCTAAACAGTTACACCCTTTTAAGACCATAGAATCATCATGTATAACATTAGACAGCATTACTATAGACTCATCAATGTTCTGCTTCAGCAGTTTCAATTTATATACATTTTTGTAAGTTTGTTTTGGCCAAATGGTAAGCTATGAAAAGTTATTTGTTCATTCACAGTACATGGATAATGGCCCCAGTGGAGCTAAACTTAGTTACAGTTAAAACCCACTGAAAGCCACAGGATGTTAATCACACATAACTTGTTCCACTGGTTTCAGTGAGATTAAATTCATGACTAATTTTAGCAGAACCAAAATCATACTCTATTTATTTGCCAAGTTTTATTTAATTACACGAGAAATGTATATCCTGCCTTTCTCTTGAATGTAATTAACAGCTCGGGGCAGGGGAACAGTAACACAATCCAAGTAAAAATCTGTCAGTAAAATCAGCCAATAGTGTAGTAACATCAGTATTAAAAAAACAAGCATAAAACTGGTGAGCTCAAAACCTTGCATAATGTTTTGTGTCAATTTGGTTGGTCCTTGTAAAAGGTGTCACATAGATTTTGTTCTTGGTTTTCATTTGATTTTGGGTTTCTTGCTGTTTATAATGCCTACAACAAATGCAGAAACAGGCCATTGGCAAAAACAGTAGCAATACAGACTGAATAAAAACAAGCAACAAAACAATAAAAGAACAACACTGCAATTGGTCGGTACAGTCTAAAAACAAACAGTATATAATATAATAAGTATATAATATAAAATCACCAAAGGCCTTGCAGACTATAACAGATTTCACCAGTTTCTGGAAAATCAGCTACAAGGGAACAAGGTAAGCTCCTAGGGTATACTGACCAATTTTACTTGTAAAGTGTAACAATTTGGATTTCATCTGTTAACTGTTAAGTAGAAAAAGACTCTAGGCCTCCTCTCTAGGATGATATGCTCACACCTGCCAGCATGGTGTAGTGGGCAGGCTGCAATTCTAGGAATACTTGAACAATGAATTAAATGGGACATATTTCTGAGCAAACCTGCTTAATGATGCTCCCTAAAAGTCAGCAAGACCATATAATCAACCAAGCTGAAAATAAGTATATTTCTGTGTCTGGTCACACCTGTGAGCAAAAAGAATCTAGACTTTCTCCCTGGGATCACATGCTCACCCTTGCCAACATGGTATAGTGGGTGCAGTGTTGGATTAGGATGTGGGAGACCAAGGTTTGTATTCCCACTCTGCCATCGAAGCTTGCTGAGTGACCTTGGGCCAGTCACACACTCACATCCCTAACCTACCTCACAGGTTTGTTAGGAGATAATGAAGGAGAAAAGAATGATGTTGTAAGCCATGATGACCTCGCCCACTTCCCTTCCTCAGAGGCAAGATTTCCCTTCCATTTTTCTCTCCCTTTCTGACTGAGCAGCCCTATGTATTGATTTTCTTCTTTTCTGTAGAATGATGGCTTTCCCACCCTGTCACAGTATGAAAGATTGCTGCTGGCTCAGCCCAAGAACCTGAGGGAAAGGTCGAGATCCCCCTTTAATTTAAACCAGTCAAATAGCACTCAAGGCTTTTTAAAATTCAAAAATAACAAAATATTGTATTCAAAGTAGAGGGGAAAGGCCAGGTGAAATCAAGGGTAAAAGGTCTGAGGTAGATCAATTAAAAACTCTGAGGTAAATTAGTTTAGACACACACTACGGTTCATATGTTTCAAGCAATTGAAAATTTCTTAAGCTTTTCACCGCGGCTTAGAATCTTTAAGAAAAGCTTTTGTTTCAGTGTTTTCTGAACGCTCCTTCAAATACAGTGGAATGGGAGGTAAGGTTCAAACTTATAGACAAGCTGAACAGCAAATTAACATGTAACATGATGTAACATGTTAATTTGCTGTTCAGCTCGTCTGTAAGCCTGAACCTTACCTCCCATTCGACTGTATTTGAAAAAGTGTGCTTTGCACACGAAAGCTCATATCTTGAATAAACCTTTGTTGGTCTTAAATGTGCCACTGGACTCTAAATTTGTTCTACTGCTTCAGACCAACCCAGCTGACTACCTGGATCTATTCTGAACATCCCATTATATATTCTTGAGCATATTTGACTCTTTTGGTTTCCAGAAGGCTCAAGGCTCTGTCCAGTTCTGTGAAGCATTAACTCTTCACAGTCCATTACCTGATTACATTGCACTTCTGAGCTTCTAAAAGGGCAGCCCGTCACATAACCTTTGGGCTCCTAGTGGGGAGGAAATTGGGGTATAAATTTATAAAATAAAAATAAGAACGTGACTGTGTTGCAACTGACAGAGGTGGTTTGCCATTACCTTCCTCTGCGTAGCAATCCTGTCTTCCTTGGTGGTCTCCCATCCAAGTACTTACCATGGCCATGCCCCCACTTAGCACTCAGGCTCTGACCAGGTTGGCCTAACCTGGACTATTCAGGCTGCTAAATAAAAATAAACATCAGTACAGTGTGCAGTATAACCCTACATTAAGGCTGCAGTTCTAAAAATACTTTTTTAATTTAAATTTTTATTGAAGAGCTTAAACAAATACAAATAATATCAACAGTATCAAGTTCTAAGAATACTCAAACAATTAATTAAAAGGGACATATTTCTGAGCAGACCTGCTTAGTGTTGCTCCCTAAAAGTCAGCAGAACCATGTATTTAAGCAAGCCGAAAAGTATATTTCTGTACTGAAGAAGAAGAGTTGGATTTACACCCCATCCTTCACTCAGAGCGGCTTACAATTTCCTTCCCTTCATCTCCCCACAACAGATACCCTGTGAGATAGGTGGGGCTGAGAGCTTTTTGAGAACTGCTCTTGTGAGAACAGCTCTGAGGGAAATGTGACTGACCCAAGGTCACCCAGCTGGCTGCATGTGAAGCAGTGGGGGCTCAAACCCAGTTCTCCAGATTAGAGTCCACCACTCTTAACCACTGCACCAAACTGGCTTTCATGTGTGAGCAAAATAAATGCTAGTGTACCCAGATATATGCACACACATTAAGAAAATGAACCAATATCTCCCTATCTTGAAGAAAGGAAGTATTATTGTACGAAAAGGGACACTGGCACTCAGGCTACTGATTTATTCATGGAGACATAATAAGTAATTGGCTGAGCCTGGCTATGTCTCAAGACTTCCTGTTCCCCAGAACTGGGCACGTTCCTCCAGACCAGGCATCCTCCCAACTGTAGAATTATATGCTGTCACACCTTTAATATTTACAGGATATAAATCCAGCAGCCTTATACTAGCCACTGTGTTATTCATATTCATTCATATGAATAAGCATTGGAAAATAATTGGAATTTACATGACATGGCAGACTGGGACCTGGTTTTCAGAGGGGGAATTGATTGCTCTGTACCAGTAAAGGAGCTGTCCAACATTCCTCAGAAATGAGAAAAGCTGAGCTGGTTACGATCGCTTGACCCTATCCCTGTATCCCAGATATTACTTGCTTCCCATGGGCTTTGAGAATCCACATATTTCTCCTCATTCCTAGCAAGCCCAGACTATACATTCTGGGACCGCAAGTTTTTTTAGTGGGTGTGCTCTATTTTCTTTTCTGGATCACCCACTCCTTTTGCTCTTTCTCAGTCTCCAGAATTTCATGCAAATATCAACTCTGGTTTGGAACTCTGACTTACCAGTTTTAGCATTGCAAAGTTAATGACCCACTCTAGATTGTTTCTAGGCTTGCTAATTGCTGAAATCACCCTAAAAAACAGCTGTAGTGATGGAGACTGGCAGGTTTTGATAGGCCGAGGGGGATAACTTTTTGGAATGTCCAAGGATACAGCCCAGCCATTTCCACAGGTTTGGAACTGAGACCTAAAGGAAATACAGGCTATCTAATGAATGCTCATACACACCCACACAGAACTATCAGCAAGGGGGAAATGGAGAGAGAGAGAATGAGAATGAGAGAATCCTAACTGTTCCCTTTGATTTTTTTTTTAATTATTCTTGCCCATGTCTGGATTTTGAATATACACTTTCCATAGAACTGTGAGAAATCTAATTTTGGATGCTGAAAACTAGATGTTACTGTGCACAGACTGTACACAGTCATAAAAAAATACCCACACAAGCCCAGTTCCCCTCTGCTTGCTCTGCAACATCTTGTTCAACTTACTTATTGTCCCATTCACTTTCTGGTCTACTGGGAATACCAGCACCACATCTCTGGCAGCAGGCTGGAGCTGAGCTTTGATGTTAGGGAAGCAGCCAGATAACAGGAGACTTGCTACAGGGAGCTGTCCAGGGCTCAGCACGAAATTGGTTTGGAGAACTTGAGACCATCAGCTCTTCCTCTAGCCAAATATGTCCTGGAAAGATCTAGAGACTGGTGGACCTGGAGCCCACAAAAATTTAGAGTGGAGTTTTCCTCTCGCAGGAGACTGGACTGCAGGATGTTTTCAGCAGTCAGGTGTACAATTCTTCACCTAGTCCAGGTGTACAATTCTTCACCTAGGTTTCATGGCTCTCCACCTTCTTTGTTCCTGGGGAAGACTTTAGGTGTGCTGGTGGTGGATGGGACAACTAAGGGCATTCCGGGTCTGTTTGTTCCACAATTATAGAGCAGGCAGGGCGTCTTCCCCTGGAGGTTCTGGGATGTAGGGAGACCACAAGGGGCTTCTCAGCCATTGAGGAATCTTCTTCTTCCTCTGATGAGTCTTCCCTCCAGGCAGAGGTGGGGACTACGATGGTTCCTGTATACCTTAAGAATACAATAGCTCTCTCTTCACACAATTGGCTATTGTTAGCAGGGTGTGGGGGGGATGAACAGCATCACGCTATCAGGGCATAGATAAGTTATAACAGACATTACAGAAAGGTAGTATGGGGGAAATCACACAGATAGCATTTTCTGTGTGCATATAATGCAATATTTAGTTCTGACCAGTGTTCCCTCTAAGCTGAGTTAGCGTGAGCTAGCTCACAGTTTTTTAGCCTCCAGTCCACACATTTTTATCTTAGCTCAGGAAGGATGGCTCCAGAGCAAACTACTTTATGCAGTAGCCAAATCGCTCGCTCACAACTTTAATGCCAGTAGCTCACAAAGTAGAATTTTCGCTCACAGGACCCTACGGCTTTGAAGGAGCACTGGAAAATTCTGAAGTGAAAGTAGCTGAAATTAAGGATTTGTGTTTGTGTGCACACATGAGCACATGGGAGGAACTGCGAGAGGCAGGAAAATAAGAATAAGCCATGTTGCGGAAGCAGAATTCTGTTCGTGCATCTCTGGATCTGACCCAATGGCTGTTAACCAGTGAACAGCATGCTCTGCTTACTTACTCAGAAATAAGTACCAATTAATTCAGTGGGGCTTAAGTGTGCATATAATTGCAGCCAAAACAGGCTTAATCTCCTTCAAGAACCTATTTGGCACCACCTATTTCACCCAGTATCTATTATAATATACGAGTGATGTCTTGGAATGAAGTCCTCAAGGGACCGTTCCATCGTTGAATCCCTGAAGGGTCGCTCCCGGGAAGATATTCGTGTATTTCATCAAGCAAGACTAGCAGAAAAAGCAAATGAATAATCATGGAAAGTACACTTGCCCCAGTGGACAGGCGCAATGAAGGAATTATTTGAAATATGGAGCAATTAATAATGGAAAGATGTGTGTGTGTGTGTGTAATTTATTCTCCAAGCCATGAAGAATTTGCTTGAAGAAAATACAGTTTGACACAACTGTGATGAACTCATACATATTATAAATAAGATTAATTTACATGAAAAAATAGAAGTATTTTTAGATTTGAAATTAGGCCAAGCTTTCTGAGCTAGTTTAAATTAGCACAGCTCTAATTACAAAGCTAGGCCACTTTAAATTAACTGAGCATCTGGCCCTGAATTTCTCCCCAAGAACATGACATCATTAAGGGCAATGCTGAAGTTTATACATGGCTGGCTTTAATATATGATTTTTATTGAAACTAAATTTTGTTTCCTTTTTAGATTAGGATGTTATGTTGCACGTTCTTGTCCATAAATAGAGTTATCTTGGTTACACTCACACTGAAACAGTAGGCACTTCACATTTCATATTCTGGTTTGTGCTGAAAATGATTCTATAGATACAAGACTGTAAAGTGGGGGGACTGTTGACATGAACAGATCAATACCCCACAGGTCCTGGGGCTCATTAAGAAGCACCGATTGACCTTGCAGAACACGAAGCTCATCTGTAGATGCTAGAGCCCACTTTGCATCATGATTTAAAGGTGCTGGAGGAAGAGAAATGCTCCAGGAACAAATTTGCAAAGAAGCAAATTGGATAGAAGAGAAGAAGAGGAGATTGGATTTATACCTCGCCCTTCACTCAGAGTCTCAGAGTGGTTAAAATCTCCTTTCCCCTCTTCTCCCCACAACAGACACCCTGTGAGGTAGGTGGGGCTGAGAGCTCTTTTGAGGACTGCTCTTGAGAGAACAGCTCTGAGAGAACTTGTGACTGACCCAAGGTCACACTAGCAGCTGCCTGTGGAGGAGTGGGTGATCAAACCTGGTTCTCCCAGATTAGAGTCTGTGCTCTTAACCACTACACCAAACTGGGGCTCTACAGCAAACTAGCAGGACCATGTACCAGAGTACAAAGTAATGACACAGAACACACATTATTTGAATGTTGATTTTGATCGTCTTGCAGTTATCAAAATTCCCATGGGTTCCTGTGGGTTTCCCATGCAATGTTATGTTTAGGGATGCTAAAAGTCACAATTAGAAATGACATTTTTCTTACATTGCTAAAGAAAAAGAGTATACCTATGTATTATTTATTTATTTATTTATTATATTTATATCCCGCCTTGCCAGCGAACCGGCTCAAGGCGGCTAACAAGCATAAAATACCAACAAAGGTTTACAATATAAAATAACCAGTTAAAACTGACACCACATCCAACACAGAACAGATGGCGACTTCAGAGTTCTCATGGCGAACAGAAGCAGCAAGGGGAGTGACCAACAGGACCAAGGCGATGTTACCAGATCAGTTCCTTCCCCTGGTGGCAGCTCCTAGTTGAAAGCCTGGCGGAAGAGCTCCGTTTTACAGGCCCTGCGGAACTGCAATAGATCCCGCAGGGCCCTGATGTCATCCGGGAGCTCGTTCCACCAGTGGGGAGCCGCCACCAAGAAAGCCCTGGCCCTGGTACAGGCCAACCGAACGTAACCTATCAAGGAGACCTATCTCATGAGGATCTATTGTGTTTGTGGATATGCAACAACATAGGTATATGTCACCTACATGTGCACTGTTATTTCCAAAAAGTTGGGAAAATATATCATGTATGAAGAAACCCTTGGCATAACTTAGTGCAAACATTGTCCACATATTCACAAACTCCTGATTATCTGGATATTTTGGATGTTCCCTTCTTCAAATAAAAGTTCCATTTCATGTTACATATTATAACTTTTCCTTTACTGTTTGATTCATGCTCTGCTTTTCAGTAAATCTGCAGTGCCATCCTAAACAACATTACACCCTTCTAAGCCCATTTACTTCAATGGACTCAGAAAAGTATAACATGGTTTAGGGTAACACTGCTGAACTCTCACTCAAACCTGAAACCCCTGAAATGCCGAACATTATGGTGCTTTATTCCCAACTTAATACCCATATTGAGCAATACAGTCTCCAAACCGGTTGTATTTCTATTCTTGTATTGGAATTGGATGAGTTTCTTTGGTGTAAACCCAGGATCAAGTGAGAAATGTGAGAAAATAATTTCTTGCAGGTTAAATATAAATCTGCATTTCCTGTACCTGGTGGAACTGGCACCAGTTCGGTGAAGGCTAGCCTCTTCTCCCACACATTTCTCCTTAAGGCATTCTCTTTGCTTTCTCAGCCTTACTGAAGGCAGAACAATTTGCACAACTTCAGACTTGGCACTATCTCTCTCCTCATCTCCTCCTACACTCCCTCCCAGTTGCCAACTCCCTGCATTCCGTCACTCAGACTTCTCATGATTACTCCCTTTGTCTCTCTTGCCATGCTTTGCAGTTATTTATTCAATACAACATCTCTCGTAATCTCTAAATATCATTTCCCCTCCATTGAAAAAACAACACACGACTAAGCATCTGTTCCGTGACTCATGCTAGCTATAATAACCCATTTCCAAGAGTTGTGGTTGATTTGTAGCATGCTGATAAGGATGAAGAGGGCATGCAATTTGAATCTTTTTTTTTTAGTCAATGTACATTATTATTTGGGCTTCTGCTTTGTAATGATGTGGCGCTTCCTTATGATACTTGAACACATACAGTGTTTTCAATGGGAACATCATGGAAATGTCTGCAGAATGAAGGACATGCATGACAAAGTGGATAGGGGTCCTTGCTTATGCTTTCACAGCTGGTGTTTGCATTCCCTTCTGAGCATCAGCAGTGGGAGATACTGACCCATCCCTTTCCCCCTGCACCAGAACTTGGTTCACATATGCAAAAGAATAAGGTTTAGAATGTGGTGGCTCTACATTACACAACAGGTGATATGTTTCAATGCTGGATGTGCATGAAAAATGTGCAAATTAGAAAACTAAGCATTTTCAATACAGGGGTTGTGATAAATGAACTTTGGCTACAGAAATGTCCGTTTTGATTTTTTTTAAAATTGCCATTCTAAGTGTAGTCACATTACTTTACAACCTTGGCTTGGATCCAGCAGTAATTTCCAACACTGAAAGGGATTTCCATGCAACTTTCTTGCTTTTTCTCTCACTCTGCAGCCCAAAATGCGTCTGAAATACTGTTCCTGTAGCCCAAGGGCCTTCAAGGAACAGTATGGGGGGCGTGGGAGGTCTGAGGTTTACAGCAAGAGAGGGGAATTGCCCCACCATTCCTCCATGGAAATCTTCCACTGGTTCCAACCCTATATTTTGAAGCTAGGCCCAATAAGCCTTCTTTGTATGAAACATGAATGTTTATTGATACATGAATGCTGAGTTTCCTATGTACAACTCCCTTTGCAGTATGCCACAATTTCTTTCCTAGTCTAACCGATAGTTTACATGTGTTCAGTTTGGTTATAGAAATCACTGTTTCCTGCCGAGGTGAGAATTCACCATAATTAAGGATGCCAGCCTCGTGGTGAGGCTTGGCGATCATCTCCCGCTCATGGTGGTGGTGGTGGGGGGCTGGTAATCCTAACCATAATCTCTTCAAATTAACTTGATGCTTTGATGTTCATGATTTTTGGTGGCAAAATAAGATTTCTTCAAGTACTTTATGATTCTGTTTTTAGCCAACAAGAGTTAAGACATTCTTACCATCCAATGCATCCAACTGAAACACATAATTTAGACCTGACAGACAGGAGTGCGTTAGCCTGTTTGCTAGGAATGATGTGGAACCTGTCAGTTATAATGGAAAGGCTTCCATATGGGTAGCTGTGTTAGTCTGCAGCAGCAGAAGAAAACAGGAATCCAGTGGCACCTGAAAGACTAACACAACCGATTCCAGGATAAGCAGCTGTGAGTCAGAGCTTACTTCTTCAGATACACGGGAGTATAACTCCATCAGAACAATTTACATAGAGGATGGGGAGTCCAGTTCAAAACAATCCAAAGAGTAACCAGTTCACTCAGAATAGGTACAAGGTATTTCCAATGTTCATTAGATTAGCAAAACTATAAAACCCAGTGCAGGAGGAATTGAGATTAATTAATTATCATATGGCAGTGTGTGTAGTATAGCCAGGAGATCTTAAGATTGTCTGGCAGCCAGAAGCTCTAGCTCTTTTGTGGCAAGCTAGGTTTACAGAGGGCTGAGAGACCTCTGAGTAAACTGTGACTGACCCAAGGTCATCCGGCTGGCTTCAAGTGGAGGAGTGAGGAACTGAACCCGGATCTCCAGATTAGAGTCTGCCACTCTAAACCACTACACCAAACTGGCTCTGAGATAAGCAGATACAACAGGAAGTTACAGAGACATAGCTGAAGTAATTAATATTGTAATGGAAATGCTTCAAGCTCTCTAGGGAGGCAACCAAATGGTTGAACCCCTTGTATCCTACCACTCCAGTAAGCCAACTTCAAAGCTTTCTTCCAGCCTAAGAACACAGGCTTCTTAGATAGCCTATTATCTCCAATCTAAATGGCTCTTCTTCCAACAGAAGAGCCATTTAAGCTGCAGGAACTTTCTCCAGCATAAGGTTGGATACCACCCAGTATTTAGAGAGGAAACAAGAGTAGTAGCATAGGCAGAGGATTGAATCTTGCTCCTGCAAGGAGGGCTGAGAGAAGCTAGAATTAAAAACTTGTTTGGTCTTTAAGCTACCCCAAAATTTGTGTTTTGTTTTTACAAAGTCACTACTAAGGAAGCTTCCACTAATAAGGGTGGATCAAATGTTACACCCACTAAGTGGAGGCTACATACAGCCCTCTGTATACATATGGTCTGCCCCTCTGAGTTCTTGAGCTAGTTTGCATAAAGATTTTCTATGTCTAAATTTATAATTGTAAAATACACCTTTAATCCCTACTTTCTACATCATTTTCTCATGGTTCTCAAGTTAGACAAAACCTAGTCATTCAAATAATCGAGACCATGGATGGAGCACCTGTCACCTCCCTAAGTATGAGGGAAGCAACTCATTGCATACAGGTGAAAAAGTCTTCTTGCAACATCTGACTGTGTTGAAACAAACACAGGGTGTGGCCCCTAATAGTGTGAAAACTATCTATGATTTTGACAGACATGACAAATTAATCCTCAGCCTACTCAATGGTATTTCTCTGACAGGTCACGCCAACTCCTCAGCTTGTCAAATTATGCATTTAATCATGATTGTAAAACAACTTTTCAGGATGGTCCTCAATCAATTTAGAAACCCAGTATAAGCAAATTAAATCAAACCGGCCTTTTCACTTCTCATGGTTGCACACCACAGTGGGGGAAAGGCTGGAAAGCACTTTAAGTGGAACATACAAATTCAGGCTAAATGACCAGGTTTCGTTATCTGCACGCACTCAGGTGCAACGACGAATTCTTTGAAATTTTCACAGTGACTTTATTTGAAAGATACTGTTTTTGAAAAAGAACAACTATAAGGGCAACTTTGGCACATGACTTCCTTAGTTCTCTACATGTGTAAACACTTTATCATGTTGGTACACCTGTCAGAGAGCTCAGAGTGGGAACACTGGGTGACACACCCAGATTTGCTAATGCATAAAGTGAACAACAGCAATTTTATTCAAAATTGATATTCTTTAAAAACAAGACAACTGGAAATATTAATTGCCGTTAACACCTATTCAGCATCATAGTGCTACAGTAGAAATGCAGGAGCTGGATTAAGTTGGTATGCTGGAAAAGAGTGGGAATTTAGAGATGAGGCAGAGCATTACAGAGTTCCAGAAATGCATTCCACCCACATGCATCACAAAGTTTAGAGCTGTAGTACAAGATTTAATAAGATGCACATGATGTAATCTACTCTTATCACTGTAAAGAAGGCACCTTTTTCCCATGTTTAGTGTATAAATCCAGCTACCTGGACTGTACGACTCACACTAATTTCTCAGTTCTCAGTCACGCATCCTTCCATCTTTAAAATTACTGCAAATCCAGATCCTATTAACAACATGATGGCTGTGATCCTGTTTTCTCTGTGCAGAGGGTATGATGTAAAGCCTGCCACTATGCCAGTACAGCAACATGCCAGGTCTTGGCATGGCCTCCTGAGGCCTTCCCCTGGCCCCCTTATGACATCCAGTGACCCAGAACCAACACACACAAATCAGGAGGGCAAGCTTGCATTCATGGTGAAGTCTGGGTCACACTGGGTGATTCTGTATCTGGTTTATAATCCACTCTCTCTCTGCCGTGGAAGTGGTTCCATTTTGGCTCGGGATATACGATTGCATTCTGCATCTAATCCACAGTTGTTAAAAATGGTAAAATGAGACAATGAAGGACAGAGGACTGCTGCCTGGTGGATATCTAAGCAAATTCATGAACGGTGAGAAAAACCAAGAGGTGGGGTGAAGGAGTGAACATCAAAGGAATCCGCGTCAAGTAGTCTGCATATTGTTCACAGTGGATTGGTGGTGGGGAGGAGCAAATGGTCCGGCGCAACACTACATCCTAATAACCTGAGCACAGAGTCACCACTAGATGGCAATACGATGCATAAGCTCAAAAGTGAACCAATGCTCAAGGAGACCAGGAGCGGCATGCAATGCAGAGAACATATGAACATAAGAGAAGCCAGTGTTGGATCAGGCCAGTGGCCGACCCAGTCCAACATTCTGTTACACAGTGGCCAAAAACACCAGATGCCATCAGGGGGTCCAGCAGTTGGAGCCAGGACACTAGAAGCCCTCCCACTGTTGCCCCCTGCCCCCCAGCGCCAAGAATACAGAGCATCACTTGCCCCAGACTGGAAGTTCCTACCTATACTTTGTGGCTAATAGCCACTCATGGACCTCTGCTCCATAAGTTTATCTAATTCCCTCTTGTAGCCGCCACCACCTCCTGTGATGTTTGTGTTCCAACAGCGGGAAAGATGAGTGCAGAATCTTCCACTGAATGCTTTATGGAGCGCAAAAAGCACGATGGCTAATCAAGGGAACTGCAACAAACAGGAGGGAGCAGAACACCTGACTCCATCTTTCCTTCTTTGCATGTTTTACATTCAGCATCCTGTGTCTTCGAGGACAACCCTCAGAAGTTAGATCTGCCACCTCAGAGCAGAAAGTGAAATGCAATGCCTGGAAAAGAATAGACTAAACCAGTCTACTTTCTCCATGTTCCTAAGCTGTTTCTTAACTGGCTTGCTGTATATGACCTAAACAAGACTGTTTAATGCACTCCACTGTCCAGAAAGTCCAGCTGGTCCAAAACACCAAAGCATCTAGCATTCGCTCCACATTTTCTCAACTGGGAGGGGAAAGTGCAGCTCAAAACCACATTCAAATACCTCGGGGCAATGCCGTACTGACTGCAAAGTCACCCCTGAGTGGCCATAAATCTATGCAGAAGGTACCATAAAACCCAATGATCAAAGAAAGTGAAAGCAGCATGCAGTGTGGAGGGTACCATAAAATCTGATTATCAAAGAAAGTGAAAGCAGCATGCAATGAAGAGGGGAATTTCTGTTCCAACGTGGATTTTGTAAAACAACGGAGGGAAAAGCAAATGCAGAATCGCCCACTGTCTCTTGTCATCAGATTTAAGCAGGAAGACGCATACAACACTGGTCACTTTTGTGTTTTGGGGCACAATTCATGTTGCTGTTTTTTTGATCTTTAAAGTTGAAAGTTAGGTCCAGAATACCTGCAGGAGCATCTGCTCCCACAAGAACCCACCTGCTCTTGAGGTCTACCAACAAATCCCTGTTCCATTAGAACAGAGATCCCCACCTATATGGTCCCTATGGACATCACAGCACCCACCAGCACCTTTCTTGGTGCCTGCCAAGCGGTTTAGAAAGTGGGTGGGCCCAGGTGCATCTTTTGCCTAGCAAGACTTTTCACTGGAGATCTGACTGGCTGTGCAGGTTTTTCTAAGTAGCTGTAAGGCAGTCGCTGAAGGTAAGCTGTGGCTAGCCTCTGCCTCCGGTGGTAGCCATTTTGTGGCTGTGCCCACCACACTGTATCAGAATTCCAAAGGTACCCACAGGCTCAAAAAGGTGGAGACCTCTGCAGTAGAAGCTGGGCCTTTTTGATGTTATGGAACTCAGTCTCCCATGATGCTCACCTGTCCTGTTTGCTTGGCTCCTTTCAAAAGCAGGATAAGATGGTTTCCACAGAGCTTTTATGATGAGAGGCTGTGAAATGTAAGCCATTGTGTTGCTAACAACCATGCTGCTGATTGTTGTGCTGCTGCTTACATTGGTTATTATCTATATATCTAATTCCCAAGTACCCTCCCCCGTGCGGATACCTAAATCCGCGTGGGGGGGCACTTGGGGGCTGGGGTGGGGGTTCTGCACATGGGGGGCACTTCCCCCATGTGCAGAAAAATCTTAAAAGTAAAGAAAAATTCCGGGGGAATACTTAAATCCCCCCAAAAGTAAAAAAAACCCTGCGCATGCGCAGGACGTACCTGATTGGCGGCGGCGGCGGCTGAGCTGCTGGTTGAGGAACTGGGAGAGGGGCCGGTGGGGGCAGGGCGGTGCAGAGGGCCTCAGCCCTAACCGCGCCATGGCTGAGGGACGAGGGGAGGATGGGGGAAGCAGCGAGGCCCGAACAAGCAGCGGACAAGCAGCTCGGCGGACAAGCAGCCCGGCGGCAGCAGCCCCCGGAGCTGGAGGAAAACGCCGGGTGGTGGTGGAGGGAAATGCCGGGCCTGAGTGGCATTAAGCCACACAGGCCCCAGCAAGAGTCAGTGGGTGGGGGATGGGGGAAAGGGAGAGAAACGCGAGGGCAGGAGGGAGGGAAGGAATGGCACGGGGGGGGGAACGCCAGGCCTGAGTGGCCGCCACTCAGGCCCCAACGAGAGACAGCTGTCAGAGGGAGGGAAAAGCGAGGGCGGGGGGTGCGGGGGGGAAGGAATGGTGCGGGGGGGCGGAGGGAGGGAAGGAAGGAATGGCGCGGGGGGGCAGAACGCCGGGCCTGAGTGGCTCCACCGGAGCAGCCACCGGAGCTGGAGGAAAATGCTGGGGTGGTGGTGGAGGGAAATGCCGGGCCTGAGACGGCAGGGGGGTGGCATGGAGGGAAACACAAGGGCAGCTCGGGGGGGGAGGAATGGTGAGGCCCATTCGGTTCTGCACTGGAGGGGCCTCGCCGGGGCAGGCTGCAGCACGGGGGGGGGAAGGGGGCGGAGGAAGGAGGAGCAGCTGTCAGCTTCTCCCCCCCGCGAATATCGCGGGGGCCCCCCTTGTATTTATATGATGGTTTAACCAGGGCTTTTTTTGTAGAAAAAGCCCAGCAGGAACTTGTTAGCATAATAGGCCACACCCAACAGCAGAAACTCATTAGCATATTAGGCCACACCACTGACAGCACAGCTTATTAGCATATTAGGCCACACCCTCATGTTACCAGAAGAGTGGTCATCCAGCCACATCCACCTTTTGCTTCTTATTCAGTTTAACTTGTTCGTTGTCAAAACCCAGGGCTTTTTTTGTAGCAGGAATTAATTTGCATGTTAGGCCACATACCCCTAATGTAGCCAATCCTAATGAGTTTCTGCTGTTGGGTGTGGCGTATTATGCTAATGAGTTCCTGCTGGGTGTGGCTAACTCAGGAGCCAGCCGGACCATTCTTGTGCGTTCCTGCCCAAAAATAGCCCTGGGTTTAACAATTCCTAATTGTTTTTAATATCTGCTGCAAACCACTATGGAACCATTGCTATATAGTCATATACAAACAAACACCAAAATTTTTGTGCTAAGGAGACCAGGACCACGAGTCTTGGGAAATATATCATTTTTTAAAACTACGGGACAAATCTTTTAATTTCAAAGGACAGCATAACTGCTTTCTAAGGATTAAGCAGGAAATTCACTCTGTTTTTAGCAGAGTTAACATATATCTCCCTCTTGTGGTATAGAAGTAAGGCAAAAAGATAAGCAATTCAGATCAGTCTATTTCAGTTCAGTCCAATTACCATAACACAGATATCACACATATTAAAACATAAGCAACAGGTGAAGAAGAAGAAGAAGAAGAAGAGATTGGATTTATATCCCGCCCTTCACTCACTTAAGAGTCTCAGAGCGGCTTACAAACTCCTTTCCCCTCCCCTCCCCACAACAGACACCCTGTGAGGTAGGTGGGGCTGAGAGAGCTCTTTCCCAAGCTGTCCTTGAGGGAACAGCTGGTACAGAGCTATGGCTTGCCCAAGGTCATCCAGCCAGGTGCAAGTGGAGGAGTGGGGAATCAAACCCGGTTCTCCCAGATTAGAGTCCGCGCACTTAACCACTACACCAGACTGGCTCTCTGAACACTGAACAGTTGTACACTAAACAGTAAATGTTGTCCACTACACTAAACAGTAAATATTGTATACTAAACAGTAAAGTGAGAGCCAGTTTGGTGTAGTGGTTAAGTGCGCGGACTCCAGTCTGGGAGAACCGGGTTTGATTCCCCACTCCTCCACTTGCAGCTGCTGGATGACCTTGGGCAAGCCATAGTTCTGTCAGAGCTGTTCTCTCAAGGACAGCTTGGGAAAGAGCTCTCTCAGCCCCACCTATCTCACAGGGTGTCTGTTGTGGGGAGGGGAAGGGAAAGGAGTTTGTAAGCCGCTCTGAGACTCTGAGTGAAGGATGGGGTACAAATCCAATCTTCTCTTCTTCTAAATGAGAAACTCTAACTGTAACAGATAAGAATTTTAGAACAAATTTAGAGTCCAGTGGCACCTTTAAGACCAACAAAGGTTTATTCAAGGTATGAGCTTTTGTGTGCATGCACACTTGATGATATAATAATTTCATTTATACCAATAATCAAATATGAAACCACAGATTCAGATGATCTGTCATAAAGTTTAGAAATCCATGGGGACTGGCAAATTAAACTGATGTCCAGAATAAAGACTGCAAAGATAACAATACACATGAAACAGACTGTACAACGTTATTCCCACAAAAAGACCCACCCTTTCAGATGGAGGAATTTGCTTACATCTGTCCTCCAACAGAGGTGATGGTAGGGAACTACATCTTAGTAAAAGCCTGTTTATATCTAAGGATACTAAATAAAGTAAGATCAACAATTAGACTTAATCCACAGGACGATGGAGAGCATGAACTTCGAGTTGGTGATATCATTAAATCTCTGTAGTATATAAAAAATTGCTCCTTGATACACAAGCAGTTCAAGCTGCTGGATCGAATAGCCTGAACAAAGGCTTTTATTATCAAGTGCAATCAACAATTCCATTTGGGCTTCCCCAAACAGAATCCCCAAACAACTGCCATTGGGTTGCCAGCTCTGAGTTGAGAAATTCCTGGAGATTTGGGGAGTAGAGCCTGGGGAGAGTGCCGGGGGTTTGGGGAGGGGAGGGACCTCAGCACAGTATCAAGCCATAGAGTCCACCCTCCAAAGCAGCCGTTTTCTCCAGGGGAACGAATCCCTGTAGTCTGGAGATCAGTTGTTATTCCAGAAGATCCCCAGTCCCCATTTGGAGGTTGGCACCCTAGCCATAGTCCATGCCATAGACACCAGGTAAGGCACACCAGTCTCCAGTAGCAACACTGCCAGTGGCACATCTAGGAACACCAAAAGGGACCTTAAAAACTAGACTGCAGTCTCTCTGCACTATTAGTAAAGACATCAGTCCATAGTTGTACACTTAACAGTAAGTGAGAAACAAGTGAACGGAAGCAGACCAATGGAGCTGACACTGAAAGTGAAGAATTTATGCCGGCACTTTATGATTGGGTTTTGGTTTTAACATTGTATTTATATGTGTGTTTTTATATGTATTGTTGGATTTTTAACCTTGTTTTGTAAGCTGCCTTGCCTGGGAGGGTGGGATTAAAAATTAAATGAATCAAGTTTATTGTGTAAAACCTTTATGGCTGCTGGAACAAACAGGCCTCCCTGAGAAAAAATGAATGCAAAACCAGCTTGGTGTCGTGGTTAGGAGCAGGGGACTCTCATCTGGGAGAACCGGGTTTGATTCTCCACTCCTTCATGTCAGCTGGGTGACCTTGGGGCAGTCACAGTTCTCTCAGAGCTCTTTCAGCCCCACCTATCTCAGGGTGTCTGTTGCGGGGAGAGGAAGCAAGGTGATTGTAAGCCGCTTTGAGACTCTTTCAGGTAGCAAACAGTGGGATGTAAAACCAATTCTTCTTCTTCCTCTTCTTCTTCTTGTAGTTTTAACTGCACCAATAATAAGAGAAGCAAATCAGCAGAAAAAAAGATGGCTTACTGTCAATGTAAAGTGAAATCGCAGCTGACTCCTCACGTTTAATGCACGGCCACTCTTGTTGAGTTTCATCATGCAGTAAAATTAGGCAACTCATTCTTATGTGGAACAAAATTGCAAAAAGGAGAGTTGTGACAATTCAAGGAGGCAACTAGAACAAGCTGCATAACTCAGTTAGGCGGGACATAAGGGATCTTGACTACAGCCAAGTGCCTTTGCTTGGCCGCCCAACTGTTCAGATCAGCATCCTGCCTCTCCATCACCACCAGGAAACTTCTGCCATGCCCATGTTCTGGGTGTGGAAGTTTCCTGGGCAGGATGTCAGACCTCTCTCAGCTGGGAGGCAGCATTCTACATTGGGAGGGGCAATGGTTCAGTGGTAGACCTTCTTGGCAGAAGGTTCCAGGTTCTATCCCTAGCATCTCTACATACAAGGAACAAGTAGCAAATAATGCGAAAGATCTATGACCTAGACCTTAGAGAGCCACTTGCCAGTCTGAGTAAACAATACTGAGCTGAACAGACCTATGGTCTGATTTAGTATTCATGTTTGTGCATACAAGTTTGTGTTCACCAGCCTGGTGTAGTGGTTAAGTGTGCAGACTCTAATCTGGGAGCACCGAGTTTGATTCCCCACTCCTCCACTTGCACCTCCTGGATGACCTTGGGTCAGTCACAAGTTTTCTCAGAGCTGTTCTTGAAAGAGCAGTTCTCTCAGAGCTTTCTCAGCCCCACCTACCTCACAGGGTACTTGCTGTGGGGAGGGGAAGGGAAAGGAGTTTGTAAGCCACTCTGAGTGAAGGGCAGGGTATAAATCCAATTTCCTCTTCTTCTTCCTCTTCTCCAGGGAAACTTCTCATAAACTCCGCTTACAGTTGCTGATTAAAAAAACAATTGGTACCTCTCAGCAGAACAAAAGCATGCATCTAGTTAGCAGTTTTTTGGGGGGGGGGGGAATTATAGGTTCCAGGATTGTGAGTTGCAGGGCCATAATCCTTCTGGGCTGCATGCAGTCCCTGTGCTATATGTTGCCCCCCAGAACTAGAATGTCATCCAAGATGTTAGTTGCAACTGTTTATTAAACCACTGGCTCATTTCCTTTCTCTTGAGTAAGGAGATGTTCACAAAGGTTATTTCCAAACCATTTTTCTTTGAAAGAAGACACTGGAAGCTTACAAAACATTTTTGTGAAGCCTGTTTATTAAAGAAATAATAGTTAAGGTACAATGGATGGTGAAGGCAGCACAGAATTATTACAGCCTGCAGAGTCTAATAAACTTTCAGCGCAATCCAACTCAAGAGTTACTACTGGCGAGCATGTCTCTGTGCATTTTCAGTTTGAGCGGTTCCTATTCAGCATTGGATTCAACCCTAAAACTTGAAACTGAGCTGTGTCAAAAAGATGGTGGTGCTTCTGTGCTATTTATTTCTGGTAAAGTTGGTCGTCTTACCTCAAGGCTTGAAGACAGACGGTGAAAAGCTTAATTAGTAAGCTGCTTTTCAACAAGCTACTTTCTGCACTGAGATGGCGCTGAAGAGAACATCTCTCGAGCATCACAGAATTCTTGTTCTCATCAGCAAGTAATTCCATGGGATATTCTTCTGGGACGTAAGACCCATCGGAATGGACTGCAAGACTACCTTTCAGTAGACACCAAACACTAAACCACATGCATTCCTTTATACATCATTTAAGTTTCAATACCTTAAAAGCTGCTACTGGTAATTTGGCACCTAGGTCAGTCAGCAGATTAGTGGTATCCAATATCTCTAACGAGAGAAAATATATTCTCCTTATGCTTCAGCAGCAGAAATATTAGAAAGTATGCTGCATTATGTATAAAAAAAGAAAGCTGGCCCATACTGATGAATTCTCTAACTGGGCCATTTATTTAGAATCCCTGAACCTCGACCATTTTGCTAATGCTAAAGACTCTGACATCAGTTCTAACCTATGCTGAAATCGGGCATCAGCCTGATCAAAATAAGCATATTACAATATATGAACCTTATCTGCAAAAACACGAAACGTATATGGAGCACTGATAAAATTTCCTTAAGGAACTAAAGATAAACAGGCATGGGAGGAACAGCAAAGCTTCTCTCTTCCTATTCCTGAAAATATGTGGATGCCAAGAGGTGTGCTGAGACAGCATTTATACACTAAAAATGTAGTCTGTGCTTCATAGCAGAAACAAAAAGGACGGGCCTTGTCCTGAGGAGGACCAATTAAACAGAGGCAGAGGAGGAATGGAAAGTACAATGGTAACCAGAAATTAATGTAAATAAATGTATCTCAGCTCAAACAAGATGAAAGGACTCCTTTCTGTGAAATAAGGAGTCTTCTCTCTCACGTGTGGAGCTCCAAGTGATTTTTGAAATAATACACAGGCCCAGTTTGCACTGGGGACTATAGCATATGGGGAGAGGGGGTTTAAACTGTGTTCCCAGCATCATTTTCCTGACCCGAAACATTCCTGGGGAACCGATATCAATCTTGCGTCCTTAAGTTACTTTTTCCATAGGTTTCTGCAAATGAACTGTCAAAAAACTCAGCATCATTAACCTTTCTTATGTATAAGTAGTAAAACACAAATTCTGTCAGATGCTTATCAAAGAGTTATTGACATTCTCAGGTTGCAGTCCAGAAAACTTTAAGGACAGGGAGTGGGTACCACTCCCTGCCTTGGCAGAGAGGGTGGGGTTTAAATCGTATCAAATGAATAAATAAAATGGCTGCCACACGGTGCTTACAGCCAATGATCACATAACACTGGGAAGCTGCAACTTACCAAGCATCCTTTATGCTAGAGGCAAACGTTTCTGAACAGGCACTGCATACAGAAACAAAGCATTCTTAGGAAGCAGCTTCCACTCCAACAAAGTGGAGGAAATCTAGAACTAGCTCTTTACTCTGTAGAAGAAATGCTTTGCAAGGAATCAAATGGGCTCCAGGAAAACCCCTGCCAACATCATAGCCTATGTGATTATGGACATCACATTGGGGATAGGTCACTGCTATAAACTACTCCAGAATAGCCTCCAAAGTCAATGGCGATCTTCCAGAATAAGTACCTGAAGTAGCTACAATCCCAAAATTTCAAAGGGGCAATTCATATGAGCATTATAAAAGGGACTTGAAGGTCATGTTACCAATCTCCTTAAACTAAACCAACATCTTGTGTGTTTAGCCCTCAATGCCACAACAGATTAACTCATGTCATCCCAATTACACATTGCCATATGTCACAGCAGAAGATTAAAGATTCAGGAAACCTTTTTCCTATCCCATATTTGCCAAGGCCCATCTGTCACAGTTCCCTGTGAAAAATAAATCTTGGTTTTTTAATAAGAGCCCGCACATTCTAGCAGTGTTCTAACTCCAGCTGTGGCCATGTCTGAAAGTTAAAAAAACCCCAGTTCAATGCTTAAGGGACGGACAATTGCTCTCCTGACTCTTTCTGACCAAGCTCTCTTTGGTTTCAAGGAAGTAACACTGACCTGGTAAATCTGTATCTGTACTGGCCTTCAAGTTGTTCTTGGAGAATGTCCTTGATCAAACTGAGGGCTTCTGCATCAAACAGAATCCCTCCACATTGCAAATATGTATCTTAGACTGAAGGCTGGTTTGGAACTTTTCTCTGTCATCTACTTTCTTACCCCTTCAATAAGCACTGGGAACAGACTAAATACTACTGATTCGTTAGTAATAATACATAATGTAGATCCATGTTAGATACTTATTTATCAGAGAATTGTTAACATCTTGGTATTAAATATTGCAGCTTCGAGATGTTAACAACTTGTTGATAAGCACCCGGTCTATAAAAGAGCGGAAACCAGAAAAGCCTCTCAAAGTACCATTTCAGAATGAATGATTCAAAGGCCACAACAGCCACAACCATAAATATCAGGACAGAAAAATTCATGTGATTATAATATAATTGGGCTGAACACCTTTAATAACAGCCATTAATTTCTAACCTCCAGATAACAGCCGTCTCTGAAAAATGAAAAACATCCCAGCTCTTTTTGTAACTTGTCACAAGTGATGGAACCGGATCCTCCCCACTTCAATTAGATAAGTGTCAGAAGCAAGACAAAAAAACGCCCTGGAACCTCATCTGGGTTTGTTGTACTGAGAAGTACCAGCTTTTGCTTCCTGAATGCCTCTAAACAGCTTATTCATGAACATCTGCAGCCCTGCCATGAAACTGCCAGATGATTATGTCACTGGAAAAGGGAATTGTTTTGATGTGGCTGTCAGCAGCAGGGACATTCTTCACAAGAGGCAACAAATAATTTGATTATTTAGGATTGCTTCCCTTATGCTTGCCACATGGCCACCTGATCAAATACATTTTCTTAGAAGCAGGTCTCTTAGTCTTCACCCACACTTAGTTCAATCTAAACCAACCATCTTTAATTGTTTGCATTTTAAGTGCTGTCCAGTCACTCCCCAGCTATGGCAATCCTGTGAATTAATGACATAATGATCCCCCTCTTCCCTTTTTCTTGGCTGGGCAGTCCCTTTTTCTTCTTCTTTGTTTCTCCATCTGTCCCACCTATTTGTTCAAATGTATATGGATGTTTGCTGGCCCAGCCTAGGGAACTGAGGGACTGACTAAAATCTTTCTTTTGTCTTTGTCTGATAATGGCACACAAGAGGCTGAGGGTAATTTAAAACTAATAAACTACTTTATTTCACTTTTGAGGAGCAATGGTTTGGGTAGGTATCAGGTTTAGGACCTAGAAGGTGAACAGGCAACAGGAAGGGGGTAACTGTATAAACAAGAGATATTTTGTCCTGCCCTTTGCTCTACTGAGCACAATTTCTTCTTCCCACTTGTTGAATTAACTGGAGTATGGCTTGCCTATGACCTCCAAGTAAGTTCATGGCAGACTCAAAGTAAGATTTAAGCCTTGTAATTCAGCCTCTGGGAGCCAGGCACAAAAGCAACAATTCTTGTGGGTATAAAGCAGGCCTCTATACTGAAGCATATTCTGTTTAGACTAGGTGACAACCTTACAGTAGTCCCCCTTAAACTAGAATTCATAGTCTGCAGTTATATATATTGACCTTACCAGGTTAGCCCAAACCGGCCCGATCTTGTCAGATCTTGGAAGATAAAAGGGTTCGCCCTAGTTAGTAATGGGATGGGAGACCACATAAAGGAAGTCCAGGGTCACTGCTTAGAGGCAGGTAATGGCAAACCACCTCTGTTCAGCTCTTGTCTTGAAAACCCCATGGGATCATCACAAGTCTGCGGCAACTCAATGGCACTTTATACACACATGCAGATTCACATTTACTAATAGATTATAATCCCTATTTTCACCTACATTAAAAAAATGACAGAGCCCGTTTATTTTGTGTGAAGGGTAAAGACAACAAGGCTGCAGGGAATGTACACTTATTTGAACTCAGGGGAACTTATTTCTGAAGAAACATACGTGGAATTGGATTGTAAGTCAGAGGTATAGAGTATGCATAGAAAAGTGAATATACCAAATGCTTGAGAGAAAAGGTTATACCTTTAGTTTTAGTATCTTAGTTTTTGTCATCTGAGAGGTAGGAAATGAGTTCAAAATAGAAGACAGGTTTTCTGGTAAACAAAAGAGTATATTATTCAGACAGCAACAATCCCAGGCAGTCATAGCAGGCCTAGCAGCATATTGGATACCAATTTAAAAGTTATAACAGTGAATTCTTCAACAATGTATTATTACCCTGTACATTACAGAATATTAATTATGGACACTAGTCAATGAACACACCCTTGAAAATATGTTGAACCTATTTAGAGCATACAGGAAAACCATAACCAAAACCACAGCGTTTTTTAATGTAAGATCATCACACAAATACATGAAGCTGCCTTGTAGTCCTCTGGTCTATCAAGGGCAATATTGTCAATGCAGTCTCAAGTAGAGGTCTTTAACATCACTTATTACCAAATCCTTTCCACTGAAAATACCGGGGAACAAGCCTGGGACCTTCTTCATGCAAAGCAGATGCATTAAACACATTCTAAATCCTTGTCCTTAAAAAAAAGCATTAAAGGTAAAGGTTTCCCTTGCTCGGAAACCAGTCGAATCCGACTCTAGGGGGTGGTGCGCATCTCTGTTTCCAAGCCGAAGAGCCAGTGCTGTCCGAAGAAGTTTCCGTGGTCATGTCTGTTTATCTACTTACAATTTCTTGCTTTCAAACTGCTAGGTTGGCAGGAGCTGGGACCAGAGAGGAAAGCTCACTCTGTCAGGCGACACTAGGGTCTTGAACTGCTGAACTACCAACCTTCTGGTCTGCAGTTAAGCATCTTAGCCGCTCAGCATTACACCCATTTAATAGTTCTGTCCGGTGCTCTCAAAAAATCCCATTAAAAAAAGAGTCCTTAGAAAACGAAGAAGACCCTGTTTTTTTTCTTGTCCTTCCCACCATGCCTTTATATCGCTCTACCATCTGTGTGGCAGTAACTTTTTTTGTCACGTGTGAGTATGCATGCTGCGTGTATGTGAGTGACACAATAAATAATCCACTTTCAGTGCATTTTCTGACGGGCTTCTGCCAGTTCACACAGTAAAATCCTGTTGGAAAATACACTGAAAGTGGATTATTTAGTGTGTGTGATCGCACTCAGTACAGACTCAATTAATCCGGAGTTTCCTAACAGAGGCTCTGAAGACCTGTGCCTACACGGACGCCGCCATCCCTCCTCCTCCTCTTCCCCGTACTCGCTTAGGGCCAAATTCCACTAAACTCACTGTCAAGGGAACACGGGCGGGCTCGTGCGCGCGACTCGCAGTCCCCGACGTCGGAAAGTAATTTTCACAACGCGTGATATTGGGGGGGGGGGAACCACACCGCCCCCGAGGATGGCGACTGTCGCGCCCGACGTCCCAAGCCGCTCCTGCCGAGAGGAGGAGAAGGAGGCGGCGTCGATTCCAGCAGGGGTCGCTGTCTGGGGCCTCCCGGCCCTCACCGGACCCGGTCGGCTCTGACCCATCCAGGCCGCCTTAGCGCTCCGCTCCTGGGCTAGGCCGCTGCTGGGGCTCCTCGGCCTCCTTCCTCAGGAGGACTCACCGGAGCAGCGGCGGCGGCTCCCCCCAACTTGGAGGGGGGGGGGGTGAAGGAGGAGGGAGGGAGGTCGCTGTTGAGGTGTGGCCTGAGGCCTCCCCCGGGCCCCCTCGCTTCCCGCACCGGGACCATGTTCACCAGCACCGGCTCCAGCGGGCTGTGTAAGTACTATCGAGCGCACCCCCCCCCCCCCCCCCAATATCCCAACAGGCGGTTTTCTTCCCGCCTCTCCCCCATTTGCAGACTCATGCCTGGAGCTGGAGGGAGGGAAGGTGCCAGGAGGAGGAAGAGGGTGGAAGGGCTGAAATAATATTGGTGGGGGGTGGGGAGAGAGACCTCCGCATTTCCTTTCTCGATTCAGCCTTGCAAATGTTTGGTGGCCAGGCGTGGCGGAGTCTCCTCCCCTTCCAAGTCCCCATTCTCACCTTAAAATGAATATTTGATCCCAGTGCAAGCCGCGATCTTAGAGTCGTTGCTGTCTCGGAAGTTAGAGTTTTTCGTCTTCAGGTCCGTCCCCGCCTATTTGAGACTGTCACTTCAAAGATTTTGGGATTCGGTCAGTCAGGACATTTTTTTTTTTAAATAACGTGCTATAGGTGTTAGCTAAACCTGGGACTCCGCCATCACAGGTGTTTACTAACTTAGTGGTTTCTGTGTTCTCCTGGTTATATCTGAATTGCACATAACTTCATTTCACTCTGTGCTTCCTGTATGCCTTGGCCAATGCTCCCTCTAAGCTATGGAGTCCTGTGAGCAAAAAATTCTACTTTGTGAGCTATCGGCATTAAAGCTGTGAGCAGGTGATTTGGCTACTGCATCAGTTAGTTTGCTCTGGAGCCATTCTTCCTGAACTGAGACAAAAATATGTGAGCCGGAGGCTAAAAACTGTGAGCTAGCTCACACTAACTCGTCTTAGAGGGAATGTTGGTCATGGCCACTTGACTTTCCCCCTGTCCAAATTAAAGTTCTGCCGGTCTGGAGGATAAGACTGTACTCCACAAAAGTGTGTGCAGGAATAAGATTTTGTCAGTGTTTAAACTGCCAGGAGACTCCTGTTCCTTATTGCTTCAACAGACTAATACAACTACACCCCTGCAATTACTGCTTTTCAACCCATGCTTCTTGCATTTCATGGCACCCTGATCCTGCTGTTTATATTTAATGCTTTGCGCATAAATGGTTTTCCTCATAAGGAGGCACAGTGTGCATCTAAAGAAATGGGTTGTAATCCAGAAGAGTTTATGTGGGAATAAATGTTTGTCAGTGTTTAGGTTGTCATAAAGCTCCTGTTAAGTTTTGCTGGAGCAGACTAAGGCCATTGTCACACGGTCACTTTGACTGGGTTTCACTGCTGTTCCCTCTTGCAAAACTGCTGATCACACACCTGCTTACATCTCCTGCACCAAAGTGGGCTCACTTGTGCAATCCTTCTGGTTCCCTAGTGAGTTTTCCTACACCTTGAAAATCAAGTACTTTCCGGATATTTGCGCTTTGAATCCACGATTTTGCCGATCTGGACAGCCATCTCTCGCAGTGATTGCGATCGTGATCTGAATGTCCTTCTCACAATGTTTTCCCCCCAAGCTTCTGCCATTGTGCGCATGAGCAATCCTGCACTGAATAAATTCAATGTATAAACGTTCAAGTGCACATCTAGACTCCAGTGCTTGGTTGTATGTTGCCAGTTAATTTTGTTCGCTGTTGGGGGGGAACACCTGCAGAAACAAGGGAGTACAGAAAGTCCCAGTGGGAGCGGTGATTTGGCCACGTGCATATGCGCATGCACAAAACCATTTTTTTTAAAAAAAACAAGCAGCACTGCCACTTGGCTGGTGCAGCTATCTGAACAGTGCCCGAAGCCTCATCATGCGATGCAAGCGGTTTGGGGAGGGATGTGTGATCATCCCAATCCCCCCCCCCTACTCCCGGTCAAATCTATAGCGGGAACAAATCGGGGTAAGCTTGCCGTGTGACCACATCCTAACACAGCTACTCTTCTGGAATTACTTCAAGCATCTGATGAAGTGAATTTTAATCAAAGGTTCATACCACAGTGACTCTGTTGGTCATTTGTGGTGCCAACCTATTCTGTGTGAGTGTGTTTTGTTTGTGGTTTTTTGCAGCTGCAGGCAGGTAGCAACAAATCCATTCAGACTTACTCCCAAGGAAGTGTATATAGGATGGCAGTGTCAATGGTAATATCACTCCCCCATCTGTCACCAGTCAAGGATCTCTTAAGGGTGCATTAGTTATGCCTTGACATACATCCTGCAGACAGCAGAGTTCTTTATAAACTATAAATGGACTTTTCTTCCAACAGTTATGTACACTCTTATGCATGTAATAGTGATTCGAAACTCTCTTTCCCTTTGAGGGAGAAACTTTCATAGGTGAAGGCTGTAAATACAAGCTTGTTTGTTTGGAAGAAAGCTCTCTTGAATTCAGGGGCAATTACTTCTGTAGACATGGCATGCATTGAATTGCAACAGTGGTTTCTCTAACAATGAGAGGCCATTCACACTGATGGCTTGGCAATAAATGAGGGAGGGTTTGATCAACATTTCATTTATGTTGAAATTTATATCCAGCAAACAGAGGCTGATGGGGCTCTCAAGTGGGCTAATAACACTGCCATTTATAATGGAAAAGGTGGGATATAAATACAAATAAGTATAACACCAAGGCCCATTAAAATTCCACTCTTAACCAACACCAGCATGTAAACAATAAATCAGCAGCTGCTGCAAGGCATAATAGATTGACTTGCCTGGCACATACCATAGACATGGTAAGCCAGTTTGAATCCCCATGGGAGAAAAGGCAGAGTGTAACTGAAGTAAATGCTGAGTAACGCAAATGGAGACAAGAGTAATTGTCTTAAGGGTAAAAGTATTGCTTACTTTAGTATAGGGTATCCATCCTCTAGGTCACTGCGGTGGCTCAGAGGTTAAGATGCTGAGCTGCAGAGCAGAAGGTCAGTAGCGCGGCAGTTCGAGACCTGAGTGCTGCGTGAGGGAGGGAGCTCTCCCGACTCTGGCTGCAGCTCCTGTCAAGTTAGCAGTTTGAAAACAAGAAATCTCAGGTAGATAAATTGTTACCTTCCCATCTGTGTTCTGTGTGCCTTGGCAATTGTGACGCGCTGAATAGAACGTGTAATCTCTTGTGTTTATATTTCTAATCCTCCATGCATCTATTGAGCTCTGCACAGGTAGTTGAAAAGCACAGGGTATTGAACAAGACTCTTTGGCATTTTTATCTTTGATTGTGAAGATGCATTAAAAGAAATAACTGATTTAAAACATGTAAGTACAAGGGGAAAATAAACAGAATGATTATTGCTGGTGAAGGTCAGGATAGTTACACAAGACGATGTTAATAGCATAGCAAGTTACAAAATAACTCAATATGTGTAGATGTGCAATTAAATTCAAGGTTATACAAATAAGAGGAAAGTATATAAAGAAAAGTAAATATGAGACAAAAATTACAGTGACTTCATAGAGACAAAATAAATTTACATTGACTTACAAAGCAGTAGCATTTTTTTGAAACTGCTATAATCAAGATCAGCAAAATCTTTGAGACATCCAGATTGCATGTAATTCTGCTCCATAATGTTGCGTATATGTTCCTTATTGGTATAATGCACAGGCACTCCAGACTAGTAGTATAATTACTCACAATATTTGTTATAAAAATACTCTATGTAATGCTGTAATATATATAATTCTGCAATTCTGAAATATGTTTTATATGTCTAGGATGCTAAAGTTCTCCATTTCCCCGGCTTTATCCTCCCCTACCTTGATGCCACAAAGGAGATGGGGATTTGGCCTGACATACTTGGGGGCCAGAGCAGCTAAGGTGTATCTGCCATGCAGCAGCTGCTAGCACTGCTGTGATTGGTTGGAGCTGCTGGAACAAGTCCCAGACAAGGAATTGAGTGTCATCATGTATCTTTGTGGGGTCTGTTTCAAGAGCTTCCTGAGCACTTCGATTTTGACTTGGGTGTGCCAGCGTCTGGGTAGATCAAGCTGTCAGCACAATGCCCTACTCTGTACGGTATAGCAGAATTGTGGGTTAGGCGCTAGGATTTCATTTTAAAAGAACAAGTCCCACACAAGACCTGTTTCATCAGCTCTGACCAGTCAAGTGTCAGCAATGGTTGCCTAGCAGCTGCTGTGTAATTTCATCCCCTGGTTTGAATAATCTTTTAAGGATGCAGGGAAACACTACAAATACTGTGAGGAGCTAAGGAAAGAGGGTTTCTAAAAATAAGATAATTCTGCCTGGTTTGCCAGAACAATTCATCAAGTCCCTTGGTTTTAGAATGTGAGATGCTAAAAGGTTCCCTGAGCTCTCAGACTGAATGGAAATTTAAAGGGAACAAATTCAAAAGACATAAGTTACATTTTAAAATCGTGTAAGGCATAACAAAACCACTTTGAATTTTCTGTCATATGGGCTTGATCCTCACATCCTTTGGTATTGCACTACCATCACTCTGTAGCAGTAAATTTGCTATCGATTACCCTCTATGGACAAGACTATCCAGTTGTGAAGACCTGCTATAGTGAAGTGGTCCCCAACCTTTTTGAGCCTGCGGGCACCTTTGGAATTCTGCTAAAGAAGGCAGAGCTATTCACAAAATGTCAGGGAATGAGGCCATGCTTAGCTCTCATAAATAACCCTTCAACATTTCAGTTATAGCCTTTGTTTGTTTAACAGGATGCCTTTCAAAATGAATGTATTGTCTAAAATTTTTTTCCTTTCATAGGCACAGCTTACCTTCAGTCATGCAGTGTAGATCCTTGTGTTGTAGTAGCAGCTGCCGCTGAAGCAACCTTTTAAAAATCTGCATATCCAATCAGATCTCCAGTGGCCAATGAGAAGCCCTGCTGGCCAAAAGCCTCACTTGGTCCTGCCCATTTTCTAAAAGTTGCCGTGGTTCCTGTGGGTGCCATGTTGGGGGACCCTTGCTATAATGCTATGAGAGTGCAGTACCCAGTGATATTGTGGTTATAACTTAGGATTCTTCAGCAGTTTGCCAAAAGAGAGGCTTTAATAGTGTATAGTTTTGAAATCGTGATTTAATAACCATCACAGGAAATGGTCAGTGGGCTGTTCAGTCTAGAACAGGGGTGGGCAAATGGTGGTCCGGGGGCCACATGCGGCCCGCCACAGAGTTTTTTGCAGCCCGCCAAGACAGTTGGCCACTGTCAGCACCTGAGGAGCTGCAGCTCTAACTTATTGACATACAGTCAGATCACACTGTGAAAGAAATGTTTAATGCTGTGACATTAGTTGACTTTTACAAATCTTTGTCTGCTGAAAAATTTCCATGTATGAAGAAATTTGCTGGGAAAATGTTCTCTATATTTGGGTCTACATATATTTGTGAGCAAAGTTGCTCTTGCATGAAGATCAACAAGAGTAAATATAGACATTAACAGACATTTGACAGACATTAACTTGCAGGCTGTGATGAGAATCTCAACAAGCAATCTCACTCCTCATTTCAAAAAAATTGTAGAAAAGTGTGATGGGGTACATTTGTCTCATTAAACTGATTCTAAAATTAAATGTGCTTGCAGGTATAGATGATATAAAATTAGTACAATAAATAAATTGAATAAAACTACCATTATTTAATTTAATTTATATTTATTGATTTTTATACAATTTATACCTTTTCTGAAATGCAAAGTTAACTAATGAACGCAATCATTTTAAAAGGTGCGGCCCTCCGCTCACCTCCGCTCCCACAAAGCGGCCCCCGAGCCAAAACAATTGCCCACCCCTGGTCTAGAAGATCAACTGCTTCAAATATAGGCTATAGGTAGCGATTCCAGTGAGACTTACTTCTGAGTAAATCTGCACAGAGGTAGGTCACACCATGTGTGATTAGGCAGCTGGTTCCCTTCCTCGAACGCAACGACCTGGCAACAGTGATCCACGCAATGGTCACCTCGAGGTTAGACTATTGCAACGCTCTCTACATGGGGCTGCCCTTGTCTCAGATCCGGAGGCTGCAGCTAGTGCAGAATGCCGTGGCCAGGCTGTTGATGGGTCCCTCTCTATGAGACCACATCCAGCCTGTACTGAAGACACTGCACTGGCTGCCTATAGTGTACCGGATCCGGTTCAAGGCACTGGTTTTAACCTTTAAAGCCCTATATGGTCAGGGGGCTGCCTACCTGAGGGACCGCCTTTCCCCATATGTGCCCCAGAGAGCACTGAGGTCAGGCTCACAGCATCACCTGACCCTCCCTGGTCCGAGAGAGGCTAGGTTGGTGACCACCAGAGCCAGGACCTTCTCAGTGGCGGCTCCACACTGGTGGAATGAGTTCCCGGAAGACATCAGGGCCCTGCGGGACCTCCTGCAGTTCCGCAGGGCCTGTAAAGCGGAGCTCTTCTGCCAGGCCTTCGATTAGGAGCCGCCACTGAGGAATTTGGCCAGCGGAACCTCTTCTGGCTGGGACTTATGGGTTGCCGCATCCATTGTGGGGTGTGATCTGAATGCTGCCATCATTTGTTGTTGCCCGGCAAGGCGGGATATAAATATAAATAACAAATAAATAACAAATAAATAAATAATAAATGTGTGTTTATCTGTGGAGGCGGTGAGATGGGATAAGGCAAAGTTTGTCAAATGTTTTTGTCCTGTAATATACATTACTATCTAAAGTACACCTCCCATAAGAGCCAGTTTGGTGTGGTGGTTAAGAGTGGCGGACTCTAATGGTTAGTCTAATGGCTATTAGCCACAAGGTATAGATAGGAACTCTCAGTCTGGAGCAAGTGATGCTCTGTATTCTTGGTGCTTGGGGGGGGGGGGGGGAACAGTGGGAGGGCTTCTAGTGTCCTGGCCCCACTGGTGGACCTCCTGAGGGCACCTGGTGTTTTTGGCCACTGTGTGACTGTGTTGGACTGGATGGGTGATTGGCCTGATCCAACACTGGCTTCTCTTATGTTCTTATGTTCTAATCTGGAGCACCGGGTATGATTCCCTACTCCTCCACATGGAGCCATCTGGGTGACCCTGGGTCAGTTCTCTCAGAGCTGTTTTCTCAAGAGCAGTTATCTCAGAGCTCTCTCAGCCCCACTTATCTCACGGTGTCTGTTGTGGGGAGAGGAAGGGAAGGTGATTGTAAGCCACTCTGATTGAAGGACAGGGTATAAATCCAACTCTTCTTTCATTTTCATCTTCTTCCAGAGTCTGAAACTACCTAACTGCGCTATTGTGTAGAGAAATCAAGTGATGTATATGCATGCGTGCGGCACCTCTTGTTCTCTGCTGTGAAAAAGGCAGTTCTCCCTTGAGAAAAAAAAGCATTTTTAATAAAAGTTAAAACAGGATTTTATTTCTATGTGAATGGGAGATGGGGCTTGTGTCACATTGGTCTGTGCATTTGGATGTATTGAGTAAGGTACTAATCTGTCAATCAACCCACAAATGGGCTTTGGGGTGTACATATCTAAAAAATACTTTCTGTGAGTCATGGCCACTTGGAAGCTCCAGTCATTTAACTGCTGCAATGTATTTGCATTTTTAGGAACAGAACCTGTTTGATGTGTAGAATAGGCTTCTCAGCAGGCAGGAAACTTTAGACTGGTGGGAAAATATATGTATATATCTAATGGCAGGCAGAGGGCAGCCAAGGCCAATCTTTTAACTTTTTTAGAGGGCATCATATATGCTGCAATTGCGATACTTCCTGATTTAATAAACTGCATTGGGAAGTACAGAATTTTTTCATAAGGCTTATAAAAGGGCAGACATTTGAAATCCATTTACGTTTTATATTTCTTTCGGAATGAGGGCCTTCCAGGAAAATTGGCCAGTCTAATATTTTAGATTGTTGGTATCACAATTCACCTGTTGGCCAGATTAACATATGCGCAATTGTTTGGCTTGTTGTCACATAAGGGGTAAGTTTTGAAGGGGTTTTTTTCTGGGTTGTGTTGTGCTCAAAAACTATTATGCTGCTGGTGTTCCTTTGGAAAAGCAAAAACAAAATTCTTTTGGGGTGCTGATTGTTTCATGTTTAATGTGCATTTATAAACTGACAGAATAAAGTTTTTGTCTTGCATAAATCCATTACTGTCCTTAGTGTATTGGATTTGTATATGCCCTCTCTGCATAGCAGGCTCAGGGCGGGTTCCATCACACACAATAACCGATATACAAAGAATTAAAAACAATTAAAATCCCCAATAAAATACAACAACATTCCTTTGGTACAGATCATGGTCAAAGCCTCATATATGCAGTCTATTTCGAGTTTGGGTCATTAGATGATAATACAGATCTTACCGGCTGAGGGGAGGGCCAGTAGAGGGGGAGGAATGCCCGCCGCCATAACTAAAAGCTGTTGCTGATGCCCCTGGGGCTGGGGACCACCAGAAGATGTGGGTTGGCAGATCAGAAAAGCCCTTCGGGGCTCATAGAGGGAGAGGCGGTTTCACAGATATGCAGACCATTGGCCGTATAGGGCTTTAAAGGTAAGCACCAACACCTTGAAACGGATCCGGTACTCAATAGGCAGCCAGTGCAGTTCGTGCAGCATTGGGTGGATCCATGTCCTCACAGACAAAGTCAACACCCATTCTGCTGCGTTCTGTACCAGCTGCAGTTTCCGGAGCGGAATCAAGGGCGGCCCCACATAGAGAGAATTACAATAGTTGCACAGGTCACTGTAGCCAGGTCCCGGGGGTTCAGATATGGGGCCAACTGTCTTATCTGTCTCAGATGGAAAAAGGCAAACTGAGACTGGTGGCAACCAGGGCCTCATAGTTAGTGAGATGTCCAGGAACACCCCCAGGCTCTTCCCCTTTGACGCCGGCAGCAGTAGGCTGGGAGCCCAATCCCTGATCTTTCCTTCTCTCTTGCCAGGAGAAAACTAGAGGTGAATGCAAGGAGTAACTAAACTGTGGATTAAGGAAGGGAGGGGTATTTGGGGTTTTATTTTGTTCTGTTACATTTTACGTTGTGATTTGTTAACCATGCAGAAAAGTGGGATCACATAAATAAAATTGGGGGAATAAATTGTTTCTAGTACCACTGTTCTTCCATCCCAAACTTAAAAACTGGCCCCTGAATATCCCTGGAAGAAAGTGATGCAGGTGCTAGACTTGACCCTGTGGAGGAAATGTGGAGGACTAAGCCCAGCTTACTTTCATTGCTGAAAATATCCTAAAAGGAGGGGATGTCTCCTTGGATCCTAATTCCCCCCTCCCCACCTATTGGCAGCAAAGAGAGGAGTTCAGGAGAGATGGATTCACACTTTGAGGAAACACAAACAAAGGGTGTATGGGCAGTAAAACAGTGGACAGCTGAAAGGATCTCTTAGTGTATACAAGTGAGTGTGTGTGTAGGTTGGACATGTGTTGTACTCCAGTTTAAATTATCTATGCTGAAGTCATAAACAGATGTGAAGCTGATCATCCCTTATTGTTTTTGCTAGTAAAAATTGGGCTTCCTGTACTGATATTAGCATTTTAAAATAAAGAAGACGTGTCGTTTAACAAAACTGAATACTGGTTAAATTTATCTTACTTCATCCCTGCCTTTTTTCCCAATGGAAACTCAAAGTGGCTTATGTCATTCCCCTCCCCTCTGTTTTATCCTCACAACAGCTTTGTCAGGTAGGTTAGAGAGTGTGAATTGCCCATGGTTGCCCAGCAAGATTCCATGGAAGAATGGGGATTCGAATCTGGGTCTCCCAGATCCTAGTCTGACACTCTGGAGATTAAGCCCCCTCTGACAGTCCTGATGCGAATTGGGGCTGTGTGCATGTGCAGTTTGCCTTACCCAAAATGACCATCACATATCTGCAAAATGCAAATTGTGTTTGTGTGTGCCTTAGAGAGTCTTGGACACCTCTTGCACTGTGGAATCATTGTGTCAAATGCATCCTCCTATCGATGAATTCCAGAATCAGTTGTTGGGTTTTGTTTTTTTTTTAAATTATGTTTCTTATCCAGATAGTTTGAAAGCCTTATAGTCTGTGCCACTGAACTCTAGAATTTTTATACCATTTCAGAAAAATCATTTTGGGATGTTTATTGTTATGTCCTTAAAACTGGCATGTCTTCACGTTTACATTTTTTTTCTGGATCCCATGAATACATTTTGTTTGTGTTGAGGATTTTGCAGGCAGCTGTACTTTCCCCTGTGGGTGACTTTCACATTTATATGTTAGTTGTGGCTCTGGATTTTCTACCTTGTGATGTCAGTAAAAATAACCAGATGCTCACTTCCTGTACATTAACATTTGAAAAGCCTAAAATAAACAGTAATGACTGAGTACTGGTAAACTCTTCGAGTCTCTATATTGCACAGTGAAGCAGGACTTTTGACACTGATTAAAATATTTTCTTACACATGTACATAAACGGATGCAAATGTTCTGATTTAGAATACCTGTCCCCTAGTCCCGACAGTGGGCTATGCTGTTATTTTGAGGAATGATAAATATGCTTGCTCAGTAATATGATCTCATGTGTTCCCCAGAGCTAAGTTAGATATTCAGAAATGGTTCATGGTGTTCCATGGTTCAGACATTTCCATTGACCGTTTCCATTTCCAACTAACATATAAAAGGATGAAAATCTATCTATCTATTTATTTATTTATCAAATTTCTACCCTGCCCTCCCAGCCAAGGCCGGCTCAGGGTGGCTTACATAAAGTCAATACATAAGTTACAGTAAGACAATTAAAACAATGCTAAAACCAATTGACCATCAACATAATAAGTGCTAGTATTGTTGTAATTGATTGCCGTTGATTCAGCGATGGCTGCCATACTCAGTTCTCTCTTCACATAGTTGGCTCCTAGATCTTCAGATGTCTTTCAGGCAACTGGCACAGGCTGTTATTAAAAATTCCAGGGGCTGTTGCTCTCTGTCCTTCAGCTGTTGTTAATGATGTTTAACAGTGGCAGCAGCTCCAAAAGCCTGGCGGAAGAGCTCTGTTTTACAGGCCCTGCGGAACTGTAAGAGGTCCCACAGGACCCTAATCTCTTCAGGGAGCTTGTTCCACCAGAACAGAGCCGCCATCGAAAAAGCCCTGGCCCTGGTTGTCGCCAGCCTGGCCTCCTTAAGAAGTATACATATACATATTGATGTATATGTTATCTATATTGATGTATTTTTTCCCACCCTTCCTCCAAGGGGCTCCAGATGGCTTTCCCTTTTTGTCCTCACAACAGCCCTGTGAGGTAGATTAGGATTAGAGAGAGTGATTGGTGCACGATCAAGCAGTAAGCATCACAGCTGAGTGGAGACTTGAATCCAGGTCTCCTCAGTCCTAGTCCAACGTTCTGGGACAGTCTGACATTCACAAGCGATCAATGGAAGGTAATATGGAACACACATGCTAGACTATCTAAATCGCAAATTATTCCAACTGCAGCATGGAAGGTATTACTATGCTGATATTTGACACCAGTCAAATTATCACATATAATTCCTCAGACCTCACTTATATGCTGGAAACTTTGTGGTAGCAAAGCAACGTTCTTTCACAGCTGGTGGAAATGTGGATATGTAGAACAGTTTTGGAGGCAGGTTATTAAACAAATCACAACATTTACTGGTTACACTATACCTTTGGATCCGGCTTTGTTGCTGTTAAATCTGTGGCCAACAGAAGTGCCTCCTGTCCTGTCAGAACAAAAGAACTAATAAACATATTAATAACTGCAGTGAAAGGAGTCATAGCACAAAAATGGAAAGACAAAAATCCTCCTACTGTTAGCCAGTGGTTACACAAGGTATGGTGTTTTTTTTTCTGTTAGAAAAACTGTCAGTCTATGCTAGTACTGAGCACAGTGAAAGAGAACTTTTTAATCCACTAGACAAATGGTTCCCAATATTAGAGAATATGAATATTAAAAAGTTTGCTTGGGAAAATATTGTGGAGGCCAAATTTCAAATCCTACTTTATGGGGAATAAGAATAAACAATGGGAGGGTATAATGCTGGTATGGCTAAACACTGTTGATTATTTTTGTTTAACTACCATTGTTAGTGCTTACCCTGATTACAGAGTCCTAGCGAAGCCTCTGCTGTTTTGTGTAGGCAACATTAGGACAGGTTTATAGTTAGAGATACTATATGTATATGCAATGTTAAATATATATAAAGGCAACTTATGGTATGAAGGTAATATCCAGTGCAGTGTTTTGTTGTATTTATCTTTCAGTTACTACAGAGTGGACGGTATGCTTTTTGTTTGCTGTATTACAAAAACTGTTTTTAGGGGGGAAAAAACATTCTGGCACAGTCTGACACACTGGCTTCCCACAGTCAGCAACTATTCAAGGAAACATACTTTAAAGTATAGAATTTATTATTTTCTGAATAAAATGCCCCAATGAATTAAAATGTACGTTTTTAAGTCTTCAGATCTATTATGGTATTAACTACTCAAAATCTCCATGGCAATTGTGATCTTGGCCAGAACACGGTTAAAATAAAACTGAGTAAAAAGCTATATTACTATTAAAACACTGTTTCATTTTTGTCATAAATGTTTGATCGGTATTTGTAGCTTGGGGCGAGTGAAGTTAATTTTATTTTGATGGGAAACCGTGTCCTTTTTTTTGCTTTCATTTTTGCAGTTGGAAAAGCCTCACTGTATGCCTTTACTTTTTCTTTTAAAGATAAAGCACCTCTGTCCAAGGGCCTCTTAATAGTGCCAAGCGCCCTGTCACTACTGCTGGCTCTGCTTTTTCAACATTATCAAAAGTTCTTCGCATATAATCTGCAAGCAGTGAAAGAAGAATTTCAGGTAAGCAGTAAAACATTTATGAGTTCGTAGGTAGGAGTGCGATAATTAAGTACAGTATGAACTGTATTTGCTGTCTTTCTTTTATTTGCCTGAGAATGAGGATGAGTTCTCACGTAGCTGTTAATCATTGTCCAACAAAATGTGCTTGCACATGAAAGCTCACACCTTGAATAAAACTTCGTTGGTCTTAAAGGTGCCACTGGACTCTAACTTTGTTCTGTTGCTTCACACCAACACGGCTGCCCCACCTCAATCAATCACATAGTGACTTCAGTTCAGATGGTCGGTTCTGCAGGTCCCATCTTGTTTGTTTATACTCCACCTTTCCCCAGGACTCAAGGTAGCTTGCAATGCATAATTAAAAACATACAGTAACAGTGCAACTCCAGTTCACCCCTAACCTAATGAAATGCGTGCAACTTTCACTCGATTAAAAGCTCTGACCTTATAGCGCTTCCTGAAAGTTTCCAAAGGTTCCAAAGATGGCACCTACATGCTTGGGGGGCTTGTTCCGTATGGTGTGAGCGGTCACAGAGAAATGCAGGCCTTAATTTTTGCCAGTCTGCCTTTAGTGAGGGCACACCAAGAAGCTGGCAAGTAGAGATCTGATGGAGTTTAATAGAAGAACGCTGTTTGAGAGCATTGGGGTTTTTTTGGGGGGGGAGGGGTGGAAGTAGGGTGGTGAGGTTGCCCACTTTGGTGGTCAACCTCTCACCCTTGCCCTTGGTCCCCTACCATCTCTCAGTGGGGCAGCAGAATAAAAATGTGAGAAATGAAACAGCTGACATCACTGTGCCATGGGACGCTAGAAGATCTCTGTCTTGTTATCATAGGGTTTCTGGGAGATCCTAGAGTATCCTGTGATGCAGTGACATCACTTCTGGTTCCACATCTAAAACAGATATGGTTGCATCCCAGGATGCCATTTGAGTAAGTCTATGCTCCTCCTCAGCTCCTGGGGTTGGCAACCCTAGTGTGAATAGAATGCAAAATTGATATGAGAAATAGTGAAAGAGGCCAGAAACAGCTGGGAGAGAGAGGAACATTGCCTGAAACAGAAATGTGTTAAGATTATTCTGCCTGTTTCACCATTATAGGGGTAAATTTTAGACTTAGGAAAGAGGATTTTGTTTTTCATAATTTTTATTTTTCTTTGTTCAGTAGCAGTTAGACAATTTTTGTTCAGCAATATGCATTTTTTGTAATAAACGACTGCAAACACAAGTTTTCCCCCCCACTTTTCTTAGAAGTGGGGTTATAGTGGTTATAAAACTTGGCCTATGCTTACCAAGGCAGGGAGATTGTTTTGTTGATCTGATTTACACTAATAAGATTTTCAAGGTTCCGTGCACATATATGTGATGTGGAATAGGTGTCCAGTTCTTAGTTTAAAGAAAAGCACTTTATAAGAAAAAAGTGTGGTCCTTAGGTAAAGGTAAGGTAAAGGTTTCCCTTGCTTGAAAGCCAGTCAAATACAACTCTAGGGATGTGGTGCTCATCTCCGTTTCCAAGCCGAAGAGCCAGTGCTGTCCAAAGATGTTTCCGTGGTCATGTGGCCGGCATGACTAGATGCCAAGGCGCACGGAACACTGTTACCTTCCCACCGGAGTGGTACCTATTTATCTACTTGCAATTTCTTGCTTTCGAACTGCTAGGTTGGCAGAAGTTGGGACCAGAGACGGGAGCTCAGTCCATCATGCAGCACTCGGGTCTTGAACTGCTGAACTACTGACCTTTTGGTCTGCAGTTCAGCATCTTAACCACTTGAGCCCTTACATGGCATAAATAATTGCAATTCCTTGAACATCTAGAAAGCAGTAAAATCTCACCACAGTGGATGCAACAGTCAAAGATATTTGCACTTAGGCGCGGAGCCAGAGGAAAGCCTTCCCCCCGTTCACTTTCCGCGTCCTGCGCTCCCTCTAAGCTGTGGAGTCTTGTGAGCAAAAATTCACTTTGTGAGCTGTGTGAGCCAGCAATTTGGCTGCTGCATAAATTAGTTTGCTCTGGAGCCATCCTTCCTGAGGAAAGCCTCCCCCCCCCACCGCTCACTTTTCCTGTCCTGCGCTCCCTCTAAGCCGTGGAGTCTTGTGAGCAAAAATTCACTTTGTGAGCTCCTGGCATTAAAGTTGTGAGCCAGCAATTTGGCTGCTGCATACATTAGTTTGCTCTGGAGCCATCCTTCCTGAGCTGAGACAAAAACATGTGAGCCAGAGGCTAAAAAACTGTTAGTTCAGCTTAAAGGGAAAACTGGCATGAACACCTCAGTGGTGGCTGAGATTCCAGGAGACTTGGTTCCATCTTGCCTCCCTTTGCTTGAAACAGCCCTGCTTGAATCTGGGGTGCAGCTGGCCTGAGATTGTTACCTAATTTTTTTTTTGGAGCAGTACCAGGTTTTAATTTTTTCATATCATGATGAAACTTGTTAGACTTGAGCCCCGTAATGTGTTAGAGACCAACAAGTTTTTTTGGGCTATAAGCTTTTAAGAGTCAAAGCTTCCTTCTGCTGCTGCAGGAAGTGCTGGTGGTTACAAGCGTAGATAGCTTCAGGAGAGGATTGGATAAACATATGGAGCAGAGGTCCATCAGTGGCTATTAGCCACAAGGTATAGATGTATTTGTGGTGCTGGGGGGGGGGCAACAGTGGGGGCACTTCTAGAGTTTTGGCCCTGCTGGTGGACCTGCTGATCATACCTGGATTTTGGCCACTGTGTGACACAGAGTGTTAGACTAAACGGGCCATTGGCCTGATCCAGCATGGCTTCTCTTACATTCTTATGTCTGAGGCAGTGATGCTCTGAATTCTTGGTGCTTGGGGGGAAGCAGTGGGAGGGCTTCTAGAGTTCTGGCCCTCCTGGTGGACCTTCTGATGGCACCTGGGTTTTGGCCACTGTGTGACAAAGAGTGTTGGACTGGATGGGCCACTGTCCTGATCCAACATGGCTCCTCTTTTCATATTTAAGCATGATGGTGGTATGAGCAGAGAGCTTTCTCTTGTGATGGATAGCTGACTCATGGAACTCAGTGCCACAAGGTTCAGTGATGGCTGCTGGTTTAGATAGATTTGAATGGGGGGTTGGACAGATTTATAGAGGGTAGGTCTGTCATCTTAATAGCCAATTCAGAGGCAGCATTCCATTGATTGACAGCTGCTGAGGAGTGGTCAGCAGGTGAGGCCATCTGACGGCCCTGTTTTCATGCTTCCCTGTGGCATCTGACTAGCCTCTGTTGAAAACAGGAAACTGGGCTATAGGCAATCGGTCTGAACCAGAAATACCTGGAGATATTTGGGGTGGAGCCTGAGCAGTGGGTGTTGTCTTCTGACACACTTCCGGTGATGTCAGGGTGTGTGGCATATGCAAATAAGTATGCTAATGAGTTATGCTAATGAGCTCCTGCACCTCTTTTTCTATGAAAGGACCCCTGGTTCCTATGATATTCATTTTTAAGCTTTGAGTGTACTTCAATGGCAGCTTGGTGTTACACCTCTGCGACATAAAAATATATCCCCATACTTCTGTTACTCTTAGGCTGTGTCATCATTGCTGTGTCATCATTATTTACTTTATTTATAGCCTACCTTACTTGCTGAGACCCAAGACAGATTACAGAATTTTAAAAAGGGCAGTCATACAGAATAAGACATCCAGTGAACAATGCCATTGGACTAGGATACTGTTCTTGGAAGTGAGGAGGGGAACATTTTTAGATGCCATTTTTAATTAAGGCTGCCATCTTGAAATTAGACTATTATGTTAAATTGACTACATGGGCTTGCATCCACTGGTGCACATTTCATGAAGCATTTGGGGCTGCAATGTGTATTTGGGGGGCAGAGTAAGCGGGTTGTGCTCCATGGGCAGAAATCCTTTCATCCATGGAAACGCTTTGGTAGGTTCAAGCCATCATTTGCCTAAATTGCTCCTGCAGATGTGTATCTGAATAGTGTTACATTACTTAACAAGTATTCAATAACAGAAATGTTGGGAAGCAATTGAAAATTGTGTTATTGTAACTACCTCATTGTTGTAAAGTAGCTTCCAGAAAAACCTATTTGTATTTGAGAAATTTTGTTAAGAGAATTGTATTTTCTGCAACTTACATAATGTTTTATCATAAGCTATAAATTGTAACCAAAACGCCATCACTTGAAGTCTTTTCTAGGTGTGTGGAGTGTAAATACATGTGTCTTTTTAATCTCCTAGGTCTGGAGGCTGGTCTGTGGGAGAACAGTATGTCTTGATCTCAAAGACACATTCTGCAGCAGCTTGCTAATTTATAACTTTAGGATATTTGAAAGGAGGTATGGCAGCAGAAAATTTTCAGTAAGTTTTGTTTCTGTTTCCTTTCATGTTTCTCTGGGAATTTATTTGAATATCCCCTCATGTTTCATGTGTAATATATTTAAGTTCCTCTTGCATCTACCAACAGTAGTTCATTCCTAGTGCGAATTGAAAACTCTTGTAACTTCCCCTTAGCTTTGCTTTAGGAATTTGCTCTTTTCTCTCATTGGTAAATAATGTATCTATGAACCTAACAAAGCTGTTGAGCTTCCATGGTAAGTATAACTAGTCTACAGCATTTAGAAGCACCTGCACTTGTTTTGGAATCGGTTTGCATATGGTGGTGAAAAGTGCCAACAAATCACAGCCAACTTATGGCATCCCAGTAGGGTTTTCAAGGCGAGAGATGTTCAGAGGTGGTTTGCCATTGCCTGCCTCTGTGTAGTGACTCTGGACTTCCTTGGTGGTCTCGCATCCAAATGCTAACCAGGGCCAACCCTGCTTCACTTCTGAGATAAGATACTTCCATCATCTGTCCAGAGACTTATGTTGCAGTGAATCTGGGGAGAGAGACAGGTGAACCTTGAAGACAACTCTAGCAATTCTCACCAGCATCATTGAAAAAGGCATCCTCAACATCTCCCCCAAAGGCAACCATTGTGACAGAATAGAGACAATGATTAATCAGAGATAGGTTTTAAAATAGGAACTATCCCTTGTATACAGGGATGGTCAGAATGCATGCAGTTTCACTTATGCTGTGCCAAGTAAGCTCATTTGCTATGAAAAGGTCCCCTGTTTCCATTGATGCTGTGCAACAGTGTCACAGCAATTCACTGGCAATATATGTGCTGTGTGTGTGGTAGCATATGGGTTGGAGAGTTACAGGGTACATTGGCTTCCTGGTCCATATAGTTGTCAAAATTTGCAAGTATAATTCCTGCACAGAGAATATGTAGGAATATGTCATTTATTTAGCACCTGTTATAAAATCATAGAGATTTAGGAAACCCTAATGCACACAAAGGGCCATGGTGGCTCAGTGGTTAAGATGCTGAACTGCAGACTGGAAGATCAGTAGTTTGACAGTTTATGACCTGAGTGCTGCCTGACGGAGTGAGCTCCCGTCTCTAGTCCCAGCTCCTGCCAACCTAGCAGTTCAAAAGCAAGGAATTGCAAGTAGATAAATAGGTACTGCTTCGATGGGAAGGTAACAGCATTCCATGCGCCTTGCCGTCAAGTCATGCCGGCCATGTGACCATGGAAATGTCTTTGGACAGCGCTGGTTCCTTGGAAACGGAGATGAGCACTGCCCCCCTAGAGTTGAATTCGACTGGCTTTCGAGCAAGGAAAACCTTTACCTTTAATGCACACAAACTAAAAATGAAAATAATTGATTTATTTAAAAAAATTCAAAGTGTAAGGAGCTGCTTTAATTTTCTGTGCTCTATGTATATACTGTTGATTTAAGCATGTAGTCTATCTGGCATGGACACCTGGTTTATAAACGATGAAAGTTAGTGAATGGTTGCAGAGAACTTGTGTATTTTCATTAGATATCATGTGCATTCAAGAGGCTGTCACTTTATTTGGATGTGTATGTGCATTGTATATAGTGCTTTTAATTCTGAGGTTACCAGTAATTCTCAAATACTTAAAAGAACAGAAATCATTTGGGAACCTGAATTGATGAACATAGTTCTCCTTGTAAGTGCAGTATAGTGTGCTAGGAAGGCATCGTAAAACTACCATTAGTTCTGTACTGTGTGGCCTGTACTCTTTAATCCTTCAGAAGTCTACCTGATGTTTCTCCACAGGGGCCGTGTGTCTTCTGATTTGGTCCCGTGCGTGCAGTTTTTTTTTAAAGGAGCATTTTCATTAGATAGTATATTTAGAATGTTGGTAGTCTGAATATTCGATCTGCTAATGTGGCAAGTTTTGCTAGTGTCAGAAGTTAAACACCAGATCCTGACTCATCAGGTTTAGAAATAATGATGCTTTGTGGGGTTGTGATATTTGTCTCTGGTTTATGAGCACTTTGAACACCTTCTGTTATATCCAAGAGCATCTTTAGGCCTCAAAAAAGTCTTTGAAAAGTCATATGTGCCCCCAGCTCCTGGTGAAAACTGTGCCACCCTAGGCAGAATTACACCCTTCTAAGGCCAAGGAGGTCAAAGGGAAGAGTGTAGCTCTGGTTAGGATGGCACAGTAAGTAGCTAAATCAGTGTTAAAAGTTGTTCTTGATTCTGACATCTTTCTTTACTGTTTTTCAGTCTTTTCTGCTAGGTTCCTGGATGCTGTCAGTATTGTTTGATCTTCTCCTCGTAGAAGTTGTTGAATATTCTTTTGACATCTCTATCAACAGCTTGCCTTCAGGATTGTAAGTAGCTGTTAAGGAGCTTCCTGAACTCTGGGTATCTTACAGTGGAACCCTATGCAGAGTTACTCCAGTGTAAACCCATTGAATTCAGTGGACAGATTGGTGTAATTCTACATAGGATTGCACAGCTTTTTTAAAAATACATCCTTTCGTATGCAGATAATCCCCATTACTATTTTACTGAGTAGTCTTCATTGTGTTGCACAACTGAGATTCTTGTACATTATTGTTTCTTCCTTCTTTTGATACAAACACTGAGTGCTTGAATAGCATCTGTTCAGTTTTCTTATTTTTCTGCAAGAGGGCAAATAGATAAATCATTTTCTTGTATTTTTAAAGTAAAAGAAATTATTGATTTAAGCACATGCAGTATGTTAATTTTATTTACAGAGTTTCCATGCTGGTTTTCAGCTAATGCTCCAAAAATGGTGAAATGTGAAGTGTGTTTAAATCCTTAAATTAAAATACAGAAATCAAAACAACAAGCACAATCAGGTCTACACAGGTCCATTTTAGTCAGTGGAACTTACTCCCAGGATGGTATTCTTAGCATTGCGGCCTTGAAGTGTTAAAGAGGAGAACTGCTTTAGCAGGGCAAATTTCCCAAAGTTGTGACAGAATAATTGAATTGTGTATAATTGTATTCTGAATACCGTAAATAGGGGAGCTGAGTGGATCATATTTGGAGAAGCATTCTAAAGCTCTGGAATTCTTGTGCAATCTGATCAGGCCTCCTCATAAGACCAAACTTCAATCAGGGTCTTGTCAGCAGGTCTCAAAGTTTGCAGAGGTCTGAATGGGAGAAGGAGCTCCTTGAGATATTAGGGATCCAGAGTGTTCAGAGTTATACTTCCGTGAGTATTGTATACATTGTGGCCATTAGATTCAGTGGACTTAGAACCAGAGGAGTTAGCCGTGTTAGTCTGTTGCTGCAAAATAATAAAAAGCCCAGTAGCACCTTTAAGACTAACAAACTTTATTGTAGCATAAGCTTTTGAGAAACACCGCTCTCGTCATCAAATGCATCTGACAGAGCTGTGCTTCTCGAAACCTTATGCTACAATAAAGGTTGTTAGTCTTAAAGGTGCTACTGGGTTTTTTACTATTTAGTGGACTTAGAAGTGTGTAACTCTGTCTCGGATTGCACTGAGAAGCAACTTGTTTTTGAGATTTTTTGCTTTTGTCATACCAGGTTTGCTGTGTGATGCTGTGTCATAATTAGGGTTGTCCGCTCTGGCTTGGGAAATACCTGGAGATTTGTCAGTGAAGCCTGGGGAGGTCAGGGTTTCTGGAGAGGAGGGACCTCAAAAGGGTATAATGCCATGGAGTCCACCCTGTAAAGCAGCTGTTTTCTCCAGGGGAACTAATCTTGGCATTCTGGAGATCAGTTGTAATAATGGGAGATCTCCAGGTGCCACCTGGAAGCTGACAACCCTAGTCATAATCATATTTACTAAATAATTACTGATCAGTTGGGTAAGGCAGTAACGAAGCTCTTTCAAGTAAAACAAAAAACAGTGCACAAGCCACAGTGGTTGGGTGTCATGGGCTGGGCTTGGGCTGGGAGTAAGGAGTCAGTCCTGTCCGAGGTCGTTGCCAGGAGGGTCAGAGCAAGAGCCAAAATCGTGAGTCCAAAAGAGAGGTCATCTGAAGCAAGGGTCAGGAAACCAGGAATCTGAGCCACAGTGAGGGTCCGAGAACAGGAGCCGAAGGTGGATGCAAGACACGCATGGAGGCGACTTGTTGCTTCCATGAGAGCCCAGTCCTGAGTGGGAGCTATATAGCCTTCTGGCCGGGCTTCCTGTGGTGGTGCTGCCACTCCTGCTAGTACTCAGGACTCGGTGCTCGCCTTCCCTACCAGTGCGCATCTTGACGATGGGTGGCTAAGTCTCTGCGGAGCCCCTCCCTCAGCTGACCCACCCACTCGCTCAGCTGACCCACCCACGGAGGTGAGTCAGGTAGACTCCCCAGTTGTACCTGTACCTCATTGGCTGCTGCAAGACCAGGTGCGGGGTTTACAGGCTCAGGCGCTGGCAAGCTATCAACTCATGAGGAGTCAGAGGGGCCGGCTTCTGGCTCTGGCCGTGCTGGCACCTCTCTGGCTGTGATGTCAGCTCAGGTTGGGACTCAGTTCTGCCGCCGTTGCTCATGACACTGGTGAGCAGTGTTATGGATAGGCATGATAAAGTGCACAAAGTAATGGAAAGGGGTTTGGGGGGGTGAGGTTACAATCACTTTCATATTATACCCTGAAAGAGCAGCTTTCCCAGTTAAAATTGAACTTTGTGAGAATTTGGTGTAGCACTATGGTAAAAAGTATTTTTTCCCCAAATTTTGTACACTCTTGCCCCCCAATTGATTAAAATTATGCTCTTTATTTAATTTTATCGAGACCTTTATATCCTACTTTTAAAACTATATTTCTAAGCAACTCAAAACCTTGTATGCTTTTCATGGTTAAAAACTGGAGCATATATAAGGTCTTGGATTTTAGTTAGCATGAATAGAAGTGCGCTCATACAAGCAAATTTGTGTGCCTCATCGCCTCCCCTTGCAGCCTGCTTGTGCCACAAAATTGTTTCAGTGGTCCTGAGGAGCAGCATGGTGAGTGGGAGGAGAGAATCATCAAAAATCCCCATTCCTTTTTCCACTAATAAAATTGTCTCACACCAGCAAAATACATGTTTAAGAATCACATCAATTTACATGCCAAATTGTTTTTATTTCTGATTCTCAGAAAGTGACATCTTTGGGGGCTGCTAGATCCTTAGATGTATTTAAGGGCTTCGATAGAGGGTTACATCCCAAGAATTTCCATGTTAATACTCCCTAAGCCATTTCATTGCAAATAGGATATCCATTTTACAGGTAGGGGATGTACAGGTTTGCCCCAATGTTTGGAGTGTCCCATCCAGCCATCGGCCTTGTGGAATCAAGCACACAGTACAAAGGGGCTGGATTGGACCCATGGAGATTAGAGGGCTAAATACTTGTAACCAAATCATAATTGAGCATAATTTAGTTGTTGGTTAGTTGAGCTAAAAGATATAGTGAGAGGAAGAACTTAATAAATAAATTACTGAAGTAGTTTGGTCATTGTAAAAAAGATGATAGTCAACTGTGTGACGCTCCAAAGGGGAAAAATGTAAAAATACTCTGTATTTATTTATCAGGTCAAAAGTGGTTAACCTTCTAATCTATGTGGGCCCTCTGGGCTGTGTGCCATCTTCCACATAGTCCTGTACCTGGATGTACTGTAATCAGATGTGTGCATGTACTTTTGGCTCTCAGATAGACTCCGAGGTTTGTTTGGTCATGCAGAAGTCTTTGTATCTTGACCTCAGCATAGGCACACAGTGGGATGAGTTATGGCAAATATTGTTATTCATGTGTTTATTGTAAATGAAAGACTTGATTTAGAAATATCAAATTAAAAAACTCTCCTCCTTTTGCAGTACAATCATACTGTTTCTCTTACAAGTCCTGATTACATCTCAGATCATTCAGTCTTTGGGCTCAAACAGATTTGATGAAGATCTAAGGTAAAAGTAGAGGTTTCCCTTGCTTGAAAGCCATTTGAATACAACTCTAGGGATGCGGTGCTCATCTCTGTTTTCAAGCTGAAGAGCCAGCACTGTCCAAAGACGTTTCCGTGGTCATGTGGCCAGCATGACTAGATGCCGAGGCGCACGGAATGCTGTTACCTTCCCACTGAAGTGGTACCTATTTATCTACTTGCAATTTCTTGTTTTCGAACTGCTAGGTTGGCAGGAGTTGGGACCAGAGACAGGAGCTCACTCCGTCATGCAGCACTTGGGTCTTGAACTGCTGAACTACCAACCTTCCAGTCTGCAGTTCAGCGTCTTAACCACTTGAGCCACCGCAGACCCTCTTCATCAGTCTATAGAGTACAAATTGCTGTCTCATGCAGCCTCAGGTTTGCCCCAGGACAGTCTTGGAAAGGGGTAGTGGTGGAGTTTGTCCACTTGGTTTCCCTAATCAAAACCGGCTCTCTACTCTGTTATTACTATTTTGAAGGAAATCGGCATATATTTAAAGGATATGTCTTTTTTTCCTTTCAAATGCTAGCAGCAGAGCAGGGAACTGATTTTGATCGCACTGTCCCAAAGCAAATTGTGGCTGCACGAGTCTGCAGTTTGAATTTTATAGGCTAATGTAGACATGTGGTCTTCATGATGTTTGAGCTCTTATTAAAGGATGTTTTGTGAAAGGAAATATTGCATGAGGGTAGCACAAAGCACACAGCCAGAAACAATGTGGAAAAATAATTGAATAGGTGCAACATGGAATTTAATAAATAGAAAACTCAATGCATTTAGACCTAAGGTAATCTTTTTATCAGAGTAAAAAAAAAAAGTTGGGATTAAAAAAACCCTTTTCCTTCTTTTCTTTTTCCAATATAGCAGTGGTTTGAACATTTATTTTTAATTTGTTCTGAGCTTTGCCATGCTTTCCCATCCTTAATGGTCAGAATTCCTTTAACTATATTTTTACATTGTTTTATTCTTTTTATATCATTTCACTGTTGATATTGCTTAAAGACCGCATGCTTCCAGATCGCAAACTTTTCCTCCGTACACTTCTAAGATAATTCCGATAGAGCATAACGCTGATCACTCGGGCTTGAAATTGTTTAGAAACAAGGTAGTACAGGATTACATCTAGGCATGTGCTGAGATTCATGAGATAGGTGGTAAATGCTCCCCATGGGTTGTAGCTTACATGTCCAGCTTGCAGCATCAGGAGCACAAAGCAAATGTGAAAAGGCACAAAACATACAAGGACTTGGATAATCAGTGTCACAATAATTCTGATCGACCTCTCTTTAGCCTTTGGTTTCAGCTTGGAAGTTCTTCCATGAACAAGGCTGTAAATGACAGTTAGGTAACAGCCAATCATGATGAATAACGGGATCAAGAAGAAAAACACCAGCCGAGAAAAATTTAAGGCGTTGACTTCTTGTAGGTAGATAATATCCATCATCTTAATGCAGCTGGTATGGTTTGAGGCTTCATCCGGATCAGTATTCAGGAACAGCAGAGGAGAAGTTGTCGCTATGGTCGTTAGCCAGAGGCCCAGGGACACTATCAGAGCTTTGGTTGTATTCTTAAGTTCTTTGGCATATTTAGGCTGCACAACTGCCAAGTATCTGTCAACACTTATGAAAGCCAGCAGCCATAGAGCAATGCTTGGGTAGAACACCGTTAGAGCGCTGAGGACCCGGCAAAAAGTATCTCCAAAGAACCAAGAACCTTTGCCATAGTAAAGCATCCGAAAAGGCAAGGAAAATATAGCCATTAAGTCAAGCAGTGCTACATTCATCATGTAAATGGTTATAGTTGTCCTCTTCTTGGTGGTGCAACTGAAGACCCAAAGAGCAGTGACATTAACAAATAAGCCAATTGTGAAAACAAAGCTATAGAAGACAAGTGCTGATATCCTGTATTCTTCAGGGTGGATGTTTCCAGGCATCATCATTAGACTTTGACCGGAGATATTCATAACTTCTAGAACATGATATCTAGGAACAAAGTACAGTAATAATAATTGGTCTGCTCTGCAGTTAAATCAGAATAATACTGCAAATAGAAAGAGTTTTTTACAACTAGGAAGCTTTGTGCTTTATAGGGGGAAAGCAGTTTTTTGTTTAAAAATGCAGAGTTTTAAATTTGGATAGTTTGATTCTCAAAATGTGCTGAACTCTGAAGTGCTGCCATAGCTTGTGGACTTTTCACAAATTCATATTCAGGATATTTCCACAGTTAGGACATACCTTATGGCAGGGGTTTTCAAACTTTTTGAGCCTGTGGGCACCTTTGGAATTCTGACAGAGTGGTGGGCACAGCCACAAAATGGCTGCCAAAGGAGGAGGAGCCAACTATTCAGATATGGTTGCCCAAATTCCTGTTGAGGCCTGAAGATCTCCCTGAATTAAAACTGGTTTTCAGGCGACAGACATTAGTTCCCTTGAAGAAAACAGCTGCTTTGAAGGGTGAACCATGCTTTAGAGAGTATACCCTGCTGAGGTCCCTTTCCTCCGTAAACCCTGCCTTCCACATGGTCCTTACCTCAAATCTCCAGGAATTTCCCAACTTTAAACGGGCAACCCTAGAAGCCCAAGTGCAGGGAAGAAGAGGCGGAGTTTTAAAAACATACTGGGAAAGAGGAGTAAGAGAGAATTGAATCAACACTGTGGAGGCAGCTGCCTCTGAAACAATGTTATTTTAATGTGCACAGCCAGTGGGGCCCTTCGGTGGCCAGTTGGAAGCCCTGCTGGGCAGGATCTCCATTTGGTCACATTCACTTTCTAAAAACACTTGGCGGGCACCAGGAAAGGTGTTGGTGGGAACCATGGCGCCTGTTGGCACCACATAGGGAACCTTATGGGCAGAGAGTGAGCCTGAATGTGTACCCTTAGTTAAGAACACAGAAGTACGACAGCATTCTTTGCAATCATCACAATAACCCTCAGACACTGAGTGAATTGGGTGTGGGTACACGAGTGGACTACAGCCTACTTCCTCCTGCCCCAGAGATTATGTAGAATGTTGTGTAGGAGGAATTACCTGATACTTGCTAACAGTGTCATGCTTAATCATTGTAGGTAAATAAAATTTGTAGGTAAATAAAATGTAGGTAAATAAAATGTAGGTAAAATTTGGGCAGACAAAAAAGACTTCTTGATTGTGTAGTGAATCTTCTTACATTAACATAAACTCATTGTTTTGTTTGTTTTTTAAGGCAAGTAACACTTGGCAGACTTAGGCCCTAACTACACATTGTATTTTTCCTGGGGACATCCCTGGGAAGGGTCACAAACATGCTCATAGAGCACAGTGCTTCCTCGGACCAAGGAGTCCCTCAGTGTGTGGTGCGAAGGGGCTAAGACCCTCGCCCCACACCATTTCGTCTACTGAAATGGCTCCAGGGTGCTGTGTTTTACCCCATTGTGGGCTGCATGTGTACTCATACGGCTGCATATCAATTTCATGTTGGGAATAAACAGTGGCTCCCTTGGGGCATTTCAGGTTGGGAAAATGGTGTTGTGAGGGACAGTCCCTTATCCCTGCATGATCTGATCTGAATCATGCTCCCCCATGCTTAGGAACCACAGAGTACCCCAAACAGTCTGAGGATGTGTCTGAGGAAAAGTTAAGCTCTTAATCATTGTCCTTATGGCCAAGAGTAAACACAGATCTGTAAAGATCCATACTATCCACGCTCTGATTATACTCAGGTTAGATGACCACAGTGCACTCATACTTGGGGCTGCTTTTTAAAATACCATTTAAAAAGTCGTTGGGTTTCAAGTACAGCAGTGAGATTGCTTGCTAGTATGTGTTACAAAGAACATATCTGACCAGTTTTGAAAGAACTATGCTGGCAGTTTCCTTCTGAGCACAATTTACTGTGCTGGTTTTCACCTTTACAACCATAAATGGTCAAGGACCAGTGTATTATAAGTGCTGCTTGCTTCTATATGAATCTTCCCATCAGTTAAGATCTTCTACTGCTCTTTGTGTGTCCACCCTCAAAGCTAAGGAGGGTGGTAACAAGAGACTGATCCTTCTTTGATATTGGGCTCTGCAATTTCCTTATCACCTTTCATCTGGTGCCAGGTCTTCTGAATTTTCAGTGAATTTTTTTAATTCTTCCATGTAGAGTTGCTAAAAGCCTGGTGGGAAAAAAATGTCCTGCCCCTTTAAGAGAGGTTTAATGTGTGCAGATGGACAGGTGAAACTTTTCATGGCATGGAGGCAAGCAGCAGCATCTGGTAACTGGCATCTCATTGAGCCTCTATTACAATGACAGGAATTTTGTTCTCCAGGCTGCTGGCAACCCTGCGCCCAGGCAGTCTGTGGATGGGTGTCTCACTTGGTCCCGTTTAGAATATATTCTTCGCTGTTCCTGGTTTTATATTACAGCTGATGCTGCTATTTTAATTGTCTCATAAGCTCCCTTTAAATTTAATCAAGAACCGCTTCCGTTTGTGAGCCATCTTGGTGCTTTTTAAGTTAAAGTGTGTGGAATGTAACTATTTTAAATTAATAGCCGTTTTTTTCCTCCATGAGAAACTACACAGTGGAAGGACATTAGAACCCTGACAAGTCTCTTGGGAGCAGAAGTACGTCTTTCTCTTTAAAAGAGGAAGTTTGTAGTCTCACGCTAAGACTCAAGCCGAAAGTGAGGCTTTCTGCTTCGTTTCACTTTACTTAGCTGTTGTCTGCTGCTTTGCACTCTCCTCCCCACCCCCACCACCTTTCGCTGGCTTTTGCAGCTCAGGGAGCAAATTGCATCACTCTGCTTGTGTTTCCTGTGCTGTCTCTTGGTTGCCGCTGGCTGCTTTCATCTACACATATAGTTGGGGGGGGTCTGTTGATTTTTGAGACTTATTCATTGCTGCAAAGCCCAGAGACTAATCCTGGGAGCTCTATGCACATGCAGTTTATAGTTAGCAGTGCACAGTCATAGTTGCCAGATGTGGCACAGGAGGAGTATGAGTAGCCACCGTATAGGACAGAAGTGGGCAGACCGAAGGTGAGGTGAAGGCAGAAGGTGACTCATATCTCCTCTGGTTGTAAAGGACTTGCAGCCATTACAGCCTTATGATTAAGGCCACAGGTTACCATCTGCAACCTTTGTAATAGCCTGCATGCCCACATTCACATATGAAATCCATGCATCAGTTTATGTCAGTTTGAGGAAAATGAAGACTTGCCTGCAGGAAAACAAAGCGGCCCAAGATCAAGTCAGGCAAGCCAGCAGTACCGGAGCCACTAAGCTCCAACCTGGCAGGCAGCACCATTTATGAGTGTCATGTTGACTCACCCACTGCCTTCTCCTGCACTGCTGCCAACCAGGAGCAGCAGGTGAATCGACTGTTGTCACTGCTGCCCAGGTCTGAGCTCAGTGGTGCCTGCAGAGCTGTTGGGCTCTGCTTGTTACTGTTGGGCTCTACTTGTTACTGCGTGGGACAGTGGCCCCCCAGGAATGTTGCCTGGTTGTTAAATGGTCATGCATATCTGTCTGTCCTTTCAAACCACAATTACAGGGTGAAAGCTTTGTTACCGCAGTGCAAATTCTGTACCTGTTAAAGTGGGCTCAGAGGAGCAGACATAAGCAGGTCTTCTCAGAAACAAGTCTCATGTTATTCAGTGGGGTTTACTCCCAGGCAAGCGTCCTCACGATTGCCATTGAAGAATATCACAAGAAGGTGTGCTGTCAGTAAAAGCACAATTCTGCATAATCCAGATACGGACTAGAAAGTTAAACTGAGCCTGCGTCACTGGAAGAAACTACCTTCTGGACTTCTCAAGGATTAATCTTTCATTTACCCAGCCACCTCCATTCCAGGCATGCTAGCTGGCTTTGGGTCAGCAGAGGCAGTTGCTGTGAAAAATTTGCTAATATTTCTAATAGAGCAGTTATTGTGCCAACGAGGCAACATTCCAAGGGTTCTCTCAGGTAAGAGTTGGCAGGGGAGGGCTCACCCAAGTTCTTAAGACTTTAAAAACTGGTACTGTGCTTTGTTGCTGAGCAAGGAAAAAATCTGGAAAGTTTAGCAGAGGAGGGCCCCAATCACACACAGAATTAGCCGCGTGATAGGCACGAATCCCAGCTGGATTTTAAGGGCGCGATCACAAGAGAACATCTGTCAAGCGTCCCACACCCGTCGGCAAGCTGTTTTGCTCTGCCGGAGAAGCGGAGTAAAAAAACACTAGGGAAACTCCAGTATCAAACAGGTTGCTGCGGGCCTCAGACGGATTTTCCCTGTGTGATCACTCCAGCGCGCACTCGTGGCATCGGGGATAGTCTGATCAGGCTATCCCAATGCCATGCTGTTTCCCCCCCCTTCTCAGTATGCGCATCATCACATACTGCCATTGGAAGCCCTCAGGGTGGAGATGTGATTAACTGATCCCCTGTTTAAGTGAATCGGTAACGAATGACCAGAAAAACCCCAACTGGCCTGCAGTTGCGTCTGATCACGCAGTGGCAAGTTGCGCCTGCAGCCTCACAGAATTGTGATCGTGCAACTGCGGGTCACATTACTTCAGCGCAAATAGCCTCGCTTCCCCCCCACTTTATCTTGCGCATGTGACCATAGCCGAGATTGTGCCCAGAAAATGCTTACCACGGAAGGTTCCCATAGGTAAGCCTTTTTCTTTAGGCAGGGGAAAGGTTGCCAGTCTTCAGGCACAGGTGCTTGTCTCTTGTACTTCTGCTAGCCATTCACCTGCCATTCATATTTCTCCTGGAATTCCGGAGACTGAGGCTCAAATCTGGCTTTATGGCTTTTAATGAAAGTAGTGACAGTTCCTGGACCTGACTCTGCAGTGACTCACAAAAGCTTCTACCCTGCCACAAATTTTGTTAGTCTTTAAGGTGCAAGTGGACTCTTGCTCTTTTCTACTGCTACAGACAGACTAATACGGTTACACATCTTGTTGCAGATGGTTTTTCATTATCTAATAGCATTTGGGCCATTTTTTTAAACATTGCTACTTAGCAAATTAGTACAATTGACTTCATGGATCTAGCCTATGAGCCAGGTGAATTTAATTTTTTTTACTTTACTGAGCATTTCATTAAACATGCAGGCAAGCAGTAAATCAAGATACCCTTTCTGAAAGAGTCCTTGAGAGGGTGGGGAGGATTTGGTGGGGTGGATCTTTTTGAACAAAATAGTCCCTTTATGTGGCCCGGGAAGGAAACATTGAGAGGTGTAAAAACAAAACCCACCCTTTATCAGAAGGTCTTTCATGTCAGGCCAACCATGCTGAAAGGAAGAGAAAAGTGGTGGGTTTGTAGATTTGCATCTGAGCTGTGACAGCTGCCTGTCAACTATAGATTAAAATTTATTGAGTTTGTACAGTTAATATGATTAAATGTCTAGTTCCAAAACCAGGGTATTAGATAAATCTTATACTATACTTTCTCTAGCTGTAGATTAGTTTTATTATAGTCACACATAATTATAGGATTAAGTGCCAGTCGTTTAAATTGGGTATGTGTTGTTTTAAGAACATAAGAGTCGCGCTGGATCAGATAGTCCAACTAGTCCAGCATCCTGTCTCATCCAGTGGCCAACCAGTTCCTCTGGACAGCCAGCAACAGGGCACAGAGGCTGAGGCCTTACCTGATGTTTCCTTTTGGCTCTGGAATTCAGAGGTTTAGTGTCTCTGAATGTGGAGGTTCCCCCCAGCCACCATAGCTAGTAGCCACTGATAGACTTATTCTCCATGAATCTATCGAATCCTCTTTTAAAGCTGTTTATTCCTGCGGCCATCACTACATCCTCTGGCAGTGAACTCCACATTTTAATCACTCACTATGTGAAGTAGTATTTCCTTTTGTCTATCCTGAACCTACTGCCCATCAGTTTCATTGGATGCCTGCAAGTTCTAGTATTTTGGGAGAAAGAGAAAAATTTATCTTTCTCCACCCCATGCATACTTTTATAAACTTTATCACACACACACCCCTTAGCCGTCTCTTTTCTAAACTGAAAAGTCCCAGACTCTTCAGCCTTTCCTGATAGGGAAGGTGCTCCAACCCCCTAATCATTATGGTTTCCCTCCTCTGTAGTTTTTCCATGTCCACGATGTTGTTTTGTGAGTGTGCGTGCACGCACACAGTTCTTGCTGGTTTTTTCCAAGTAACTGTAGTGGGCTGGAAGTTAAAAAAAAATTCCCAAACTTCTCTTCCAGTTCATACTAAGCTTTTTGGTCTGATCACCTGAAAGCAATTCTTATTCAACGCAAGCTGCTAGATGAGTGGCTGTTCAGAAGCCTGAACTGCTGTTCATTTTCCTCAGTGAGTTCCTCCTTTAGATCTTGGACACACGAGGTCTTAGAATTTTTACCCATTTGCATTAATTAGCAGTGGAAATATTTAGTGTCTGTGATTGGATAATTGGATTTATCAGAGATCTATTAAGGGGTTGTTAGTGGTTTAATCTTATATTCGAATAGTCAAGTGTGGGCCAATTTGTTGATTCTTAAATCCATGGATTGGACCCACGTTGACTAAAAAACAGGTCTGCAAACTTGGGGAACTCCCCAGGTTTGCAGGGGGAAAAAAATGAAAAAGTTGAAAAAATACATGGTGGGATTAATCCCCCCCTGTTTCAAGAATGTGTCTGTGCAAGTGCAGAACAGTGCACCTACCTACTTGATTTTTGCAGAACTCAGAGCCCTCCCCCCACCGCCATGTTCAGGGAAGCTCCCAGTGGCGGGGCATTCACTGCCAGGACCCAGGCTGCCTCCCCCATCTTCACAATGGGAGCTACTGGTAGTGATGATGTCTGAGGGTAAAGGCCTCTCGGCCCCTGCCCTCTCCCAGTCTGGGGTGTCCATCAGGACTGGCCACAGCAGCATCAACTTCAGGTGGCCCCCCATGGCTCCCACCAACTCCAGGCAGCCTTCTCCTGGGTGCCACCCAAACCAGGCAGCCCTCTGTGGCTGCTACTGCTCCCAGGCCCCTTCACTCCCGAAATCCTTGCTGCTGCCAGGCCCACCTCCCCACTACCATTACCAGAACTGCTGCTGCTGAAGCCAGCCAGCCCTCCATGGCTACCACTGCAGCCAGGCCCACAGTAACTCCTGGTCTTCTTGGCAACAGGACCACCTTCTCCCAATGTCGCCACTTTTATGTGTTTTAATGGTATTATACCAATTATGTAAGCTGCCCTGAGCCTGCTCTTGGGGAGGATGGGGTATAAATTGAATTAATAAAATAATAAAAATAAAAACCTCGCAGGCCTGCAAGTTCCTTGTGGGTCCCCACTTATTTAGTTTATAATTATCATCACTTTTACAATTAAATTAAATGACATGACACAAGAGCCAGTGTGATGTAGTGATTAGAGTGCTAGATTAGGATCTGGGAGACCCAGGTTTTAGTCATCACTCTGCCCAGAAATCTTGCTGATTGCAACAGCCTGACTTCTGACTTCTAAACATCAGGTAAAAAAAATTTTTGGCTTGCTGGTTGACCCTGGGCCAGTCACACATTCAGCCTAACCTCCCTCATACATAAGAACATAAGAGAAGCCAATGTTGGATCAGACCAGTGGCCCATCCAGTCCAACACTCTGTCACACAGTGGCCAAAAACACCAGGTGCCCTCAGGAGGTCCAGCAGTGGGGGCAGGACACTAGAAGCCCTCCCACTGTTGCCCCCCCCCCAAACACCAAGAATACAGTGCATCACTTGCCCCAGACTGAGACTGAATCTCATAGTGTTGTTGTGAGGATAAAATGGCGAAGAGGAGAATGTTATAAGCTACTTTGGGTATCCACTGGGGACACAAATTGGGTATAAATGAAGTAAGCAATTAAAATCCACAGAGACACGTATCTGGGAATTTAAAATTAGGATGGTATCTCTGTAAGCACTAGACAAATTTATTTTGCGTTTAATAGTAAGGCTATTACAAGAAGGGGTGGGTGTGCAAAGTACCATACCACACATAATATGGGCATCAGAGGAGGCTTTGGCCTTGTGCTTCTTGTACAGCACTAACATGGTATGGTGCTGCGGGAGTTTGAGCGAACTGTCAAAAGCAAAGTGTAGTTGGAGTAGAGCACTTCTGTCTGAAGAGAAACAGGCAAAATTCAAAACCCTTTAGTGCACCTAAAGTTGATATTTGAATCCTAGCTGTAGTTAGTTCCTTCCTGGGTTTTTTTGAGGGGGGGGGGTACTTTCATTTTTTAAATCTGCAAAAGATATTTGTTCAGTTTTTGAAACTTTTGCTGTCATTTTCTGTACATTTTCATTTTTCTTGTGCATTTTTTTAAACATTTTCATTTTTCTTATGCATTTTTTTAAAAAGCCAGTATACAATTTATTCATTATTTCAGCCAGGAGGAAACAGTTCTGCTCTTTTTGTTACTAAAATTGCCTTTATGTTCCTAGTTTGTTTCTCCCTTAACCTCCTTTCCACTTATTTGATCAATGTAGCAAGAATTTTGTACAATTCCATGTAGCTTAGACCACTAAAAAATCAATTTACAATTCTGCACTTTGACTGTTGAGAGTTCATAAATGTACTGGCTATAATTTTTTTCTGTAACTTTAGAAATGCAATCTTTAAGAAGATTAATTGATAAAAGGCAGACTGGATATAGACGGACAGTTGGTCCCATTTCTTACCTTTCTGCACAATGCGGCTCTTTTAGAGATGTCGTCTTTGTAGTCCAAGATCTGTAAAAGTTTTGGTTTCTTGTCACAGTAATAACTTCCTGTACTAAAATAGAAGTCTCCTTCACAGTCAGGAAATGTCACATTGTAACTAGTTCCCTGATTGGCTGTATTTGTTTACTTTAATGCAGATCTAGTGCATAGCATAGTGTAAAGTTTTATCTCACACTTTTTCTTTAGATCAGCTGACAAAATCCTTCCTTCTGTCTGCAAAAGGGTGGTTTCCTGTATCTTGAGAGTTTTATTAGTGCCATGCTAAGAAGAGGTGCACCTATTTAACTCCTTTGACTTCAACGAACTGAGAAGGGCATAACTCTTCTTAGGATTTCACTGTAAGTCACTCTTTTTATGGAGTACATAAGAAGCAATTATACGGTTGCAGAATTATATTGAAATAAACATGCTTGATATAATCAGCATAAGTAAATTGCTTGGTAGATGTAAATCAGGATGACTGATATCTTTTTCTATAATGCTTAACTCCGCTCCTTTGGAAATCCCCCTTTTGCTTGTATTTTGGCTTCTGAGCCAGAGAAACTCCCTCCTGTTACTACGCATGTCTGACAAAGGGAGCTTTGACTCTCAAAAGCTTATATCCCGAAAATCTTTGTTGGTCTCCAAGGTGCTAGTGCACTTGGATCTAACTGTTCTCCCTCCTTTTATTTCTTTAACTGCTTGGATGAAGGATTAGTGGCAATGTCAACTGAATGCTATATGAAAAAAGGACAGAGAATACATTTAGTTAAGTGTCACATGTGTGTGAGAATTGAGAACTAAGAGAGAATTGAGAGATAGAGAAAGGGGATTGAGTAGCACATCTGTCTGAGAACAGGAGGATCTGTACAAAGTTTTTTGTTGTTGTTGTTGTTCAGTTGCACAGTCGAATCCGATTCTTTGCAGCCCCATGAACCACATCATGCCAGGCCCTCCTGTCTTCGATCGTGCTCCGGAGTTTGTTTAATTTCATGTTTGTTGCATCGATAAACACTGTCTAGCCATCTCATCCTTTGCCGTCCCCAACTTCTTTGACCTTCAGTCTTTCCCAGCATCAGGGTCTTCTCCAGTGAGTGCTCCCTTCTCATTTGGTGGCCAAAGTATTGGAGCTTCTGCTTCAGTATCTGGCCTTTCAGGGAACAATCAGGGTTGTACGAAGTAGGCATTTTTTAAAAAGCCATCCAAGAATTGAGATGCAGCAGCAGTAGGGGCGAAGACAGACTGGCAATCTGCCGCGCCTCTGCAACGCGGCAGAACAAGGCGAGGGGAATTGCCTCCGCCATGCGGCGTTCACACTCTGCCGCAAGGAAGCCGCCCACAGCGTCCAGACTGCGGGTGGCTTCCAGCGGCGGCGGCGGCAGAACGCCACGCAGCTCCACCTGCCTGCGCACGTTCACACTCGCCGGAAGCGGGTGGAACGCTCTCGCAGCAGCCGGGACACCACTTTGAAGTGGTGCCCGGCTACTGCGGGAGGAGCGCGGCGCCGGATGCATTGCGTCCGGGCCGCCTCCTCCGGGCAGATGTGGCAGTCTGAATGGCCGCTCTGCCTCCGCTTTTAAAGCAAAGGCAGAGCGGGCCAGACTGCCAGTCTGTCCTCAGCCTAGGCCTCTGTTGGAAGAGTGAGATACCTTAAAGGTATGTCTCTGAGAAGTTGTAGGAAGTACAGAATCCTTAACCACCCTCCATTACCACCAGCCACAATCTTGAGTGAGCTGAATGCCCCTTATTAGAGGAAATTCACAGTTCCACTTAGGATTTGTGGGGATGTAATCTCATTTTGAGGGGCTGCAGTGGCTCACATGGTTAAGATGCTGAGCTGCAGACCAGAAGGTCGGTAGTTCAGCAGTTTGAGACCTGAGTGCTGCATGACTAAGTGAGCGCCCGTCTCTGGTCCCAGCTCCTGCCAACCTATCAGTTTGAAAGTAAGAAATTGCAAATAAATAAATAGGAGTGCTTCGGTGGGAAGGTAACAGCGTTCCGTGTGCCTTGGCATCTAGTCATGTTGGCCACATGACCACGGAAATGTCTTTGGACAGCGCTGGCTCTTCGGCTTGGAAACGGAGATGAGCACTGCATCCCTAGAGTCGTATTCGAATGGCTTTCGAGCAAGGGAAACATTTACCTTTACCTTAATCTCATTTTGTCTTGATCTGCATAGCCCAGGCTAGCCAATCTCGTCAGATCTCAAGCTAAGCTGGATCAGCCCTAGTTTGTACTTGGATGGGAGACCACCAAGAAATTCAGGGTTGCTACACAGAGGCAGGCAATGGCAAATGACCTCTGTTTATCTCTTGCCTTGAAACCCTGCAGGGTTGCCATAAATTGGCTTCCATTAATCTCATTTTGGAAACTGAGGAAGTACTCCTGTTTTGTTCTAGGGCTAGTTCCCTGCGTCGCATTTTAGGAGGGGGTCCTATTCCTTTGAAATCAATGTTGTGTTAATGTTGTAGCCACAGCTCCTCAAGTGCAGTAACAGGATACACACTTAAGTGAGTATGAGAACCTTCACACATCCATCTGTAGAACAGGTTGTTGGTGTTGGGTTAGAAAGCCAATCAGTTCAGAAGGGCGTCAAGTCCAAAACATTTGAAAAGTATGTCTGTATACCAAAGCAGAACTCAAGCGTTTCCAGATGGACAAACACTAGAGCCCTTACGAGTATCATGTGGAGAACAGTGTATCAGGTGCAAACACGAGACATGTGGTTTTGCAGAAAAATATTTTATGATTCCAGCATTCAGACAAAAATTTGAAAGCTGGGCAAAAGCTATATCCTTAACTTAACTAGTCGGCCCTGGTTAGTGCTTGGATGGGAGACCACCAAGAAGTCCAGGGTACTCCAGAGGCCCATTAGGGCATGACCTTGGGGCAAAAGTAGCAGTGCTGCAGAAAAGGATCTCAGCTGGCAGGCTGGAATATACAGACGGAGGCCATCCTTCAAGTACCCTGATCACAAGTCATTTAGGGCTTTGTAGGCAAGAACCAGGACTTGTAGGCTAATGGGGTCTGAAGATGCTGAGACTGAGAGGGGAAAAGATCTTGGGGTTGTAGTGGATAGCTCAATGAAAGTGTCAGCCCAGTGCGCTGCAGCAGTGAAAAAGGCAAACTCGGTGTTAGGGATTATTAGGAAAGGGATTGAAAATAAAATGGTTGATATTATAATCCCCCTGTACAGATCTATGGTGCAGCCTCATTTGGAATCTGGTGCACAGCTCTGGTTACCATATCTCAAAAAAGACATCGCAGAGCTGGGGAAAGTATGGAGAAGGGTGACCAAGATGATTAGGGAGTTGGAGCACCTTCCCTATGAGGAAAGGCTGAAGTGTCTGGGACTTTTCAGTTTAGAAAAAAGAAGACTAAGGGGAGATACGACAGAGGTTTGTAAAATTATGCATGGGGTGGAGAAAGTTAACAAAGAGAATTTTTTTCTCCCTCTCCCAAAATACTAGAACTCTCCCAAAATACTATCCAATGAAGCTGAAGGGCAGTAGATTCAGGACAGACAAAAGGAAATATTTCTTTACATAGAGATTGATTAAAATGTGGAATTCACTGCCAGAGGATGTAGTGATGGCCACGGGAATAAACAGCTTTAAAGGGGGATTTGATAGATTTAGTGACTTAGGGGAACTTCCATGTTCAGAGGCACCAAACCTCTGAATCCCAGAGCCAGGAGGCAACATCAGGGGAAGGTCTCACCCTCTTTGCCCTGTTGTTGGCCCTCCAAAGGAACTGGTTGGCCACTGTGTGACACAAGGCGCTGGACTAGATGGACCACTGGTCTGATCGAGCAGGGCTCTCATGTTCATATGAAGGCCTCGGCCTCTCTGCCCTGTTGTTGGCCCTTCAGAGAAACCTGCTGGCCACTGTGTGAGACAGGATGCTGGCCTAGATGGACCACTGATCTGATCCAGTAGGGCTGTTCTTATGTTCTCAGCCCCTAACACTAACCTGCATCAAATGAAGTTTTGGAACAGTTTTCAAAGGCAGCCCTATATGAAGGACGTTATTGTAACGTAACTTGGATGTGATCAGAGCATGGATTGTTGTGGCCAAATTATGCTTTTCAAGGAAAGGCATGTACACACCGCCATACCTGTGCGCTGCTTGAGGATCGTGGCTGGATGTATTTTGTGTGATGCGGCATGGCAAATGGAGCTCAAGGAAATGGATCTGGCTTGATTACCAAAATAAAAAAAACATCCCGGCTGGGTCGCTGTGGCTGGCAGAGGCAGGGGAGCTGCATATCCTGGAAGGCTACAGAGGAAGCAAAGTGGAGCTTCACAGGATTAGCCACTCCTCCAGCCCTATCCTTCACCCAAACTCTAGTGCTGGCAAACAATAACAAAAAGGCTTATTTTCTCCTACCGGTTTCTCAGTCTTGTGATGCTTGATGTCAGATTTGTGTCCATTTATCCTTTGGCATTGTATGTAGAGAACCGAAGGGCATTTTTGGCATTTAATGGCATATACAGATGTACAGATGAGATGGTGTAGTTGGTGTTCCTAGCTCCAGTGACTGTGTCGTCTGGTTGTATGTGGCAGCAAAGTTGGCATCTGGGTTTATTGCAAGCTTTGGTACCAGTGTCCACGTTTACATTAGATATTGTACAAGAGGCAGGACCTGCGATATTTGCGGGGGGGGGGGGGGAGAAGGAGATGCACGTGGAGGAGGAGGAAGCACCCGCAGGTGAGCCTTCTTCCCTGTCCCCCCCCAGGCACCAACGGTGAGGCCCACACAGCTCCCAGCTGCCGAGCCACCAAGCCTCCCCCCCCCAGCACCAGTGGCGAGGCCTGAGCTCGGCCCACCAAGACTTCTCCCTTCCCCATCCTCTAGCAGCGGTGGCAGCGAGGCCTGGCTGGCCCGCCAAGACTTCTCCCTCCCCTCGCAGTGGCAGCGGCAAGGCCTAGCTGGCCTGCCAAGACTTCTCTCTCCCCGCTCTCCTTGCAGTGGCGGTGGTGCGGCCTGGCTGGTCTACCAAGACTTCTCCCTCCCCCCCCAGCGGCAGCAGCGAGGGCTGAGCGCCCCGCCAAGACTTCTCCCTCCCCCCCCAGCAGCGGCAAGGGCTGAGCAGCTCACAGCTGTCGTCCTGCCAAGCCTTCTCAGGCCCCCCCCCCCGGCGGCAATGGCAATGAGGCAGTTCTCAGAGCGTTCTCTGTGCAGAGAACACTCTTTTACTTTTGGGGGGATTTAAGTATCCCCCCTATAGCTTTTTATAGATTTCAGATTTTTCTGCACATCTGGGGATTGCCCCAAATGTGCTGGAAAATGTTTTTGCCCCCTAAGTGCCTCTGATGTGCAGATTTAGATATCCGCACACAGGGGGTGCCTTGGCTATTAGTATATAAACAAGAAGGGGGGGACCCGCGATACTCGTGGGGGGAGAAGTTGACAACCACTCAGGCCACCGTGCTCCCTCCCCGGCACCAGCGGCGGCTTGCCAACTGCCAACTGCCACAGTTCCCAGAGCGTTCCCTGCACATGTGCAGGAGATGCTGTATTACTTTCGGGGGGATTTAAATATCCCCCCAAGAGTTTTCTTAACTTTTAGGATTCTTCTGCACACGGGGGGAGTCCCCCCCCCCGTGTGTAGGAAAACCTTGCTCCCCCCAAGTGCCCCCCCCCCCGCATGGATTTAGATATCCGCACAGAGGGGACCTCTTGGGAATTAGATATATAGATTATTGTGGGTGAGGAATTGTTTAAGATCTGGGGGGCTGTCTGAGGGCAAGAAAAGGTCTGCCCCCCCAATAGTTATGAAAGAGAATCCGCTGATCAGCTGGCCAGTGCTGTGGGGAACTGTAGCAGCCTGAAAGAGAGGTGGAGGTTGCCCCAGAGAGGCAGCAGGGAAGCTGTTCCCCTGGCTCAGTAGGACAAGTGCACTTGGGGACAATGGAGAGCGTTGGTGCGTGGTTCCAGGGAATCCCAGCTTGGGAGAAGGCCTGGAGGGGAGTGAAACAGAATGCAAGTCTTGGGAGGACACTGTGGACAGGGGGTGGGGTGGAAAAGGGAAGGCTGTGACATAAAAGGGAAGCCATCTCTGGAGGCCAGGGAGGAAACGGGTGTGACAACCACCTTGCAAAATTCCTGAAAATTTAACAATCCACTCTTGCGAGTAGGGACAAGCACTTTCCAGCACAACATTACCCTTAACCCTGGTTTAGGTTCCCTGTTTGTGGGAAGAAAATTAACTCTCAGTGTTCCCACTCTTATAATCTCTCCCATTAACTGAGACTATTTGCTTATTTTTGGCCCATTACCATGGATGAATTATACTGAAAGAGGGCATGTCTCACTTGTTTATTTGAAATACTGTTTACGCAATTTCACTGTCTTATTTTGAACGTGCATTGCTTAATGTCGAGAGGTTAGTACTTCAGTAACGTTAAGCCGGAGTTATTAATGCAACAGCAGTGCCCTCTGCAGTTCAATATGTAGTATAACCATAGAACAGCCATGCACTACAAGTTTGCTGGCATCTGTATTATGCCAATTCTGATAAAGGAGAGACTTTCTAGGATATCAGGCCCGAACATGTGATCTGGAAAATTAGAGACAGCTCATCAGGCTCTCACTAAACCTTGTTTTTTTTCACTACCTGCCCACAACTGGGGGGGGGGGGGGGGGAGGCAGTGGAATGTTGTCACGCCCCTGTTAGGCTACAGTAAATAGGTAGTGGAGTGTGTCTGGCCTGGTGGGTCACAAGTCAAAAAGACCTGCTATATTTGAGGAGTAATAAAGATTTTATTCTTTGGCTCCATGGTCTGTTTTGCATTAAACTGCACAACTTGTGATTTGCCAGGCTGACTGCACAAACGGAACCTTCCCATCAAGTATTGTGACCTGGTGGGTGTTTTATAGCTCCTTTGTTTTTGTAGTATTGGGCAGACTTGATATATCAAAACCAGCATACATAGCTTTCTGAAATGGATAATTATTTACTAGTAAATACACAGTGATTATGCTTTGGTAGGGTTTCAGGTACCATATTTACTGTACGAAAGACAACCCTGAATGTAAGACAACTCAATCTGAAAGTCATTTCCTTAAACAAACATATGGATAGGCACTAGTAAGGCCACAGCTCTCAATTCTTTTGCACCAATGGGATATGCTCTTTATTTCACGGAGACCACAAGAGATCCTTTTGGGCAAGGTCAATCAGGGTTGGGCCTGACTAGTCCTCTTCGGAACATGAGGGGGTCGTGGTGCCTAACTCTGTGGAGACTCGTGATAGGCACGAACTGAATTTCAAACCGAAATTCATTACAAACTTGGCCCAGTTCATGGTTTGCGAACCTCGGTTCATGCCATCCCGCCCTCACGAAACTCCCATGAACCTCCCAGGTAGGTTCACGTGGTTTGTGTCAGCAGACATGCTGGCACTGGGGATGGGGCTTAGAGAAGGTGCTGAAATTGATTACAAAAGCCATTTAAAAGGAATGTTCCCTTTAAATGGTTTTTGCAATATCTACCCCACTTCCATTCTGTTGGCCTCAGGGAGCCAGCAGAACGAAGGGAAGGTAGATCCGGGATTGAACCTCACGAACCAAACCGGTTCACGAAGTGGGGGAGGTTTGTTCTGGTTCGTGGGATCTCATGAACCATGACCCAGGCCAAATCTCCATTTTCCCAGTTCATGCCCATCTGAAGACATCTGGATCAGGGCGGTACGGCGGCGCTGGTGTTGTTAGATCTGTCGGCCGCGTTCGATATGGTCAACCACCAGCTGCTGATCCACCGCCTTGCCGACTCGGGGATACAGGGGCTTGCTTTACATTGGCTTGCTTCTTTTCTCCAGGATCGGGGACAGAGGGTTGCGCTCGGGGAACAGACCTCCCAGAGGTACCCACTGGTATGTGGAGTGCCTCAAGGGGCGGTGCTGTCCCCAATGTTATTTAACATCTATATGCGCTCCCTTGCCCAGATTGTCCAGAGGCATGGGCTTGGGTGCCATCAATATGCAGATGACACCCAGCTGTATCTGTTGCTGGGCGGTCGGTCCGGCTCTACCCCAGATGACTTGGGGCGGGCGCTTCAAGACGTAGTGGACTGGCTCAGACTGAGTCGGCTGAAACTGAATCCAACGAAGATGGAGGTCCTGTGCTTGAGTCGGAGCGGGCCAGGGATAGGGACCCCACTCCCGTCCTTCGGGGGGGTGCCATTGGTGCCAGATCCGAGGGTCAGGAGTCTGGGAGTGCTCCTGGATGCCTCCTTATCAATGGAAGCCCAGGTAGCAGCCACTGCCAAGGCAGCCTTTTACCATCTTCGGCTGATTAGGCAGTTGGTTCCCTTCCTCGAACGTGACGACCTAGCTACAGTGATCCATGCTATGGTCACCTCGAGATTAGACCACTGTAACGCTCTCTACTTGGGGCTACCCTTGTTCCAGATCCGGAGGCTGCAGCTAGTGCAGAATGCCGCAGCCAGGTTATTGATGGGCCTCCCTATGGGTGACCATATCCGGCCTGTGCTGCGGCTGCTGCACTGGCTGCCTATAGCATACCGGATCCGGTTCAAGGTGTTGGTGTTGACCTTTAAAGCCCTATATGGTCAGGGGCCTGCCTACTTGAGGGACCGCCTTTCCCCATATGTGCCCCAGAGGGCACTGAGGTCAAGCACCCAGCATCGCTTGACTATTCCCGGTCCAAGGGATGCGCGGCTGGCCTGTACCAGGGCTAGGGCTTTCTCGGTGGCGGCCCCATACTGGTGGAATGAGCTCCCGGACGACATCAGGGCCCTGCGGGATTTGTTACAGTTCTGCAGGGCCTGCAAGACGGAGCTCTTCCGCCAGGCTTTCGAATAGGAGCCGCCACCGGGGAGATGGTAGGACAACATCGCCCTAGTTCCACAGGCCAAACCTTCTGTTGCCACTACTCTCCAGGAGCATGTAGATGCCGCCAGTACGGCTATGTTAGTCGTTTTTTAATGTTGTGTATTTATGATTTTAAATTGTAAACCACTTCGGTGCTTATGTTTCTGTTGTGAGCCGCCTTGAGCCAGTTCACTGGAAAGGCGGGATAGAAATGCAAAAATAAATAAATAAATAAATAAATCCCTAGTGGAGACCAAGACCCAGCTCCTGGGTCCCTCAGACACCCAGGACTCAGACAGGCCATCTGCTGATACTATGGCTCATGAATAGGAGCAGGGCGTGGAGAATACTGAAGAGCCTGTCAGCAAAACCTGCCCTTCACCAAGGATCCCATGGGAACCCCCATGGCGCTGAAGCAGAGGAGATGGAGAGCCTGATTAGAGACTCAAATCTGATGGCAGAGTGCCCAGTTGGCTGTCTGGGACCACTCCTCCAGCCAGCTTGTGGTGACCAAGGTCCATCATGAGGTTGTACAGGATGCTGGACCAATCTCAGCTATAAGTTTCTACAGGATTTTGGCCTTGGTGACAGTTGTATGCACTCACCTCCATAAATAGCCTCAGTCCTGTCTGGGTGATTGTGGGATCAGCAGTTCCGCTAGAGTGGGCCAGTCCTGCCCTGGAAGAACTCTGACCAGATCGGAGAGCAATCAGGACAATCTTTGCATACATTGCAAAGTCCCTGGAAAGCTGTGGAAGTCTCCCAAATGAAGGCGGTGGGTACTGCCTCCCCACAGGGGTTGTGTGTGTGGTATGAATTATCTTGATCTTGGTGGCCAGTGACACATCTTTACAGTTAAGAATCTTTTCCAGTGCATTCACGGCTGCCCTTCCCAGTCTCACTCTCCTTCTGGTTTGTTGGTTGCAGTCCCCCTTTTGGTTGCTGATGGAGTCATGGAATTGAAAATCTTGAACAATTTCAGTTTCTTCATCATTAACCTTAAAAGTTGTGTAATTCCCCAGTAGTCATGTCTTTTGTCTTGATGTTCAGCTGTAATCCTGCTTTGGCGCTTTCTGCTGTAACCTTCGCCAGGAGTCGTTTTAAGTCTTGACTCCTTTCTGCCAGTCATTTCCATATCTCTAATTGTCAATGTTCCTTCCACCAGTTTTCACTCCATCTTTGTCTAAATCTAATCTAGCTTTCCTTATGATATGTTTTGCATATAGATTGAGAATTGAGGTTGCCAAGAACAAAATTATTTCCTGCCTCCATGAGTGATGGGGAGGAGGAATAGCCAAACATAGCAGGATGCCTTCTTCATCTTCAAGTAAAAGGAACCTGCATGGTGAATTCACTGTTCCGTGGTGACGGTGATCTGGGGAGGAACGTGTTTCATTATTTAAAATGCACGTGCCACGTGGAAGTTGCATCACGTTACAATGCAGTAGTACCGAATGTGCTCCCTGAGGCTCACTTCCGGTCAGTGTTCTTCCCCTAGCCCTTACCAAAGAAGTAGGTAACCCAGTTAAGATGGGAAGAGGTAGCCTTGAGAACTAGGACAATGTTTTGCAAACATATTATATGCTCAGTTTCAGCAGCCTCTTTGCTTCCTCTTCTTGTTTGCTTCTGATGAGTATCACCTTGTGAAAGGATGGTATCTTCTGGCTCTTCTGAGAAAGCATTTGAAAATACAAACCACACGTTGTGGCTTAAAGTTACCATGGCAACCCTCATGGAGTGTGCAGATGTGTGTTGCCCTTGATTTTACTTCTCAAAACAAATATGTGTTGAGAAGGAAGCACAGAATTTCATCACTCTTTCAACTGAGACACTGATTTATTTTTATATGAGGGAAAAAATATGTATTGCTTTTACTGCCTGGAGGTTTAACCTGTAGATATAGTTAGATCTAATGCACTATGGCAGATGGAGTCCCACTTTAGGTGAGCCCAAGACCTTTAAACAGAAATAATTTTTTTTCCTTTGAACTGTCTAGTGACACATTACCAACTGAATTTGAAAGCCCCATCAGTTTCAAAAACAGTTTTTCAGGGGATCTGATATATAAGATAAACCAGTCTTTTAAGCTCATGGAATTAGCTAGCAGTTTTTGAAAAACTCTTACATGATTACAGCACCTCTGTGTGTGTGGGTGTGTGGGCGTGTGTGTTTAGCAATAACTGTATAAACAACAGTCAGTACAAAGTTTGAGTTCAGTGGCATCTTTAAGACCATAATTCTGGGTATAATAAGCTTTCGTGTGCTTATACCCAGAATTAAACTTTTTTGGTCTTGAAGGTGCCAATGGACTCAAACTTTGTTCTGTTGCTTCAGACCTACATGGCCACCCCACCTGAATCTAGCAGTCAGAATATCTGTGATAAAGCTACATCTTCTCCAAAGGGGGCAGAGCCAATGTCCATTTCAGATTGCTGCAGGGTTACACTGGTCTTGGAAACTCAAAAATGACTGAAAGAGAGTATAGGAAACAGTTAAAAAGTTATGGGTGAAATCCTGCACTATTCCTCCCTTTGCTAACTACAGCTCTCCAGGGCACCACTGCCATTGGCTAGCACTGAAATCGGGTCTAGCCCAGAAGAGTAAATAAAAACCATAGCTGGTGTTTAAGAGTATTTTTCTTCTTTAGATTAGTACAAGTGGGGGCCAGCAAGAAGTTATAGGGGCGTCTCATTTTTGCCTTCCCCACTATTTCTGCTTTCCCTTTTCAGGCAGCCCCCATATCCTCTCTTCTTTTCCTGTTTCCTTCTCTTTTTCTCACCCAACAGTCAACCTACCTTCACCTCTCTACTGTCTTCAGCTTTCTCACTTCTCCCTAGGAAGACTCTTTTTGGGAAAACTCTATGCAGTGCTGGTCACTGGACTGGACCAGGCCCAGTTGTGCAACAGAGAACCTTCAGGAACCCTCCTCCTGGCAGCCCCCATATCCTCAACTTTCCCTGCTTCTTTCTTTCTCTCCTCCCTTCAGTTACTCACTTACTTCATTTATATGCCACATTTCTCTGCCATGGGGACCAGTGTTCCCTCTAAGATGAGTTAGTGTGAGCCGGCTCACAGTTTTTTAGCCTCCGGCTCAAACATTGTTGTCTTAGCTCAGGAAGGATGGCTTCAGAGCAAACTGCTTTATGCAGGAGCCAAATAGCTCGCTCACAACTTTAATGCCAGTAGCTCAGATAGTAGAATTTTTGCTCACAAGACTCCAGGGCTTAGAGGGAGCATTGATGGAGACCCAAAATTGCTTGTATCATTCTCCCCTCCTCCATTTGTCCTCACAGCAACCTTGTGAGGTAGTTTGGGTTGAGTGTGTGTGACTAGCCCAAGGTCACTCAGTGAGTTTCCACTGCAACCACTCCACTGTGCTGGCTTTCTCATGTTGCCTGGTGTTGAACAGTAGCAAGCAGCTGGGCCTGGATGAGTCAAGCAAATCATTTGGAGGTTCCGGCTGATCCTGGCCATGATGTGTCCTCCCTCAGAGGCTAAAACATATCTCCAAAGGGCTGTCCCCCCCCCCCCCACATTTTACTGACAGAAACAAAAGCTGACAATACTGTTGTGGTTGTTTAGGAAGTCCCACGATAGCCACTGAGATTTCCTTTCTTAAAGGTGCAGGCAATGTTTCTGTTATTTGGGGGATAACCCCCCAGTATTGTTAGTTTTTTTAAAATTTCAGATTTTTCTGTAAAACTGCGTCTTTTTTCAGTTGTGTAGAAAGACTGCTCTTTGTTCATGCCCCCAGTCTCTCAGTTTAGGTATCCACAGATGGAGCCATGTTGAGAATTCAGTATATCGCTTTTCTGTTTGAGAGATCTTTTCACATTGATTCTGGAGATTCTTAGAGTAGTGGGCTAGGATTCGGATGTCAGACTCCCCACTCAGCAGTGTAGCTTACTGAGTGACTCTGAGATGATGGGACACGATGAAACGCAAGAAGGCAGAAATATGCACATTGCTGTCAGCTCTTTAGAGGAGAAAGGGGGATGAATGTAAAATAATAATTCTGCATTTAAGAAAAGGATTCTAGGTTTGGCATCTGCAGTTAATACTATTGCTGATTACTTGCCAATCTGTAATATTTTTTCTTTGTCTATCACATTTAAATTATACTGCAGATATTTTCTGGAATAAGGTACTTCTCTGCCTTTTCGGGCCGTTCTTAATGTAATGAGCATTGGCAGATTAGTCACCAGACTTCTTTTTTACCCACTGTGAAACCGTAGAAGGAGATCATGAGGCATCGCTTTGAGGTGTCAGAGGTTTGTAGCCAACCCGCGCTTCCTATCCTAATGCCTTGCTGGCACCCAACAACAGGCTGAGCAGATGGCTGAAGTTTAAATAAATGTATTATTCTGACATAATTTTTCTAGGCATAATTTGTAGAGCATAGTCATTGTTGGGCAGTAATAGCAAGGTCTGAAAGTACAGCAGACCCTCGCCCTTTGCAAGGGATCTGTTCCCACAGTCACCACAAATGGCAAAATCCGTGAATACTGGGAGGCAAGAAGTCTGCTGCTTCCCAGGAGAAAAACAACCAAATTTCCTGCAAAAGTTTATGAAGGCAGTAGCCTTCCCCTTATCTTACCCCCACCCCCAGGAACTATAGTTCAGAGGTGCATTGAAGTTAAATGGTATGCTTTCTGTTGTGCTTAAAGTTACCAATCAAGATATGAGCCGAAGAGTTCCTAATGCACGTTACATTCAAATCTTGCCCTATAGCCCCTGCAAATAACTGGTTCTAAAACTACTAAGGCTTGAATCACAATAACCAGCAAAACTGCAAGAACATAGGGTTTAAATGTTCTCTGACAGCCCACACGGATATCTCTAAGTAATAAAATGTGTGGTCCATCCAGAGTTAAGCACTATTAACTCCTCTTGGTTGCAGTAGAAGAATTAGGTGCATGTTTAATTTTCTCCAGTTTACATTGGAGAAACTTAATGTTTCTTGACTTTAATTAGGGCACATATAATTTTTTTAAACTGAAGAAGGCTGTGGGTTGGATCCTTCCTAAAATGTCTGCCTGCATAAGGTGGGGGGAGGATTTTCACTGACTGCTCTCTCCCATGGCAGGCCTCCAGTTTTGCCCCCACCAAGCTACTTTCACATCCTCCAGGAGCAGCATTGAGGGGGGGGGTGCGCAGAAAGTGTAGGCAGTTGGCAATTGTAGCCTCCGACTGGTGTCACACAAGCGAGCCCGTTCTGAAGTCCTTTATGATGCCAAACTCTTAGCTGTCTGTTTAATGTTAAATTTGTGACTGCTGTTTTTAAAACACAGGCCTGCTTTGCCGAGGTGCCATCCACGATTGGCGCTTTGAAGTTCTTTTTGTAGTCTTAGCTTTTCTTGATTTTAAACTTAAAACATCTGAGAAAAACTAAGTGTAAAACAGTGTAAAACAGCAAAAAAAAGTTACTTTTGTTAGTATTTTGTTTTATTGTGCTATACATATATATATTTATACACTTTGAGTGGATATTCATAAGATTTTTACAGACATATCACCAACACTTCTTGTCTCAAGTGTTGAACCCTGGAAACAGCCAAAAGGCCTGGCAAAAAACCACAAAGTTCTTAAACTGAAAAGCTGCATAGAAGTTGGTTGATGCATTCACTCCTGTCCTTGTTCTAGTTTGAACTCAAACCGCTGTTCTGTATTAACACAAGGAGCAAGCCAGTGTGGAGAGGTCCCATAATTAAACATTCTAGCTAATTTTCATGTTTGTCTCCAAAAATACCATCGTTCCAAAGCTTGCACTATCCAAAACTTACTCTGTGCACTGCCCCACTCAGCATTTCTCCTGGGTTTTTATGATGGAAAGTTAAAAAGTAAAGGTAAAGGTTTCCCTTGCTTGAAAGCCAGTTGACTCCAACTCTAGAGGGGCGGTGCTCATCTCCATTTTTAAGCTGAAGGGACAGCGCTGTCCGAAGACTTCTCCATGGTCATGTGGCCGGCATGACTAAATGTGGAGGCACACGGAACGCTATTACCTTCCCACCAAAGCTGTACCTATTTATCTACTTACAGTTTCTTGCTTTCAAACTGCTAGGTTGGCAGGAGCTGGAGCCAGAGACGGGAGCTCACTCCGTCACGTGGCACTCGGGTCTCGAACTGCTGAGCTACCGACCTTCTGGTCTGCAGCTCAGCGTCTTAACCTCTGAGCCACCTTGTAAAAACAGGCACTACACTTTCTGCCATCTTATTTGTACAGAAAAAATATTCAGTAATAGCCTTCACCTCTGCCATTGTTTTGTCTCTTTCAGTTCTCCAATTGGAGGACTTTTAAAAAGTTTAGTTCAGTGTTTTAAAATCTTGTTTACCAATCCACATTTTGTTAAATACTCCCCCCCCCCCCATTTTTTATATTTTCTGACCTCACAGGAATTTCATAGGTTTGCTCTTTCTTTTTGATTCTGCAGAATCCCTCCCCTCCATGTCAACCAAGTGTTTGGCTTCTGTTCTGCCTCAGTTGGCTAGCCATATGGTTAGCATTTTTTTTAAAAGAAAGAAATCCTGCCCTGAGACATGTCATAGTCACCTGGTTCCAAAAAAGAAAATCACTTCACTACAAAAAAAAAAAGGTTAAAGTTCTAGGATTAGGTCACAAAGGAACAAAGAATTATAAAGAGTAAAGATGAAAGACTGCGAGCTGGTGCATTCAGACGTTGTCTGACAAGGGGCAAAATATGACGACATTTTATTCTTTAAGGAGCAAACAAATTGGAGAGGCTTGGGCTTAAACAGTGTGTGTTTTCTGCTGAATCACCTCGTTTGTGGAAGACTTCTCCTCAGTCATACCTGTTCCCAGCTCCTGGCCCCCTTCCTCTGGTTGCTCTGTCCAGCTGTTGCAGTCAGCTTATTGCCTCTATGAAACATATTCCTGGGGGACAGGGTATTGTATGAGTCACATGATTAATCATGTTGATGCCTACCAGGTGATTTATTCCTCATGCTATGACACTGAAGACTGGTTGGATATCACCAGCAGATTGGGCTAGCTTATATTGTGGGCCCAACGGCATGCCTTTTTAGACTTAGTTTGGCCCAAGGGCTGCCATGGATTTACAGTATAACAACAAAAAGGTACAATCCTAAAAGTATTTACTGGGGAATAGAGGCAGAAATGGCAACAAGACTGGCATGGAGTAAACAGCTTGAATGCTGCAGACCAATGGTTGAAAATTGTGTACAGCTGTGCACTAATTGTATACTCTATCCTGAAAACACACACGCTTTTCTAATTATGTGATTATTTTGTGTCATTGCCTACCTATCAACATGGAAGTATTGTACATGTTTCCTTCCAGATACTGCCTTTGTATCTATCGCTTGCTGTTGTGACAGCTGTGAAACATATATACTGGAGTACAGTCATTCAAAGGAAATCAGTTTGGTTTCTGTCTGTTTCTGTGTCAAGAGAATCAGTTCATATTGTGATTTATCCCTCTGGCTTGCATTTCTAATATCCAGAAATGGAAATGTACAGAAAAGGATGTTCAATAAGAATCTACGGTGAAAGCATCCTGTTTTCCTGTGAAGTATACAAATTAAAAACAACAACAAGGGATTTTATTTTTCTTGTCGCTGATGTGTGTGGTCCATGAACTGCTCCCCTGCTCTTGGGAGAGTCAGAATATTGGCTTTCTAAAGAAAGAGTAGTTCAAGCCTTTTGCTGTTGCAGCCTTTTTTCTTTTCTTTTAAAGTGTCTTGAGGTATGCATCAAATGTTCCTTTAAAGTCATCGTTTTCCATTTAGTTCTGTTGTAACAGTAGCCGTTTGCGCATCTCCAATGTCACGGGAACTTTCTTCAGGAGCTGTTCGAGCAACACTCGACAGTGATATGCTTCCCTGGCGTCTCAAGATTCTCATTATTGTACTTTTGTACCCTCTGCATGCAAAGAAATAGATTAAAGGATCCAAACAGCAATTTAAATTCATCAGGAACACAGTGTAGTGGAGGGTTTTCTGGAAGACTTTTTGAGTACTGCATTCAATAACACCCTCTCCAATCATAATCTTCATAATCATATGTTTAATAATGGCAACATGATACGGTGTGAGACAAACAATGAAGACTACGATGATAAAAATAATGATGTTAATGGCCTTTCTGTTAGTTCCCGATTTTTCAGCAAATGGATTTTTTTTGGCATTTTGATAGAGTTTATAACTAATTCTAGAATAACAGACTAGTATAATCCCAAGGGGAATTACATATCCAAGTGCACAGGCACCGAGAAGCAGCCAAGGGAGATTTGGTATTTTTTCAAAGTTTGGATATTCCATGCACGTGTTCCTTTTTCCTTCTTCTTGTGACAAGGTTTGTGTAAGCAGTGGGAGAGTCTGTGCTAAAACGAGAAACCACACTGAACAGCAAATGTATGTGGCGCATCTTACTGTTCTGATCCTGGTGCGCAGCGGGTGGACCACAGCAACAAACCTGTCAATGCTCAAGCACGTCATGAAGTTCACAGCGGCATAAATGTTGATATAAAAGACGAGCGCCGTGAGTTTGCAGAGCAGTTCTCCAAATGGCCAGTGGAAGCCCATTGCATAGTATGCGATTCTCGCAGGCAGAGCAGTAGTAAAAAGGATGTCTGAGACAACAAGATTTGTAGAGTAAAGAGTGGTAGAGTTGATCTTTTTCCTGTTTTTAATGACCACAGTGAGAGCAAGTACGTTTCCAAGTACTCCTATTATGAAAATTACGCTGTAGAATACAGGCAGTAAGATACGCGCTGAATCTTCATGCTCGTATAAATCACAAGTGGAGTTACTCGTTTGGTTTGTCGTAGAAGTGGCAATAATTGAGCCTTTTGCCATAACTGGTGTCTCCAGGAAGTTCAGCAGACCTAGCAAAAAAGAGCAGAAGAGATGGAACTGAGTGCAGAGAATCACTGTTTCTCTCTCCAACAGTCAGCATTGTGGAAAACTGAAACTTGACGGCAGTGAAATGATTTGTGAAGTTTTTTTCCCCACCCTTAAATCTAATTTAATTTAAAGATCTGGGAATCCCTGAGCTTGAGAACATAAATGTGAAATGAGGGAAAGCAACTTTAATATGAAAGAAGTGAGAGCAACTGGTTTCTTAAAATTAAAACTAGATTATTATGGTAACCCTGCATTTGAATGAGATCAACCCACAAACTGATGAAGGTATAAAGAGAGAAACCTCTTTCCTTGAAGTTAGAATATGAATCTGGACCTGTAGAAGCACCACAGACTTTTATCGGAAGTGTTTGTTGGGATGCACCAAAAAAAGAAGAAGAAGAAGAAAGGGAAGAGTTTTGAGACTAGTTTTGCATTGCTACTTATATTCTATAGCTACTTTTTCTCTTCCAGGACACATTGACTTGTTTTTTTATGCAGCCTTATAAATGTTATTGCTTTGAAATTAAGAGTAACATCTCATGTGACATTGATCATGGTCCCTTCACACACGACCATTGGAATACAATCAGTTGTGTTACTTGTGTGGAAGAAGTGAACAGAAGAGGGAGGGAACACTCTCAGAGCATGTCACTAAGCTAGCTAGACTTGATTGCAAAGAGTGTTATGATTTTAATAAGTGCAAAACTTTGTAAGAACGGTAATATAAAAGTGAATTTGTGTACACCTGAAGCCATGGGCGTGGACAGCACACCCATGCAGATGGATATATGTACAAATATATGTAGTGTCAGACTAGGGTCTGGGAGACACCGGTTCGAATCCCTACTCTGCCATGGAAGCTCATTGGGTGATCTTGGAGCACTCCATCTCTCTAAGCCTGACCTAGCTCACAGGGTTGTTGTAAAGATAAAATGGAGCAGGGGAGAAGAAGGTGGCAAGATGGCGACAGATAAACAATCACATCCAGCTGCACTGCAGTTCCAGTTTTTAAATTGAGTTTTAATGGATCAGGCTGTCTTCTGCACTGGACTATTTGGTTTGTTTGGGTAAACTGAACTATTCTTATCTATACTCATCAAACTGCTGGTTGGTCTGCTTAGGAATCTGGGCAAAACTTTGCACCTGTTGATACAAGAGATTGAGAACCTCCCCTTCCCAAAGAAACAGATAACAGAGTCCCAGCATGGAGAAGTAAAAATGACTGAGAAGATGTCCAGATCCGTACACTTCCATTGCAGTTGGCCAAGAATTTACATATTGATGAGAATGTTGTAAGCCACTTTGGGTCCCCACTGGGCAGAAAAAGTGGGGTATAAATGAAGTAAATAAACATAGACTACCCTCCTTCTACCCCTGTTGTGGGAGGCAGAATAGGCTTGTGAGACCCTGCCTGGTGCATAGTTGTATATATATAGCAGTTTGGTAGTGGTTAGGAGTGCGGACTCTAATCTGGGAGAACCAGGTTTGATTCCCCAATCCTCCACATGCAGCTGCTGGTGTGACCTTGGGTCAGTCACAAGTTCTCTCAGAGCTGTCCTGGAAAGAGCAGTCCTTGAGAGAGCTCTCTCAGCCCCACCTACCTCACAGGGTGTCTGTTGTGGGGAGAGGAGGGGAAGGAGATTGTAAACCACTCTGAGACTCCTTCGAGTAGTGAAGGGTGGGATATAAATCCAATCTCTTCTCTTCACGGTGCTGCATTACTTCCCAAATACTGCTAGAAACTGGCCCACTCATAGTGCTAGGTTGTCTTCCTTTGTTTAATTTGTTTTGTAAACTTTTTGTCCAGTCCAGCACTTCCCCCTCCCCATACACACACAATGTACAATTGTAGCTAGTTCTGCTGGCTAGTAGGAGCTCAAAAAATGGCTCAGCATTGGGGCTGTACTACTTCAGACATTCGGTGAAGGATTACATTTTTCAAAATCCCTGTACATTAAACATTCCCCATAAGTGAAAAGGTAGCATGGCATGTGAAGGAGTAGGCAGAACCTTTCTCCCTGCTGTGATATTTTTGTTAACCCACAGGGAGTTTTTACATGGGGGGGGGGGGGGGATTTTGCATTAAAACTATGACCCCCCCCCCCCGGGGAAGTCTGCAGTGGTGCTGCCCATTCTGCCAGCCCTTTTGGCTGCATTTATACACCAAGCCTAGGAATAGCTGAGAAGAGAAAGGCTTGGTTGTTGGAGATAGTGGTTTTAAAAGTTAAAAATACGTTTGGTTACAGTGGTCGAAGAAGTGGTTGCGTGCCTGCAGGACCTAAGCTTCCGTGCAATTTTTGTACTTTGCTGAACGTAGCATGTTGTATGGTTAGCAATCCAAATTGCATAACTCGCAGCGATATAGTATAGCTATCTTGTAGCATAGTTAATGTTAGTGGTTTGACTATCTTAACATGCTTTCTGCACTTTTGTAGCCATTTGTGATTATTAGGACTCCCTTTCTCTCTTTTTACATCTTGTGCAGAAGAACAAGTAACCCTTTTACCATCTTATAATGTTCAGGCTTATAATGTCTTAAATTAGTATAGGGCTTGAATTAAACAGTGTTAGCTGTATAAAAAGTGTTGAAACACTGCCTGTGTGAAAAGATGTGTTTGTAATATTAATTGTTTGGTGCTAAGAAAATGTAGTTGCTTGTCATCCTTGCTTTGCTTCCACTGGAGTGGAATTTGTGGTGCATTTTTATCAGCAAGAATAGCTCCTTTAGCATAAAAGAATATCTGCAGTAAAAATAGTAGCAAAAGGGACCTTCTTTTAAAAGAGAAGGAAGACAGATGTAGAGAAGAGGAAGGAAGAGGGATGTTGCTGGCCCAACTCGTAAGATTTTTGGTTTCAAGGGGTAGGGAACTTTTACTAAAAAGCATGAGCAGACAGCACTGCTCCTCCCAGCTCCTCAGATTTTTACTGTCTGCTTAGCATATGGTGATTGCGATCACATGCACAATTCACCCTGACATAGGTGCAAATGCCAGGTGGATTAAAAGAGTGTGATCAGATGACAGCATCTGAGAAGTGCCCCGCAGCCATCAGCAACCCATTTTACTACACCGCAGAAGTGGAGTTAAAAGACACCTCTGGAAGTCCTGTAGCAAACTGGTTGCTACGGGCCACAGATGGACTTTCCTGCGTCTGAGCAGGCTATCCCGACTCTGTGCCGGGTCCCCCCCCACTGCAGTATGAGCATTAGCGCACACTGTCGCACACTCTATAGGGAGATCTTAGGGCGGAGGTGCGATTCATCGTGGAAGCACATCGTGAACACACGGCAACCCCCCCCCCCGACTCACCTGCGGTTGCATCTGATCACGCAGTGGCGGGCTGTGCCCGCAGTTTCCAAAGTCCATGTGATCATGCAACTGCAGGTCAACTTCTGCCAGAGGAAATAGCCTCGCTTCCCCCCCCCCCCCCCCCGCTGTATCTCACGCATGTGACCGCCACTGGTTGTTGATTTCTAGTCATATTAACAGCATTGAGATTTATTGCAAAGAAACTACAGTTTGTTGCCCTTTTGGAAACATAATTGTTTTAATCCAGCTAGGGATCATGCCATCCTCCATTTGGAGCATGGAGATCTCCTGGAATTACAACTGATCTCCAGACAACAGAGAGAAAATGGCTGCTTTGGAAAGTGGGCTCAGTGGCATTGTCCCTGCTGAGGTCCCTCCCCTGTCCTCTCCTCCCCTCCCAAGTCCCACCGTCTGCAGGCTCCACCCCCAAATCTCCAGGAGTCCCAACCTGGAGGTGACAGCCCTAGGCCCTGTCACCCAGGAGCAGGCATCCACACATGGGTCCTTGGCTGTACATGCATGCTAGCAGGTGCTGCTCATGTGATTTCCAGTCCAGTCCCTGTTAAAGCAGACCTGGGTCTCATTAATGGCTGGATGGAAGATCTATGTAAGCTTGCCTTGCATCCATAAATGAAGAAAGGTAGAATACAAGTGGAATATAAATGTAACAAAGAATAACTTGGTTCCATTCTGTATTCTGCCAAATTCAAGGCAATGGAGTGGATCCAACCTTCCTTCCAGGATCCTTCCTTCATCCTATGGGGCTTTCCTCCAACTTAAGTGGCTCAGGGGAAAGGATTCAGACTTCTCAGAGGAGTGGTAGGATAGGGCTAGGATCCACCCTAGTAATGGGCTATTTTTTTTCTAGTTTAATAAAAATTAGTCAACGATAAACAAAAAAAACCCTTAGTAAAGGCATGTACTTCTGTTTTAATTTCTCAAGTGCAGATAGTAAGCTGATCTACTTAGTAAAGGAGAGGAAATTCAGGAAGAGGGTGAACACATTAAACTGTTCATACACAATGTCTGTATGCAGCATGATGTGGAATAATCTGTATCCACAAAAAATACGAGGTTGGATTTACACACAGTACATAGGTTTAAAGCACTTCCACCTGCACAACTGGGGAGGAGGGTGGTATGTCTGGTTGAAATCTTTGACCCTCAGGAGCAATTTTTCATGATTCACTGGGAGTGCAGCAAGAAGAGGGAGATGGGAAAGATCCATTCTTCAAATGGAGTTCTGCTGTGGGTTGGATCCTGCCTGCTTCACTTAGTCTTGTCCAGACTCCTCTTTACATCAGCCCCCATCCCACAGAATAGAATCACAGAATCATAGAGTTGGAAGGGACCTCCATGGTCATCTAGTCCAACCCCCCATAGGCGTCAACTACGGGGGGGCTCGAGCCTCCCCTGAAATTTCCTGCCTCTCTCTTTCTCCCCCCCGCCTGGCTGCCTCCATCCCTCCCTCCGTCCGTCTGTCCAGGGGCCAGCTAAGCAAATGCCCAGCTGGCCCCTGGACGGAGGGAGGGATGGAAGCAGGAGTGGCCAGGCGGGGGGGAAAGGCAGCGGCGGGGACATGGCAGCGGGGCAGCGGTGGAGAGAGGCAGTGGCGGCAGGGACAGGCAAGAGCCCCCGCGCACACAAGAGCCGCTGCCGCCACAGCCACCGCCGCCCCTCTCTCTCTCCCCCCCCTGGCCTGGCTGCCTCCGTCCCTCCCTCCCTCTGTCTGTCCAGGGGCCAGCTAAGCAAATGCCCAGCTGACCCCTGGACGGATGGAGGGAGGGATGGAAGCAGGAGTGGCCAGGCGGGGGGGAGGCAGTGGCAGCAGGGATAAGATCCCAGCATGCGCGCATGCACGCAAGAGCCCCCGCCCCCCCTGGGAATTTAAAAACTCAACGCCCCTGCAACCCCTCACAATGCAGGAAATTCACAAATACCTCCCCCCCAAGTGACCACTGTTCTACACCCAGAAGATGACGAAAAACCTCCTGGATCTCCAGCCAAACTGGAGATCAACAACAGCCCCCATCCCACATGGCTTTTGTAAATGCAAGTCCTATGATTCCCAGCAGAGTACTTTTGGGTAATCAAAACGAACTCCTTGTGCCTTGTACAATTCTCTGAATCCTGACCATGACCTTTGCTGCTGTGGTGTGTGGTAATCCCCATCTCTTCAGAGTTCCCCTCCTCTTCCTTTGAAAAACCAGGGGGAGTTTGATTGGAGACCTTGTGTGCTGCTGCTGCTCCCCCAAGGATTCTTGGGTAGTATCAGGAGGGTCACACACAGGTAGACAGATGTGACTGTAATGTGCCGTGCAAGGCACTGAATGACTTTGTTTCTTGCTTCATAAAATACACTGATGATCATATGGTCTTTTTTTTGGTTTTTATCTTGAACAGTCCAAAGTGGCACCCCTTTCTACTTTGCTGCGCAAACGTTTTTAAATTGGTGAGATTGCTTGTGAAAAGTCAGAAAACCCTTTATCATTTGTTGACTTCAGCTGAAAGGAAGCCACACTGGAGGAAACATTTAAAACTCCAGTGAGAAGAACTCTGATAATTGTTTGGGGAAAAAAAACTTAGGGAAGGCAGCGTGGTATAGCCTGATCTCGTCAGATCTCGAAAGCTAAGCAGGGTCAGTACTTGGAAGGGAGACCCTCCAGGGTGGACTCGGCAAAGGAAGGGGGGGGGGTCTCCATAAGTCAGCCTTGTTGGGGTCTCCATAAGTTGGCTGTGACTTGACAGCATTTTACACATACAACATTTATGGTAACTGAGCACCTTTTGTACTAATGTAGTTTTAAAAGTACACTTATGATCTGCTCCTGTGGCGCTGTTATTGCTTAAAAGATGAACAACTGTAACGCCAAACGTAAATGTCAGACAAAGTCCACAAATGCTGTTTTTGGCTGCCAAAAACGCTTTTGGTGCAGTCTTTACTATGTGGAAATCATTTGCAACTTCAGAAGACCCCAATTTACATTTGTCAGGAAAGATTTAATTGTCATGATTTGGATGGGGTAAGTCTTGTTGCCGGGAAGATAACATGGTTGTAATAACCGACACTGCTGTCCGCAGTTCCTTGTTGCCTCACTGACAGTGTTGTAAGACTGCCTCTCCCTTGGTTTAAATGTAAATAACAGCATATCCTACAAATGCGTTAAAGTCACTAACGCGGCAGTCTTAAGAACACTTCCCTGGAAGCAAATTCCATTGAATAAGGTGGGACTTCCTTCTGAATCCTACTTAAGATTGTTCCCTGTGGCTGCAGTTCTTTGCTGACTTGTTTGCAGATAAATCACATTGATGTCTGTGTGGCTTTATTTCTGAATAAATGTGCATAGGCTTTCACTGTAACACTGCAGTCGGAACTCACTGGGGAGTCAACCACATTCAGCTCAGTAGAGTTTTAGTAGGTATGCAGTGATTGGGTTGTACTCATAAGAACAGCGAGAGGGCTCTCTAAAGCAGTGAAATCTTTGTTATGATGGAAACTCAACAAGCATAGGTGCAGTAGTGCTGGGAATAAAAAGCCTAGTGAAAAGGTTTTCAAGATAAAATATTTGTCAGAGGGCAGTCTTTAAACACAAGGAGCTTAGCGGTATGTCTTTTTCTGTAAGCACCCTTTACTAACATTTGTCCTGAAACATCTTAATTTTTTGCTGCTGTTTCAATATAGGTATTTTCAGAAAGTATAAGACCACTAAAAAGCTCCTTATTGGCTTAGCCAGGTACCATATTTTATTAAAGAAGTTGTGCAGACTTCAATACTACAAAGTTTTTTGTCAGAAGAATGAAGTACTTACTCAAATTAACAGCACCATTCACTTGTTTTTGTATTTTTCAGCAGCTAGTATATTAACAAAAAATGGTTTTGTCACTGAAAGACAAGCTAATAGACAAGTGGCTAATCCTGATATTTAAGACTTGTTCTGGCTACAGAGTAGTACCATATATTCCCCACCCCCCCCCGGCTGTTTCTTCTCTCCTTTGTCCAAAAGAGTGCCCCTTCACAGCCACCTTAGAAAATTGGACTCCCTCCCTGCAGTGCAACAGTATTGATATACCCTGCTTTAAAAGAATTTTTAAAAGAAAGGAAGAAAAGAAAGCATTCTCTACTTACGTTATCAGTGGTATAGTAAATCCTCTGTGCTGTGTATGTGAATGCCATACATTACATATGTGACAGTTTCCCCTTTGCACATTGTTTTCAAGAGTGATTATGACAGACTGCCCTTTTATGGAGTTGATGGCATTTCCCCTCCCTCTAGCTGAACCCTACCTAAAATTTTTATGGGAAGTGAGAATGTCTATTTAGCTCACATTTGTTTTTCGTGCTTCTTTTTTTTTTTTTTTGAAAGAAGGGGCAAGTCCTGCTGCTCATCAAAAATGTATCTGTGGCTTTCACAAATCAGAGCTCCTTAAGAATTACAGAACTTTGACAGAACTTCCAGATGCAGTTTATCATTAGAGTGAACCTGAAAGTCTTAGTATTTTACCAAAGCTTGAGTCTACGTGGATCTGCTGTTCTTATCCTATTTATGAGCTGGGACAGGTGAAGTAAGTAGTGCCTTAGGCTGCCACAAGTACTGCAAGATCCTGTCCCATGGAAGAAAGGCAGAACTGTCCTGCTTTGCTCCTCCAAGGAAATCGTCCATTGTAGAGCTGCATGTATACAATAGATGGTTCTGTGAGTTGATGTTGAGACAGCAAAAGCTGCATAGCTTTGCAGAGGAAGACCCTTTGCCCAGTTCTGGAACACAGTGCGTAAGGCTGATTTCTGCGGCTTAATTAGTAATGCTGCTGCCTTGGTTTGGCTCTCATTGTTCTGTCGTTCAATGTGTCTCATTGTTTATTTCCTTGCCACTCTGGTGACATCTAGCTGGAGAAATGACATTAGTGAGGTGAATTAGCACTTTCACAATGAGGTTTTTTCTGGGCACTGCCCTAGGGAGGAACCATGTTCAGTCCGCTAAGTGGCTAGTCCCATTGACACACTTCTGGAGTGGTGTGAGATTGCATGCTGTTGTGATGACGAATCCGGCCTTGATTGACTTTTGAACCATGTTCCAAAATGAAAGAAACGGCTTCAAATACAAATGCACTTCTAATAATAATATTGTAGTCACATTGTAAAGGGTTTAAAGTAACAGATCGTCAAAATAAAATTTCTGTGATACGTGTTTTTTTAAAAAAATTAGCGGGGCGGTTCTTTGTTTCTGTAAGTGTGTAAGTAGTGTAGCTGTTCCAGAAATATAATCTCCCCTTGATATATCTGTAAAGTCTCCATCTCCACCTCCATAAATCTCTCCAGTTCAAATAAAAAAGAGAGAATCCACCAGTTTGGGCCCTGTATCTGAAGGATCACCTACTTTGCAGTGGAGCTCATCAAAGGTCCTACTCTGTGTGCCCCCTCTGATGGTGGCATAATTGGCCTTCTCTGTTGTGGTGCCGTGATGATTGAACTCCTTCCCTGTGTAGGTTGCCTGGTGCAAAATTTGCAGTCCTTCAGCTGCCGTTTCTATTAGCATTTGGGTAATTTTCTTTCTGTGGACATGTTAACAAAATATTTTGCAGCATAGCGTAGTGACTAGAGTGTCTGACTAGGACCTGGGAGACCCAGGTTTGAATCCCATGGAAGCTTGCTGGGTGACCTCGGGCCAGTCACACACTCTTAGCCTAACCTACCTCACAGGGTTGCTGTGAGGATAAAATGAAGGAGAGGAGAATGATGTAAGCTGTTTTGGGTCCCCACTGGAGAGAAAGGTTGGATATAAATGAAGTAAATAAATTAATATATTATGTAGAGCACAAGGTTCAAACACTTTGAATTTAAACCCCCCCCCCTGCATATGACTAATTAGAGAAGAAAGTCAGACAAAAGGCAAGAGTCTGAGGACATCTGAGATTTATCTATCATTTAGACCTAGAAACCAGATTCTGTGGAATAGCGAGGTAGGGATAGTGGTGACATGGTTGTCTGTTTAAAGGAGTTAAAATACTGGTATCTTAAGAGATGCATGGGATTCTCTGGGAAGAGTGGAGAAATTAAAGGTGCAGTCCCAAGAACACTTTCCAGGGAGTAAACCCTGTTGAAAAAACTTAGTAGTAATTCTAAGTAGACTTGCTTAGGATTGCTCTCTGTGGTCTTTTTATTTCTGAGGGACTGTCCTGATATATTCTGTACTGCCTGGATTTTCTTTTTAGGGTCAGAAACTCCCACAGAAAAAATGTCTGAGGTTTTTTTTTAAGGTCACCATGTCCACGATGACGTAGATGTAACCTAAAAAGCAGTGTACACTGGAGGGTCATTCTAGAGGAAATTACCTTGGGTATCATTATCTGCAAGTTTTAGTTCCCCAGATCATTTCAGGAATTTGGTGTGGGGGGATTTTGCATGAGTGAATTCCACAACGTCAACAAGAATCATAATCCATGAGTTGTAAATCTAATTTAGAGTTAAGTAAGATTTATTCAAACAGTTACTGACAGGTGCCTGCGCAACGTGTTTTTTAAACTGGCTCTTAAGAGCTCAGCATTTTACACCACTGCATTTGGGATAAAAGTGTTTTATTAAAAACCATAGACAAATATTACATGTTAGCATGGATGTGAACAAGTATTTAGCATGACAGCATCTACCGTTTATGATATGTGTGGTGTTTTTCTCTGTATATATGAACATTATGTATATAAGAGCCTAAATTTAAGAGTGCCTGTTTCAAGTCAGTTTTGGTAATTCCCAGGGGGTTCTTTGGGGCCAAAGTGAGGTGGAGCGCTGCTCCGCCAGCTCAGGAGGGGCAGTAGGGCAGCCACGGGCCGAATCAGATTCTCTGATCTGATTTGGCCTGCCGCCGAATTGCTGCCGAAATTCGGTGGTAACTTTAAAAGCAGCTGTAGGGGAGGGGGTTTGAGGGAGAGGCTCCAAACTTGCAGGGTAGCTTCTGGGACCTCTCCTTGAAATACCCACCAAGTTTCAAGAAGTTTGGACCAGGAGGCCCAATTCTACGGACCTCCAAACGGGTTGCCCCCATTCCCTCCATTGTTCTCTATGGTGGGAAAAAAGTAATGTTTTTTCCCACCATAGAGAACAATGAAGGGGATGGGGCAACCTGTTTGGGGGCCCATAGAATTGGGCCCCGTGGTCCAATCTTCTTGGAACTTGGTGGGTATTTCAAGGAGAGGCCCCAGCAGCTACCCTGCAAGTTTGGAGCCTCTCCCTCACACCCCCTTTCCTCCAGCCCCTCATATACCCTATGAGTTTTTGCCATTGATTTCAATGGCCCATAGGGTATAATGGGGCTGAAACTGACATTCCCTTTCTGACACACTTCTGGTGATGTTAGGGGATGTGGCATATGCTAATGAGTTATGCTAATGAGTTATGCTAATGAGCTCCTGCACCTCTTTTTCTACTAAAGGACCCCTGGTAATTCCAGTGAAAAATGTGCTAGGGAGCATCATGCATACAAAAAGCTGTCAATTTAGATAAATGTGATGAAAAAATGCATATGAAACTGCTTTTAGAGCCAAAATACACTTGTGTGTGTGGATGTTAAGTCCTGTCAAGTTGCTTCTAACTGATGGTGTTAACAGCCTTGCTCAGGTCTTGCAAACTGAAGTCATTCCATCTCATGCTGGGTCTTCCTCTTTTCCTACCACCTTCAACTTTTCCTGGCATTATTGCCTTTTCCAGTGACTCTTGTCTTCTTCTCATAATGTGTCCAAAGCACAATAGCCTCAGTTTAGTCATTTTAGCTTCTAGGGAGAGTTGAGGCTTGACTTGATCTGGAACCTGCTTATTTGTCTTTTTGTCAGTCCACAGTATCCATAAAACTCTCCTTTCAAATGAATCAACTTTCTTCCTGTCATTTTTCTTAAAATACAATCTGCAGTCTTCATCTCCATTGTGTGTGTCTTACTGGACTCTACATTAGATGCTGATTCCCATAGCCTTTTTTCCTGGTATGTCAGTTTTTAAATCCCTGGGGAGATTTGTACAGGAAGGAGCATTCAACATTTCAACTTCCCCATGCAGTTTGAAATACTACAGCCTCATGTGCAGATACATTATGTGAGCCTGTTGATCATGAAGAAGATGCCAGTTCCAGTGGTCTCATGGAAATAATTATAAGGAGAATTGGAATGATGACTTTCCCTGCTCTACCTTTGATCCCTTTCTATCACTGTAAAATGGTACTGATGCAACACAATGAGGCAGTATAGCATTAAAAGTTGTAGAAGGAGTCATATTGGGGGGGGGGGGGTCCTGCAAGTCTAAAATGGGCACAGAAGCCTTCCTTTTGGTGTACTGTTTTTAATGGCATTTTAAAATGGTATAAGTGTACTCACCCACCTCAGAATCATAGAATCATGGAGTTGGAAGGGACCTCCAGGGTCATCTAGTCCACCCCCTGCACAATGTAGGAAATTCACAAATACCTCCCCCCCCCATGCCCCCAGTGACTGGTGTTCCATGCCCAGAAGATAACAAAAAACCTTCAGGATTTCCAGCCAAATTGGTCTGGAGAAAAATTGCTTCCTGACCTCAATGTGGCGATCGGCATTTCCCTGGGCGTGTAAGAAAGGGCCACAAGAACTAAGCACTGAGGCAACCCTTTCCTGCCATCTGATCATAAATACTGCTCCCCCACAATATAGAAAACATAAACACAAACATCATGGAAATTAAAAAAAAAATTAAGCCAAAAATGAAATTGTAAAGCAACTAAGAGGAGTCTGAGCTACCTGGTATGTTTTACAAGTGTGTGATGTGAATGCTTGTTAGAAATTGTGAGTCAGTGAGATGATCACCTTGCTCTTAGAGAGCAAGTCTGGCCATATGAGTTTACAGTGATGACCTGGAAAAGTTAAGAAAAACAGATATGCATGAGACCTTCAGAAGTGTGATGGAGTGATCCCACTCTTATTCTGACAGTTCTCCTGTTCTTGCAGAGTATGGGGGTCTCGGGGGCTGGAGAACATCCACTAATTAGAAGAGGCCTGTTTCTCAGGTGATGAACTGATATCCTCCAGTGGAGAGGATTTGCCTCTGGTAGTGGGAGGAGCAGCAGGGATGAGCTGTCCTGGCAATGGAGATTTTGCTAATTAAGAACAGAGATTGTGTTGAGCACAATTTGCCTGCCTGTTGCCAAGCTTGTGTTATGTTGTGTGCTGTCTAGGTAGACTGGTAGTTATTGTGGAGGAGGAGTCAGTGCTCGTGGCTTATTTATTTAATTTATTTACAAAACGTACATCCCACCTTTCTGCACTTACAAAGCCCGTCAATTTAAACAATTTAAATGTAACAATTTAAAATATACACGATAAAACATCTTCTAAAACCAGTAATATAATCCCCGCAACTTTAAAAGGTAAAATACATATAAAACGTAAAACATTGGGTAGGAAGGAGGGATCATAAAGGGAATGCCAAGCAAAACAAAGAAAGTCTTCACCCACTGGCAGAAGATGGCAACAGAAGGGAACAGAAGAATCTCTCTTGGAAGGCAGTTCCGGAACTTTGGTGGCACGACTGAGAAGGCCCTCTCCCAGGTTGCTGCGCATCAAATCTCAGAAGGCGGGGGTGGGTGGGGGGAGGCCTGAAAAGCAGGACCTTCAAGGATAATTGTAATGGGTGGGCAGGTTCATAAGGGATTATGCAGTCTTCAGGGGAGGGGGGTTGGTCCCAAACCATATAGGGCTTTGAAGGTCAAAACCAGCACCTTGAATTGTGCCCAGAAACAAATCGAAAGTGGGTGTAGGTGGGCCTAGGCTGGAGTGATATGGCCCTTACAGCCCACTCCCGTCAATATCCTGTCTGCAGCATTCTTTACCAATTGAATTTTCTGAACACTTTTCAAGGGCAGCCCCACATAGAGCACTTTGTGGTAATCTAATCTGGATGTAACCAGGGCATGTACCACAGTGGCCGGAACCTCTCTGTCCAGGAAAGGCTGCAGCTGGCCAACCTGCCAAAGCTAGTCAGAGATACTCTTGGCTACAGCTGTCACCTGCTTATCTAGTAATAGGCCTGAGTCCAGGAGCACCCCAGGACTACAGACCTGTTCCTTCAAGGGGAATGCAACCCCACCCAGAACAGGTGACTCCTTAAATCCAGGGTAGACCTTCCGCTCACCAGTAGCACTTCTGTCTTGTCATTATTAAGCTTCAGTTTATTAGCTGGCATCCACTCCAAAACTGCCTTCAGGCACTGGTTCAGGGTTTCTGCAGGCTCCTTGAGATTAGCTGGAAGTGCAAGATAGAACTGCCATCCACATATTGGTGACAACCCAGCCCATATTTCTGGATGACCCCACCCAGTGGTTTCATGTAGATGTTAAAGAGCATAGGGGACAAGATAGAACCTTATGGAACCCCAAAGGCCAAAAGGCTGGACAGCAATCTCCCAGCACCACCTTCTGAAACTTACCCTTCAGATAGGACCGGAACCATCACTTAACGGTACCTCCCAATCCCAGTGCAGATCGGCAGTCCAGAAGAATTCCTTGATTGATAATATCAAAAACCACTGAGAGGTCCAGGAGAACCAACCGAGTCACACTCCCTCTGTCCATATCCTGATGCACGCCATTGACCAGATGACGAAGCCTGTTTCAGTCCCATAACCAGGCCTGAAATCAGATTGAAAAGGACCTAAGCAATTTGCCTCATCCGGAAATGCTTGGAGTTGTCCAGCCACCATCCAATCAATCACCTTGCTCAAGAATGGAACATTTGAGACTGGTTGATGATTATTGATATCTCCTGGGTAGGCTTCTTTAGAAGTGGATGCACCACAGCCTGTTGCAAGGCTGGGGTGACCACCCCTCTCTTAACGAAGCATTAGTTACTTCTCAAACCCCGTCTTCCAACCCCCCCCCTCGAAGATTTAAATAACCAGGAAGGGCAAGAGTCATACAAGCAAGTGGTAAACCTCAATCTTCCAAGGATCCTGTCCACATCCTTATACTGAATAAACTGAAAGGTATCCCGCCTGATTGGACAAGTTGGCACCCTGACACCATCTGGCCCTGTCACTGCTAATGCAGAGTTCAAGTTGGAATGGATGCAAGAGATTTTATCAGCAAAGTGCTTAGCAAAATGGTCATAGCAGGCCACCAAGCAGGCCACCTTCCCCTGAAGACCAGATCTCAACAGGCCCCTGACCATCCAGAACAGCTCCTCTGGGCTACACTGTGCAGGTGCAATGGTGGTGGGAAAGTGTTGTATCTTTGCCGCCAACACTGCCACAGAGTATGTTTCAAAATGAGCTCTGTCTCCCTTTTCTTTGCATCGCCTGTAGCCCCTCACTAGACCAAGAGGCTACCTGGGCTCTAACACTTGACAGAGGGTGCCTATTCATGTCTGCAATAGCCGTTTGGGAACTGCAGGCCAGAAATCCTAGAAGCCAAATGTATGTTATGAGGTAAGATTTTGATGTGCCTGATTGGCATAGGTAGCTTTGGACTTTTGAACCTACCAGGTAGCATTTTCAGATTCTGCCAGTAAACATATGTGGGGCTAGTTAGATGGACAGAGCTGTGGCTTCTCATTGCATATAGTAATGACACAAGGAAAGATCTTGATTTGAAGAGCTGGGGGAACATTTTGGCTATGTACAAAAGAGACTACTGTGCCCAGGTCTAGGCCCTTTGCTGTCTATCTAGCGCATTTTCATCCAAGCAGTTCAGGACAGCATACATGGTTCTTTCATCCTCATTTAGTCCTCGCAACAACTTTGCAAAGTCGCTGATGTTGGGAGACAGGGACAATCAAAAGTAATGTTATAGAGTGGGAAAAGGTTAAAAAAAATGGTGACCAAGATGACTGTCAGTGCAGCACTTTTTCCAGAAGGAAAGGCAAATGTGTTGTGGTTGTTTTTTAGATGTAGAAGCATATAGAATGTATTCATAATTCAGGGAAAATGGCAGAGGAAAATTCTGCACGTCATAATAGTGCCACCTAATTAAATTGAGTGGCAATAGAATCACAGCAGAGGGAAGAGAATAATTAACATGCACAGTTTGCTTTGACAAGCTGTCAAAGGAGGTTAAGTCTGCCAACATCTGTTAGAAACCTCTATGTTAATATGAAGCAACTTACCAATGAATACTGGCGACTGGGCTGTAAACATTGGGGGAGGGCTTTCATTACTTATGGGTTTCCTGGAAGCCTCCCTGTCCACTGGTTAAAAGAGCATGTTGCGCTAGATGGACCTCACCCGGGAGGGCTCTTTGCAGGTTCCTTTTTGTTGCCTTTGTAGACCAAGCCTAACTCCCTTCCCTAGGCAGAATAACAGAGTATCACACATAAGGACAAGTTATTTTCCATCTAGCGGCTTTGTTACAGTCCTCCATACCTCCAATAAACACATTACTTAACAAGAAATAGGCATTGCTAAATCCTGAAAGCTCAGAGAATGTTGTCAACACTGACTCAGTTTAAGGAGATGGTTAGAGTGCTCTTTGAGAATTCTGCATAGCATACACGATGAAACTTGATTATGCAAGGCTTTAATATGTGGAACCATGAGGAAGATGTTCTGAGCATTTTCCTTATGAGATGATGGCACTACTGAAACACTTGCTGTCAGTTATTGAAAAACGAAAATGGTGAACCACTTGGAGAAACAGGCTTTGTGTGCTGCGCCTATTTTCTGGGATCAGTTGTAACGTTCACCACGTATACCACCTGGGCTGTGTCTACATGTCTATGGAATGGGGAAGGGAAATCTCTTTTCCCCATCCTCCAGCCAGCTATCTTACACTGGATGGGTTGTGCACCAAGTGAGGGCTGAGAGTAGTTCTCCAGATTTTGTCCCTATTTTTCTTTGCCTGGCAAATACAAATTTCATAGGTATGTCAAGTGAAGTAGGAAGCAGTCAAGGGCCCTCTAGGTTCTCCACATGATGCGCCTGTTTCAAGCATATTTCTAATGTTAATTTGAAAACAGAAGCCTCTTATGAGTCCTGAAATTCTGAAGTAAGTACCATGGCACTGTGTTTAATGTTTTTAACAATCATAAGAAACGTTGCATTGTTCAGAATTCATTTATCTGTAGAGAAAGAGAGAGGTCTTTCACAATAATTCTATTGACATCACTTTTTATTGTGTTTTCTTTCTCAACAGCTTGGGCCCTATATTTGCTCTTTTTATACCATTTTATTGCTCCATTCCAAGAGTTCAAGTGACACAAATTCTAGGCCAGTTTTCCATCACAAACAAGACACTGGTCTATATATTGGGTTTGCAGGTACAGTATGTTTGGAGGGGGGGGGGTTGGATTTTCATTAGTTAACACTGCTGCTGCACCTTGCATTTGTGTACACCGTTTTGAATAACTTCAGTATGTTAAATATTCTCTATCCAGATAAAATGTAGGACAGATATTTGAAGTGGGAAGTTTCAGTGAAGGCTGTAGTGTGTTCTGCGGTAGGACAAATCCAAGATGGACACTAATTCTGCAAACAGAGTTCCCTACAGTCATCCAGAACTGTTTGTGTCCCCACTATGTTGCAAGCTGTGGAAGAAGGCACTCAGTAAGTGCCCATAATGTATTGCCTTTCCATGGTTTGCAGTGGGAAAGTCTGCTTTCTTCGTGTCTGTAGTAGTTCACTGAGTGGAAATTTTTTTGATTTGGGTGAGATGATCCTCTCTGTAGTTTAAAGATAAAGAACTGTTTTTAAATAAATCACACGACAGAACTGGAGCCTGCCAATGATTTCCTAATGCAGCTGTTGTGGTTTGAGACTGGGACCTAGAGTAAGGTTATCTGGTTTGTCAAGACCTAGTATAATTACTAGAAGCCTGATCATCTCTGTGTCTTTTCATAGTCAACAGAACATGCTTACTGGATTCCAGCTTCCAGCTAATTTTGGGAGGACCTTGGGTTAGGAAGCTCACCTTCCAGTTCTGGAAGGGTGGCCACCCCTGGTCCTGACAGAGCGATTATTTTCAGCCAGAGGAAATAATGTACATATTCTGTAAAGTCTATTGTTTTCCATTCACTGCTTTCCTTATAATACTCTGGTGATAATTACTAGCTGGTGTTGCTAGATATTTATCTTTAGGTAGTTTGACTCTTACTTTCCTCTCCCCTCTTATCATGGCAAGCTGATAAGAGTGCCGTTAGTGCTTCATTTTAAGCATGTGCCTGTCTGTCGGCAGCAGATACCTAGCCAGATCATGTGATTTGCAATTTGAAAGTGTTTTTCATTTGCTGGGGAAGAAACTGACCTACATAGTGCACATATTCATATTGTGTGCCGGGATTCAGTTAGCAAATGTCACTGATTGCCTGGTAGAAAATGTTACTGAGCCTGGAAATGGTTATCCAGTAAAAGTTCTAGAAAGACTGAATCTTTCTGGAACTTTTATTGGAAAACATTTTCAGGTTTAATACTAGTGTGCAAAAGTATAAGAAGTTCATTCTATGTATGCTTTTCTGTTCACAAGCCTGAAAAAAACATCATCGAAAATTGGTAGCGCAGTGTCTAAAGCATGTTCACTGGGGGATTTTTGGAATGAATATGCCAGTTTCAGACTATTACTCATGCCTGTCTCCTTGCCATGCTTAAGATAATTTTTTTTGGCTCTTAATGCTGCCCTCCTTAGCTTAAGTATCCCATCATGTTTCATCTTTCTGCAGCTTCACATATATTTTCCTGCACTTCTTTCTTTTAAAAGGTCTTACCCATTTTTAAAGAACGGAGACTTTTATATATCTTTGCATTTGTTTTGTTAAACTAGTTTCTGAATAGAGTGTCTTTGTGAGTCGCCCCTTGGCTGCTTCAGATCTTTACCCATTTCATGTAAAATACCTGTCCTTGGGTAGTTAGCTAGCTAGCTAATGAAGTTATAGCATTACTGCTTACTAGTGGAAGATGTCTCCTTTTCTTGAAGTGCTGTCTGGATGACATATTGCATCAAATGTATTGCACTGTACAGCACAGCAATAAAATATTCTCAAGTTAGGATATACCCCCTCTGTATAGTGCCTGTCCCCAGACTCCTGTAATTTATTTTGTAAATCTTGTTGTCAATTCAGGATCTTTTGCATGAGTGCACTTTGGATTTGCTATTTATTTTGTATCTGTTTGCTCAGGTGTTTTTTTTTTCTTGCAGATCTACCAAATTTTTAATGATATCTATTATTTACTTTACCCGATTTCTAAACTGCTTTTCAGCTATTGCCTCCAAAAGTGGTATGAATGATAATTTTAAAAACACATTTAAATCACAAAATTAACATAAACAAGCAGCGGCCAACACAGCAGGCTGGAGCCTGATGATCGTGTCTCTTAATGGAAGGCATTTCTGGGAGCATTTCTTGCTCCCTCCTCTCACTGTGGCCCACCAATTTCCCCATGACAGGGACCTTCCCCAGCACAATATGAGGGACAAGTTGGAAGTCTGCAGAAGAAGGGAGGAACTGGCAAAAATCTCTTCCCCCCCCCCCCCCCATCAATAGAAAATTTGATCAAGATTTTAACCCAGTCAACCAACTAAAAGCCGTCTAAGATGATCTAACTTCCAAAAGGAGAATAGACAAGGGTTGTGATCACACGCACAATTCGCCATGACATAGGTGCAAATGCCAGGCAGATTAAAGGAGCGCAATCAGACGCCAACATTTGGGAAGCGCCCTGCAGCCGTCGGCAACCCGTTTTGCTCCGCTGCACAAGTGGAGTAAAAAAACACCTCGGAAAGTCCTGTAGCAAACGGGTTGCTATGGGCCACAGGTGGACTTTCCTGTGTCTGATTGCCCCCAGTACGCTCCCATGGCATCGGGATAGTCTGATCAGGCTATCCCGACTCCGTGCCATTGTCCCCCCACCCCACCCCAGTCGCAGTATGCACATCAGCGCACACCCCTGCACATTCCATAGGGAGACCTCAGTGCAGAAGTGCAATTTATCGATTCCTTGTGTAAGTGCATCGGGAACAAACGGTGAACATCCCCCCTGACTCACCTGTGGTTGCGTCTCATCACGCAGTGGCGGGCTGTGCCCCCATCTACAAAAGTCCGTGTGATCGCGCAACTGCGGGTCAACTTATGCCGGAGGAAATAGCCTTGCTTCCCCCCCACTTTATCTTGCACGTGTGACCACCATCATCATTAGTTTTCATAAAGATCATCCAAAGTGGCAATCAAGATATATTTCTTGCATGGGGTATAAAGAGTTATGTAATCTGATTTCTATTTTAAATTATGCACTTTTGTTTTCTAGCTTTTGACTTCAGGGTCCTATATCTGGATTGTTGCTTTAAGTGGGCTGGTAAGTGTACTTATGTGTATTTACTATTGAGGATCTCTTCAGTAATGTTTCAAAATATGTACATACATTTTCTGTTCTATTATTTATAACTTCAGCCAAATGTAACTCACACATATTCAGCTAAAGTTGATAATCAGAAAATAATCTGATGGTGTGTACATCTTTGGCTTATTAGCACCCTCTGCCCCACATCATACTAATCCACGTGCACTTGTATATTCTCAGCATTTACCAAATTCTCCCCCTGGCACCTATGCTTTCCTAGTTTTGTCCAACTATCAGAACATTCCCTTACTCTTCTGAGCCTGGTCTAGGTCTCCCCCTTTTTGCATTTTTATCACTCCTAATGAAAGATGTGTGTCTGTATTTGAGCCAGGTAATGCAGCACTGCAAGGCAAAGACATGCATTTAGGGAAAGCTGCTGAAGTTGTGAATGCTTGCATCAGTCTCCACTTAAAGAAAGAAATAAAGCTGACATTCTCTTTGAGGAGCTTTTGGGGAAAACATCTGAAATATGTGAACAGATCAACATAGCTGTTGATATAGTTGAAAGGGGAGGTAAAAGGAAAAGGAAGGAGAAACATTTTAAGGATTTCATTGCTGAAGGTAGTGCAGGAACAAACTGTGCCATGTCTTCTCATATCCACTTAAAACAAGTCCATGATTATTCCATTTCAGAGGCTGAAACTCGGTTTCCTAATCGTAATGTGGAATATTTATCTGCTTTAGACTCACTGATTCTCAGTTATCCCTCTGAGGTGGAGGACATCTGCATGGGTTATTCCCACCGTGCCACTAGGGAGGCAGGAAATAGTTTTTTCCCCTTCCTGTTGGCGCCTCCGGAATAGCCCATCTCCAGTTCTGTTCCTGCCTCTTCAGGGAGCAGCAGCATAGACCAGCTAGCTTAGCTCTAGGTTCATTCAACTGACTATTTTCCTTCCAGCCTTGCCTTGCCTTTTCCCTCTTTCTCTCTTTCTTGCTTCTCTCCGCTTTTTTCTTCACTCGGCTCCTTTCTCTGCTCCTCTGGAGCGAAGATTTAAAGGGGTCTACGACCCGAAGTGGAGCGCACTGCCATTCACGATGGTGGCAAAACAGCTCCCCGATGCTTTCTCCTCGGATCAGGAGTGGGAGATGTGCGCCGCAGTGGCAGCGCGAGAAACCTCTGGAGCTGATCTGCCTTCGCAGCATGATCGTGGGCTCCTAGCAGCACCACGCGCCAAGAAGCGCCCCCGGCAGCCAGAGGACAAAGAGCCCGCCATTTTCCCCACGCGTCTGCGAGGCAGCGGCCATTTTGGGGACTTGGCCTCGTGCTCAGAGTCTCTCCACAGAGCTACTACGGGGAACTCTGCACCCGAAGGCGATCAGACGCACTTTCCTTCGGCTCCCTCGGGGAACATTGAGGCAGAAGCATCAAGTGGTAAGCTCCCTGGCCACGGGGTCCTCATTGATTCCTTCGGATATCATGGAGGTCATCAGGAAGACCATCCAGCAAGAGATGGTTCAGAACCATGCCAGACCCATAGCCTCTCCCCAAGAGCAGATTCCTCATCAGGGTCACCTACTCCCTTCCCCCTCTGGATGGCCAACCAAGGCGGCAAAAAAGGCTCCCCTCCCTTGTCCCCATAGGACCCCAAGGGACCCATCTGGGGAGGAAACTGCATCCACTGTGTCTTCCTTGGAAGATAGGGAGGAGGGCGAATTTTTATCTGACAAGGGGAGGGAAGAATTAAAGTTACCTGAACAGTCCAGCCATTTTTTCAAGACAGAGGACTGTCAATACTTTCTCACTAAAGCTATTAAGGCCCTTGAGTTGTGCGATCTGCCACCCTCTGAATATCAAAAGTCAGCAAGAGCCAAATATAAGTCCAAGTCTGGTGGTAACGCTGAATTTCCCCCCCCTGAGGAATAAACTGAGAAGGTTTTCCCATTCCCTGAGTACTTCGAGCGTCAGCTGAGGGCGGGATGGGATAAGCCAGTAGTGAACAAATAGTTTCCAGCATTTGCTAAGAAATTGTACGCGTTACCTAACTATGCGGAAGAATTGTTACAGGTGTCGCCCATGGATGGCCTGGTGACAGCGCTCCAGACTTCCGGTTTGGTTTCTGAAGATGGCCAAGGTACCATCAAGGATCAGACTGATAGGAAGGTCGAGACAACTCTTAGAAGGATTCATGAGGCTGTCATCATGATGGTAAGAGCTGCGGCTACAGCTTCTATTGCATCCAGGGCAGCCATTGTTTGGGTGCGTAAGCTCATTCAACTCATTCCTGAAGACAATCGTGCTCTGCTGGATGGTGCCTTGCGCATCCTCAAATCTGACTCCTTCACAGCAGATGCTACACTGGACATTATTTCTTTTGCCTCTAAAGCCACCACGTCCACAGCGGTGGCAAGACTTCTTCTTTGGTTACGTGCTTGGCAGGCTGACGCCTTGTCCAAATCTATTGTAACAGCTTATCCTTTTCAGGGTGATCACCTGTTCGGAGAAGCACTGAATAGTATCCTGGTGGAGACCAGGGATAAGAAAAAAGCCATGCCCAGGTCTCTACAACGTGCAGACAGATGGGCTCCTCAATCCTTTCGTTCCCAATACTCCCTGCCCAGATTCCGCCATGACACCAGACAGACATCCTGGGAACCGTCCAAACATTCCGGTAAGCGTGGCTCCCTCTCCCAGATTCCACAAGCCTCCCTTCAATAGAGGGGACAGAGACTCCAAGCCCAAACAGGCATGACGGTGCCCCCATCCCAGTGGGAGCACATCTTCTACACTTTGCCCAGGCCTGGATGTAGAGGTTGGGTCGCGGGGATACGCGATAAGAGTTTCAGCAGCAACCTCCAGAGAGATTCCTAAAATCACCGGCAAGCAAGTCAGTGAACAAGAGATCCATTGTCACTAGGGCTGTACAACATCTGTTGGAGATCAGAGCCATCGAACCAGTTCCCATGAACGAGAGAGGCCGGGGTGTCTACCCTATATTGTTCATAGTACCCAAGAAGAATGGAGACTGGAGGGCGATTCTGGATCTCAAGTTCCTGAACAGGTACATCAAACTGTGGCACTTCCGCATGGAAACTCTGAAGTCTGTAGCAGACTCGCCTCAAGAATTTCTAACGTCCATAGATCTCACAGAAGCCTATCTTCATGTGCCTATCCATCCTGCGCACAAGCGATTTCTCCGGTTCTGTGTCTACAATCTCCACTACCAATACACAGCATTCCCATTCGGGCTCTCCACTGCACCCCGACTATTTTCCAAGCTCATTGTCAACCCAGTGGTGCATCTCTGGAACCAAGGGATCGATGAACATCCTTATCTGGATGATCTTCCGGTTCGAGCTCGCACTCAGTCAGAGTCAGTCCTGAACACCAAGAAGACAGTACTGTGTCTGCAGAATCACGGATTCATCATAAACATCGAAAAGAGCTCGCTGTTGCCAGCACAACGTCTCGAGCATCTCAGCACGGTGATAGACACATCCTGCAACAACCTATTCCTTCTGGCTTCCAAGGCCCAGAAGATCAAGGACTTCGCCCTGTGGATCTATCGCAGCAGTATTTCTACTCTCATGGACTTAGTCAGACTTTTGGGACTCATGATTGCGTGTATCAACATGATACAATGGGCTCGCCTGCATGCCAGACCTTTACAGGTATTCCTGCACCCCTATCAGTTTTCCATCATGGAGAAAAGGAACATCAACCTCACGGTACCTCTCGTGGTCAAGAGGAGCCTTCACTGGTGGACAACAACGGACAATCTCTTGTCCGGCAAGTATTATTACAGTTGCCACTCTAGAGAAGTGTTCACGGACGCCAGTTTTTCAGGCTGGGGAGCGACCTTAGAGGGTTGTCCTGTCCAGGGATCCTGGTCAACATCTGAACAGAGACTGCCCATCAACCTCCTGGAACTCAGAACCATCTACCTTGCTCTGCGTCACTTCGCCCCCCATCTGCGACAGCAGCACATCTTGGTGCAGACGGACAACATCTCTGCCAAGGTGCATATCAACAAGCAGGGAGGTTCACGATCCTCCCAACTTCACAAGAAGGTGATGAGGAGCCTCTTCTGGGCAGAAAGGACGGTGGTGCCTCTGAGAGCCGAACACATAAGGGGGATCGAGAATGTCCAAGCAGATTGGCTCGGCAGGGAAACCATCCAGGAGGGAGATTGGGCTCTCCATCCAAGACTCTTCAACACCCTGATGAAGCAGTTCGGACATCCGAGGGTGGACCTGTTTGTGTCGCCGCTGAATCACAAACTACCAAGATTCTTCAGCCGTTATCATCATCAGTCAGCAGAGGTGACAGATGCTCTCACTTCAGCATGGCCACGGGGATTGCTTTACACGTTCCCTCCGTTCTGATTTCCCAGACAATCCGCAGAATCAAGGAGTTCCAAGCGGAAGTAATCTTAGTGACCCCGGGATGGGCTCACCAGCCATGGTACTCAGCACTCCAGGAGATGTCTATACCTCCACCTCTGGTGTCCCTGGTGTCCCCAGACATGCTGATACAGGGACCAGTGTGGCATCCGGATCTGGCCTGGCTATCCTTGACCGTGTGGAGATTGAGCAGCGCAACTTCACGACTCTAGGGTACTCACCGCAGGTGCTGGACACCCTTCTCTCTTCCAGACGTAGATCCATGGTTCGTATCTACAGCACCAGCTGGAATGCATTCGTACGATGGTGCAGGTGCAAGAAGGTGGATCCCCTATCTCCCTCGGCAGTATCCATCTTGTCGTTTTTGCAGGAAGGTCTGGACACAGGTTTAAAAACATAGACAGGTAGCAGAACTATCCACGGTCTTGCCTTCCATAGAGGGGCTCAAACTCTCCAAGCCCCCTCACATTCTGTTATTTCTACAGGGAGCCTTGGTCAAGTCTCCGCCTCAGGTGCACTGTTTTCCATCATGGAGATTAAACATCGTTCTGAATGCTCTTACCAAAGCACCCTTTAAGGCTCTCAGAGAGGTAGAGTTCAAATGGCTAAGGATGAAGGTTTTGTTCCTGTTCGCCATCACATCAGCCACAAGAGTGTTCGAACTTGGAGCCTTATCAGTGAAATCATCCCTTTGCATTTTTCACAAGGACAAAGTGGTGCTTCGCACCAATCCTACCTTCCTCCCAAAGGTGGCTTCGACATTTCATCGTTCACAGGAAATCTATTTACCTACCTTTTGTCCTCATCTGAAGCACCCCAAAGAGTGACTTTGGCATACTCTGGACGTAAAACGAGCTCTCAAGTTTTATATAGCTCGGACAGAAACCTGGAGGAAGTCCAAATCCTTGTTCATCAACATCTCTCCGCCACATAGGGGAGAAAAGATGTCCAAGACAAACATCAGTCCAGTTCTGAAATCCTGCATCGCTGAGACTTACCAGGCTTCGGGCCTTCCAGTTTCCAGAGGCATCACAGCGCATTCCCTCAGGGGTGCGGCAACAAACGCAGCATTCGTCAACAGAGCATCGATAGAAGAGGTCTGTAAGGCCGCAACCTGGTCTTCCATCTCTACCTTCATGCGACATTACAAAATAAACACCTTTGCATTGGCCGATGCAGCCTTCAGGGGAAGAATACTACAGAATGTTGTGTCCTTGGAAGAAGATGACGACCCACCCTGCTAAAAGGGGACATTGCTCTGGGAGGTCCCATGCAGATATCCTCCACCTCAGAGGGAGAACGGACATTGGTACTCACCGTGAAGGATCCTTCTCTTCTGAGGTACGGAGGACATCTGGGCCCTCCCGCTGTCATCTTCTCTATCCTCTTACTGTGCTGACTTCTTCTCTCCTTATTACTCAATTATATCCTGTTATTCGTTAACAGAGTTATTTATGTCGTTACAGTTACAGTTATATTATCATTACTGTTTGAGGTTATATTTTATAGGGCAAGGTCAGTTAAGTTAGGCTGCAAACATGGCTTCCGGAGTCCCAGAACTGGAGATGGGCTATTCTGGAGGCGCCAACAGGAAGGGGAAAAAACTATTTCCTGCCTCCCTAGTGGTACAATGGGAATAACCCATGCAGATGTCCTCCATACCTCAGAGGAGGAGGACCCTTCATGGTGAGTACCAATGTCCGTTCACACTCCTTTTTAGAAGTAAAAACAGTAAGGCCTCTCCCACAATTAGTAGATGCTGTTGAAGATAATGTTTTAGTAGAAGCAGATCTCATAAAAAGGAACATTTTAACACCAAGAAACCCACACTTGGAAGAAGAGAATAGTATCCATAATGCTCTTGCTGTGCTATTCTCCTAAAAGAATGCATTCCCAAACGTATAGTGAATCATTGCAGCTGCTGTTACTTTTGGTGCCTCCACTGCCACATGTGAGTCAGCATTCTCTTGTCTTACTCGCGTTTTACAACCACAGAGGCTGTCAGTGTCCCATCTTTGGGAAAAAAGTCCAGTGTTCCTAGTGTATGAGAAATCAGTCACAAATAACATCAATATGGATGCATTCATAGACAACTTTCATGCCCAATCATGGCGACTTCTACTTTAATTGTTCAGCAGACTGAAAAGGGTAGAATGGTAACCCAGTTCTCTATTGGTTAGCATGCTTTAACAAATTCAAAGTTTAGAGAATCTATGGTTTGTTTTAATCATTATTTGACACTTTTGGTCCATTTGTCTCACTGACTGTAGATGTACTAGTTCATTTATGGTCAGCTTATCTCACTGAGCTGGGTGTAAAGGAAATATATTTTAATTTAGTTATATTCTGCTTGATTCACTGAGATTTGTAAAATTAAACATGTGGAATGGAGAAGGTGTGATGATGATGAAAATGTGTGTTGTCTGTTACTTGTTAAGAGTGCTCAATATGTTCTACATATAGATATCTTTGTAATAATCCTGAAACATTTTTGTGTGATATACCATTTGGCTTAGTTATTTAGAAGTATAAGCATGGCCGTTCTGTACAGACACATAATGGGCTGCTCTCCACCATGCTAAACTGACCACTTAACAAAAATATTGCCCCCCTAAGAAAAAAATTCTGGCTACGGGCCTGACCCTGCTTAACTTCTGAGCTCTGATGAGATCTGGCTATAGTCTGGGCTATTAGGGCTGCGTTTTATTTCTCTCAAGTTTGAAGGATTCAGGCTTTTGGCACTTATCTATATAAAACCATTGTAGAGGCTGGATGTATCGTTCATGTTCATCAGAGTCTTACAGACTACTTAAATCATTTTGGTTCTTTTCCTCTTTTCACTTTGAACAGTGCCTTGCAAGACCTGTGAGAGTTGTGCAGTTATATAATTCAATGTAGAAATAGAGCAGGGTTCTGAGTGCTACATCTGCTCATAGACATACTTTGTAAAGACTACGGTGCAAAACTAGGAGCACAGAAAGCCTTTCCAGGTGATTTACTGTTTGTAGAACTTCATTGTTAATCTCAGCCATCTTCCATGTGGTATGATATCCCACTCCGTGTCTGTGACACCTGAAGAGGTGAGGGTGGAAGGAGAGGGAGAGCTGTGAAATGGAAATGGCAGTTGTAGATGTGCTTTTCCAAGTCAGGCCAACAGTTGTCATGACAAAAAGGCAAGGAACGGGGAGGCATAGATACATCGGTAGCCAAAATAATCTGATGTATTTACAAGTCAAGAGGCAAGCGATTGCTAAGTATCTTAAAGGAGGAAGCAATACTACATCATACTTCACTGACATAGAAATCAAACATGCCAGCCCCCCACTAGGGAGTCTTTTAGTAGTTGGGGGGCGGAGGGTAACATTGACTATGTAAGTGAGGAATCCATCTTGTGTCAGTTTTGATGTGAACCATGTCTCTTGGATAAAAATTATATCACAACTTCTTATAAAGTGTAAGAATGTGGGGTCCTGGATTTTATTTGACCATCCAGTCACATTCCGTGGAACACACTTCAGATAATGCTCACTTTGCATATCTGACTGTCAGTTTAGTTTCTCTGTTTTGTCTATGTTCTCGTCAGAATCCACTAAAATTGATCCATTTTTGTATATGGGCACTGAGGTCAAATTAGAGGGCTCTTTGGGGCCTACAGAATGAGGTCCGCTAAATAGCAATTAAAAAGCACTTCTGCGAAAGGTCCAGACTCCAGAGTTTATTTGAAAATGAACGAAAACATAATCTTTATGTAGGGCAGGTTAATTGTCACTCGGGCACAAGTAGTAACTAAGCAGGTTCTGCTGATGTTTGGGCCATTAAGAGGATCTCTGGGTGAGCTACAGTAAGCGTGGGAGGAGAGTATAGGATCCTGGTTGTAGGCGTTCATCTCCAAGAGTCCAGACCTCAATTGTTCAAGCCTATCAGTAATAGACTTTTTCTCCACTGGTGGGAGAGCCCTGAAGGAGTTATTTAAATCTGTCTCAATAGCACAGATAGATAGGGAATCGCATACCTTAGGCTCCAAACAGGCTGGAGGTTTATCCCAACTAATGAGATCACACTCCGAAGGGATGACTGAGCCACTGGGCTCACTCTTAGCATAGCTTCAAATTTAACCCTCAGGGGCCCTGATCTAAAAAGAGAGGAACATGTTATTAAAAATTCAGGGAAGGAAGCTCCCTCTGGAAATCGGAGAGTTTTTCCACTGCATAATCATCATTAGAATAAATGGGCCATCAGAAGATAACAGTTCTATTCTTGCTCTAGGGGAGCTGCCTAAGGTTTCATCTGATCTCAGGGGAATAGGAAAACCTTTGATATTTGGATGAACTGTACCGTGCCACATTTGGAGGTCCTATCATCCAGTAAAACATTCAGACACATTTGATGGGACTAATTGGGTAGTGTTTAACACACCAAGAGCCTCTTGTGGTCAATATTCAGTAGGGAAGCAGACCGAGGTGGAGATGGGTGGGCTTCACCGATAAAGTGGCTTCATCGATAAAGAATGACTGCAGTTAAATGGCAGTTGTTTTTGAGGGCTTTGTAATCTTGTGAAATATCTAGGCTTGGATCTATAAGTGTGCTTTTAGTCTGAAAATGCCTGTTTTTTGTTGTGTGGGGGTCTGTAATACTACATATTAGTGCTGGATTTTAATAACAAATAAACATTGTCACCTTCACCGAAGCCTCAGACTGGCACTGGCCCTTTAAGATTGGAATATTGGAATAAGCCTGGAGGTTCCTCCTTGACTGTCTCTGTGGTGCTCCGGTTCCCTTAACATGCCCCATTGGTGCTCCCCATCATACCTCTGTCCCCTGGGCTGCTGCCAGTGGAAGCCGTGACACCTTCGAGGGTTCCAGCGCCCCTCCTCTTGGTCGTCTTTTACCCAGTGCATCCCTGCAAGTGCCCAGCTTGCTGCCTCCTCCACTGGGTGTGTCCCCAGGCTGTCCTGTAAGCTCCAGCTCTTCCTCTGGCCTGCTGGTTGTGGCTGGCAAACAGGCCAGGCTTCTTATACCTCCCACCCTCTGCCTTTCTCCTAGCCTCTCTCCTGTGGCTGAAATCTGTCTCCTCCTCATTCCTGCTGGTCCTGATGCTCTCCTCCCACCATGTACTGCTCCACCACCACACACTCTATTTTCCTCAGAAAAGGCAAACTGGAGACTGACCTATAATTTACCATCTCATCCCTAGCCAATGAAGGTTTTTGAAGCACCGGTCTAATAACTGCTTCCTCCAGAGTGCTAGGGAGAGCCCCCTCAATCAGTGAGTCATTGATGATTTTGCCAAAGGCTCCAATACTTTCCCCCAGAATTATTTTAAAATCCAGGATGGGCATGGGCAAAGTGGTAGTTCTCACACTTCCAAGGATCCTGCAGCATCCATAGGCAAGATCAGTCTGAATCTGTCTGTAAAACAAAAACAGGTAGGTGCCTCAGGAACTGGATCTGCTCACAACTTGGCCTCCAAGTTGGAATGAATGAGAGAGATTTTGCCAGCAAAGAACCTTGGGGAAACATCACAGTTGGGTGCCAAATTAAGGTCACTAACTGGCTCAGACTTAAATGTTACCAAGTCATGAACCATTTCAAGCAGTAGTACTGGATGAGATTTTGTGGACACAATGGTGGTGGAGAAGAAAGGCTTCTTCGCTGCCAATACTGACACCTCATAGGCCTGAAAATGGGCTCTGTGGTGACTGCTGTCTGATTGATCACGGGTCTTCCACCAAAATTGCTCGGTCTTATCAGTCTACTTCATATCCCCCACCTCCCTGGTAGACCACAGAGTCGGGGCACGCATCAGAAGTATAGAAGAGGATGCCAAGGAGCAACCCTGTTTATGGCTCCAGCCAGGCCATCTTTCTATGAAGCTACAAGGGCCTCCCCAGATTCACTGTGGGGAAGCTCTCAAAATCTCCCAGAGCCACCTGGAAACCAACAGGATCAATTAGCCTCCAAGGGAGAACAGTCCAAATCAGTCTTCCACCCCTGTAGGGTGGGTATAGAAAGCTCAGCTGTGCCTTCAGAAGATAGTGATCTGACCACCATGACAAGGGCTGAACCTCCAGCCCCTTAATCAGATCACTGGTGAGCCACTCGGTGCAGAAAAGAAGGTTCAACGTATGACCTTTTTCATGTGTTGGATTCTTCACAACCTGATTGTCATGGCGGCCATGAATTCCTGAGCATGATCAGTATTGCAGTTTTCTCTACAGTGACTGTGCTCACTGGGTAACTGTCTGGATCCTCTGCAATAGCAGCATGTTCTTTGAGCAAAACAAACACCGCCTCCCCCCCGGTCATCTGGAAATCCCCTCAGAGTGACTCTAACACATTAGTCTTTGGATATAGGAAATATTTTCCAGTTCACATGAGAGATTTTCCTTTTTCTGGTCAGTGAAGAACTGATCATATGATCAGTGACATAGACTGTTCTTAAAGATAGTTTAATGGACTGCCAGGTTCTCTTGTGCAACGGCTAGGCAGTTACTTTCTTTTTTGGAACAGGAGACTGATAAGGGGCAACAGAGGCGCAAGAGGTTACAACTTTTGGGACCTATGAAGTTTTTATATGTGTTCCGATTCCCCCCCCCCCCCCCAGTAATCGAAAGAGGCTTTATAGCAGTTGTGATTTTTTTTCTCAGCATTTCTGATACACTGTGTTCCATTTGTAGTACCTCTTTGCAAATGAAAACTGCTTATTTTGAGGGTTTTTTAAAAGCAAAGGAAATCAGTAATCTGCCATAGATAGCAGTAACTGAAGTTACACTTATCATCCCTTTATATCAACTAAGAAATGCCCACGCGGAGGGAGGAGTTTTCATTTGTAAGCTATATTTCTGTAACAGGCATCACTGAGTCAGTGCACTGTGTAGGCAAATGGCTGGATATGCACGTTCGTGCCTTTTCTTGGGTAAATCCGTTTTTGTGGTTGTGTCTGCAGCCACTGTTAGCGTGCAATCATACAGATAGTTGCATAGATATATACTCTTGTCATTCTGAGGTATCTGGCCTGGCTACTTGGAAAAAGTAGCAGAAGACAGTTACTACCCATGCATGGACGATATGTGTACGCATCCCAGTGTTTAAGTCAAACGAAGCAACATTTGGGAAAAAAATAGCATCCCTGTACTTGTGGCTGTTTCCCTTAACAGCTCTTGCCCTAATCTCCCAAAACCGCTTTCTCAGACTTGGAACTGTGAAGTGTAGCTTAGATTCTGTGGAAAAAGCTAATGTGGAAAAATGCTTCAAAATATTTGGGCATTTATGCAGACAGTATCCATATGTTTCCCTGTGGATCATGATGGTTATTTCTGTCTCCAACCTTGTAGCTGTTTCCTTCTGCACACTGAATATTGCACAATATCCATTTGTTTGTTTCTGTTTTGCATGCAGTTTATAACTACAGGAGTTCATCTATATAAAAGGAAGGGAAGAGAAATCATTCCTGTGTAGATTAAAATGCATTGGCATTAGTAGGACAAAGGAGGGAAGCACTTTAGAGGAAAGCATAATTTAATGCAGCCTGAAAACTGAACTTTTATTTCTGCCTGAGACATGGTAGAAAAGTACTCAGGTGGTGCACCACTGACAAATGTGGGGAAGATAGGAAGAGCTAGTGGAAGATAAAGCCTTCTAACATCATTCATTTCAGATCACTTTCATATCGTGCACAGCAGGAAAACAACTTTGAAGGATATCACCACTGGTATCCATTTTCAGCAGCCCCCCAAAAACAAAAGTCAAGTGAGCTGCCCAAATTAAAATACTGAAACTATACAGATGTGGGGGATTGAGTTACATTTGATTTACATAATTGTCAAAAGTCCTTATCCCAACCCAGGCTGCTAAGAACTTTTGGTAAAGAAGGCTGCTGCAATCAAAGTTACAGAAATTCCAGAGAGAGAGAGAGACTAATTCACCCTCGTCTTGGTAGGTGCCACCAGTCCTTTCAGTCTACCCCAACAGCCCAGGAGCAAAAGGACAAGTCTCCCAACTTTTCAGGGAATTAACAAGAAAAGTCAGCCCTGCAAGGTATGACTGCAGTCTGAGGTTTCCAAACAAAGTCAGTTATCCAGTAGGTAGTCAAAGGCCAAGGCTTTGAGGTCAGTGAAGGCAGATATCCACAACAAGATAAAAATATTATTTTATTTAAGGATGCAAAAAAACATAAAAAGACAAGACGGTGAAGGAAATAAAACAGCATATCCAGCATAGCTAATAGAAAAAGGTTCCAAGTTACCCAGTGTTGGTTCATCTCAGGCAGGTAGTTCAGCAATCCAAAGCAGCTCTCTCTTGTAGAGATATCCAAGGACATAGCCCTCATGAGCCAGCAGTTCAAGATGAATGTCATGAGCACCAGCTGAGCTGGGTGACCACTGACATACTTTTATGCCAAGTAGTTACTGAGCTGCCTTATTGCAAATGCTATCTCAATTTATGGATAGGGTCTCTGATTGACTTCAGTCCTGCTAAGCCAATCAGCAACTTGAGAGGTGATGTAACTATCTCTGTGTTGCTAACCATGTGATGTATAGGGTGATGAATGGGACGGGGAATGAAGCTATACTGCAGCTAAGCCTCGTCTTTTTCCCACAGGTGTAAGGCCCATAGTCAGTTGATTGGAATGTGCTAATTGGAAGACCAAAGTAAAGTGGTACTTCCTAGGACCCATAGCTGCAACTATCTTACTGGCAAGGTCACGCCGACTCTGTCTATAACTCTCTTTGGGAAGGTTTCTGTAGGCCTCTTGCAACCTGAACCAAAGATTTTGTTACACAGAGCAAATGCAAGGAATCAGGGCTTTTTTTGTAGAAAAAGCCCAGCAGGAACTCATTAGCCTAATAGGCCACACCCAACAGCAGGAACTCATTAGCATATTAGGGCATACCCCCTGACAGCACAGCTCATTAGCATATTAGGCGGGGGCTGGGATAGCACAGGGCAGGCATAGAAGCTTGCCTCTCCCCCCCCCGAGCTTCTCCACCCCACTTCAGCATCGCCTTTCTAGTCTACCCCCCCCCCAAACCAGATAGCCAGAGAAAGGCGTTGCTGAAGTGCCTGGGAACGCCTTTCTAGTCTCCTCCTCTCCCCCCAAACCAGACAACTGAGGAAAGGTGTTGCTGAAATGCCTGGAATCTGAAAGATCCCAGGCACTTTACCATTGTTTTTCTAGTCTCCTACCTCCCCTATGAAAGATTGGGAAGGAAAGCAGGCATGTTTACCTGGCTGCCCTTGGTCTCCTCAGCCAGCCCACCAAGGTACGCAGGCTGGGGAGATCACGGGCAGCCAGGCAAACATGCCCTGTTCCTTCCCTGAGCCTCTCCGCTTTTGCAGGGGGGGGGCATTTTCAATGGCCTATTTTCAATGGGCATTTCAAAAGGCACCTGGAGAAGATCAGGAGGGGACCCCAGGCATGTCTGCATGCCTGCCCTCTTTCCCCAGCCTACCCGCCGCGGCGGACAGGCTGGGGAAAGGAAGACAAGCATGCACACATGCCTCCCTCTTCCCTGAGCAATAGCGGAGAGACTCGGGGAAGTGCAAGGGGGGGCATGGTTAAATGTCTTTCTCTCCCTCCTCCAGATCGAGGAGGGAAAGAAAGGCATTTTCAACGTGCCTGGGTTCCCTGCCTGCCCTTTTCCAGTTGCGACATGACAGCTAGATAAGGAAAGGCAGAGAGGCTTTTCCTTGTCAATTTCACTCTCAGTTGACTGGGGAGGGGGAGTGAACTTGACAAGGAAATCTCCATGGGCTCCCCAGAGGGAAAGATGGCACTTTAACATGCCGCCATTCCCTCTTGTGTGTAACGTGGGGAGGGCAGCATGCTCTGTAGCCAGGCATGCCAGAGGTTTTTGTTGTAGGTGTGGCCAACTCAGGAGGCAGCCGGAACTCCGTTCTTGTGAGTTCCTGCCCAAAAATAGCCCTGCAAGGAACCATTTTTCTTTACAGTAACTGTGACATATCATGCTTAATTGCTAGTGTTCATTTTGGAGATTTCAGAATACAATATAGGACTTCCAATTTCCAAGAATGTGATCAATGATTTTGTGCAGAGACACTTTCAGAAAGGAATTTTGCATACATTGACCAACATCGAACTACAGAAATGTTCTGTGAAGTTTTAAGTGTGCATTGTCTTAGGTGCGGAAATCTGTGCAAGAGCAGACCATACCTTTACGGTACGATCAAACCAAAGTTAAGTCCTACTGATATTACTGGGAGACATTTACCCAGGTGCTTTACCTCTCCTGTCAGTAGAAACATTGTGATTAAGAAGTTCTTCCCCTGAACTGGGTAGTGCCTGAAGTTTATAATGTTGCAAGTCAAAAGAAAAAGATATTTCTTCTGTAACTGCTATTTCTAAATGTTTTTAGAAATAGTACCCCACTTTTCTATATGATACATCAAATCATCTGTTCAACTGCTGAGAGAGGAAGAAATACTGGGGGGGGGGGGGGGGGGGGGAGACAGAGTTTCATAGCCAAACTCCCACAAGACCAAAGTACAAAAATTTTTTACATGTAAAGAACCTTTGTGGTTTTGCACAGTCATTCCTTCCACACAGTTCGCCTCCTTTTCAACGTGTGTAAACGTAAAAGTCCCTTGTACAAATCAATTATTGAAAATTATCTCTTTTTATAGCAAAACACTCAGGAGCTGAAGCCACTCCTAGTTTTATGTATAACTTTCTCTTTCCTAACCTCAACAATTGATGGCAGGGTCTGATAAAGAAGAAAGAACCTTTCCCCATCCCTCAGAATAGGATAAGGGGCTTTCGATTTGCTGGAGCAAGGAGAAGTCCTACAGTGCTCCCTCTAAGCTGAGTTAGTGTGAGCTAGCTCACAGTTTCTTAGCCTCCAGCTCATACATTTTTGTCTTAGCTCAGGAAGGATGGCTCCAGAGCAAACTAATTTATGCAGTAGCCAAATCACTCGCTCACCATTTTAATGCCAGTAGTTCACAAAGTAGAATTTTTGCCCACAAGACTCCACAGCTTAGAGGGAGCATTAGTTGTGACCTTTTTAATTGTCTTTCCAGCATACCTCTTGAAACAGTGCTGCTGCTACATTAACCCCATGATGGAAAGTACCAACTGAATAAAATATGAGCTTTTAACAAAATAGGTGGGCTTAGGATGTGGTCTACGATTATGAATTGTTTTCTGTCACCGTCATTATTCAGTTCAACCTGGAAATTAGGCCTAATTTCTTCCCCTCTGTCTACTTCCCCTTACAAGTTATATATAACCAGCTCTTTACAATAATATACCCAATTCATATGCATCAGTAAATGCAAACAATGCTCCAAAAATAGAACCTCTTGTTGGTACTCAGGTCGTGTGTCTCATTGTTGCAGTCTTGCAGGCTTCAAGCTTGAGGGACAGTGCCAGGGCATGCTTAGTCGTACCTACAACAGAGCAGGAGCTAAATTCAACTTGGCACCAGCTAATGAAAGGTACCAAGCTAGGACAGAACCTTTACAACATTCTGTAGTCACACAAAGGCTGCAATCCTGAGAGCACTTTCCTGGGAGTAAGCCTCCTAAAATAGGGACTTACTTCTGAACAGACCTGCTTAGGATTGCTCCCGACTTATATTTATTTAATATGTATTTTTTGAATTCTGTGTTACAAGAGAGAGTTTTAGTGTGGTGGTAGCACTGATGCAAGTGTTAGTGACGGCGACTGACTTATTTTGGCCATGTCGTGCGGAAGAACTCACTAGGAAAAGCAATTATGCTTGGTTTGGTTAGTGGCAAAAGGAAACCAGGCCGCCAAAGAACACAGTGGCTGGACACCACAAGAGTCGACACCAGTCCGAGCATGGAACAACTCAAAGTAACGGTACAAGATGTACTGTGGAAAACGTGGAGAGAGCTGGCCCATAGAATACATGACTGAATAGCTAGCAACAACTACAGAACTGATGCATTCTGTCGCTCTTAAAAAGCCAGTGTGATATGGTGGTTAGAGTGCTGAAGCAGGATCTGGGGGAACCATGTTCAGTTGCCTGTTGTGCCATGGAAGCTTGCTGGGTGACCTTGGGTCAGTCACACAGCCTCAGCCAAATTTACTTCATAGGGTTGTGGTGAAGACAACGTGAAGGAAAGAAGGACATTGTATGCCACTGTGGCCAGGATATAAATGCAGTTAAATAAATAAAATACTTGCAAAGATGCAGTATTTTTACTTCAAATAATCTGTTTTGGAGGAACTTGTTCCTTCCCTTGATAACTACCGCATCCGATCTCTGTTTATGTAAATTTCAGATGTGAGATAATTTAAAATCTGTGGTATCTGATCTCTTGAACTTTCACTTAACCTAAGCTGTTCTCTGAACCCCGTTGCCCAGCACCAACTTTCTGTTCCACAGGTGAGCACGTGCAGTTGCACACATGCTCTCCTTCTACTCACAGAGAAAACAGTGGCTGCCATCCCATTTTGCCCGAGGAGAAGAAAACATGGCTTTTCCTTCTTAGAGCTTCATCGCTTTTGGTCCCATCTACTGGGTCTTACCCCACATCAGTATTGCTGCTTCCTTGGAGGCCGAGCGGCCAGAGAGTCCACAGGATTGGTAAATGAAAGATAAACAATAACAACCGTGATATCATTACGAAAAGTCAATTCAATTTTTCAAGTATTTGATAAATATTAACACATTTCTGTGAAATCACGTGGACATAGAGATCCTTCACAGTAAGAATACTCCAATGGCATAATCCCCTTCTCAGGCAGTCTCCTGCAGTAGGGAAGGGGATCATGTCATTGGATTATTCTTATTGTGAAGGATATGTATGTCCATGTGATTTCACAGAAATGTATTAATACTTATCATTCGGGGGGCAACAGTGGGAGGGCTTCTAGTGTCCGGGCCCCGCTGGTGGACCTCCTGACAGCATCTGCTATTTTTGGCCACTGTGTGACACGGAGTACTGGACTGGAAGGGCCATTGGCCTGATCCAACTTTGGCTTCTCTTGTGTTCTAAACACTTGAAAAATTGAATTGACTTTTCATGATTATATCACAGTTGTTATTGTTTATTTTTCACTTTCTCAGGAGCAGCAGGGTGCCCTGCCTAGAGGGAAACACAAGGCTTTCCTATCCCAGGATCCTCTAACTCCCTGAAGCTTTGCGCTCACTCCTTTGAGCGCCCTGTACTGACATATCCTCAGAAACTTCTCCCACAACTGAGGCTGTCGTACTTTGGAAAAGGCAATAATGCTAGGAAAAGTTGAAGGCAGCAGGAAAAGAGGAAGACCCAACATGAGATGGATGGACTCCATGAAGGAAACCATGGCCTTTGGTTTGCAAGACCTGAGCAAGTCCGTTAATGGTAGGACAGACTTGGAGATCATTCATTCATAGGGTCTCCATAAGTCAGAAGTGGCTTGATGGCACATCACACACGCGCGCACACACACACACACACACACACACACACACACACACAGCTGGTTTTGATGGAGTCCCACTGAGAAAGGGATGAGCTAACAGCCCAAATCCCTTTCTAACCCCCCCCGTCCCTGTTCTCAGGTCTCATTGCCACAGGTGCCACTCTACCACATTCCTTTGCCTGTAAATTTGGAACTAGGGGCTACGTATCACTTTCTTTTGGGGCTGGCTGTCTCTGAAGCATTCAGTTGTTGGCTCCTAATCTGTTTACATATTTATACCCTGCCCCCCCCCCAAAAACCCTGATGACCCTAAGCACCTTGCAACATTGTTCTTCCCTCCTCTTCCATTTTATCCTCACCCTGTTAGACTGAGAGAGAGTGACTGGCCTCAGGCCACCCAGTGAGCTTCCCTGGCAGACTGGAGGTTCAAACCTGGGTCTCCCTGACCCTAGCCCAGCCTTCTAAGTAGTATGCTACACTGGCTGTCCTAACTTAGAGGAATGTGAAACTCAGACCTTTGAAAGCAGTAAGTTTTTGTCTGTGTAAAACTTTTATGAACCTTTTAAACTTTCGAACAAATGTTGAGTCAAGTGGCACCTTTAAGACTAACAAAGGTTTGTTCAAGGTATGAGATTTCGTGTGCATGCACACTTCCTCAGACACAGTGAAATGGATGTTAACAGTTCATATATACAGGCAGATGCCTCTGCGTAGGTGGACATCAAATTAGCATACAACTTAATGAAGATTTTTTGATAAATACAAAGACTAAATAGCAATAACAAGCTGAGTTGATCTTAAAGGCGCCACTGGAGTCAGAATTTGTTCTACTGCTTCAAACCAACATGGCTGCCCACCTGGATCTATCTTAAACTTTTGTTAGCGTCTATCCAAATCTGCGTGACATTCCGTCTCCAAGATCATTCAAGATCATACACCTCAACATCACAAAATACATAATCTAACAAATGGGATCTGTGGTTAGATGCCAGTCTTTTCCTGTTGTGAACAAGAGAACTGGGAACGAATGAAGTTCCACTACTGGGAATCCAGGATTCTTATTAATTGTCCATAGGTATGGGCAAAAGCCAGTGGCAGAAAAGTGATAATTTACCTCTTCATACTTACCTCTTCTTTTCCCCAGCTACATTGTATCGTATAAATAATTTAAACTCACCAAAGTGCAGGAAACAGTGTGTTCATTTAGCTAATTTCTTACATTGTTGGTGGACTTGTCCTTTAATTCAGAAATTTTGGAGTCGAATAGTGACTGAAATACAAGAAATTATGCAAGTTGAAGTATATTTGGAACCAGAAGTAATTTTATTAGAGCACTGGACAACACATGCAATCACAAAAAGACAAAAGGAGCAACTTTCTATCTTATTGACAAAATCTTATTGGCAAAAAATCTGATTGCTGTAAAATGGATAGACAAACAGGCACCCGCTGTTCAACAATGGTTAAATAAAATCTGGGAATATTTTATTTTAAGTAAAATGACTTTTAGTTTAACTAATATTTCAGTAACTCAGTATCAGAATAAGGTGGTAAAGATCTGGTATCCAATAGTAAGTTATTTGACGGGAAACTATTTTCTTCCTCAAAATCCTCTGTATGTAGATATGATTTATTTCTAATTGTTAAAATACTTAAGTTTATGTTATTATTGTATTTATGTTATGTTATTGTTAAAAATTTAAAAATTGTTCATAAAAATACCTCTTCTTTAGTTTCCTTTTTAACTTTTGTGCTGTTTTCTTCACTGAACTACACATTAAACTCTATTTCAAGCAACTTATTTCTAGGCCTTTATAATTTACACCATATTAGGATAACACTTCTTTCCTTTTTTTTTTTTTGCTGTAGGGGAATGTTATTTGTTTGTTTTTCAGTAGCTGGTTGATAGCTGATATTTTTAGAAGAATGGGAAGGAAAATTAAAGGCTTTCATTTTAGTTCTGAAACAAAGACAGACACTAATTATTTGGACAGATGTTGGGAAACCGTCTTCCTTGACATCCTCTGACAGATGTAGCTTCCTTTATGTGGAAGACAAAGTGATTGAATTTCACCATGTTTTGGCATGGCTTCAAACCACACTCTGACAAGTACACAAGGAGTCAGTTGCATGAGCATGTGAAACTGCTTTGTGCAGTCAGACCATTGATCTGGTAGTATTATCTGCTATTACTGGAGGTGTCTGTCTGGGACAGAGGTCTTTCACATCACCTGCTGACCAGTGTTCTCTCTAAGCTGAGATAGTGTGATAGCTGTCTTAGCTCAGGAAGTATGGCTCCAGAGCAGACTCAATTTATGCAGAAGCCGAATAGCTCACTCACAGCTTTAATGCTAGTAGCTCACAAAGTAGAATTTTTGCTCACAAGACTCCACAGCTTAGAGGGAGCATTGCTGCTGACTGATCCTGTAACTTGAGGTGCCTGGGATTGAACCTTGGATCTTCTGCAGTATGAAGCACATGCTCTGCCACTGAACTGTGAACCTTCAATGACTCTTTGCTTTGTACTGAAATATGTCATAAAACCGTTGCAATAGAATGAGAAATGCCATTGTAGCAAAATTGTTCAAACATCCACCAGAGTTGTAATTCTGGCTCTTGTACCATTGTAAAGTCAACCCCTTTTTTCCATGAGGAAGGACTTGTGGACGATAGCTATTGAATCCAAGTGCATGCTGGAAGTCATGTAATTTAAATTCAATGGCTAAATCTGACAAATATCTCCTGAAGTCAGGTTTTTTAAGTGTTTCTTCTGATAAGGAATACGTTAACACAGCAATTAGTGCCAAATCACCATGACCAAGGGGGTAGTTCTGTGTCTTGTTGATTAATGTTGGAGGATGGAATTTCAGTGCTGAATAGCTGAAGCAGCTGCCTTTTCAAAGAATAGACCTTCTTCCATTGCTAACTTACCATGGAAATCCCATAACTGCAGCAATAACTCTACTTCAGAACTATCCTGTATTAGCTGATCCAGTGTTGCATGGGTTGGATCCAAATGTTCTGCTAAGATTGAGACCTTCACCTAAGTACCATCTTGCACCAGCAAAAAGTTTCCATGCGTTAGAGGAAGCCTCCATGATTAGCAGAATGGAACCTTTGGATCCAGTCTTTTGTAAAATTACACAATGATAGTAATATCTTTAAATAAAGAAAGAGTTGGATTTATACCCCGCCCTTCACTTGGAATCTCAGAGTGGCTTCCTTCCTTCCCTTCCTCTCCCCACAACAGATACCGTGTGAGGTAGGTGGGGCTGAAACAGCTCTTGTGAGAACTGCTCCTGAGAGAACAGCTCTGAAATAACTTGTGACTGGCCCAAGGTCACCCAGCTGGCTGCATGTGGAGGAGTGGAGGAGTGGAGAATCAAACCTGTTTCTCCAGATTAGAGTCCGCCGCTCTTAACCACTGCACCAAACTGGCTGATTTAGGATTCAAATAAAATCCAAGCCAGTTTTGAAATGCCATTTGAACTTTCTCTTTAACCCCAGATTTTTTACCAGTTGAATGCTTTCCTCAGTTATTTATAGTCAGGGACATTTGTTTTGTAGCAAGTGTGCTTCAGAGTCTCTGGGCAGACATCTTGTATTCTCAGCCTAACCACTGAACAAGAAATGCCAGGAGTCTTGAGTATGGTTTCTTAGTTTGTGGTCCAGTCTTTAGCAGTTGTGGGTTTTTTGCAGTTAGTATTTGTGGTGGAATCAAACAAAAGGCTGAAAAACAAAGTTCCAAAATTGTGAGCGTGGCTTATCTTTTCAAAGAATGGAGAGATTTTCGGGGCATGTGGTCAGTACTTAAAATTGATGTTATACGTTTCATATCTCCTGAAGGGTAAAAAAACGCCTGTATAATCCTTGAGTGCCATTGTGACACAGACTGTCAGAGTAGGATCTGAGAGACCCCAATTCAACTCCCCATTCTATCGTGGATGCTTGTTGGGTGACCTTGGGCCAAGCGACACACTCAGTCTAACTTACCTCAGAGGGTTATTGTGAGAATAAAACTGAGGAGAGGAGAATGATATAAGCCACTTTGGGTGTCCACTGGGCAGAAAGGTGGGGGTATAATCGAAGTAAGTAAGTAAGTAAGTGGTTCTTCACACTTCTTGTACTTGCTGTTCCCTTAATTCTAAGTAATTGCGCTCATTCCAGCATTGCCCCATATCCCCTCAGGGTTTCTGGTAAATTGGGAGTAAGATGTGGTAAAGGTGATTTGATAGCTTTGTAGAGTTAAGGAGGTAAATCAAAGACCATCCATGGATAACTGTTAAAATATTTGGAGAGGCTGATAATTTAGTCTACCTTTGGGTGAAGTGGGCAAGGCAGTAGATACTGCTACAAACTCTTGAGCTTCTTTATCTAACTCTTAGGGTAGCTGGGTCTCACCTTACCTGTGGAGGGGGGGCTCCCGGCTTCTCAGTAGTGACATCATCACAGTACAGCCATGGTGCAGCAACACTCTAGTGTTCAGGGGAAAAACTGCATGGTAACCATAGAGTCCCCCCCCCCCGAATGCTAGAGCGTCACCATATGATGCTCCCAGCGTGATGATATCACTACCAGTGATGTCATTGATTCAGTGGCGTCCCCACAGGACACTGCTGTTCAGGGGTGGGGATTCTCCTGCTGGCCAGAGTCAGTTGGGCCCCCTGAAATCGGGGAATCCCCTGGCCCAACCAGGGGGATGTCAACCCTACTAACTCTCTTGGGTATTTCTGAGCAGTGAAACTAATATTTCACTAAACAAAAACCTCTCATGTGAAGAAGCAGTGGAATCTGCAGTGGGTTGGATTTCTTTCTCTCTTTCTCTGCCCTCCTCCGCTCATAGAAGAGTTTTTGAAGGCCCTCCCATCCTCAGGAGTGGCTCGGTTTGGGAGGGACAGAAGGAAAGAGAAGAGAGAGAGGCTGAATCTGAATTGTTTGGGGTTTTTTTGGCTTGAACTGATTCCCTGTAGTTTGTACTGAATGCTACATCTAACACACATGAAACCATATGTTGTGTGTCATGTGGCAGGCCTTGACTTCACTCTGGAATCACCATTTCAAACCTGTCCTCCTTCACAAATTAACCTAAGAAGAGTTACCCTCATCTAAGAAGAAGAAGAAGAGATTGGATTTATACTCTGCCCTTCACTACCCAAGGGATTCTCAGAGCAGTTTACAAACTCCTTTCCCTTCTCCTCCCCACAACAGACACCCTGTGAGGTAGGTGGGTCTGAGAGAGCTCTGACAGAAACTGCTCTTTTTCAAGAATAGCTGTGCCAAAACTATGGCTTGCCCAAGGTCATCCAGCAGGTGCAAGTGGAGGAGTGGGGAATCAAACCCGGATCTCCCAGATTAGAGCCTGCGCACTTAGCCACTACACCAAACTGGCTCTCTAAGACTATTGAAGTCATTGGGCTTAGAAGGGTATAACTCTACTTTGGATTGCACTAAACAACTCTGCAGAACTGGCAATGAGGTAAATATGGTGTTGCCTAAGTATCTTCCTAAGTGGTAAACTGTTTGTGAGTCATGATGAATGTGCTGAATGTTCTTTGGTTTCCTGATATTTACTCAAAAGTATAAGAGGCTGAAGGCTGGATGGGGTGATGGGACAATCGTCTGTTTCTTTTACTGTTTCAGCAATAGTTGATCATGTCTTTTCTTTTTTTGCTTCTGACTGAGTTTGGATAATGTTTACTGACTTGTAAATAGGTCAGTTATACAAAAATATGTATAAATGGACATCCCGGCTCTGCAAGATGTCAACACAGCATGTCTGCTTGATTTATCTGAAGTATTATTTATTTTATTTTATTTATTTGACTTCTAGGCTGCTCTCCCCACATTTCGCAGGCTCAGAGTGGCTTATAAGACCTAGCGAACCAGGATTCACTTTATGTTTTAAAATAGTTAAAACAGTATAAAACAGACATAATTAAAACATAACAATTAAAGTGCTCAGCATTCAGTACAACAGATGGCATCTCTCTGATGAAACCAAGTGCCATATCCCCAGCGGCAGATGATAATGTCAGCGGTCGACATTGGTGGATGTAATATGGGGGGGGAGGGAAAGGAGAAGGTGGAGACCCCTATTCGTACACCTGGCGGAAGAGCTCCATCTTGCAGGCCCTGCGGAACTGCATCAGGTCCCGCAGGGCCCTGATCTCCTTCGGGAGTTCATTCCACCAGGTCAGAGCTGCCACCGAAAAGGCCCTCCCCCTCGTGGTAGCGAGCTTGGCTTCTCTGGGGCCAGGTGTAACCAAACGATGTTGGGCCCCAGACTGTAGTGCTCTTCAGGGTACATACGGGGAAGGGCGGTCCCTCAGGTAGGTCAGACCCAGGCCATTTAGGGCTTTAAAGGTAAGCACCAGCACCTTGAAGCGAATTTGGTATGCTATTGGCAGCCAGTGCAATGCCACCAGCGCAGGACGGATGTGCTCCTGTCTCGGGAGACACATTAACAGCCTCGCTGCGGCATTCTGCACCAGCTGCAGCCTTCGGATTTGCAACAAGGGCAGCCCCATGTAGAGAGCGTTACAATAGTCTAGCCTTGAGGTGACTGTTGCGTGGATCACTGTGGCCAGGTCAGCGCGGTCCAGGAAGGGAACCAACTGCCGCACCAGCCTCAGATGAAAAAAGGCTGACTTGGCAGTGGCTGCTACCTGGGCCTCCATAGTTAAGGAGGGATCCAGGAGCACTCCTAAACTCCTCACCACCGGCACAGGCACCAATGGCGCCCCGACTATGGGCCGCCCTATCCAGGCACAGGACCTCCATCTTCACCGGGTTTAGCTTCAGCCTACTCAGCCTGAGCCATCCAGCCACAGCGTGCAATGCCCGGTCAAGATCGTCCGGTCCAGAGCCAGACTGGCCGCCCAACATCAAATAAAGCTGGGTGTCATCAGTGTACTGATGGCATCCCAGCCCCTCCCTCCGGACCAACTGGGCAAGGGGGTGCATATAGATGTTAAAAAGCATCGGGGACAGAACCGCCCCCTGAGGCACTCCACATTCGAGCGGGTGCCTCCAGGACTGCTGATCCCCTAGCGCCACCCTCTGTCCCCGACCCTGGAGAAAAGAAGCAAACCACTGTAAAGCAAGCCCCTGTATCCCCGTGTCGGCGTAAAAACAAAGACATGGCCACTTCGTGTTTCTATGTGACTACTGTAACGCCCTCTACATGGGGCTGCCCCTGGTGCAAACCCGGAAGCTGCAGCTAGTGCAGAATGCCGCGGCCAGGCTAATGATGGGTCTCTCAAGGTGGGACCACATCCAGCCTGTGCTAGCGGCGCTGCACTGGCTGCCTATAGCATACCGAGTTGGCTTCAAGGTGCTGGTTCTTACCTTTAAAGCCCTATATGGCCAGGGTCAAACATACCTGAGGGACCGCCTTTCCCCGCATATACCCCAGCGAGCACTTCGGTCGGGGTCGCGTCATCGACTCCGTGTCCCAGGCCCTAGGGAGGCCAAGCTTACTGGGACCAGGGCTAGGGCCTTTTCGGTGGCGGCTCCAGCCTGGTGGAACGAGCTCCTGGAGGAGATCAGGGCCCTGCGGGACTTGATGCAGTTCCGCAGGGCCTGCAAGACGGAGCTCTTCCGCCAGGCTTTTAACTAGGAGCCGCCACCAATAATAACACCAGTAATATCCGCTGCAGTAACATCTATAGTGTGAGCTGGCCCTGAACGCAGTCCAGAACGCAGTCCCTAACCTGATAGGACGCCATCTGATCAGTAAGATTGGAAGCACTTTATTGGAAATTCATTGTAATATATTGTAACCTCGGAATTTTTATTGTTATTTATTGTTATTGTTGATTTTAAATCTGTCTATGATGTTTTAACTGGCATTGTGCCCTTGTAAGCCGCCCTGAGCCCGCTTGCAGGGAGGGCGGGGTATAAAAACAAAGATAAATAAAAATAAATAAATAAAATAAATAAAAATAAAATTTGGTTAGTGATGGAATGGCGTCATTAAAAATTAAAATGAATGCATTTGACTTTGCTAGCCAAGTGAAAAACTTTTTTTTTTTGCGATTCGGTTGCAGCTGACTTACGACGACCCTGTAAGGGTTTCAAGGCAAGGGATGTTCAGAGGTGGTTTGCCATTGCCTGCCTCTGCATAGCAACCCTGGACTTCCTTGATGGTCTCCCTTCCAAATACTAACCAAGGCTGACCCTGCTTAGCCTCCTAGATCTGATGAGATTGGGCTAGCCTGGGCTGTGCAGGTCAAGGCCAAACTGACTTCTGATAAAAAGATAATAGCCTACATTTTTGGAACTAAGCCCCACTGAATAACATGGGACTTACTTCGGAGTAGATCTGATGTTTGCTCTGTAGGAATCCTAATGCTCTGTAAATAAAAAAGAAATTAGTCCTAAAGCTGTGATAATATTTTCTTAATATTAGTAGCTCAGATTTAGTAAATCCTGGATATTTAGGAGATCCGAAATGTGAATCAGACTTATGTATGTATTTTAATAAAAATATATACTTTTAAAAAACCAGACTTAATAAGCATACATAAGACATGCCCTGTCCCTTTAATAGAGTTGTAGTGGGTGTTACGTATCAGGTGATGTTCTTTGCCTCCATGCCATGAAAAGCTTCAGCTGTCTATTTTCACGTATTAGAGGCACAGGACATTCCCCCGCCCCCAGGACTGTTGGCAACCTTGTTAGCCACCCAAAATCAAAAAGGCTTTGTTTTTGTTTCATTGCAAATATATTGCTTAATAGGGATTGGGGGGGAGGGTGATAGTCATATGAGGACGGCCGTGGCTCAGTGGGTGGAGCATTTGCTTGACATGCAAAAGGGTCTCAGGTTCCAGTCCCTGGCATCTCCAGTTTAAAGAAGAGACCCCAGAAAGCCACTGCCAGTGTGAACAGGCAATACTGACTTTGATGGACCAGTGATCTGATTCAGTAGAAGGCAGCTTCATGTATCCATATGTCCATGTGTCCATATATCCTTTGCACTCTTATTTCTATTAATAATTTCTATTAATGTTTTAACGTTTTTAACAATGAAGCATATTTCTTTCTGTTTAAAACTACAATTTTGCACCTTTAAAATCTATAAAGGTCACTCATTTCGAAGTTAGTAAATCACATTTTTAGAGAAATGAAAACAGCTCGAACCTGTGTGTGTTCAGCTTTTAAGTGATTCACAAGAACTAGCAGAAGAGGAAGTTCTGAATGTCAAAGGATTTTCAACTCAAAACGCCTCTAAGTTCACGTGCTTGAATTGTTTAATGGAAATATGTAGGCACAGTCTTGGGCTCTGGAGCATTAAATATTTACACTAGTATAAATACAATTGTAGTGATGTTAGTGTGTGCGGCTGCTCAGTGTTTTCTTTAGGCAGCCACAGGCAAAGTTTAGATTTTTTTTACCATCGAAATCCATTAAATGATTTTGTCTTATTAAGATATCGGTGGGGAACATAAACAGCCTGAGATTCAACAGCACACTACTTTTCTCCTCTTGAATATAGAAGAATTTCACATCAGTTAACACTGAGCAAGTTTATGTTTTATATTCCAGTGTCTAATGATTGTTGTTGTTGTTGTTACCGTATGGCATTGTGTGTAGAATAGTCAGGAGATCCTAAGATTGTCTGGCAGCCAGAAGTTCTAGCTCATTAGTGTTAAGCACCACTAGGTGCGTTGCAGAAGTGGTTTGCCATTTCCTGCCTCTGCGTTACGACCCTGGTATTCCTTGGAGGTCACCCTTCCAAATACTAGCCAAGGCTGACCCTGCTTAGCTTCCGAGATCTTGATGGGATCGGGCTAGCCTGGGCTATCCAAGTCAGGGTGTAATGATAGTGAAAAGAATTAAGAAGAATTTTCCTTAATCCTAATGATAGTGAAAAGAATTAAGGGAAACTTAGTTCCAGATTCAGCTGATCACAGTAGGATTTAACTGATCAACACCTGGAAGTGTTGGTGTTCAGATCAACCTGTGCTCAAGGCTTGCTCTTGTTCTAGCAACAGATCAGTAATGGCAAACAAGTCATTTGCTCAGATTTGACAAGTCGGCAATTCACATTTCTCAACGTAAATTGTTGCATAACTTCATTTTCCCCTGTAAGTTGGGGTTAAAAAAGAGAGAAAGTTTTCTTAGCAGAATCTGAAACAAAATGCCAACTTTCTGAGCTTTATGATGGAAGAAAGGAGAGATATGTGCAAATAAGAATAGTATCTGGTCAGCTCTGTGCTGGTCTAGAATACTGAGAAGCAGCATTTGAGCGCTATTCTTGAGTGGGTACTGCTACATGTATTCTTTGTAAGGTACTTCGGAAGCAAAACAACTGGAGGTTATGTGTCGAAATGATGAAGCAGAAGAGCTCCTCTGAGGTGACATTCAAAGGAGTAGAAGCACAGCGGAGAGGGGTGCTGAGCGCTACAGGAGTGGATGAAGGCAGTGATTACTGGCTTTCCATACTTTTAGCTCAGTCAGGCAAGGCCTTGAGGTGGTCAGCTGCTACTGACCCAAACCCCAACACTTTTTTCTCCTGCTTCCCTGGTGCCATACTTCCTCCAGGCTGGGCTCCTGTGAGTAGAAGGCAGCAGTAGCAGCAGCAGAAGTGTACAGCTCGTCCTTGGCATCTGAGCCAGGCAACACAGATCGCTGGCAAGTGCCAGCAAGGGAACAAAGGGGAGAGGAATGGAAGGGACCAGGCTCCCTCAAAATCCACCCTGTCTCCTTTACCTCCTCCCTCATCCAACAGTGCCCTCTGAAACCCTGCTTTCAAGATTCATGGTGTGGGCCCAAGAAAAACAGGGAATGGGCAATGACTCCACTGACGTCATTATTACTGCCTCCACATTTGACAAGGGCAGCACACAAAGTAAAACATGTCGAAAGTAATACAAATAAGCAGTTGTTGTTTGGGCTCTTCCATGCTGACGCTGAACTGTTTGTTTCCCACCCCACCCCTCATTGTGTGTCAGTCCTGTTGAGGAAGGCGGCAGTGAAGCGACGAAGCCAGCGGAGAGGCCATGGTTGCCATGGCAACTGCCACATTCCAGCAGGCTTCTCTGGCCTCAGCGGGCTTCACTTTGCCGCCTTTTCCAACATGGCTGACGTGCCTGGTGAGAAAAAGTGGGAATGAAGCTGACATGGATACAGAAGCTGACTGGATCACTGTGGTTGGTCACCATAGCTTCCGAGCCAGCTTCTCTATGACATGGGCTGGATGGAAATGAAGTTGCTGTGGCTTAGGCCACCAGCAGGGGATTGGGAGGGGGGCAGGGTGGAGTGTTGCCTGATCCAGGTTGGGAAACTCATGAAGATTTGGGGATGAAGCCTGAAGAGGACAGGGACCTCAGTGGGGCACAATGCCACAGAGTCCACCCTCCAAAACATCAATTTTCTCAAGGTGAACTGATCTCTGTAGTCTGGAAATGAGCTGTAGTTCTGGGGGATCTATGCAGAGGCAAGCAATACTAAGCCACCTCTCCTCTCCTCTTGAAAACCCTATGGGGTGGCTTAAGTCAGCTGCAACTTGATGGCACTTTCTGCCACCACTGTATAAAGCAAAAGCTCTTTTCCTTGACCTGGATGGCTCAGGCTCCATCGAAGTAAGTGGACTTAGAAGAGCACAACTCTCTTGGGATGGGACTATAATTCCTCTTCCTGTCTGAAGCTTCCACAGCTCCCCAAAACTGTTCCATTAAGTCAGAGCAGCTTCCCAGAGGGCAGGGGAGGCTTCATGGGGGGGGGGGGGGGGTTGCTGGTGAACCCTCAATGCAAGCACAATCACTTTCCACTTGTGTAGGGTCGATCAGAGCCATTAGATGTGATTTTTCCTGTGAATATTTTTTCTCTACTCACATCTCTATGTCAGCCTGTTTATTACATGCTGTGGTATCAGTGCTCAGATTTTGATCAAATACTCTTTCCCTTGATCTGGAGGCTGGCATCTCCACTGTGGCTAGAGAAGCTGCCTGAGATCTGCAGCACCTTGGATGGGCAAGAAGACAAAATCTTGGGATCCCATGGGTCTGGGGGCATCTCAGTCTCTGTCTAGCTTTGGGTGCTTGGGAGTGTATTGTAGACCTTCGTGAAGGAGGAGGGAAGATGCTGTGACTCACTTTGTATTACAACCCATGGTTTAACAGCCACTAACAAACCAACAAGTGCAGCTCCTGAAATCAGAGGAGAGGCTGTGACTCAGTGGTAGAGCATTTGCTTGGCATGCAGAAGGCCCCAGGTTCAATCCTTGGCCTCTCCAGTTAAAAGGAACAGCGAGTAGGTGGTTTGAAAGACCTCTGCCTGCAACCTCTGCTGGGAGAACTGAGTAGACAATATTGACCTTAAAGGACCAATGGTCTGATTCAGTATAAGGCAGTTTCATGTGTATGTATATGTAGCAAGAACTGGAAATTGCCCTCAATTTCCCTTTCTGTTAGTACAGGACACACGGCAGATGGAGCATTTTGTCCGTGCAAGAAAGAGGAAGGGAAATTTTATATGATTCCCCTTTATCACTGTTAAACACCCATGCCACCTGGCATTTTGTCCTCAAGGCTCCCTGACTTCAGCATCAGCTGGTTGGGGGAGGATTAGAGGGGGGTGGAGGGGTAAGCATGAATGGTCCATGAGGACCTTAGTCTCATGATCTGTAGAATCCAAGCAAAACTCTCTAAAATTTGAAATGAAATTGAGAGGAGGATCATTGTATTAAATGTCTCCTTGATGTTGCATAGAAATTTAATGGGGCTTTTATAAATTGCTTAAATCATTCTGCCGCAGAGCAAAATACACACACATTATCTCTTAATGTTGTCATGCTGAAGCACTGAACCCTCCATCTTTATGGTGATACGTTACTATGAAAAAGGTTGGTACCTAACAGTGCAGTCCTAAGTGCAGATACACCTTTCTAAGTTCACTGAAGTCAGTAGTTTTAGAAGGGTGTAACTGCTCCAGATTGCACTATAAAGTGCTGGGATGCATAAGCTGATTCTTGAATTCCTTGCAACTCTTTGATGGCATCACTCAAGCCCACACACCTTTTGTATATTCAACCATTAATCTTTTTTATTATTCTGACTGTACAATTATATGCCTACTTCTTAATTTTCTGTGACAGGTGATCCCATGATTTTGTTCAGATACCATGTTTTTATGTGACAAAAATGACAACCAGCAGCTGATAATGGTCACCTTCAATTTTCTTTCCACATTTTCATAGGAACAGGAAAGAATTTGAATTAAATACACACATCTTTGCAGTCTGGCATTGAAATGAAAGAAATCTGTTCCTTTCACTGTGTGTCACAATAACCACATAATTATAATTTCAGAGGGTAGCCAAGTTGGTCCACAGTAGAACAGCTAGATTCAAGTGTAGTGGCATTCTTAGAGACCAGCAGGATTTGGGGGGTATAAGCTTTCGAGAGTCATATCTGACAAAGCAGTTGGGATTGAGATCTCTGAGTCCTTATATTCCAGTCAGAAGGTGGGAGGGGTGTCACAAAGAAGGAACTCGGAATGCAGGGGTACCATGTGCATTATAATCAGCTTGATTAGAGCAGAGGGGGAAAGCTTGGGGGTAGAAAATTACTGTCTGTAATGGCATATGTAATGCTGGAAGAAGAACAAGTAAATGAACAGGAGATGATGTGGCTGGTGTTGTTAGGTCCGGCTGTTGTGTTGTCAAGAGTGGATATGGGAACAGAGTTGGCATCTGGGTTTGTTGCAGGCCCTGGTCCCAGAGTCCATATCCATGTCTGGAGGGTATTGCTGTAGGTGAGAAGTTGTTTAAGGTTAGGAGGCTGTCTGTGGGCAAGAAAAGGTTTACCTCTCAATGCGTGAGAGAGGGGGGTATCATTGTCCAGCACAGGTTGTAAGCCGTTCATGATTAATTGAACTGGTTTGAGCTGAGAGCTGTATGTGACCACCAGTGTATGTGACCACCAGTGTATGTGACCAACAGTGGTGTTCTGTTGTTGTTTCATTTGGGCCTGTCTTTCAGCAGTTTGTCCCTTGGTATCATTCTGGCTTTGTTAATCAGTTTTCTTACTACATCATGAGTGTATTGTAATTCTAAGGTGCTACTGGACTAAAATTTAGCCATTTCACATAATATAGTAAATCCCTGGCATGCCAGCAGTGGCTCACTGGACCCTCTGAATTGGCACTCAGGGCCAAATCTCAGCCCAGGCACCTAAGGCACATGTAGCATTGCTAAAGTCAGCTGTGCAGGAGAAGACAACAGGCCTGGCTGATGCCCATCATCCCCTCCCCGACCTCAGAGTCCCAGGCAAATTTCATAGATGCTGGCAATGCCACTGGGGCTTGGTTTGCTCCAAGAGTGTCTGGCCAAGTGCAACCCTTTTAACACCACACCCCCATTTTTTTTGGCAGGCACAGCAACTTCTTCACAGGTAGATAATGCTTTTTTGGCACTTGAATAAAAAAAGGTTGCCTACCCCTTGTCTAAATGAGTATGTGAGACACCCCCCCCCCCCCAAAAAAGCATTACCTTAACTCTCTTTTTAAAATCCCCGTCACATAAAGAAGTGATCATATTTTAAGAGACAAAATGTCTCCCAGGTTTTGTCGAAAAACTTACTCCACCAGCTTTATGTTAAGTATTGTCAATTATTTTTTGCTTTCAGATTTCTGGAATGTGCTACAGCAGTCGTGTGTTAAAAGTGTACCATGTACTTTGTGTGCCCAGTGGAATGGCAAGAATATTTGCTTGGACTCTTGAGCCAATTTTCTCATCTGCGGAGCCATCCAGTGAAATCAGAGTCGGGATGGGAGCAACTGTGGACATACAGAGGCAACAGAGGATGGAGCTTCTGGATCGGCAAATCTTGATGTCTCAGTTTGCACAGATAAGGAGGCAGAGACAGCAGCAGGTAAAAACAAAACTTTTCCAGAGGGCTATAATTTATTCCTTATTTTGTCGGGTTTGAGCTTGAACAGTTATAAAAACATAATTTTTTCAGACTCCCTGAAGACAGTAACAGAAGGAACACCATGCAGTCATAAGACCCCACCCACTGATAGTTAAGGTGAAGCTGCTTGCTTCTCTTTACTTTGGGATCTGAATCTGGGGAGATAGTCAGGCTCATGGAGTGCATGCTTCATGCTTCATTCAACCCTTACCCTCTTCCCTAGATCTTAAAGCTGACAGAGAGGCTGTCCTTTTCATAGGTTAAAGCAGGGGTCACCAACCTTTTCTTTAATGATAGCTTCTTCTGAGTGATAAGAAATATCCTTTCCCGCCCCCCCACCGGCAAACCACCACCAAGTTTTGTGTGCCATCCTTGAAATAGACCATGGACTTCGAAGAACACCAGAAACGAAGCTGTCAGCTAAGTAGTACAGAGAGAAATCCTATCAAATAAACACTTTCTTAAAAGCCTGAAGCAGATCTTTTATTGATCTTCTCATGTGTCTGGTAGGAGATGCTCAAGCTATTGTGCAACAGGCAGTGAGCTGTTGGTTGGAGACCCCTTCTTTAAAGGAGCAAGAGGGCACAACTGGCCTCTCTCTTCATAAGAGTTTAGTCGGGGCACTTTGATCATGTGGGGCACTGCCTGGAAGAAGGCCCCTGGCAGTGCAGGTCTTTTTTTATTGTTGCTCCTATTTCCTTACCTTCTTGCACTGGATCTGGCTGTCTGGCCAGCTAGAGGGCTCTTTTATGCGTGTTTGCCTAGCTGACCCTCCCTTCTGATATCCCGCCTCTTTTTATCTGCTAAAGCTGTAGCTAAGAGCTTCACAAATAGCTATATTTCTCAAATGGTATATATGTCCCTCTGATTTGAAGCCTTCAGGGTTATGGTGATGAAAACTTCTCTCCCACCCCTTATAGCTGTTGATGAAATCATCATCAATACATGTAATTATCAACATGGCTCCGTCTGTGGATACTTAAATCTGGAGCATGGGGCCATGGACAGACAAGACATATCTTTCTGCAAACCTAAGAAAAGCCCTATGCAGAGAGATCTGAAATCTTTAAAAAAAATACACTGGAGGGTTAAAGCCTTTGTTGCTAGTCAACCACAACAGTATTGACAGCCTTGGAACCTTGGTTTCTGTCAGTAAAGGGGAGGGGGACCCACCAGTAAAGGGGAGGGGGACCCACCAGTAAAGGGGAGGTAGGCCCACCAGCAACCACTGGGTGACTTGGTATCACATGACTTGCATGACTCACCCAGGACTGGCTGCTTGCTACTGTTCAACAGCAGCCACCACATGGTGTAGTGGTTAGTTTCAGACTAGGGAGCTCCAGGTTTGAATCACCACCCTGCTGTGGAAGCCAACTGGGTGACTTTTGGCCAGTCACACACTCTCAGCATAACATACCTCACAGGGTTGTTCTGAGGAGATAACAGACGAGAGGAAAATGATGTAAGCAGCTTTGGGTCTCCATTGGGGAGAAAGGTGGAAAATAAACGAAGTAAAATAATAAATATAGCTGAAGATATTGGGGGGGGGGGCAGATAAAAGATAAGTAGGTTGCGGGGCAGGAAGAAGAGATGGAAACCGGGAAAGCTGGGGATATGGGAGTTGCCAGGAGGAGAGAAGGGGAACAGACAGGTGGTTTTTTACCTACAAGACTGGGGAATGCACAGGTGTGCAAAAAATATGAAATGTAAAGCAAAACAAATAGTGGGTTTAAAAAACAAAACAAAAAAACAACCCAACCCAAGAATCATAGAAGCAGTGTTTACCTCTTTTTAAAAGTATGCCATTGGGATCTCATGAGACTACAGTTATGAGATCTTGACTGCCATTTGTGGGGGGTTGCCAGGCAACCTGCAACCCACATTGTGGAGGATTCTAAGCCTTACTTAGTGTCAGAATGGACAAGGAGGGAGAGAGATAAACTTAAAAAAGTAAGAGAGAGGAGGGAGGAAAGGGAAAGCTGGAGGGAGAGAAGGGGAACAGGAAAAAATGGGTGAGGGAAGGAGGGAGGGGCAGAAGCACCCAGGCAGGAAAACAGAAAAAAAGTAGGTAGGTAGGTGGGAAAGAAGGAAAGGGGAGATTCTGTAAGCATTGCCAGGGGGAAAGCAAAGAGGAAAAGCAAAAATGAGAGAGGGGCAGTAGGGAAATGAGATCCCCTATCCAGCAGGAGTCCTCTCTAATTCCCCACTTGTCAGTTACTGAGGCAGGCAAAGAAACTGACATAAAATAAATGTGCTGAGTTGTCCCCCCCCCCCCCCCCGGTGCTCCCCAGGTTTTCCTCTGAGAAGCTTCAAGGTTAAATGCAAATTAGATGCATTTACTGTTGGCTCCAACCTCAGGTCTTCTTGGCTCAGTTTTGCTGGATCATCATACAAGTAATTGGGACAAATACTTGGAATTTAAATTATTACATCTGGGCATTATCAATGATAGAAACTATGAGTAGTTCTAAATTGAGTCAGTCAATTAAAAGCATTTTGAAGGATCTTTATTATAAGACTGTGCTGGTTAGAGTGCACAGAGTATGTTAATCTTTTCCAGTTGGTAATCCTTCTTTCAACAAAAATGCCAAACTACCTGTTTGAATTGTCCCTTCCAAAGTATAGAATAGCATTTATGCTTGCACATTTGAATGCATTGCCCTTGGTAGTGCTCTTAGGAAGATTTAATAGTATTCCATACTCTGATAGACTCTGTGGATGTGGCACTAACCAAATTGACAGATCATATTCTTTCGGATTGCCCTGAATTTTCAGATTTGAAAGCTAAATTGATTTTTCCTTTGCTTAATCAAGACTCTTATCTCTTTAGAAGCTAAGTCTTCTCAGTTACTAAGAGATGGAGTGTTATGTCCTGGCCGTTAAACCGTGCATGCTGTCGACCACACACGTGGCCAGGAGAAGCCGTCGAACTTCACTCCCAGGACAATAGACCCAGAGGATCCTAATCGGAGACCAATGGGGAAGCCCACAATCTGTAGGGAGACCTATAGGAGGCAAGGGCATGTAAATAACCAATTACGGGTGTTGGGTGTGTGCATGGGTGTGGTCATGAAGGGGAATTTGTTATCCTTATCTCGACCTCTCAATAAACTATGAGCTATAATCACTCAACGTGTCTCAGAACCCAGTACTTTACATGGAGATAAACAAGTAACTTTGTATGTGGGTAAATTTTTGATGGCTGAAGTAAAATCACATTGTAACTCGGGTAGCAAATCTTAGGCTTCCCGGCTTTTAGTGTGTGATGCCTCGCTGTTTGTGACTTTTGTCGCAGAAACAGTCATTAAGAAGAACATGAAAATCGTCTAAAAAAAGAAATTGTCTCCATTCTCTGTTCTGGAACTAGAAATGGGAAGCTTCATTTCACCACCCTGAAACTAGCACTGCAGAGATCACTGCTCTCACATTTCACACAGACCTGCCTCTCCCGGAAGCTTTACGTAGACTGGCCCTGTTCAGTACGCACACTTCCCTGTCTTGTCAAGTCAAGAAGATGTGGTTTCTGCCCACAGATACTACCAACTTGCTTTTCCTGTACGCCCTACATAGTTGGTTGCCCTTCTGTGTGTAAGTAATGTCAAGAGATGACAAATTACTCTAGTATGACTGCCAGGCAATGTCTGTCCAACATACTGCAACAAGGGAAGTGTTTCCGAAGAATAACTCCACAGTATGAATCCTTTCCCTTCCTTTCCTTTCTTTTTGCCTTTCCTTTCCAGACTTCCTCTGATCAATAGATCTTGAGCAATGGCTAAAAAGTACTCAATTAGTTTCTAAAGAAAAATATGATAGACTGGAATTTAGCAACTGATAAGGTTATAGTTGGATCACTGCCAGAAGAGTGTTTTGTTTACCATTCCTGTGGAATTAGAATACTTGGATTGGCTTCCGTTGTTTAATAATCAAATTCAATTGGATTCCATTGTTTAATAATGGAAGTAGATGGCTAAGTATTTAAATCCATGTATGGTTCCATATGTTCCAGTTCAACACATCTCCCTTTCTCCCCTCCCAGCTTGCTGGCTGCCTTTCTTCACTTCCCCTTTGCTTTTTCAACTGTTTCATTATCATCACCAATACTTGGGTGGATTTTGCCCCGTCTGAAATCAACACATTATTTCGCTTTGAGAGATCCCCCTCTCCAGTTTAAGCAGATGAGGGGGAAAAAGAAACCTAACAGTACAGCTTGCAAACTTTATTAGTGGAAAGAAGCAAGAGTCCAGTAGCACCTAACAAAATTTGTGGCAGGGCATGATGTTTTGTGAGTCACTGATCACTTCTTCAGATACAGCTAGAATGTGAGTCCATTGGTCCTTATATCTTGGAGAGTGGAGTGATTTCAGATGCCAAGTGACACTAGCAGGTGTTGGTAACAGGAAACCTTGGTCTCAATTCAGCCTTGGAGGATGCATTGAGCTTCATTATCAGTTGCAATTCAGCAGTCTTTCTTTATAATCTCACTTTGAAATTCCTTTGTAAGAGAACTGCTACTCTTAGGTCAGCAACGACCTGGAAGGTTGAATGTTCCCCCACTGGTTTTTAAATGTTGTGGTTTCTAATGTCAGACTTATGTCCATTTATTCTTTGCATCCTCCTGGACTGAATCCTCCTGGACCAAACTGAGACCTAGGTTTCCTGTCTCATTACTAATGCTAGTATCTCCATGCCTATTATCCCTCTGCATATCACACCTAATCCAATCAAGCCTGCTGTCACCATTCACCTGCTATTGCCATTCGGCTGCTGAAATCACCTTTATAATCTCCGGTACCTTGTGTTACGTTTTATGGTACGCATGGCCTAGTCCAACAAAGTGACATTTATGTTAGATCTGGCCCTCGTAACGAATTGAGTTTGACCCCTCTGCTCTATTAATTGTCTTGCTTCATTTCCTCCATCTTGCAGCTAGATACTTTAAAAGAATTATTAGTTGGCAGTGTTTCTATGTTTCCATTGTGGAGTACAGGATTTAAAGTTGGAAAAATGGGTTTGGTGTGGCTTTGCTTGTTATAGAAGAGGAGTAATCTAAAGAGTCATAGGAGCAATCTATGGAAATGATTCTCCTTATGTCTGCGGCTTTTTCCAAATATGAGTAATATTAGTTTTTCCCCTCAAGAGAGCTGTGCTGTCTTGGCTGATTGCTACACACTGTAAGCTGGAAACACGGTCCGGAGTCAAGGTAAATAACAAAACCAGATAGCCAGGAAGTCAATTCAAGGTTGCAGGTTTCAAGGACAAGGAGCGGCTGCTATACACACAGAAGCAAGTCTGAATATGCAAAGTTGCTGCCACACTGAAGCAGGTGCACAGAGTGTTTTTGAGCAAGTCCTCCCTTCCCTGGGAGCTGAGTCTGCAAAGGCTTACAGCTCCTCCCATTGCCTTTGCAGGAGCTGCAGTCTGGCACGCCTTCTTCACTCCTGCAAAGTCAGCCTCTGGTGTGCCCTCCATCTGGGGCACTCAGGAGAACTAGGCGGGGAGTCTAGCCTCAGGGGTATCTGCAACTGGGGGCGCTGGGCCAGGCTCAGGATTGGTCTCTCCTTCTGGCTGCACCTCCTGTGCAGCTGCTGGGCTTCCTCCTCAGGTACTGTTGAGGGTTCTTCTTCTGGGCTGACTCCAGAGGAGATTGGGTTGCTCCCTGCCTCTTCCTCATCTGAGGAGTAATCAGAACCAGTACCCACAACGAGAACTTTTCTAGGTTGCTTTGGGAATATACGAACCTGTGGTGCAGCTGAACTTTGTTTGGGGGGGGGGGGGTTCTGTGCAGGGGGCTAGGTTTTAAAGGGGTGTGAAGTAGCGGCCCCACAGTCTAAGCACCCAGGCCAGAAGTAAACATTGGTAGACCAGAAGTGATGCAATGCAGTGGAACAGGGACTGGCCCCTTTATAACCCTGGATTATATAAAACAGTGTGGGGGAGCCATTGGGGAGGCTGAGACAGGAGCAGCAGAACCAAGCCTAATACATCCCATGGGAAAAGCCTCCCAAGCCAAGTTGCCACTTGAAGAGCGTGGGCAAGACAGCAAGCTCCAGCATTAAACTGTGGGTCTTGTCCCTCCTGCCTGAAGGCTGCTCTATCTTGATTAGGCAGGTTCATGGCAGATACACTTATCAATGGCTATATTAGCCTGGAATATTTATATGACCACTTTCCCCCTGATCAAGTCAAAACCCAAAGCCAGTAATAATAAAACCAAATTCTATAAAATCCCAGTGAAATGGTAGTGAAATGGAACCTCTGGGTTCCATGGCAGTTTGCTTCTTAGTTCCTGGTGGGGATAAACAGTGGGAGAAGACCATTGCCTTTATACCTGTGTGGGCTTTTCAGAAATATCTGGATTGTCACAGGTGGAAACAGGATGCTGGTCTAGGTGGGCCCTCAGTCTGAGCCAGCAGGGAGCTTCTTATTTTCTAAGGTGATTTGAAACACATGGAAATGTATTGCACCCAATTTAAGGTGCTTGGTTACCATTCATCCAATTTTTAACTCTAAACACATGGTTGTTACAGATTTGTTGTGCATCTGTCGAACAGGGACTGCGTGAGGGATGCTTCCTTTCCCCACAAACCCAACTGCCAATACCCCTCAACTTCCCTATCAATAGCTACTGCAAGTAATCTGTTCAACCTGGGTTTGTGAATGACATAGGCCAGGGGTGGGCAAACTTGCTCAGCGTAAGAGCCACCTAGAACAGGGGTGGCCAGACTTGCTTAACGTAAGAGCCGCATAGAATAAACATCAGATGTTTGAGAGCCACAAGACATGAATAAATATTACCTGCTTTTATTGGAAAATAAGCAAATTCACTTTTTATTAACATTAAATGAGACTGCCAAAAATAATAACAAAAGGGGTAAAAGCAGATATTGATAATGATATTAATTTGTCCAATGATATTTGTTTGCTAATGATATTTCGCTTCCCCAGCCGCCCTGCCGGGAGCCACATAATATATGTGAAAGAGCTGCATGCGGCTCCCGAGCCACAGTTTGCCCACCCCTGACATAGGCCAACTGCTGTATAGAGACATCTCTGCCGTTGAGACACAGTTACTTCCTCCCACACTTTCCGTATTCTGCAACTGTTTAAAAGGGGTTATGTAAAAATATTTTTGCTTTGGGCCCTACTATAATAATTGTTATCTTTGATCTAAATATTGTGAGTGGGGAATAACCATACTTGTATCTCTGCATTCAAAAACAGCTCTGCTCTTAGTTATTCTATTTCATTGGTAATATAATTGGCTTGTTTTGTAGACATAGGAGCCCAAGCGCACGGTATAAAGTGATATCTGTTTATTTATTTACATATTTATGTTACTTATAGTCTGCCTTTCTCACTGATACTCAGGGCAGACAGTGTGAGTCAATACAATCGACAGGATGGGACATCCAGTTAGCAATGCAGTCAGATTAGGATTGAAGAAATCTGAAACAGTGCTGAAATGAATTCAGTCTCTTCATATAAATTTATTTTGGTGGCGTTGTAAGAGTGAAAAACATGCAAAACTCTTTTCAAAGTTATACAGGAAAGGGTAACAGAAGTAAGAACAGAATTAACTATACTGAGTGTAATTACACACAGCTATGGATAGTGACAAGAACTGTGATTTTGCACATCTTTACTAAAGAGTTGTGATTTTACTCATCTCTGGAAGCCACCCAAAGTTTTGAAATGAAGTGCAACAGCATGGTTCTGAATAAACTGGCTGTTCTGTATCAGTGGAGGCGAGAGAAAACAAGGAGAAGGGCCCTAATGGAACTGAGAAGAACTGAGATTTTTACCGTGCTCACTCCAAGTTGTGAGTATCCCTAGCATGTGAGAGACGACAGTGTGTTACATCTGTAGCCTTCCCTAATTATGGGGACAATCTGTGTTTTCAGTGAATTGAGATGTATGCTTGAGGGTCCAGCTTTGTCCAGCCACCTAATCCTAATGTGGCACAGTGTTGTTACCAGCATTACTAATTATTTCAGTGCTGTTTTGGTCATATTTATCTCCGGGTCTCATCACAAATTTCCATGTAACAACATTATTACTGCCATTTTAAAGATAGAGAACTTGCTGAAATTTTAATTTTGTCATATGACCATACGTGACCAGTGTGATAACTCCACAATGCTGGTACAATGTGATGTTCTGTGATGCTGTGCAATATTTAATAGACTTAGCCCTGGTGCTCTTATTTTCTAGTTGTACTTACGTAGTAACTGTTTACATTTTATAATTGTTTGTGAGTTATATTGACCTGAGATCACTTCTCTAGTATGAATTTGGTTGTCCCTCTCCCTCTTTTTTATTTCAATCATCCGTGGGAGTGGTTTTGAATGGTGACCACGTGTCATCCTATTTAATTAGGGATGCCAGCCTCCAGGTGGGACCTGGGGATCCCCTGGAATTACACCTCATCTCCAGACTACAGAGATCAGTTTCCCTGGAGAAAAATGGATGCTTTGGAGGGTGGACTCTATGGCATTGTACCCCACTGTGTTCCCTGTCCTCCCCAGGCTCCATCCCCAAATCTCCAAGAATTTCCCAACCTGGATCTGGCAACCCTACTCCCCCATCCCCTGCTGGTGGCCAGGGGGAACCTAGCAACCCTAGGGGATCTGAACTGGATGTATAGCAGTGAGAAAAATTTGCCCCAGTAATAATGTCATCAAAGCTGGATCAAGGCTTCAAAGATATAAATTTGAACATCAGACTAGCAACTGTATTAAACTCTGCTACCACAGTTCATAATATGAAGTAAATTTCCTGTCAGGAGATTTCCACCCAGTTTGGATTTTAGACTTGGAATATGACACAGCTGCCTTTCACACATGTCCTGCAGAGGAGTGGTACCATACTGGGAAATTTTTTTGTGTATAAATCTTAGGAAATTCTGAAATGAGTGCATAATCCGGAGTCTCCCTCTTTTTCGACATCTTTCTGTATATGATAGTCATCTAGTAGTTAAATATTTGTATTTTTATTTATTTATTTATTCTATTAATAGATGTTTATATCTTTTTGTTTGGTCCTCTTTATACTGTGTATTGAGGACATGCTCCTTTTTGTTGGCATTGTCTGGAAAACAGGCATATCTATTAACATTGGGTGGGAAACTGTGTGGAAGACTATACAAAGATGGGATGCTGCTGCTGTACAATAACTGACTTCTGGTTTTGGCGCTCACCAGGCGAGCACGCTTTCATCGGAGCTCCGATGATAGCAGTCTGTACCCACGGTGGCTGGGAAGGGTACCGGCCAGATCAGGTCCCCCCTTGAGCCCTTGTAGGGGGCTTTCAGCCTGGGACACGAGAGGTGCCTCTCCCAAGGTGAATGCTGAGGGATTGAGGCTCCTCTTTGCCTTGATAGGTCCTGCCGCCATGCGACCAGAAATGGCAACAGTGACACACACCAGGATGAGCGTGCAGGTGGTCAGAAACATTTATCTTACTTGGCAAAAGATGTCTGATGAAGCGTGAGTCTCTCGTTTATTAATCCAGATGACCAGATAAGCATTTAAGCCCCTGATCCTCAACTTTAAAGCAGTGGGGGGGGAGTTAATTCCACCCCACAAAGATAAGAACTCTTTAAAATTCATCAGAGAGGAAGAGGGGCACAACCAAAGCATTTTCAGCTGAAATAGGAGGTAGATAAGCTTAAAGTGCTTTTTGTAACTGGCTCCAGAAACTAAACAACCCGTCTCTGACTACAAAAATCATGGCGCCCAAAGTCTGACCTTCTCCAGAAACTGTGAGCTCAACCACCTCGTCATCTAAAGCGGAAGTTACCATAGACTTTCAAAATATGTTAAATGCTGCATCGCGCCCTCTGCTGGACCAGATGACAACTCTTAACACAAAATTTGATAGTCTTCAAAAACGGCTTGAAGAAACTAATCTGAGATCAGAAGAAACTGCCAGATCAGTTAAAAAACTGGATGCCAAGACCAAAAAACTTAAGCAGCGACTGGAGGCAGTGGGGAAAAGAACCTCAAATAAACATCAATTGCTACAACTGCAAATGGAAAAATCAGCTTATGTAGTGAGATTCCAGGGATTCCAGAACATGGTGAGAAGATCTGAAGAAGCTTTTAAGCGATGCCTTGGCACTGGTTGCAGATACTACAGCGGAACTTTTACAAACAGATATGGTTATGGTCTATTGGACTTATCCAGACTACATCAAGAAAAACAATCAGCCCAGAGAGGTTTTTGTGAGATTTTCCAAAAGATCAAGCAGAGATCAAGTACTTAAAGCGACTAACGGGGCTACCTAAAAATCGAAGGCACAGTCATAAAAGTTTTAAAAGACATTCCATTTGAAATTAGGAAAAAGAGGAAACAATATAAAAATCTGACAATCTTTCTACAGAAAAATTCCATGTTCTACAAATGGCTCTTTCCCAAAGGGCTCACTTTCAAATTTAAGGACAAAAAAGAAAGAGTGGACTCTGTTACAAAAGCCATAGCCTTCTTGGAGCAGTATCAAACAATGGACAACCCGAAAGGAACAGCACAGGACGACAAGACATCAGGTCACAGTGACTATGATTTGGGAAGACATGGAGACACATCAAGCAGCTCCTCTGAGGAGGACTCTGAATCTGAGTTAGGAGCTGTTGCCCCTAAATTACTTAAAGTCAGATGAGACTTTGATAAAAAAATAAACCTACAGGGAAGAAACCGAAAAAATAAGAAACATGAATCCAGTTATCTGTTTGGAACTATGAATGGTCTTACGTACCTATTTCAGCCTTTAAAAAATTCTCCTGTATTACTAATAGTATATAAACATAACTCTTATGCTTCATCTTACTAAAATGTATTATAAGTGAAATTTCAACTAAGCTATGTAACATTGAATATGACCCCTGCCACTTGGGCTTTTAGTGGCCTTCTTTTCTTTCTCCCATAGTTTGTAGTTCCCCCCTCCTATTTTCTGTTGTAGTTTTATAGAATAATATATATATAAAGACACTGCTGTACAATAACTTGATTGCTAAATGGACCAGTTGCTACAATACATAACATTACATATCTGTTGTGAATTAATACCAATATAAATATGATAATATTTAATAATGGGGGGGAACAAAATTTTAAAAATAACTTGCAGGAGTCAAACTTGCAATAAGGGAAGATACACACACAGTCAAATATGTCACCTACCCCCCAAATGTATTATGAATACTAGTCCTTCCTTATTTCTAACCTCTTACATATGCTAAGCAGAGTTTAGAAGGAAGCCATATATCATTAAATATATGGGACCTGCATCAGGATAAAAAGAGCAAATAACAAAAGAACACACGCAAACCTTCAGAAGCAACATAAGGTAGAAAAACCACCATCCAGAGGGAAAAGAATCCAATCCTAGTAGACAAAAATAGACCCCTTTTTTTAAAAAAAGGAAGCGCTGCTGAGAAACAGGACTTATAGGCTCAACAGGAAGGAAACCAAAGGCCTATAGAAATAGTGGATTCTTTTCAAAATATGTCTGAGAGGAAGCAAGGGGAAAAATCTGGCCTGCCTCTGAGATACACAAACACCATGGGGAATAATTAAAACTAAGATCTTAAAAGAAATCAAATATTTTTCAAGGGCCTTGCAATTAATGTAGACCACAACTTGTTGATGTCAGGTGGCAGCTCAGTGATGCAGATGCTAAAAAAACAGGAAGGGTTGGGCTTTGAAGATGATAAAGTACACCTCATACTACTTGACATTATTAATCTGGTGAAACTAAAGCAACTCATGAAACCTGAGAGAACAAAAAAAAGGGAACTGCGTTTGGAAAGAATGTCCCTAACAGAATTCCTTAAAAGAAACAGGAGAGCACCTAGACAAAAGTTACTTTATGTTTAGTGTTATCTGGTAACGGTCCCAAAGCAGAGCAGTATTTTTAATTTCAAAGTAAAGTTAATAAAAGATCTTCTTCGTGGTCTCTGTGCATCACACCTCTGGGATAAAGTGCGCCTGCGCCGATCCCGATCGGTAATCTTCAAAGCCTAACGGATTTTCGCGCCAGCTCCCCGGTCACGTGCACGCCCCACTGCGCATGACCCGGGGAGAGGCACAAGGATCCCGCCAGTTCTCTTCTGACCGCCGCGTCGTGAGGACCCCCTCTCCGCTCCGGTCGGTAGTTAACTTTCGTTTCTTTTTCCAACTTTGGAAAGGCCTTTCGGACTGATTTCTTGGACTTTACTTGACCTACGGACTGTTTTTCCTGGACTCTCTTTTGGATTCTCCTCCTTCTACTCCCCGCCCGGCCTATGGCCCAGCGGTGGGGTTTCTTTAAACGCTGCCTTAAGTGTGGGAGTAAAATCCCCCCCCCCAGACAAGCACTCCCTCTGCTTGCTGTGCCTAGGCGAGTCGCATCGCGTCGACTCCTGTTCGAGTTGCGCCGCGTTCTCCAAACAAACTCGGAAGAACCGGGCGGCCCGACTCCGAGTGGCTCTCTTGGAGGCAGCGTTGTCACCGAAGATGTCCGCAGCCGACGCCTCGGCAACTTCCCCATCGGTACCGACGGGCCCGACGTCGCCACCGATGCGAAGCCCTTCCGGCACCGAGAAATCGGCATCGAAAAGACCCCTCTCACTGCCACGAACTCCCGCTAAGAAGCGTAAGGAGGGCAAAGAGGGTAAGGGCAAGCTGAAGCACAAAACCTCGAGTGCTTCGTCGACGCATCCCGCGTCCGACATGACCCAGCACGGGTCTCCACAGCTTGACCCTCCAGGGCGCGAGCGACCCCGGGGCAGCCCCGTCTCCCCGATGCCGCGACCCATCCAGCTCACAGATTCGGAACCCGACATCGAGCTGACGCAGATCCCTCACAGCAGTCCCGAGACAGGGCCTGACCCGATGCCGGCACCGAGAGGCGAGTGAGACTGGCGCCTTCCCCCATCTTCGGTGCCGTGGGACGTTCGTCAATGGCGATACCTGTATGGTTCCTCCTACCCGCCACCTCCACAATGGTACCCAGCGGAGTGGGATCGCCAATCGACGTCGTCAAGAGTCTCCCGATGCCGAGATCCCCCAGCCCCGCCTCCGACTCCGATACCGTTACCGAAACCGAAACCGATACCGAAACTAACGATACCGATACCCACATCACCCGATATCGACCTCCCTCCTTATCAGCCAGATCCGTCGACCCCTATGTCTCCCTCCGAACATTCCGACCATTCGATGCCCGAATCTCCCGAATCATCCGATGACGAATCTCCCATCCAGCCGTCACCATCCCCTGATGTGGCTGAAAATTTACCAATCTCCCCCTCCGAGGACGTGAAATCCTATGGAGAACTTATCAAACGAATGGCACATTCCTTGGCGCTTGCCACGGTCCAACCAACGCCTACCGCTACCGATGCCATCTTCGATATCGTACAGATGGACACATCCACCGCGGTAGCGTTGCCACTAATTTCGGTGCTCTTGAGCACTGCCAAAGAATCCTGGGGCCACCCTTCCTCAACCCCAATTTCCAACAAAAGGTTGGACCACATGTACAGGCTCCAAGAGCCAGGGGCAGAATTCCTATTCATCCACCCCAAGCCCAACTCAGTCGTCGTGACCCCCTCCGCTAGGGGACGTAGCGGACATTCCTCCCCCTTGGACAAGGAGGGACGGAAGCTAGATTCTTTCGGGAGACGATTTTATTCAGCCGGTGCATTGGGCATAAAAACGGCAAACTACACAGCCTGCATGAGCAGGTACCAGTACTCCCTATGGGAACAAATGACACCACTTCTGGCTCAGCTCCCTGAGGATAAGCAACGTCTTGCTAGGAAGATCCAGAGGGAAGGCATGGTGCTAGCAAAGCATCAGCTTAACGCATCCAAGCATGCTGCGGACGTCACGTCCAAGACACTCACTTCAGCAGTCGCCCTTCGTCGCCACGCCTGGCTGAGGTCGACTTCGCTTCCACAAGACACTAAGTCCTTAGTGGAAGATCTCCCTTTCGAGGGTGAAGGACTGTTCAGCTCCACGACGGACACAGTTCTTCATGATTTAGATAAGAGCATCAAAACATCTCGTAACTTGGGTGTCTCACAACCGAGACAACAGAAGCAGAAAACATGGCAGAGATCTTGGTCCAAACAGCAACCGCGAAGATCTCCCACTGAACCCCAATGGCAGAGACCACCGTCTACTGTCTATCAACAGAAACCTTATGGCCATAAGCCACGATTCCCGTCCGCTTCCGCTTCCAAGACTAAACCACCCAAGCCGAACAAGCAGAGTCTTTGACTCTCCCATTCGCTCCGATATTCCCACCCGTCTATCCCCCTTCCTACTAGCATGGCAACGTATCACGACAGACAAATGGGCACTGTCGGTTGTAGCAGAAGGCTACAGAATAGAATTTTTCCAGATTCCACAAGAATCGTACTTCGTAACCACCCCTCCCTCCGACACCCTATCGTCGGAAGTCGAAGCCCTCCTCTCAAAAGATGCCATAGAACAGGTACCAACAAAACACCTTCAGCGGGGGTTCTACTCCCGCTACTTCACGGTCCCAAAAAAGGATGGCGGACTTCGTCCCATATTAGATCTGCGGAACCTCAATGCGTTCATCACCTACAAAAAATTCCGTATGACCACTCTACAGACCATCCTACCGCTACTAGAAGCCAACGCGTGGATGGTGACGCTGGACTTAAAGGACGCATACTTTCATGTGACGATCCACCCGTCACACAGACAGTACCTACGCTTTGCGATCGGTCCGCGTCACTTCCAGTACAAGGCCCTACCCTTCGGCCTCTCTACAGCTCCTCGTGTCTTCACGAAGCTTATGGCAGTAGTAGCGGCACATCTGAGACTCCAAGGTGTCCACCTTTACCCCTACCTGGACGACTGGCTTCTAGTCGCCCCCTCTACGACGGAACTACAGAACCACATCTCTACTACCCTCCACACCCTAGAATTACTAGGGTTGACTATAAACCTCAAAAAGTCCATGCTTATCCCTTCCAGACGGGTTCAGTTTATCGGAGCTATCCTGGACTCCTTGCAATGCAGGGCATTCCTACCCCCCAACAGAGCAGCGGATATAGTCTCCCTTCTCCAGGCTATCCTAGAGACCAAGGAGGCTACAGCCAAACAAATCCTTCGCCTGCTAGGCCTGATGGCCGCGACAACGGCAGTAATTCCCTTCGCCAAATTGCGAATGAGACCACTGCAGCTTTGGTTCTTGAGGCGTTTCCGCCCCAAATTCCACTCCCTCTCCAAACGTTTCCAGATATCTACCCAGGTCCTGGAGACCCTGAATTGGTGGCTTGTGCCCCAGAATTTACATTCAGGTGCACCTTTCCGGCTTCCACCCCCCTCAGCGACCGTCACCACGGACGCATCCCTATGGGGCTGGGGAGCTCACCTGGAAGGTGTAGGTGTGGGAGACAGGTGGCACCCCTCTGTGGCACACAACCATATCAATTTCTTAGAGCTGCTGGCAGTTCTCTACGCAGTGAGATCTTTCCGCCAATCCCTAACAGGGAAAACGGTGACTGTCCTTACAGACAACACCACCACTATGTTTTACATCAACCGCCAGGGCGGGACGGTCTCCCGTGGACTTTGCCGGTTAGCAATAGAGCTGTGGAACGAGTGCCAGGCGCTAGATATTCACCTGGTGGCGACTCATCTCCCAGGACTACTCAATGTCCAAGCGGACTTCCTAAGCAGAGGAGGAGCATCCCTACACGAGTGGGAGCTGAACCCCCTCTACCTGACTCCGATCTTCGACCATTGGGGACATCCATCCGTGGATGTATTCGCCTCTCGGGAGAACAAGAAGTGCCATCTATTCTGTTCCAGAGCAGGAACGGACCCGACCTCTCTCGGAGACGGTCTCCTCTTCAGGTGGACAGGGAAACGGTTGTACCTATTTCCCCCAATCCCTCTCATTCCGAGAGTAGTCCACAAACTATTGACAGAGCGACCGTGGGCAATTCTAGTTACCCCATGGTGGCCGAGACAACCCTGGTTCCCCACGCTCCTCAGCCTCTCACGGGGGACGTATCTCCATCTCCCGACGGACCCGGACCTCCTCGGGATGCGCGGGGGCCGAGTACTGCACCACGATGTGCCCAGGCTAAAATTGACAGCGTGGCTGATCCAAACTTAGGGTTAGAATCACGCATTGCTCAAGTTCTACTAAACTCACGCAAACTCTCCACTCGACGTTCATATGAGTCAAAATGGACTAAATTTTTAACTTTCCTGGCGTCTGTAGGACGACCCTCAGACCCAGCTGGACTTAAGGATGTTTTTGGTTTCCTCCTGTCATGTAAGGACAGGGGACTGTGTCACTCATCTATCCGAGTCTACCTGTCAGCCATCTCAGTCAATCATCCTAAGATTGATGGTTATTCGGTGTTTTCCCACCCAACAACGAAACAATTCCTCAAGGGAATGAATCGCCTCTATCCCCCAGTGCGGACACCAGTCCCGGCATGGGACTTGCCCCTGGTTCTCACTAAGCTGATGGGAAAACCCTTCGAACCCATGGCCTCATGCAGTCTTCAGCTTTTGTCATGGAAGGTTGCATTTTTAGTGGCCATCACGTCTACTCGACGCGTGAGTGAGCTCTCGGCGTTCCGTTGCGACCCACCGTACCTCACGTTTCATCATAATGCCGTCACTTTGGCTCCAGATGTCGCTTTCCTGCCTAAGATAGTTTCGGACTTCCATATAGGGGCAGATATCACCTTGCCGGTATTTTTTCCTGATCCCCAGGACCCAACGCAACGTAGTCTACACACTTTAGATGTCAAGAGAGCCCTGTCTTTCTACTTGCACCGGACAAAATCCTTTCGCAAGTCTCCAGCTCTCTTCATTTCTTATGCCTTGCCCAGGCAGGGACAGAAACTGTCGTCTCAAAGACTCTCGAAGTGGATAGTTGAGACGATAAAACTCGCCTATCTTCTGGCCAAAAGGCCACTGCCGGCGTCCCTCCGGGCACACTCCACTCGAGCCGTGGCTACTTCCACAGCATTCCTCAAGGGCATTCCCCTGGGAGACATCTGCAATGCTGCAACGTGGGCGTCCCCTCACACGTTTGTGAAGCACTACGCCCTAGATGTCCGTGTCCATCAGCGTACTGTGGTGGGCCGTGCAGTCCTGCAAGCAGCTCAGATGTGAGACCTCCAGCACCCACCTCCAGGTATGTGGTGTTTATTGCTCGCTATTCTCCCAGAGGTGTGATGCACAGAGACCACGAAGAAGATATACAGGTTGCTTACCTGTAATTGGAGATCTTCGAGTGGTCATCTGTGCATTCACACCACCCGCCCTCCTTCCCCTCTGCTTTCGGTCTCCCTCACCTTTTTTCCTTGGGGGCTGTTAGCAGCGGTCAGAAGGAACTGGCGGGATCCTCGTGCCTCTCCCCGGGTCATGCGCAGTGGGGTGTGCACGTGACCGGGGAGCTGGCGCGAAAATCCGTTAGGCTTTGAAGATTACCGATCGGGATCGGCACAGGCGCACTTTATCCCCAGAGGTGTGAATGCACAGATGACCACTCGAAGATCTCCAATTACAGGTAAGCAACCTGTATTTCTGTATGTTATAGGGCAACTATAAATATATTTAATATAATTAACAGTGCCTTTCTAGAATTACACTTCTGTAAGTCCATAGACTTCTATGCATAGGATAACACTGTAAGTATACAGGTTTAAACTATTAAAACTGAAATACTAGCCTTATTAATATATCTAGTTCTCAACATGGCCAAGTCTGTGGACAGCCCCAGGTTTGAAAAACATCTGAAATCTTTAAAAAAACCCAAAACATTGGGGATTAACCCCCACTCCCAAATAATAAAAGCAAAACCTTTAGCTTTAAGTAACGAATGCCCTGTCAGTGGCCATGGGGGTTGATAGGCAACCAGAACTATATTGCCAGCCTTCAAGCCTTGGTTTCTCTCTGTAAAAGACAGGGGGAGGGGGAGAACAGTTTCCAAGGCTGTTTTGGCTGTTGAGGGAGGACTATTCTGGGCCAGGCCTGGCAGCAACTGTTAGGTGATGTGTCCACATGACTTGCTTAACTCACCCAGGGCTGGCTGCTTGCTACTGTTCAACAGCATCCACCTCACAGAAGTCAGTGTGATGTAGTAGTTAGAAGTGTCAGACTAGGATCAGGGAGACTCAGGTTCAAATCCCCACACTGCTATGGAAGCTCACTGGATAACCTTGGGCTAGTTACACACTCTCAGCTTAATCTACCTCACAGGAAGAGGAGAATAATGTAGGCTGCTGTGGGTCTGCTTTGTGAAGAAAGGTGTGGTGTAAAGGAAGGAAATGAGTAATAAATATAGTGGAAGATGGACGAGCGGAGGATGGAAGGAGGAAATAGTGTGGGTAAGGAGATAGAGGGGGGAGTGATACTCCCTGGGCCATAGTTTCCCTGGGTGGAGACTGCCAGGGAGAGGGAAGGAGAGAAAGCTGAATTTATTAATAAGTATTTATTTATTTATTTAAATGTTTATGCCCACTTTCCTCATGGTTCAAGGTGGCTTACACAGTTTTGGGGGGGGGGGGGGATGACAAATAAAGGTAGTTTGAATATTGGGTGGAAAGATAAGAAGGAAGCAGGAGAAGAGGAGAAGATATGGGGGCTGTCAGGGAAGGGAAATAGGAAATAGTGGGAGAGGGGGAAATGAGACGTGACCCCAAGTCCCTGTGGGTTCCCACTTGTACTAGCCTGTCTCCTTTACACCAAGCAGCATAGTTCCAACTGATTTTTATTCCTTATTTGTTACTGGACTTGGCACAAAATGTACTACTTCATTAAATTTATCTTTACAATCCAAAGAGGACACTTTTTTATTAGCTCTGGCCTAGAATTAGTATCTGTTTAAGGCTCATAATGCAGTCCTAAGCAGAATTCCATCCTTCTAAGTGAGCTTCAGTTGGCTCAGAAGGGTGTAATTGTGTTTAGGATTGCACTGTCCATCTGGTAATTTCTTCTGATAGGGCTGTGTAAGGGACATGTTAATGAGATAAGAGGAGCCAACATTTGGCAGCTTCCTCCCATATCAGGTTGGGGCCTCTTCTACAAGCTCATTCCACTTATGAGGCAGTACTGAAGCCTGATTTATAGGGCTTCCATGCCTCTGTTCCAGAGAGGAAGAGATTAAACGTACCTTAAGTTGTTTCTCCTCTTTGTGCTCTACCCTCTGTCGCCCCGGCAGAGGCATAAGGGGGTCCTCCTTGGATGGCTCACACAGGCACATGGTCTGGAGAGAAATGACCAGCCAGATCCAGATGCAGAAGATAACAGGGATGGTCTTAGAAAAGAAGAAAGCCTGGAACCATTGTTTTGTCTGCCTATCTCTTTAACATCATAGAGTTAAGTTTTAGACTGAAGGAAAGCAGGATGCATTTAAACCTATTCTCTACGGAATGCTTATAAACTCTCCCTCCTCTGCCCTAAAATTGGAGTTATTTGGTCTCTGCAGCTGTGAGAAAGCCTCATTTCTTGATTCATACCGAGGAATAAGACAGAAGCAGGGAGCACCTGCTTAGTGGAGAAAAACTCTTAACAAACGATGTTTCGAGAATTTCCCCCCACAACAGCGTTGGCTAATAGAAGGAGGGAATGCAGAAAGAGAGTCTAGCTCAGGCTGTCAGACTGTAATCCTATGTGTTCTGTGGCGGCAGCAGAGAGAAAGGGACTGAGTGGGATAAAGGCTGGAGAGAGGTCAGCTCCTCCTTGAGGCCTAACAGCTTGAAGCCAGTGCCAGCAGTGTAAATCTGTCATTCCCAGCAGTAAGAACAAGGGTCTAAGGTGTTGCCTTCACACGATGGCAATGCTGAAATATGTGAATCTATGAGCACAGTTGGTACTTTGAAAGTCCAGTGGGGACAGCTTTATTAAGGCCGAATACTGACACACATTGACACAAAATATAAATTTCTGTAGCCAAACTCCATGTGACAGGCATTGTTTATATATTTTCTTTACTATGCAGATCTTCCCAGTCACATTTGTTTGTACACCTGTACTGCATATCCTTAGTAATGGTGTTGTTGGTATATAAAGGATGCATATTCTTGCAGAAACACACAAGATGGAAGTGGTTTAAAATGTTATGTCCATCATGCAGAGTATCACTAAGGAGAAGGGATTTTTAGAAGCTTTCACATAGAGGCTACAGCATATAAATGGGCTTTGAAGTCTTTTTCTAAATAGACAGAAAGAAAAAAGGTAAAACCTGCAGGTAGGGGAGTGGATCCTCCAAAACCACTGTTTGTCAAAGTCTGGAAATTCCCCTAAAATCCTATCCAAATTCTTTTATTTATTATTTATACCCCCCTTTTCTCCCCAGTAAGGACCTCAAGTTGATTACAATGTTTCCCCCTCTTCCTTTTTATCCTCAGAACCCTGTAAGATCGGTTAGAATTAGTGTGTGACTGGCCCAATATCATCCAGTGTGCTTCTACCACAGAATGGGGATTCGAACCTGGACCTGCCAGATCTTAGTCTGATATTCTAGCCACTATTGCCACACTGGCTCTTGTGGTATGTTTTAGTTGAAACTACCACAGTGTTCTAACTTGTAGCTGAAAATTTATTTAAAATGATTAAATATTTAAAGTTTATCTTCCCAAACTCTTATTAATCTGCTTCTTGACCACTTCTGTCATTCTTCCTTTCTGTTGTGCATGGTTACCTTGTTTCAGGCAATTTGTTTTTCAGACACATTTTTTTTTCCTGTCAGGGTACAATATCATGTCTTGTGCATCACTAGAAGGGCTGGAATGCATACATCTTTAATGTTTTTATGTGTGTGAGGCTATCAGCATGCAAATAACTGTGGCTTTTGAGGTGCTAGGTTCATGTCCCAAGTTGCCCTTGGCTTCTTTAGCTGCAAATCACGCCGACAGTGGTGTAGCTTTTGCATGATGGGTGTGGGTGGATATGTGTGTGTATGTTTTTTGTACGTATGTGCATGTGATTAAACCCATCTTTCATTCCAAGAACTACGCAAGGAAGCTAACAAAGATAGCTGAAAAACGATACAAACTCTTCTTTTCAACAGAACTCCTTTTTTGGTCCTACGTTGATTGACATTGTCTAATTATTGTATCATTGAGCCTATAGGTGCAAATAGTGCTTGACCACTGAAGAAGGCCACTTTGGCCGAAACGTGTCTAGTCACAATAGGTCCCGCTTGTGTATGTTGTACACTTTTATTCTGTAGTGAGGCTACAATTGGGCCCATAATTGTTTTTAACTAACTGATAATAACTACATGTGTTTTTGATAATATTTAAGTTATAATTATAGTTTTTATTCATTGGCCCTTTACTTTGTGTGTAACTCACCTTTCAGGTACTTGTTGCTTCAAAGAGCCCTAATATTCCAGGCCTCTTCCAAGACACCAACAGACTTGCCGTTTAGCTTCTCAAAATCCCCCTAAATCTTTCTGGGAATCAATCAAGTCTCCAGCAGTGCACCATTTTAAGGGAAGAGAAGAAGGAACTGAAGATACTGGAATGCGCAAATCTAAACGTTCCTGTCTTCTGCAGTCTGATCCTTTTCACGTTTACTCGGAATTAAGCTCCCCTGTGTGCAAAGGGCTTACTGCAGAATAATTTAGTAATTTACATGCTTCATTTATGCCCTACGTTTCTCCTGAATGGGGACCAAGAGTGGCTTATAACATTCTCCCCTCCTCCATCTTATACTCACAACAGCCCTGTGAGGTAGGTTAGACTGAGAATGTGTCACTGGCCCAAGGTCACCCATGAACTTCCATGGCAGAGTGGGGATTTGAATTGCAGTTTATTAAGTTTAGTTCCCCGAGCAGAGTATGTTCTGGGAGGGAAGGAGGCATGGTCTGGTATGGTCTGATCTTGTCAGATCTCAGAAGCTAAGCAGGGTCGGTACTTGGAAGGGAGGCCACGAAGGAAAACTCTGCAGAGGAAGGCAACGGCAAACCACCTCTGCTTCTCACTTGCCTTGAAAGCCCCTTGTTGGGGTCGCCATAAGTCGACTGTGACTTGACAGCACTTTACACACACAGAGTAATGTTCTAGGCAATATTGAAAAGCTAAATTTATTTTCTCTTTCTTTCCAATATGCTGGCAATTATCCCCCTCTTCAAAAACTCCCCACTCCACCACAACATCTTTCCTTTTGTTCTTTTCTCCAGTTTCCAGTGAAGCAGTTGTTCCTCAACAGAGGAAAGGGCACCCCGACCTGGATAGCCCAGGCAAGCCTGATCTCATCAGATCTCAGAAGCTCAGCAGGGCCAACCCTGGCAAGCAATTGGATGGGTGACCTCCAAACAATACCAGGGTTGGGAGGCAGAGGCAGGCTATCAAGCTACTTCTCTGAATGTCCTCCATGCCCCAGTAGGAGTTACCAGAGGTTGCCATGACTTCCAGGCACGGGGGCACAGACACACACACACACACACACGCACAATGCAAAAATACAAAAGAGAGAGAGAGAGGAAAAGGCATTTTCTGTCCAGTTTTTCCCCAGTGTGCTGATGGGGGCAAGAATCCCCCACTAGAAACATCCGCAGTTAAACTTAAAATATCAGTACTTAAAATATCTGCAATGGTACAAATAAAAATAATTCAAAACATTTCTATTCCCTGGAGAGTGTGTGGGTGTGAGTGGGTATAGGGTGTGGTACTGTGTTACTTGCAAGTGTGAGCCCTCTTTCTCCTCAAGTATTACTTCATGGTAGTGCATAAGCTTGGCGCTGAATCCATTTGGCAAGATGGAGCTAAGCCCCCTGTGCCTGGGATCCAAGTTTTTCATCCCTCCACACACCGGCCCATATTATTTCCAGACTTTTTCTTCTAGCTTTTCTCCTCTCCAGTTTGATGCATGAGAACCGGTAACATAAAAGTGTTCTGCACATCCTCTGAAACCTTCTGTTCCTTTTTTTTATTTTGTACAGTCCTGGGAGTACCGAGAAAGGTCCTGGGTGATCCTGACCCAAATTATGTCCTGTTCTCCTCTGACACGGAAGCCCTTACCTGTAATCATGGTTGTTTGAAAACTGGATGTGGTTACTCTATACTCTGGGATTCTTTTTTAGCCATCCTTTGTTCGTAGATCTTTTTTTTGGGGGGGGGGGGGAGTCTTCAGTGGGGTTTATGTATACTTAAAACCCATTGTTTTGAAACAGTTATCCTTCATCTGTGTTCAGCTGACTATGTAGGGGAAGTATTCTGTCCATGGGCAAATATACTTTTTTTTCTTCTTTAACAACTCCATGGCTGAGTGCTCACACAGGAAAGTTCTTGGGCTAATAAGCCTTGGTTTATCTTAAACTTCACAGTACCCACATCCTACACTGGGTATTCTTCTGTAGTCTAGTGGTTTAGAGAAAAGGGCACATGGGGAGACTGTTGCCTATGAAGTTATTCTCTGGGTGTTAAGTAGTAGAAGGTGAAGTTGCATTTTGCTGGCACTTGTTTAGGGAATCTTGTGGTAATACAAAGTAATCCATTCTGCTTGAGAGGCAATCATCTGTGTGGTCCAAGGTCACCCATTGATCTTCATGGCTCAATGGCTCTTCACCCAGATTCTAGTCAGGCATTCAGACCACTGCTGTGTACAAGGTCTTAAGCAATTGTATTCCTATCCTAGAACCATGACGTGTCAGTAGGGGTGAAAAGGCTACTTACATTGTGAGATAATGCTTTATCATTGGGCTAAGCAACCGTCATGTGAGGACATCACAGAGTTTACCAAGAATGCCCGTCTTACCTGTGATATGAATTGCAAAACATAGACTACCAGATTAGTGCTAGTTATACAGTTTGCCTGTAAATCGCATGCCAACTGTTGTGTAAGTTGAGTGCAGCCCCATAGTATAGTCTAGGGTTGCCAGCCTCCAGGTGGTGGCTGGAGATCTGCTATTACAGCTGATCTCCAGGTGACAGAGATCAGTTGACCTGGAGAAAATGGATGCTTTGGAAGGTGGACTGAAGCCCCTTCCCTTGTCAAACACCACCCTTCCCAGGCTCCACCCCTAAAATCTCCAGGTATTTCCCAGCTTGGAGCTGACAACCCTAGTATAGTCTGATGCAGCAACCTTGCTGAAAGTGAAACTGGGTCTAGTCATTGTCTAGATGGAAGGCTGCCTATGTATTCTGCCTTGAGTTCCCTGAAAGAAGGGTGTATTACAAGTGTGTCATAATGAATAGCAAACTCTTCAATTACATCCTGCTTGGTAGGGAAACTTGAATACAGGACATTTTCCCCATAGTCAATGCTGTGCAAATGAAGATTTACCTCGTACTACAGCCCAGTCCTCAAGAACCAAGGAGCCAAATCAAATATTGGACTGTATGGATTCAGCCTTGATTCGGAGGGGTGGAGATTTCCAGGGGCAGCTTAGAGTGTTTATCTACCTCAACAAATTAAAATGTTGTTTACTGTCACACGTCCTATCTTGTTCTGGGGATAAGTCTGCAGAGTTTCTTACTGGGATATTAAAAACACCTATTATTGCAAATTTTAGGGTATATACATAAGAACATAAGAGAACATAAGAGAAGCCAATGTTGGATCAGGCCAGTGGCCCATCCAGTCCAGCACTCTGTCACACAGTGGCCAAAAACACCAGGTGCCCTCAGAAGACTTCCAGATACCTATTCTTGCAAATTTTAAGGTCAATCTTGCATAGTGGAGATTGAGTTTGTCTTCAGCCATAATGATAATTTGCCTTTGTGATGTATTTTTTTTAACAGGGTGGGATGATTAACTGGAACCGTCTTTTTCCTCGACGTGATGCAAACTATCAAAATAATCGGCAGACAGAACATGAGGTGCTGCCTCCAGCTGAAGTGTCTGAAGAACAGGTGAACATTTACATATTCTGGGGCAGCCTTGGCTAAAGAAAGCAAAGATTCTATGGCTTGTGGTGCGAGACAGATTCTCTTAGAGCAGATCTACAACTCCCAGGTGTTCCCTGCTTGGGAAACCAAAAATTTAGAAAGTTTGCCTTTTCTTCTTGGATATTGTGGCATTGAATGCTGGATGCTAACCATATGGTTTGTGTAAGCTATGACTGGTCTTACAGTGGTCCCTCTACTTCAAGGAATGGAGGCTCACAAAGGGTAGAACGCACAGCAGAGCTTTATTTTAACATCAGACTCGAGACCGACATACTTTCCATTTTCCAGCCTTCTGAGTCAGCTCTCCGGAAGCTAGCGGACTAAATCTTAGCAGGGTCATAGGGGCCAAATGGCTAGCTAGGTATGCACACATTAAAGCCTACAGGGGAGAAAGGTAGTGCAGCTGAGGCGGTGCAGCTGAAACCCTTATGCATTGCAAGGATACAGTAAAGCAGAACATACAATCCCATACATAAAAGTTACGTGAATAACATACTCTTCTAAAAATTCTCCAGCAGCCTTGCTAATGTGAATGATATGCCACAGAATTTTGAAAGAATGTTGAAGTCCATCTCTGCTACCATCATATATGGTAGGATATGCAAATAAAAATTCATATTGAGAAGGGAACTTCAGATTTGTCCTTATTGGTTTGATTCCCCCAAAAACCTCTTTAGGTGTACTGTAATCATATTAAAGGCAAACCATTAAACTTTTAGGCTGTCTGAAATCCCAGTTTTGGAGGCAGAAAGCCAAAGGGAAAGAGAGGACTCCATGATGTCAATGGACCCGTTACATGGCTTATAATCTACACGGGACAGTCAATCATGTACCTTGCAAAGTAGCGATTTTTGCTCAGATAACTATGTGTGAAGTGTCATGTGGTGTATCTTGAATCTTGTAGTGCACTGACTGAATCTTGTAGTCTTTGTGGGTGAGCAATCACTATGTTAGCTGTCTAGCTAGGACGTAGACTGAGAGACAGACCTGCAAGACCTTGGCACCGTTCCGGCAACACATTTTCAGCCAAATGACAGCAAAAATCATCCCAAGAGGAAAAGAACAGTGTGAATGAGGCATTTTATTCATTCACTCTTCTAGCAGTCATTATAATTTTCTTTTCCTAATATTAAAAAATGGAGTTTATTAATGTGCTGTGATTTCTGACATAATTATTACAGTGTGTTTGAAAAAGCATATAAAACATAATGACTGGGACCCGGACTAGACACTTTTGGGGAAACAAAGATTTGCACTCCCAGGATATGATTTCTACATCACCTCCCTGTGACCTTGTGGCAGCCAGAAATGCTACCAGGAACAGGATTTCACACAGCATTTCAGACTGGCTTGGGAAGGGGGGACAGGACACCCTGTCCCAACACCCTGTATCATAATTCCAAAGGTGCCTGCAGGCTGAAAAGGGTTGGGGACTCCTGCTCCAAAACACACATCACATTGGCTGCTTGTAAGAATTCCAGATGAAGACTTTTACTTCTTATTTTACTTCTTTTCATTTATTTATTTGTCATATCTCTCGGACAGGTTGCACGGCTCATGGAAATGGGATTTTCCCGGATAGATGCTTTGGAAGCTTTGAGGGCTTCAAATAATGACCTTAATGTAGCTACCAACTTTCTACTCCAGCACTAATGAGTGCCTGCAACAATGGACTTTAAGCAATACTTGAAGCATGCTGCCCAAAGGAGGACCACAGCTACCTGTTGGATAGACTCCTGAAGGTTTAAGTAACGAAGAAGAAGCTCTTGTCCTGTGTGAGACATCAGAAGAGCAATGATGGCCCTGAAAATACGTGCTCCTGGAAGGGGATACTGACTGGCCGGGTTAGTCTTGGAAAGTACTGTCACCGTGTTATAGCTTCAATATTTATTTTGGAAAGTTGGGTGTTTTTTTCAAAGCATGAAGTCTGCGAGCATTCCTAGTAGCTAGGAAAGGGGAGAAAGCAGGAAAGCATGGCATGGGGGGAGATGGAGGCTCCTTTTGCCAAACTTACAGGATTCTTTTCTCTTGTATTATGATCCGTTTTTTCTAATCATAACTATTTTTTAATACGGCGTTTCTTTCATCTGCTTTGTCACAGCTCTAAGAAATGTTCAGAACTTCCTGGTCATGTAATTTCAATAAAGGAAGAGTGGTCTGCTGTATCATTCTTTGAAAGATTCTGTTCACGTATATAAGGAGAAAGGTTCTTCTCCACTTTTTTTTTTTTTTTTAAACCCAGGGATAATAAGGTAACTTGAATTTTGACAGGTTATATTAAGCAGCCATATATGATTCAAATTTGAGGTTGTTTCCTTGGGAGGGGGGTATTTTTTTGTATTTTCTGTGTGTGTGCATGTGTGTCTGCACCTGGAAGTCATATTGACCGCTGGTGACTGACCCCTCCTGGGGGCCTGGAGGATATTCAGAGAGGTGGCTGAATAAAGCCTGCCCCTGTCCTCTCAACTTGGCATTCCAAGGAGGTCTCCCATCCATGTACTTACCATAGTCAACCCTGCTTAGCTTCTAAGATCTGGCGAGGTTGGGCTTGCCTGGGCTGTCTAGGTCAGAGCAGTTTGAGGTTGTTTCCAAAGGACTGTGACTGGAGCTTCGCTCACAGAACTGATTGTTCCAACTCCCCCTTCCCACTACAGGCCATGTGCTCCTGAATATCCTTGGGGGCTAGAGGGACCCTGTATTGGCCCAAATGACTCCATATTTGCTAGTTGCCCTGAGTCTCTTGGGAGAGGGCAGCTTGAGCTGCTCTCGGGGGGAACATTCTCACTCTCATGCTGGTTGGCAAAGCCTTCTCTGCAAGGCCTGGGTTGTCCCCCCCCTCCGGAAGCCTGGCACAAGATGGCCTGGCTCATCCTAGTGTTTGGGACAGCTTGATTAATTATTCTCTGGGCTCACAGCCAGCCTTTAGGGTCTAAGATGCCTAGTTCTAGCTATGCTCTTTGTCTCAAGGGTTTGGCTAAGCTCCACTACGTGTGTGCATGTGTCCTGAGGCCAGCTGACTGGAGCTCAACCCTGAATCTGCTTTGATAACTCTGATGTGTTTTTAAAGCTCTGCTCTTAACTAAACCTGGATCTCTCATGTCAGTTCTTTGGGAACTTCTGTGAACCTATGGGGCCCGTGGCCAGGGTCCATAACAGGCCCGCAGGAACAACTTGGGGTGTAGTGGTGGAAGTCTGCAATGGGAGGCAAGGATTACCAAAAGTGGCCCCCTTCCTCCACTAGCTGATGATGACTTTGGATTCAACCCACTATAATCTAAACAAAAAAACAGGAACTGTGCAAATAAAAGTAGATTTGTAGATAACAGCAAGATCTGAATTCCCCGCCTTTTCTTAATGCATAAGATTTCCAAAGGTAAATGGATCAGGCATATTGCTTATATCAAGAGCTATACGTGTATACACATGAAGCTGCTTTATACTGAATCAGATCCTTGCTCCATCTACGTAGACTAGCTTCAAGGTCTCAGGCAGAGGTCTCTCACATCACCCACTGCCCCATCTTTTTAAATGGGAGATGCCATAGATTGAACCTGGGACATTGTGCAGGACAAGCAGATGCTCTGCCACTGAGCCACAGCCCTTTCCCATTGGTTACTTTCTTTTAAAGTTCAGACCTACCTGTGGTCTATGCCTCCTAGTTTTCTAATGCCAGATGGGAGAGGATGCTACTTGTGATGGTCAGTTAAAGGAATTCTGTTCACACTCTCTTCGTTGCCTTGTCTTCTATGACGCGCGGCCTTCTAATCTGCCATTTTGTGGCGTTCTCTGAGGAGACTGATCAGGCTCGACTTTAGTGTTCTGACCAGCTCCCTCCTCACTCGTACTGGTCTCTTCGGGGTCTGTTTTAAATTGCTTTATACGTAAGTTGAGGACTACTGCTAGATATCTTTGTCCTTGTTTTTAAGAGTCAGGCACTCAGGCTTTTTGGTTCAAAACACAACAGTACTTTATTTCCAGAACCAAGCAGGGGATGGAGGATGTATATACAGTGGACACTTTGTTTCTGTATAGGCTGGCACGTTTGGCTTAGCTGACACTTAGGCAGTATGTTATATAGTTTTCAGTTTCCTTAACTGTACATAAGCTCACTCAACACCTTCCTCTGTACACTCTCCTGTCCTGCTTAGGGGTTAGCCTTTTGGCTTTGGCTTCCTGGCCCTTAAGTCCCAACTGGCCACCAACCAGCTGTCTAGACTCTGCCAGTCTTTGCCTCAGCCCTCCCTTAACCTCCTATCTCAGATTCCTCAGGAGTGATGTATTTTAGGTTTGTGACCGCTTATGTGTTCTGATTTTACTAGTCTGTTCACTGTCCCGTGAACCAGACTATCCAGCACCCAGTTATCCTCTTTAACTGGTATTTTTGGCTGCTCACACAGAGCTACAGAGAGACACTCAGAATCCTCACAGAGCTACCAAGAGACTGTTCCCTCACAGACTCTCACTCTCCGCTCTCTCTCCAACTGTCAGACCCAAACTGTCAGTTTTGCCCGTTAAGTGCCAGTCACTGAGTGTTCCGAGCAAAGTGGCCCCCTCCTCACTCAGTCATGTGACTCAGCAGTGTTCCTTGTTGACAGGCTGCTGGTCCCAGATCTTTAATTCCGTCACATCTTCCTCATGCTGACATTCAGAATAGATGGTGGGACTGAATCAAAGTGAATGATAGCTGCAACCAAGCCCTGCCTGTACAGAGTGTATAATATACTTATATACATACCTTCACTTCATGGCACTGAGATATATAAAAAAGAAAATATTGGCACAGACTCCTGCAAATGTGTTGGATCCAAAAAATTCCATTCTACTAATGGTGAATCCTTCTACCAGTATAAGGAGATTTCCCCTGGCAGAACCCACCTGTTATAATGGAGCAAGACTCTGTATCAGCAAAAGGTGTCTTAAAGTGGAGCAAGGCTCTCCAATAAGTAGAACAGAACCTCTGGATCCAACCCTAATATATGTAAGATATAAGGAGTGGTCACAGGACTCAATTCTATGGGACCCCCCTTTTTTTTCTGAAATGAGCCACTAGTACATTGCAGTTTCAGTAACATTTTCAAGTGTGCATTCTTTCTTGTCAGTAAAGCTTTCTTTGTCTCTTTCATGAGATGATAGCGAAAAATTGTTTCCACAGAATTAAGAACACTGAAAGAGCTCAGAACATCTAGGTAATCACTTAAAAAAAATAAGCCTTAATTTTGTACTGTGTGTGTTTCATGCATATTTTTTTCAAACACTGTGGTTTCATAGACTGTATGTTGTTCAGATGTTATCTCATGTATTTATCTGGTTGATCTGTCAGATTGAGTGCCTTCTGCATGCCAGTCTTCTGTGGGTGTTTTATCGAATTTCAGAATCATGTGTCTAATCTGATTTATAGCAAGGCCAGCACTTACAAACAAGAGCAAGGATGGAAATAAAGAAAAAACAGTCAACAAGCTGTCAGCAGTAGGGTTCATGGAGTTTGCTATGGGATAATTGAATCTACAGGATTGCGGAGTACTAAGGGAACTTTCTGATTCAAACTGTTCTCCCTTTTTGGAATGAGGGAATATATTTTCTGGCCTCCTTTAGGAGGATTCAGCTGCAAAATTCACAGAGCTGCAGGAGAAAATTGAATATGGCAAACAGCAAGAGCTGCAGGATAGAATTATATATGTCTCTCTGAAATGTCTCTGCTTTCTTGCTGTAACTCCTCAGCCATCACCTGAACAGTTTCTGTAGTCATTCCATCCCCCAACTTCTACACCACAAAAAAGTTGAGCTATTACCGTGCTCAATCATGCTCAATCAAGAAGTCCCCTTTAGTGTGATAAAATTTTAGGATGGCCCCGATTGTCCGAAGAGCTGGTGATTTTGTAGAAACCAAATGGGCCTTCCAAGGAAAGTGATAAAGATTATACCAGATATTTGAAGCTTTTGCATGGGTTGACTGGGAAATTATCAGTTGACCAGCAGAAATTTCTTGGCCGCAAACCAAAGACCATCACCTTGGTCTTTGAGTAATTGATATTTAAGGACTCTTCTTAGTTGCTAAGCCATAGCAACAGTCTTCTTAAGCCATTGTGATTAAGAGACAGCAGAACCATATCATTTGCATACAAAGGAACTGAAACTTTTTGAGAACCAAGGGAGGGAGGGAAAAAATCTGGGCCAGAGAGCCTCTTAATAATATTGATATAAAAAATTTAAAAGTAAAGGGGCAAGAATGCAGCCTTGTTTCACTTCTCTCGCCAAAGATCTCTACTCATAAGTGTGGTAAATACATCACAGTCAAGTTCCCTTATCAAGAGCAAAAGGCATTTATTAATATTGGTGCATGCCATTTTGGACCAAAGTCTTTTTCTATCCACTGAATTAAAAGCAGCTGCTAGATCAACAAAGGTCTGGTTGGGACCCTTAATACAGTGTGTGGCAAGTTAGTGCAATGTCAGACAATGATTGATGGTACATTGGCCTTGTTTAGGGTAAGTAACCTGATTAGCCTCTTCTTATTCCTCCAGTTTTCCAGAAGAAATTTACTATAAAGTTTGGAAGAGATATCCAACAGACTAATAGGATGATCATTTCGTGGGTCCTGTTGATTGCCCCTTTTGAATATGGGAATTACTATACTTTGTTTCCAACCAGAGGAGAGAAGTCCAGAAGAATTTATCTGTGTGAACACCTTTGCCAGTACTGGGGCCCTCCAATGAGGGAAGAGCTTAAAAATATCTGGGGGTAACATGTCTTCCCCCAGGAGCCTTGCCTGAAGGAAGATGGGCTATTAGTACTTTTACCTCAGAAACTAACTGGAGGCCACTGGGACAGATCAAAGAAAGTAATAGACAAAGTATGTCGATTAGCAGTGTCAGCCAATAAAGAAGGAGCCCCAAAGACTTGGCTAAAGTGAAAATGCCAGTCTCTGGCTGAAATCTGACCATGCAGCAGTGGAGATGTATTATCCATACCTGAGAAAACCAAGTCCCAGAACTGTGGCTTGTTTTTCCCCCTGTGTACTGCTGTTCCTAACTCTTGCCATTGGAATCTAGCAAAAGTGAGCTTTTTTTGCTTCAGAAACTATTTATAGGCAGCTCTCATAGTGGCGAAGGAGTCAATAGATAACCCACTCTTGTTAGATTGCACCTGATGTGATAATCTTATTAGCCTGTTCCTATGGTGTCTACATTCCTGATCAAACCAGCCTCTGGGTGGGGGAACATTAGAGGACGGGGGCTTGTTGCAGACCAGTAGTGGTCTGATATGTTTAACTATATCCTCATAGTGTTTTAGGGTGTATGACTTATCTAGCAGTAACTCTTGCTGAAACTTCATAACAGATCTTCAGAAGCTGGGTGACAGAGGAACACAACTGGGTTGACCATCTGATTCTCCTCTCACCAAACGATATGCCATCGGTGGTAGTTTTTAGATTGGTGGGGAAAGTTTATTGGAGAATCTTAAAATTAGTCCAAGTGGACAGTGATCACTCTCAGCCCTATCAGCTACCCTAAAATAATAGATGTGGGGTGCAAGTAAGGATGAAACTGATTAATAATGAAGCTGGCACCTCTGGGAAATATGTGTAAGTCCCATGGGAAGTATCAAAGTACTGTGGGGATTGTGAAGTTGTGAAATAGAAAGTCGCTCTGAAAGTCTTAAACCAACATTGTTGGTAACAGAGTCTTGGGACCATCTGTCCAAATAACAGTCTTGCAGGACAGCCTGAGGGTCCAGACAGACCAGCACCCATTCTGGCATTAAAGTCTCCATAAAGGAGAACACGAGAACTGGGGAACTGTGAGTTTAAGGCATCCAGGGTAATAGAGAGCTTATTCCAGGTGCTATTTGGTCTCCGTGCATTAGAAAGTCTTGAAGGAAGATAAACATTGACGCATAAGAAGGAGCCTGTCTGGTTACCCTGTATCCATAGTACCTAGATCTAATACTGGGACACACTGCTCAGCAACTGGATGTCAGTCATTAGGTCTACTGAGACCAGAATTGATAGGCCCCCGCTGCCTCAACCTTTATTGCTGTATTTAACTGCTGGAACAGCTAAGGAACAGAACCCACAGAGACACAACGGGCCGTGCTCCAAAATCCATGTTTCTTGGAGACATAAAATATCAAATTTCTTCCAAAAGGTGGAAAATTCTGAATCAGGATTTATTACTCATTGCCATGATATTCCAAGATAGGATTCTTAGATGTCAGTCTATCACCTCAATAGAGGCCAGGGCCTGATTAATGTCTAAAAAAGATACAAGTATTGGAACAGAATATAAAGGGGGAGAATTATGAACTGGCCCCATGGGTGGAGGGTCAGACTGTCCATGCTCATTGTCACGGGCTGGGTGCCAACAGACCAGGAGTCAAGCAGAAGTCCGGGACAGTCCAAGGTCAAACCAAAGCAGGAATCAATTGCCAAGTCCAAAACACTGGGCCAGAAGCAGAGTCAGTCCAAGCCAGGGTCAAAGCGGGAAAACTCACAAGTAAACCAGTCCAAGGAGTTAACAGAGCCGAAGGCAAGCAAGTCCAGAGTCAAAAGCCAGAGGTTCCAGAAACAGGTCAAGTCACAAGCCGAATGGGTGCAGAGCTTAGCCAAGAAAACTAGTTGCTAGCACAAGTTGGTAGTCTCTGTGCTGTGCCTAAAATACCCAGCCACTTCCTGTGCTAGTTAGCAGCTGGCAGTGAGGTCCCGGCTCCTACTAAAACTCAGGGCTTAGTGATCTGCGACCATGCAGGTGTGCCTCTTTCCTTCTCACAGCTAAGTCTTGCCTGCATCGGGATCTCAGACGTTCCACCCGAGGAGGTGAATCAGGTGGGCTTGAACTTAGCTGTGGCTTAGCTGCTGGTGGTGCTGGGGCAAAAGCTTGGGAGGTGCTTGCTTGAGCCTCATCTGGCTCAGGTGGAGGCTCCTCTGGAGCTGGGAGCTGATCCTCCACAGAAGGCAGATCCCCAGAGGCACTCATGACCAGTGTTCCCTCTAAGCTGAGTTAGTGTGAGCTAGCTCACAGTTTTTTAGCTTCAAGTTCACAGATTTTTGTCTTAGCTCAGGAAGGATGGCTCCAGAACAAACTAATTTATGCAGTAGCCAAATCGCTTGCTCACAACTTTCATGCCAGTAGCTCACAAAGTAGATTTTTTTGCTCACAAGACTCCACAGCTTAGAGGGAGCATTGCTCATGACACTTATTTTCTTCTAGATACCGATCAAATAATTCAAATAATTCCATATCCAAGGCCTTAAGGGTTTTTAAAGGTTGAAGGGAAATGGCTTCTGTGGGGTAAATAGACCATGCAGTAGAATGGGGGGAGGGGTTGAATTCAGGTCCTCCAGGGGGGGATTCCAAGCTGACAAAATCCTTGTAGGGACCCGGTCAATATTGTTTGTGTTTGTAAGGATAGGAGCAGAAGAGGGAATGATTTTTCCAGTGGTTCAGCTTGTGGGACAGTCCTTACTTGGGATAAGCTCCTCCTCCATTTGCAGGGTCGGCTTCAAGCTTTGATCCAGGCGGGGAGGGGCTTATATCCTGGAGGCTCCCAGTTCTTGCCAGCCCTGCAATAGTGTAGGACATGCTTCAGCAGAGCTTTTGAGCTCTGTGAAAAGAAAATACAGAAGAAAAGAAGAAGGAAGAAGACAGAGCCACGGCATGGAGGAGTGCCTTTTTTTGCAGCATAGGAGGAAGCCAATTGGCTTCGTAAGGTCCCCAGCTGCCATGGAGCTTCAACAGCCCCAGGCAGATTCCCACTGGCCTTACCCACCCCACGGGCAGAGGGCCTGCCCCTTACCAGTCACCAGGGGTGCAGTGGAGTCAGCAGATCCACGAGGGGACACAGCTGACGATTTGGCTGCCTCTGACTGTCAGAAGACTGCAAATGCACCGACCAGCTCTACAGATAAGGGCAGAACCTTCTCCTCATCTGAGCGGTGGTGAGTCAACCCCCACCCGAAATGGCCATTCCTGCCCTCAGAATGCCTGGTAACCGGGGGGGGGGGGAGGAGCGAGGGTGGATGAAGCCCCTAAAGCACGTCCCGCAAATTCAGAAGTGGGGGGACCATCTTCCCCATTTACTCGGCAATTGGAAAAGGGGGGGCAGAGCTCCCGACACTGCCAGACGCCAGTGTCTCCATAGGTCACTGGAGAGTGATTTTGGCGGGGGAAAAGAGTGGTGGTAGCCATTTTGGTCCTCTTTAGCTCACCTGATGGTACCTTCTTTTTCACTTTCCCCTGCAGGCAGCATGGCCGAGTCAGTCAAAGGCAGCTCAAGAGACAAGGAAAGCCCTCTCAATACCTTGGACTTACCTAGAATGTCTGTGTCTCTAGCCTCTCAGGAATCTATGGAGTCAACAGAGATGGACGCTGGAGAGTTGAACAAGGCCGAACTATTGAACTGGTTCAGGTCTGAAATGAGGAAGGAAGTTACAGGTATCATAAAAGAAATGCTGCAAGGGTCTGATCCTTCTGGATCTACCTCTGAAAGGGGAAGGGCAGCTAAGAGATCTAGGCACAGTAGGGAAGAAGAATCCCCTAGCACCTCTAGATCCCCTCCTAGACCTAAGCATAGAAAGCATGACAGACCTTTGCCCAGAGAGCGCAGTCCCCTCATGGGGGACGAGGAAGCTGGCTCAGAGTCTTCTGCACCTCCTTCAGAGAAAGAAGAAGAACTCTCAGAGGAAGAAGAGGAAGTGATGCCATCTGTACAATCCCGGCTCTTTTCACAGGAACTCTATTTTTGCCTCCTACCTAAGGTTTTGAGAACCCTGGACCTCTCCACTAAGCCTAAGGAGGAAATAGAGCAAGGGTCAGAGTTTCAAATGGGATCAGGTAAACTGATGCCAAAATTGTCAAACCAGGGATTCCTCTCCCAGCATCCTTTTTTAATATTATGAAGGCTGAATGGGAGCACCCTGCAAAGCCCAAGGCAAACCAACAGCTTTTTAAAAAAAATTCTATTCTTTAATGCCTGATGCTACAAAAAAGCTAGTTATCAGTAGTAGATGATCCAGTTACTAGTCTTTTGTCCAGGTCCGTATTGCCAATGGATGCAGATGGGATGCCGAAAGATCACTGTGACAGACGCATTGAACAGGTGCTTCACAGGAATTTTTAAGCTTCTTCTCAGTTGCTGAGGGCTTCCACAGCAGGATCCCTCTTCGCTAGAGCAGCATATGATCGGGCAGAAACTCTGGCTTCAGCTGAAAGCAATTTGCCAAAAGAACTGAAAGATGAGCTGAAGAAGATTGCACTGGCAATAGCATTTTCAGCAGATGCGACATTAGATGCCCTCCAGCTTTCAGCAAGAGCGATGGCTAGTAGCTTGACGGGGCACAGAAATACCTGGCTTCGCCACTGGGACATAGACTCCTCAGCACAAGCAAAGGTGGCAGCGGTCCCATTTAAAGGGGGGCAATTGTTCAGAGACAGTTTGGACCGATATCTGATCAAGGACAAAGACAAGAAGAAGATCCTCCCGTCAAAAAAGAGGGATGGAAAACCCAGGAAGAGGTTTCAGCCCTTTCGTGAGCAGGAATGAGGACAGAAGCCCTACTTTTAAAGGAAAGTGGCAGACTAGAACTCCTAGTAACGAACCCTTCTTTGCCAACAAGGGAGATCAGAACACCAACAAGACCCATAAAAAGGGACCCTCAGCATGACTACACAAGCTCACATAACCTCTTGGAAATTGGAGGGAGAGGCCAATCCTTTTCCAGTCAGTGGCACCAGTCGGTAACCGACCAGTGGGTATTGGACATCGTCACCCATGGGTACAAACTGGACTTCCTCTCCAATCCCCAAGAAAATTTCATTCAGATTGCAAAGCATCACAATCCGCACAAACACCACCAAACAAAACAGGCCATCCTTCATCTAGACATTGGAGTGATAGACAGAGTACCGTCCTCCCAGCTGCTGCAAGGAATTTACTCCGTGTTCTTCACAGTTCCAAAGAAAAATGGAGACATGTGAGCAATTCTAGACCTGAAGTGGCTAAACAACTACATACGGAAGAGGAAATTCAGGATGGAGACGCTACGGTCCATTCTGCTAGCCATCCAAAAAGGGGAATTTATGACATCAATAGACCTGTCAGAGGCCTCCCTGCATATACCCACTCACAACGCCCATCGAAAATTCCTCTGTTTCGCCTATGGGGGACAGCATTTCCAATACAAAGCCCTCCAATTTGGCTTAAAATTGTCGCCGAGGGTTTTCACCAAAGTCCTGGTGACTTTAGTGGCATACCTCAGACTACAAGGGGTGGAACTGTTTCCCTATATGGACAATGTGCTAATCAAAGCCCCATCATTCCAACAGAGCGTAAGGGTGACACAACTCACGGTCCATACGCTAAGGGAACATGGTTTCTTGATCAACATGGAGAAGAGCTCTCTTATACCAACTCAGAGAATAGTTCATGTGGGTGTGTGGATAGACACCTTGAAGTACAGGGTGCTCCTTTCATGAGAGAGGGAAGTAAAGATCAGGTCCCTGTTATCAGAAGTACTGGAAAAGACATGGACGGAGTTGATGATTCTTGCCAAACTGTTGGGGATGCTGGTGTCCTGTCAAGACATCATATAGTGGGCCCGATTTCATGCCAGTCCCCTGCAGAGATTTCTCTTAACCCTATCAGGAAGCAATCTCACGCAAGCACTGCAAATTGCTACAGCTTCCGGAGACGACATGCCAACAGCTGAGGTGGTGGTTGGAGAGTCAATGCTTCAGTCACGGCTGCTCCCTGAGGGAGCCTTTGAGACAGGTGATGACGACAGATGCGAGCCTCTCGGGGTGTATTGACCAAACTAATAATGAAAAAAGATGGATTAAATTGAACCAATTACCAGGCACATTTCTGCTTGGTTTGCCTTGGGCATGGGTTTTTTTCCTGGGGGAATGCACCGAAACAGAGTTCTGGGATCCCTTCAACATTTTTTTTAATGTTTAAAAGTTCATGAGTTTTCAGTATACAGACTGAAAACTTCATTTCCCTCCTTAGAGTTTCAGCACCTCTTCCCCACCCACCCCCAAAAGCCCTGGCCTTGGGTATGTCTGGATGGGGATTAGATAATGTTCTTCCACTGCATCCCAAATCCAAAAGTTCAGTCTTTTTGGTGCAGCCTGTCATTTTAACCTGCTGGTTCTCTACCATGTGCTCTGAAGGCAAGCACCTTCATGTTAATGTTCTGTAGTGGTTCTGTACACCAGCGTGGTGTAGTGGTTAAGTGTGCGGACTCTAATCTGGGAGAACCGGGTTTGATTCCCCACTCCTCCTCTTGCACCTGCTGGATGACCTTGGGCAAGCCATAGTTCTGTCACAGCTGCTCTTGATAAAGGACAGTCTCTGTCAGAGCTCGCTCAGCCCCACCTACCTCACTGGGTGTCTGTTGTGGGGAGGGGAAGGGGAAGGAGTTTGTAAGCTGCTCTGAGACTCCGAGTGAAGGGCAGGGTATAAATCCAATCTCTTCTTCTTCTACACATGGCCACCCCAGATAACCTCACCATAGGGTTTTCCTGTGCCATGACATCATTGTTTTTTCAGGTGATCTCTCATTATCAGGGTAATACTGAAACTCTAAACTGGGCGTATATAAAATTCCCATATAGACAAATTCTCAGTTGGCTATTGAAGTGTTGCTAAAGAAGATGAGGGCCCACAAGCTGCGGATTATAACCAAGGCATAAAAAAAATAAAATAAAGCTGGGAGTGCAAGTCAGAATGTCACCCTATCTTCCCATCATGGTTACTTTGCTCAGTTTGAATAAGAAGTTGGCGAAGTACTGTAGTTTGAACAGCATCCTTTAGTGTCATGAGGATTTAATTTAGCGACTCTTAACTGGATGTGCTTAAAGGTACTGAGTCTGAGCTGACCTTGGGTGATAGAAAAGTTTTCTGTGATGATTAATCGGTGACAAACACACATGAATGAACTTGGCCTGTCTTTAAACCTGTCTTTGAATCGTATTTTCCCAGTGACATCTGTCTTTCCACCGTGTGTGTGTTGTGGGAGGCACGCTGGCAGATACAACATTTGAGCATGAAACCGAAATGACAATGAGGCTTATATGAGAAATAAAGTGTTTGAAGGGGGTGGGGGATTTGATTTTTTTAGTATCTGTCTGAGAAATAGACAAGCTGGATGCTTGTAAAAATGTAATGCAGTCATTTTTGCTGCTCATTAATACACAGATGAGTGGCTGGGCTTGTAGATTGAACCAAGATGTCTTGTTTTTCTTGATCTTACTTGATGTAGAAGAAGCAAGACTTTCCAGTAAGTTAAAAACCAGACAAATCAGATATACAATGGAACCCACATAGTGTGGAGACTGTTTCCTGGACTGGTGGTGGTGGTGATGGTGGAGGAGAGCGTCACCATGTGGTGGCCAACTTATAGCAACCCCATACGGTTTTCAAGGCAGGGGATGTTCAGAGGTGGTTTGCCAGTGCCTGCCTCTGTGTAGCAACCCTGGCCTTCCTTGGTGGTCTCCCATCCAAGTACCAACCAGGGTTGACCCTATTTAGCTTCCAACATCTGACAAGACAAGATTGGCCTAGCCTGGGCCCTCCAGGTCCAGATAGGTGGTTGCAGGGACCACTTTTTAAAATAAAATATTAAAACCAGTCAAGTAAAATATAATCTATGCAGATGAATCGAAATGATTCAGTTCTGCTGCGTTCCTAATAATGAAGCTCCAAACAAACAACAAGTGCAAAAATGTGAAATGTCTAGACTAAAGGGAGAGATTTAATCAGAATATGCAGTTTCCCTGTTATCTGGTTCCCTCTACTGTATCACAGTTAATTCTGCAGTCTGGACATTTCTCAAATTCAACAAGATTTCCTGTTTTGAGTGTGCGCCTTGCTCCTGACTCTGATTGACAGAACATTTGTTTTTGGTTTTTTTTATCACTTCTTTTAAGTTTACTGATGTACAGATCAAGATTGACAGGCAAAGTTAGATCAGACCTTTTCCCATTTAAGGTAATATTTGAACTGTGAACATAAAGCTGGGAACAAAGAAAAGAGAGAGCTTAGAATAAGGAGATCTTTTCCAACATTCACAATGAAGTAATCACCGTCTCCTTAAAAGCATTTGAATGCAAAACATTACACTTCATCTAAATTCTTTACATTCTAAATTGGTGCAGAAAAAAATATATTTGAGAGTAGCAACATCTTTTGAAAATGGCTGCTGAGAAACAGGAGGTTTTATATCTGTTGAATTGGTGATTTGCTGAATAAATAAAGGGACATCTGTCAATAACAAATGTCTCTGTTTTATCTAATCCTTTATATAAGCTTACTTTGGGGCCTCAGTTTTTCAATTGGTGCAAAGTTGCAAATACTCTGATACCACTGATCTATAGAGGGGCAGGGGATGCCAGTCAACTTCTAGTGCTGTGCTGTTTCCATTTACATTTCCAACATGAAGGAATTAACAGTGTCCCAGTGTAGCACATTTTGATTGTCAATGTAGATACCTCAGAGTGCAGTATTGGGGTTTGCAGTTATCACTTGGTTTGCAATTTTCCACATTCAGTCCTAAACTTTTATTTATTTGTTTGTTCATTTATTAGACTTTTACCCCACCCTTCCAGCATAGCTGGCTCATAACTTTACAAACCTCTTACCTTCTGTTAGCCCAAAAGAATACTGCGTGTTTAAAGATGTGTGTGCGTGTTTGTGTCTTCGGCTGTATACTATGAATATCCTGCCACTGAATATCTGTCTATCAGAGGGGGAATGTTCAGTATTAATTTTATTGCATGTGCAGCCTGATTCCGAGAGCAAGAAGATACATTTATTAGTCAGGATATAACAATTGTTTTCAGTTGTGTTGTACAGTCCCTTCCTATCAATTTGTAAAGATAGTAAAGAATCCATTACATTTTTTGGGGGTGGGAGAGAATCTAAAACGGCCCTCCATTTGGCTTACAACAAGCCACAGTGTATCTTACAGCATAATAAAACTAAAAAATACCCACATCTCTCTATATAATAAAAGGAATTTCAAGTGGCAACATTCTATGCTTGCCAAAATCAGTTGGCTGCCTGGTGTGTCACTCAAGCTGTCCCTATCCACTGGCTGCATTGCCTGAGCCTCACCTCCAATATTCTAAACAGTTTGCTGTTCCTCCCCCCTCCCCCCCAATAGCCAGTTGGAACACAGAGGTCATTTGCATATGCGGCCTTATTGGCTTTTGCCTCTAACATTCTAAACAGTTTGCTATTGCTGTTGAGTCATTGAATGTGTTGTGAGGTAAAATACATCTCCCAATCGTCCCTTAAACAGTCACTGGAGTTGCCAATCTCCCTGTGGGGCCTGGAATCACTGTGTTCCCCCAGCCACAGCACATAATTTCTCCTACAGAAAATTTCCCAGCTATTACAATGGCTGCTGTGGGCACCCCAAACCCTGCCCTCCCCAGACTGTACCCCTCAAATCTACAGGTCTGGCCCTCCCCTTAGTATTGCCAGGCTCCAGGCAGCACCTGGAGATCTCCAAGATCAGTTCTCCTGGAGAGAATGGCTGCTTTGGGCAATGGACTCTATGGCATTATACTGTGTCAAGGTCCCTCTGCACCCCAAACCCTGCCCTCCCCAGGCTGTACCCCTCAAATCTACCAGTCTGGCCCTCCTCTTAGTATTCTCAGCCTCCAGGCAGCACCTGGAGATATCCAAAATCAGTTCCCCTGGAGAGAATTGCTGCTTTGGGCAATGGACTATATGGCATTATACTCTGCTGAGGTCCCTCCCCAGGCTCTACCCCTCAAATCTACAGGTATTTCCCAACCCAGAGTTGCCAACCCTGTAACTGGCTATGGAACCGCTTTCCAGACCCTTGAAACCCAGAAGACATGGTATAGGAGGAGGTGCTTTTCTACCTTAGCTGCCACTGCATAGCCCCAAATCAACATAAGTCTGGGGAGGAGGGAACCATACCTGTTACCATGAGGCTGTCCTCCCATACTACCCACTTGGGGCAGCAAAAGGACTTGAGACAGTCCTGCCTTATCGCTAAGCAGAAGGAAATAAACATTGCTTGCCTCCCTCTATTTTCCCCACCAGCCACACCTGGGACACTCAACAGGAGCTTCCTTCTAGAGCCTGTTGTATTTCTTCCCACAACGGGCCTTACTCCTAGTTACTTCATAAAACCCATTATAAAACCAGCAATTTCCCTGAATGCCACTAGAGGTCAGCATTTCAACAAATTCCAATAACCATACAAGTTAAAATTATGCAAACTACATTTACCTTGAACAGCATAGAAATTTGGATTACTTCAGGGCCTCAACTATGGACCTGGGTATCCTTATTACCTATGACAATTTAATCCTAACCTTCCCTTTTAGGAATTTAGGACAGCATACATGGATCACCCCTTCTCTTTTTCTTTTCACAATAGTCCTGTGAGGTGGGTTAGGGTGATAGAGATTAGATTGAGCCAAAGTCAGGGGTAAGGGAGAGATCTGACTTAGTCTGATATTCACCTAAGTCTGCCTTCCTAAAATGGTGGAAATTGTTTTTGGCAACTTATGGCGACCCTGTAAAGTTTTTTTAAGGCAGGAGATGTTCAGAGGTGGTTTGCCATTGCCTGCCTCTGTGTATCAAACCTGGATTTCCTTGGTGGTCTCCTATCCAAATATTAACCAGGGTCGACCCTGCTTAGCTTCCAAGATATGATGAGACTGTGCTAGCCTGGGCCATTAAGGCCAGGACCTGCTGCCCAGTATAATAGTCTGTGTTATCGCTACATACACATTTCATTGCATCACTACAGAGGCTTCCGATAGATGGTACAGTGAAATTAAGGCCCACACTGAAGTAACAAAATCTGGGCATTTAAAAAAAAAGATCTAGGCATGAAGTGAGGCAAATGCAACTAAAAAGGGGGGAGGGGGACACACAACCCTACATGAGAAAGGTAACCAAAAAGGATGACAATAAAATAAAATATAGCTACACACGTAGTGCTAATGTACAAAATATCATATATAATCTAATCATACATTCAAAAGTGCTAAAATATCATTTCAAAGCCACAATCGTATGGTTCTACATATGAGGACCTAATCCTGATATAAAGACAAATGTCCAATCATATAAATACAGGTTAAAAGATACAAATTATATCCATAGTCAAGAACCAATACCAAATGCGTTTTGGCTAAAAGCCTTCCTTAGTGGTAAAATTCAGACTGAGCACTCCATAAATTTAACCAAAAATATACATAACACTCATTGTACACAGAATGGATCTTACACTGAGATGGTCACCTGTGGAGTAAGTGGTGATAAACAGGGCTTTTTTTTCCCTGGGAGAACATGCCAGAACGGAGTTCCAGAACCTCTTTGACAAAATTCTTTTTAAAATGTTTAAAAGTTCACGAGTTTTCAGTATACAGATTGAAAACTTCATTTCCCTCTGGTAATAAATATTCTTGAGATGCAACATGGGCTACTCACCAAGATGCACAATATTTCATATGCCCATGGGTCTACTTAGGCCCAATCTGCAATGCTTAAAACTCCAATGGGGTGCTCAGGAACAAATAGAAAAGAATCAGGCTTGTTTCAAAATTTGCATTTGCTCTTCAAATTAAATCTGGGGGTGGCCCATCTGATAGCAGCCACAGTCTGGGCCTTATCCATCGTGGCTCCTGCTCTGTAGAATGGGCTTTCTGAAGAGGTGAGCCCCCCCCCCCCCGGAGATCTACCAGAGGCACTGCAGGGCCTGCCAGGGTTTTTGAGGGGGTTTAAATGGCGGACATCTTTGAAAGGGGAGGGATTTGGGGGCTTGTTAGTTGAGCTTTGGTTATAGCTGGAGATGTTTTAACTATTTTCATAAGCTGCCTCCAACCAAGATGAAAGGTGGGATATAATTTTTAAATAAATAAACAAATGGGCTTATTTGTGTGTATTGTAAGAACTGCAGCAACTCAAACACAATCAAAAACATTTTTAAAAAATTGGATAGAAGTCTTGTGAACAAAAATTCTACTTTGTGAGCTATTGGCATTAAAGTTGTGAGCGAGCGATTTGGCCACTGCATAAATTCATTTGCTCTAGAGCCATCCTTCGTGAGTAAGACAAAAAAACCCTGTGAGCTGGAGGCTAAAAAACTGAGCTAGCTCATACTAACTCAGCTTAGGGGAAACACTGGTATGGAGCTTGTCTTCAACAGAGTGAGAGAGAAGAAGGAAGGAAGGGGAAATGATCCCTGAGAACACAATCTGCATTTCAAAGGGGACAGTGGCAGAAGAGTAAAGGCCGGAAGAAAGGTCAGTGTGCCTATCTAGCTATCTAGTCTCTCTTGCCACTCAGTCTGGAGGTCTGAGACAGGGGACATTACATCTGGAACTTCCAACGGCTCTGTAATGAAAGGAGCCTGCTTAAGTCCCATTTAAGTAAGGCTGCAGTTCCCCTAAGCAGACTACATTGTATGTCTCCTGTAGAATACATGTTTAGGATTGCACGGTTAATGGGAGAAAAACACTTTGCAACTATATGATTGCAGCTCAACTGGGTACCATATCTCTTGAAAGAGTCTATATTCTCATGAGGCTTTTCCTTTGTGTTCGAGCCAGAGCTACTCCCTAACGTTCCTTTTTATGTAGTGATTTCCATGCAATAAAACTTTTACTGTACCTTACTGACTGGTGCCATACAGTATACATGTTAGAGCAGGATTATTGCTTTGCCTACAGAGCGAGTTTTATATGTTTAGGAGTACAGTGGTCGACTTGCTTTAGTTAGGTAATAAACTTTTATAATGAGTCTGGAGTGCCCCTTACTTAAAAGCAGTGGCTTTAGTTTTAATATCTTTGCATGTTTATTATAAATGTGTTTTGGTTTACCAGAAGGGGAGGGAAGACAAAGAAACATTCCGCCTTCAAGTATAACGACTTGGTTGCTAGCCTAGTCAAAGTCTATAAATGTGAACACATTTTAATTTACAAAGTGAGCGCATAAAGCTCAGAGAGTTTTCATTTTCATGATTAGTGTTCATAGCAGGGTGCCCTTCAGAGATTAATGGATAGGATTCTGACGATATTTCTAATGATGGGCATTTGCGACTGGCCCTGCATGACTCTTGGTCAGACTGGCGAGCATGGTGTAATGGTTAAGAGCGCCAGACTCTAGAGTATCTGGTTTGATTCTGCACTCCTCCACATGCAGTCCGCTGGGTGACCATGGGCCAGTCTCAGCTCTCTCACAACTCTCTCAGCGCCACCTACCTCACATGTCTGTTGTGAGGAGAGGAAGGGAAGGTGATTGTAAGCTGCTTTGAGACTCCTTAAGGTAGAGAAAAAATTGGGTATAAAAACCTACTCTTCTTTTTCTTATATTTTTGTAGTAAGGTCGGGGAGGGAGAGGAATAAGTTTAAACTTGGCTCTTTTCTCTCCCTTCTGTTGGAAATGTATGAGCTATACAGACCTGACTATCCAGCCATCATAGGGTTAACTGTGTTTACCTTGCAGAGCTTTGTTTAGCCTGACCTGGAAGGGACTTGGCAGCCAGCCAATCTGGGAAAAGCCCGCAAATCTACAGGGGTATTGTACTGATTGACTGGTTACTGTTCACAGGTGGCTTCCTCTCTAGGGTCAGGAAGACAGAGGGATTCTCCTTTGTGCTCTCAGTCTCTGTTAAGATGTTGTAGCGATTAGACGGAGCAACATGTCGCTCCTCAAGATGTTTATTGTTTTAATAGCTGCCCTTGTTTACCCTTTCCTTTAGTAATAAACTATTTTAAACCTAAGGAAGCCATCTCGAATTCCAGGAACTAAGATCTATCGCAACTCTGAGCATTTTAATGCATTTTCCCTTAATTAAGGGCACTAACATAGAACAATAGTTCTAACACCTTCCCCTTAAAAAAAATCACTTTCTAGTAGCAAATAATGCCTAATCTATATTAGATATGAATAGCATGTTAGAATTTGGGATTTTTTTTTTTTTGCCACAGGAGGTTCTTTGGTTATAACATCAACCCACATGAATTACAAATGGATAGAACCTTTAGTAACCCATAGAACTTGTAATCAAAAGAAGGATGAAGCCTTTTACCTCCCACCATTCTGAAGTAGTTTCCAATTAAAGTAACTGGCTATAATACTTCGAAAGGGTTTTTTTTCTAACCTTGTGAGATAACCTTTTTCTCAGCCAGATTCAGTCAGTAGGCAAGGACATGCTGTGAGAATTATGCTTGTTCCCATCCTCAATATAGTGGCCAATTTAGCAATACATTTTTAAAACCTGGGAATGTGTGTGCGTGTGTGTGTGTGTGGGGGGGTTATGGAGATGCCTGGGTCAATTTGTCACAAAATGTATTACAAAGTCAATGGGAAGGCTGCCTTCCCCCTCTCCTGATGCAAGTTCTTGGATAGTTCCTTTGGAGCATCCAGCCAAGATCTTGTGATTCAAAAAGGGAAAGAGGGGAATGATGTATTCTGGACTCATTTACATGCACTGCAATCAATTTCACTGTCCTTCTGTTTCACATTTATGACAAAACAAAACAAAAACTCACTCTGTGGTGAAAATCCAAGAAAACAGCCTTCATAATTTCTACATTTTATTCTGGCAAAGGTCACTGTAGGGTTGCCAGATCCCCCAGGCCACTGATGGGGGATGGGGGGGTAGGGTGGCCAGGTCCAGGTTGGGAAATTCCTGGAGATCTTCGTGGTCTCTGTGCATCACACCTCTGGGATAATGTGCGCCTGCGCCGATCCCGATCGGTAACTTCAAAGCCAAACGGACTTTCGCGCCAACTCCCCGATCGCGCACCGGCTCCACTGCGCATGACCGGGGAGGGGCACGAGGATCCCGCCAGTTCTCTTCTGACCGCCGCGTCGTGAGGATCCTTTCTCTCTTGCTCCGGTTGGTAGTTTACTGCTTCAACTCAGAAAAGCCTTCGGACTGATCTTTTCCCTTCTATTGAACTCGGACTGTTTACTGGACTTGATTTTGGACTTCCCTTCATTCCTACCGCTCGGCCTATGGCCCAGCGGTGGGGGTTGTTTAAAAGGTGCCTGCAGTGTGGCAGCAAGATAGCCCCACCGGACAAGCACTCCCTGTGTCTTCTCTGTCTGGGTGAGTCCCATCGAGTCGACTCTTGCGCTAGTTGCGCAGCTTTCTCTAAGCAAACTCGGAAGAACCGAGCGGCGAGGCTCCGGGTCGCCCTCCTCGAGTCTGCTTTGTCCCCGAAAATGTCTTCCTCCGAAGTTCCGGCTTCTTCACCGACGGGACCAACGGGACCGACACCGTCTCCATCCCGAAGTATCGGTACCAATAAATCGGCACCGAAGAGATCGCTCCCCTTACCCGATACCCCTGTTAAAAAGTGCAGGGAGGGCAAGGAGGAGAAGGGCAAGCTGAAGCACAAGAAATCCTCAAGTGCTTCGTCGACACGTGGTGCGCCCGACTTAGCCCAGCCTGGGCTCAATCAGCTTGATCCGATGGATTGCGAGCGACCCAGGGGTAGATCGATCTCCCCGATGCCGCGACCGATCACCTTGACGGACTCCGACCTCGACATAGACCTTACACAGGTCCCCCGGGAGACTCCCGACGCTGAGGCGAAGCCACCATCGGCACCGAGAGGGGATAAGGACTACTGCTCCCCGGCTCTACCGGTGCCGTGGGACATCCAGCAATGGTGATACCTCTACGGCTCCTACCCACCACTGCCCCTATGGTACCCCACTGAATGGGATAGACAATCTACCTCCTCCAGAGTGTCCCGGTACCGAGAACCCTCATCAGTACCGGCACCGACACCGGCACCTCCGAAACGGACACCCGACATCGATCCTCATCCGTTACCGATAACGCAAGACCTTTCAAGCCCGACCCCTCTTTCTCCGTCCGATCACTCGGCACCGGGGTCTCCAGCATCTTCCATGTCAGAAGATGAATCGCTTCCGCACCCATCTCCCGACACGCAGGTCACCGAAAACCTTCCAATCTCCCCCTCCGAGGATGTAAAACCCTACGGGGAATTGATCAAGAGGATGGCACACTCGCTGGCTTTGGCCACGGCCCAACCAACTCCGACAGCCACTGATTCCATCTTTGATATAGTACAGATGGATACATCCACACCGGTGGCCCTCCCACTCATATCGGTCCTGATTACTACGGCCAAAGAATCCTGGCCTCATCCTTCGTCCACCCCCATCTCCAGCAAACGCCTAGATCATATGTATAGGATCCAGGAGCCTGGGGCAGAATTCTTATTTGTCCACCCCAAACCCAACTCAGTGGTTGTGACACCCTCCACCAAGGGTCGTAGCAGTTACTCTTCCCCACTGGACAAAGAAGGACGCAGAATAGATTCTTTTGGGAGACGCATTTATTCAGCGGGCACATTAGGTCTGAAGATAGCAAATTACACTGCCTGCATGAGCAGGTATCAGTACTCGCTCTGGGAGCAAATGACTGCGCTCATTGCCCATCTCCCGGAGGACAAGCTGCACAACGCCAGAAAGATCCAGAAGGAAGGCATGTCTCTGGCTAAACTCCAACTTTCGGCCTCCAAGCATTCGGCAGAAGTAACCTCCAAGACGCTCACATCAGCAGTATCCATCAGACGCTATGCCTGGTTGAGATCCACTTCTCTTCCTCAAGACACTAAGACCTTGGTGGAAGATCTTCCATTTGAAGGAGACGGTCTCTTCAGCTCAATGACAGACACCGTGCTTCACGAGCTAGATAAAAGCATGAAGACGTCCCGTAACTTGGGAGTCTCTCAACCTAAACAGCAAAAGCAGAGGATGTGGCAAAGATCATGGCCCAAGAAGCAGTTGCAAAGACCTCCCGCTGAACCCCAATGGCAGAGGTCGCCACCATCTACCTACCAACAAAAGCCCTACAACCATAAGCCTCGCTTCCCAACTGCTCCAGCGTCTAAGGCGAAACCTCCCAAACCGAGCAAACAGAGTTTTTTACTCCCACCCCTGCTCCGACAACCCCACCCATCTATCACCCTTTCTAACAGCATGGCAACGCATCACTTCAGACAAGTGGGCACTCTCGGTCATCTCTGAGGGATACAGGATAGAGTTTTTCCAGATCCCTACGGAACCTTATTTCGTGGTCACTCCCCCATCCGACACTCTTAACAACCGAGGTCGAGGCCTTGATAAACAAAGATGCAATAGAACCGGTAGTAGTCCCGCAATTACAACAGGGATTCTACTCCCGCTACTTCACACTGCCGAAGAGAGACGGGGGCCTCCGACCCATCCTGGATCTGCGGAACCTCAACACGTTCATAACGTACAAAAAATTCAGAATGACCACCCTCCAGATTATTCTACCTCTGCTGGAGGCAGGCTCTTGGATGGTGCCGTTGGACCTGAAGGATGCTTACTTCCATGTGACCATTCATCCTTCCCACAGGCCCTTTCTACGTTTTGCGATCGGTCCACGTCACTTCCAATACAAGGCACTCCCATTTGGTCTCTCGACGGCACCTCGTGTCTTCACAAAATTAATGGCAACAGTAGCGGCCCACCTCCGCCTGCAAGGCGTCCACCTATACCCTTACTTGGACGACTGGCTTCTGATTGCACCTTCCGCATCAGACCTACAAGACCATGTCTCCCTGACACTCCATACCCTGGAGACTCTGGGACTGACAATAAATACAAAGAAGTCCATGCTCACCCCCTCCAGACGGGTACAGTTCATCGGAGCGCTCCTCGATTCCCTACAGTGCAGGGCATTCCTACCTCCCAGCAGGATCTCGGACATTGTCTCCCTTCTCAGAGTTCTGAGAAGGAACCGGGAGGCGACAGCCCGTCAAATACTGCGCCTTTTGGGCCTCATGGCGGCTACCACCATGGTCATTCCTTTCGCAAGGCTACACATGAGACCCTTGCAGCTGTGGTTCCTCCGCCGTTTCTGGCCAAGCCTACACCCCCTGTCCAAGAGATTCCACCTATTAGACCCGGTGGTTCAAGCCCTGGAGTGGTGGCAGGTGCCACAGAATCTCCAAACAGGTGCCCCCTTTCGCCACCCTCATCCGTCAGTCACTATTACCACGGACGCCTCCCTATGGGGCTGGGGAGCCCACCTGGGCGATCTGTGTGTAGGCGACAAGTGGGACCCATCAGTAGCCTCCAATCACATCAACTTCTTGGAACTACTAGCGGTCCGTTACGCAATCCGATCCTTTCAACACCTTCTGTCGGGAAAAACGGTGGCCGTGCTCACGGACAACACGACCACTATGTATTATATCAACCGGCAGGGCGGTACAGTTTCCCGCAGTCTCTGCCGCCTAGCAGTAGAACTCTGGACGGAATGTCAATCGCTGGATATCTACCTAGTAGTGAACCATCTTCCCGGTCAGCTCAACACGCAGGCAGACTTCTTGAGCAGAGGGGGAGCATCCCTACACGAATGGGAACTCAATCTTCTCTACCTGACCCCGATCTTCAGCCTCTGGGGTCAACCTTCTGTGGATGTGTTTGCTTCCAGAGACAACAAGAAGTGTTCCCTCTTCTGTTCCAGGGCGGGCACGGATCCGATGTTCCTGGGGGACGGTCTTCTCCTCTCCTGGTCGGGGTTACACGTTTACCTGTTTCCCCCGATCCCACTGATACTGAGGGTAGTACAGAAGCTACTGGCGGAACAACCACTAGCAATCCTGATCACACCCTGGTGGCCGAGGCAACCATGGTTCCCCACCCTCCTTCGCCTCTCCAACGGGTCCTACACTCACCTTCCAATGAACCCAGACCTCCTATGGATGTACGAGGGTCTGGTGCTGCATCACGACATACCCAGACTGAAGCTAATGGCCTGGCTAATTCGTCCTCCGAAGTAGACGCTCGTATAGCTGATGTTCTCCTCAATTCTCGAAAGCCATCTACACGCTGTTCCTACGAGGCAAAATGGAATAAGTTCCTGTCTTTCCTGGCTTCTGTAGGACGACCTTCCATTCCATCTACACTCAATGACATCTTTGGCTTTCTCTTGTCTTGCAAGGACAGAGGGTTGTGCCACGCATCGCTTCGTGTCTACCTTTCAGCTGTTTCGGTTAACCATCCAACCATAGATGGCTACTCCGTATTTTCTCACCCCACTACAAAGCAATTCCTTAAGGGAATGTGCCGTCTCTTCCCAACAGTCAAAAACCCCGTCCCAGCGTGGGACCTGCCTTTAGTGCTGAACAAGCTAATGGGCAAACCATTTGAACCTATGGCTTCCTGTAGCCTACAGCTTCTTTCGTGGAAAGTAGCGTTTCTGGTGGCCCTTACTTCAGTTCGTAGGGTGAGCGAACTGTCGGCTCTCAGATGTGATCCACCCTACCTTACCTTTCATCAGGATGCGGTGACCCTGACTCCTGATATTACCTTCTTGCCGAAGATAGTTTCGGACTTCCACATTAAGGCGGACATCACCCTACCGGTGTTCTTTCCCGGACCCAAGGACCAGGTGCAACGCTGCCTACATTCTCTCGATGTTAAGAGAGCCTTGTCTTTTTACTTGCATCAGACTAAACCCTTTCGCAAGTCTCCAGCTCTTTTCGTCGCCCATGCCTTGCCCAGACAGGGACAGAAGCTGTCATCTCAGAGACTGTCTAAATGGATTGTTGAGACGATAAAACTCGCCTACCTCCTGGCCAAGCGGCCATTGCCGGCGTCCCTGCAGGCTCATTCTACTCGGGCGGTGGCTGCCTCGACAGCATTTCTCAAGGGCATTCCCCTGGGAGATATCTGCAATGCTGCTACATGGACGTCTCCTCACACGTTTGTGAGACACTATGCTTTGGACGTCCGTACCCATCAGCGTTCGGCGGTGGGCCGTGCAGTTCTGCAGACAGCTCAGATGTGAGACCTCCAGCACCCACCTCCAGGTATGTGGTGTGTTTATTGCTCGCTATTCTCCCAGAGGTGTGATGCACAGAGATGATATACAGGTTGCTTACCTGTAATTGGAGATCTTCGAGTGGTCATCTGTGCATTCACACCACCCGCCCTCCTTCCCCTCTGCTTTCGGTCTCCCTGGTAATTTTCTTGGAGGCTGCTTGCAGCGGTCAGAAGGAACTGGCGGGATCCTCGTGCCCCTCCCCGGTCATGCGCAGTGGAGCCGGCGCGCGATCGGGGAGTTGGTGCGAAAATCCGTTTGGCTTTGAAGTTACCGATCGGGATCGGCGCAGGCGCACATTATCCCAGAGGTGTGAATGCACAGATGACCACTCGAAGATCTCCAATTACAGGTAAGCAACCTGTATATTTGGAGATGCAGACTGGGGAGGACAGACACTTTACAGGGATACAATGCCACAGAGTCCACCCTCCAAAGTATCAGTTTTCTCCAAGGAACTGAACTCTGTAGTCTGAGCTATAATTCCAGGGGACCCTCAGGCCCCTTGTGGAGGCTGGCATCCCTATTTTCCTCAGACACATTCTTGCTGGTTAACAGTAATGGAGGCACAGGAAGCAGTTGCATGGGACACTTGTCAGACAGGCAGGATTGCTGAACTCTTCCCCTGCCTACAGATTACTTCCCCATAACTCCTCCCCTAGGCCTCTGTCCTACCAGCTGGTGAGGTTGCCAACTGGCCACGAAAAAAGTGTCCTGTCCCTTTAACTGAGTAAATCTACAGAAAGCTTTTCATGGCATGGAGCTAGATAGCATAAACAGATAACTGCTGCAGATTAAATTGCTATTAAAGGGAAAGGTTGAGGGACCAGTTTAAAAGGTGGCAACCCCATGGGCTGAACTTATTTTCTGAGCAACATGGGAAGGAAATCGGGAAAAAACAATCACACTAAGAGTAATAGGGAAGGTTTGCAGGAAAGTGGAGAGGGGTGTGTGATGGACAGGATAGGTTCCGCTTCTCCCTAACCAATGAGAGCTGACGGAATGCTGAGAGGGGTTTTTGGAAAAACAGCAGTTAAGAACAGCAGTTCGGAGTTGGCAGCTGAGGATGGGGGGGGGGGTGTATGTCTGATAGTTCCTTAGAGCAGGCGGAAAATAGTCAGTTTGTAACTAGAGGGTCCCAGTTGCAGGAACAGGACCTCAGTTCAAAAGTTCAATGGAAGCCAAAGGTTATTACTTATATTTTACCTGCCTCAGTGTTATGTTTGTACAATAAATAAAAGTTAACTTCTTGCTTTTAAGAAGGGTGGTGAATGCGGCATGGAGGATACTGAAGATTCCAACGCTACATGAGTTGATATTTAAGATTAAGAAATGTGCTGAAATTGACAAGTTGGCAAACATATTAAAAGGAAAAATGGAAGAAGAATCTATGAGAACTTGGAAGGTGTTTTATGACTGGTTAAAACTCAAGTACTGAGAGAATAAGATTAAGTGAAGGATAAGAAGAAGAATGGGTGAAATAGTTGTGAAATTGAAATGAGAAGATATGCATGCAAATTGCTAAATTGGAACTTTGTATATTTCTTTTTATTTTCTTTCTCCCCTCTTTTTCCCCTTGCCCCTTTCTTTAAACTAATAAAACATCTTATAAAAAAAGAAGGGTGGTGAATGTGACTCCTGACCTACTGATAACCTTGAGGTCGTAGAGGGTGATAGGTACTCTGTGTGCGTGGAAAGAGGTGTCACAGAGGGTGTCACCTGAGTGGACAAAATGCTCCTTGATATGGAAGAATTTGGAAGCCTGTGGAAGTTGAAGATGGTGTATGGACTCTCAGTTCTTTTGTTGTCTCTCACCAAGTAGGTTTTGCAAGTTTTTGAAAAGTCTTTGAATTGAAAAAAATGGCAGATGAGTGTGTACTGTAGACAAATGACGTATCTGTCATACCATTGCCAGCTCTCAGTGGCAAAAAAAACTATTGGCTGTCCATTGGGCAAGTAGGGAGATCAGAGGGGTGTGAAGAGATTAGAAGAGTGAGGAGTTTAGAAGACAAGACAAGGGAAGGAGGTCTGCTGCTCCTCTCAGCTCAATGTTCTTATTTTTATGCGCATAGCAGGTAAATTAAAATGTGCTGTAACAACATGGAACCATTAGAGATGTAGTTTGAAATAATAACTAAAAATGAGAGAGATGACAAAAGAGAATAGCAACCGGCTCACAGTACTTTTATACTACTACTCTATCCCCTCTCCCAGTATTGTCATTTCTTTGCCATTGGACTTATTTGGAACATTTATACTCTGTTGCTCTGCCAGTATTGGCACCAAAGGTGGCTTACAGTTATCTTTCTAATTCCCATGGGTGGCTCTGCTATGGGGATAAAAAGATCTGCACTGTGGGACCACCCAATCCTAGGGTAAAATACCAGATTTTTGAAAACTAAAAAATGTAAAAGATGTAGCAACCGAAGATGGCATAGTTCCCAGACTACAGGAAAAGAAAGTGGATGGTGAGAGGCCATGGGGGCTGCAGGGGGGGGACCAGGAGGGGATGGGAGGGAAAGAGTCAGCTGAGGGGAGCAAAACAGACAGTGGAACGAAGAGGAGGGGAAGCAGGAGCAAGGGTGGAAGAAACAGCAACAGCAGGGGAGGGAGCCAGTGGAGAGGCATGAGATTCACCCTTCTTCCTGTGTCCCTTCCTTGTGCTATACAAAAACAAGAGACTTTCAATTAAAAATTCATCCAGGTTGCTTTCCTTCATCTTCCCAGCACTGCCAGGGAACTGTGGCAAGGGAAGGGGTCAAGCTGGCAACAGTCATCCCCAGCCCTCAAATGGTCCTGCTCATAGGATGGCCAACACTGGGTTGGGAAATTCCTGGAGGAACCTCAGCAGGGTCCAATGTCATACAGCCCACCCGCTGAAATGTCCATTTTCTCCAGGGGAACGGATCACTGTGAACTGGAGATCAGTTTATTTTGTTTAAAACATTTCTGTGGCACCCTTCCACCCAAATAGGATCTCCAACGTGTTAACCATCAAGGCATTAAATAGGATTGCCAGTCTACAATTGGGGCCTGGAGATCTGGAATTACAACTGATCTTCAGATGACAGAGATCAGTCCCCATGGAGAGTCATCCTTCCCACTGACATCCATAGTTTCACAGACCGTGCCTTCCTCAGGCTCCTTTGGCAGAGTAAGTAACACAGCAAAGGTGCACAACTTGATTACATTGTGGATAAAGCTGTATTCAGGAACTAACAGGCTTGATAGTAAAGAGCAAAGATGGAGATTGTCTCCCACCTGGAGGTTGGAAACACTATCCTGCTGCATGTGGTCTTTATTTATTTACAGTAAGGCCTGTTGTGGGAAGAAATACAACGGGCTCTAGAAGGAAGCTCCAGGTGAGTGTCCCAGCTGTGGCTGGTGGGGTGGCAGAGGGAAGGGGAAAATAGAGGGAGGCAAGCCATATTTATTTCCTTCTGCTTAGCTATAAGGCAGGGCTGTCTCAAGTCATTTTGCTGCCCCAAGTGGGTAGTATGGGAGGACAGCCTCATGGTAACAGGTATGGTTCCCTCCACTCCAGACTTATGTTGATTTGGGGCTATGCAGTGGCAGCTAAGGTAGAAAAGCACCTCCTCCTATGCCATGTCTTCTGGGTTCCAAGGGTCTGGAAAGCGGTTCCATAGCCAGTTACAGGGTTGCCAGCTCTGGGTTGGGAAATACCTGTAGATTTGAGGGGTAGAGCCTGGGGAGGGTGGGGTTTGGGGTGTGAAGGGACTTCAGCAGTGTATAATGCCATAGAGTCCACTGCCCAAAGCAGCCATTGTCTCCAGGAGAACTGATCTTGGTCATCTGGAGATCAGTTGTAATACTTGAAAAATTTTCTGTAGGGGAAATGATGTGCTATGGCTGCAGAACACGGTGATTGGCAACTCCAGTGAACGCTGAAGGAAGATTGGGAGATGTATTTTACCTCAGAACACATTCAATGACTCGCAACAGCAAACTGTTTAGAATGTTAGAGGCAAAGGCCAATCAGGCCACATATGCAAACAACTTCTGTGTTCTGACTGGCTATGGGGGGGAGAGGAACAGCAAACCGTTTAGAATGTTAGAGGCAAAGGCCAATCAGGCTGGAAATGCAAACGACCTCTGTGTTCTAAGAACGTAAGAATATAAGAGAAGCCAATGTTGGATCAGGCCAATGGCCCATCCAGTCCAACACCCTGTCACACAGTGGCCAAAAACACCAGGTGCCCTCAGGAGGTCCAGCAGTGGGGGCAGGACACTAGAAGCCCACCACTGTTGCCCCCCCACATCAAGCACCAAGAATACAGAGCATCACTTGCCCCAGACTGAGAGTTCCTATCTATACTTTGTGGCTAATAGCCACTGATGGACTTCTGCTCCATATGTTTTTCTAATTCCCTCTTGAAACTGTCTATGTTTGTAGCCGCCACCACCTCCTGTGGCAGTGAATTCCACGTGTTAATCACTCTTTGGGTGAAGAAATACTTCCTTTTATCTGTTCTAATCCGACTGCTCATTAATTTCATGGAGTGCCCACGAGTTCTTGTATTGTGAGAAAGGGAGAAAAGGACTTCTTTCTCTACCTGCTCTATCCCATGCATAATCTTGTAAACCTCAATCATGTCACCCCTCATTCGTCGTTTCTCCAAGCTAAAGAGCCCCAAGCGCTTCAACCTTTCTTCACAGGAAAAGTGTTCCATCCCTTTTATCATTTTAGTTGGCCTTTTCTGCACTTTTTCCAATGCTATAATATCTTTTCTGAGGTGTGGCGACCAGAACTGTACACAGTACTCCAAATGAGGTCGCACCATCGATTTATACAGGGGCATTATGATACTGGCTGATTTGTTTTCTATTCCCTTCCTAATTACCCCCAGCATAGCATTCTGACTGGCTATGTGGGGGGAGAGGAACAGCAAACTGTTTAGAATGTTGGAGGCGGTACTCAGGCAATGCAGCCAGTGGATAGGGACAGCTTGAGTGACACATCATGGAGCCAACTGATTTAGGAGCATGTGGAATGTTCAGGAGAGTCCATGACCAAAACACAATTATTATACAGAGAGATTTGCTTGTTTATTGTTATCCTAGGCAGCTTGTAATTCAAAAAAACATACAAACGAAACCATACAACAGACAGCACCAAAGACCTCACATGACTTGAAAGAAATGAATCAGTCTTTTCCTCCAGACAAAAGTTCTTTCAAGTCCTCAGGCACAGAGAAGGGTGGGGCTGAGCAGCCGGTCTCTCTCGTCCTTAGCTAGAGTTTTCTCTCTATCTGCTGGCAGCCTTTAGATAAGAGGCTGCAATTTGATGGGGGTGGGGTAGGGTGGAATATAGGACAGCCCAGCTCACCCATAGCTGCTTAATGATGGACCTCAAACATCAGTGAGACAACAGAGCTTCTCTTCTGGGCAGCAGAATGTGTCATTCAACTTGATTTCATTTATTATTAATTTCCACCCATCTTAAAGAAGTCAATTTTCCAAGTGCTTTTTACACAACCATTCAGCTTTCTCCCTTGTAAAACCTGTTGGATCTGTTTTATTTAAATATCATTGAGTTTTTCTAAACACATAGGGATGGACCTAATTATCTTCTCAGTAGGATCTATGAAGTTTTCATCTTTCTAATCTCACAGGTTCTATTTTATCATCCTGTGTGGTGGTGATGTCATACCAGACGAGGAAATTCTGTGGAATTAATGTATGTTTGTACAGATTTCTAAGGCCAAATCTACACCTTCCCTCTGAAATAGTTTGACTGCTGTCTTTTCTTACACTCATTTCACACTGGTTTCAAATTTCACTCCTTGGGTCTGAAGAGCAGTAAGCAACAGGATCTGTTTAAAGCAGTGAATGCTAGCTTGACAACAAAAGGGCAATTAACGAATGTAGATGGTGATTTTTAAACTAGAACAAGTATGGTTTGAAACTAGAAATAAGTATAGACTTTTTAAAAAAAAACCTAGAATGATTCCAGCGGGATAGTCAGATGTAGATTTGACCTAAATCACCCTGACATTGGCCAGCCAGGCCTGAGTCATAGCTCTGCTGAAGACAGAACTTTGTGTTTTCTGATTCTGCTTAGAGAAGCAGAAAGAGGAAACAATATTCTTCAACTTAATCAGGGCCTGGACCCCTTATACTTATTGGAGTGTAGTTGGAAGGTAAAATAACTGAGACATTGATGCGATGGACTCATGGAGCATCTAAACCAGTGCAGTTTTGCCTTTTCTTTGCTTTGATATTGCTCTCTTTCATGTAAATGAATACACAAGAGCACAAAAATGACCCACCAGCAGCCATTCCTGTCACCAGTGCTATACCTTTCTTTATCTTGCCTTTCTTCTGAGGATCTGTAGTGCAAATGTGCAAGAATCTCGAGGAGGTCTAGTAGTGGTGTCACTTATGATCCTTGCGACTGAGTGGTCATAAAACCCAGGTCATCCAAACCCTATATCACACCAGCTCTCATATGATACAGGTACTGTTAACACAGCACTGTTGGGCTACATTGCAGGTAAGAAGGAACTGCTGACTCAATTGAGGAACAGTGACAATACCTGCGGTTCTGGTAACAGGTTGGGGTCAGGGTCAGGTTTATAGCCAGAATGATTGCTTTAAATAATCACCAGTATTCTAGCACCTAGTGTGGTTCTTTGCCAAAGGTGATAAGTGGCAGTCGTACACCGAGGAATGTTACAACAATATGAAGAAAGCATATAGAATCATAGCGCTGAAAGGGGCCATACAGGCCATCTAGTCCAACCCCCTGCTCAATGCAGCATCAGCCTGCCCTAGAGCATCCCTCACAAGTGTTTGTCCAGCCACTGCTTAAAGGCTGCCAGTGAGGGGGAGCTCACCACCTCCCTAGGCAGCTGATTCTGCTTTTACTGTAAGCATCCTTTTTTTTTACTAATATCCAGCTGGTGTCTTTCCATCCTTAATTTAGACCCATTATTGTGAGTCCTATCCTCTGTTGCCAGCAGGAACAGCTCCCTGCCCTCCTGTAAGTGACAGCCCTTCAAATATTTAAAGAGAGCAATTATGTCCCGCCTCAACCTCCTCTTATCTAGAATGAACATTCCCAAGTACCTCAGCTTTTTCTCATACGTCTTGGTCTCCAGGCCCCTGATCATCTTCGTTGTCTTTCTCTGCACCCACCCCATTCTGTCCATATCCTGTTCGAAGAGACCTCCAGAACGGCACATAGTACTCTAGGTGCTGCCTGAACAATACAGTGTACAGTGCGACTATGGCATCTTGTGATTTGGATGTTATGCCTCTGTTGACACACCCCAGATTACATTAACCGTTTTTTGCCTCTACATCACACTGACCGTTCATATTTAGTTTAGCTGTCACCCGTATCCCAAGATCTTGTTCACACACACTGCTACCCAGAAGTGCGTCCCCCACCCAGTATGGATGCTTGCCATTTTTGTTACTTAGGTGTAGAACACAGCACTTATCCTTGCTGAATTGCATCTTATTCGCATCCACCCACTTTCCCAGTGTGTTCAGATCTTGTTGAATTTTATCTCTATCTGATGGGGTATTTGCTACTCCTCCCAATTTGGTGTCATCTGCAAATTTAATGAGTAGTCCACCCCTCATCCAGATCCTTTATAAAAATATTGAAAATTACTGGGCCCAGAAGCGAGCCCTGCGCCACCCTACCTCCCTGCAATCAGATGAAATGCCATTGACAACTACTCTTTGGGTGTGGTTCTCCAATCAATTCCCTATCTACCTAATAGTGTCCAGTCTGCAGTCCGTCAGTTTACCCATCAAAACATCATGGGGAACCTTGTCAAAACCTTTACTGAAATTCAGGTACCTAAAGTTATACAAGGCCAAAACCATCTCTGTAATGCTGTATGGTTCCTTCTTAGGTGTATCTGCCACGGATCTTTCAAAGATAGAAAGAACACAATCAAAATTTCTCTGAGCTCTTTTACAAATGCCAAAATGTGTTCCAAATGCCTTTATTCGACTCGAGTTTGGTGTAGTGAAAATGGAAACTAGGATTGCTTTAGCATCCATAAAATTCAGACTTAAACTAAACTCGCACCCCCAGGAGGTAACCTATGGCATTATAGCAGACGGCTTCCACTCTAGATGGCTGAAAGCCATTCATCAAAATTTACAATCAGTGGGACTTTCTTCTCAGGATCTCCTATTTATAAACAAGGATCAGGCATTCCTAATGATAAGGCAGAAACTTTTTGATCAGGACAGACAGGATGACTTGGCCAAGCTTTCCCCGTTTATATGTATTGGTCCCTTTAGACATAATCTAGCTCCAGCATTGTATTTATTCCATATTGAGAATCCCAAGCAAAGAAGGGCCTTTTCCTTAGCGAGGAGCGCATCCCTACCGTCTATGATTTTGGAGGGTAGATTTAATAAAATCCCCTTCTCTCAGCATTTTTGCCCTTGTGGTGTGCTTGAAGTAGAGACTTACAACATGTTCTACTCCAACGTACCTGGTATGAGGAGCCACACACAAAACTTTTCCTTGAAATCCAGAGTAAAATTTATGTATCTAGTCTGGATTGGATTCAACATTTTATTCTCTCAGATGTGGATTTAGAGGTTTCTCAGGCTGCTGCTAGATTTTGGGCAGCTTGTCTTGCAATATGTAGAGAGAAGATGATCCTTACCCCATAATTCAAATATCCTAATGTTGGACAATTTTATTATATATTATACCATTTTAACTCATATCTCATATTTTATTCTGTGTATTCAGTTTTACTACCTGTATGAAAACCACTAAACAAACTTTGAACGTAAACTTTGAAATTCAGGTAAACAATA